>CM033647.1:9799377-9980877 GCA_019512145.1 Engystomops pustulosus | reverse complement strand
GAGAGGAGCTGTGGTGGGAAGCGGTGTCTGCTATTGATTTCGGCCTACGGTTAGAAGAAAAATGTGCAACATGCAGCATAACTTGGGCCCGGCCAAGATCTCAGGCCTCAATATATCTATCTGCTGATCAATAGGCCAATACATCAGATGTTACCATGGAAACTCCCAGAGACTTCATCCAGGCCCTTAACCCCTTTCTGTGTATAAACACCAAGCCAGATATTCTCCATCCACACAGAAAATATACCGGATTTACATCAAATCACAGGAGAGGAAAAACTTAAAAGCGTGTAAAAATTTAAATAAAAATTCAGACATTATTCTTTCAAAAAATTGACAAGAAAACATCTATAGCTACATATAGAGATCTGTGACAACGTGTGAGCTCAGATTACAGGATGAGGAATTTCTAGGTTATCAAATCATACATCCTGAGAGAGATCCTATTAAATAATGTAGAAAATGTTTTATCATTTATATTATATTTGACTATATTATATAAATGTATATATTATCTATATAACTCATGTCTATTTATCAGTATCATTGGACTGTAGGAATATACGGATGCAGTTATCACTGTCTGTCACACTTCTTCACACTGCCCTGAAAAGGGCAATTATTTGTATCTCTTCCTCACTGCCTTCTATCCTTACCTGCCCTGAAAAGGGCAATTATTTGTATCTCTTCCTCACAGCCTTCTATCCTTACCTGCCCTCAAAAGGGCAATTATGTGTATCTCTTCCTCACAGCCTTCTCTATCCTTACCTGCCCTCAAAAGGGCATTATTTGTATCTTCTTCCTCACAGCCTTCTATCCTTACCTCCCTTGAAAAGGGCATTATTTGTATCCGTTCCTCACACCTTCTATCCTTCCACCTGCCCTGAAAGGCAATTATTTTGTATCTGTCCTCACATCCTTCTATCCTTTCCTGTCCCTCAAAGGGCATTATTTGTATCCGTTCCCAGCCTCTTCCTTACTCCTTACCTGTCCTAAAGGGCAATTATTGTCTCCTTCCTCACAGCCTTCTATCCTTACCTGCCCTGAAAAGGGCAATTATTTGTATCTCTTCCTCACAGCCTTCTATCCTTACCTGCCCTGAAAAGGGCAATTATTTGTATCCGTTCCTCACATCCTTTTATCCTTACCTGCCCTGAAAAGGGCAATTATTTGTATCTCTTCCTCACAGCCTTCTATCCTTACCTGCCCTCAAAAGGGCAATTATTAAACTATTTCTCCTAAACACTGTCCCTCACGTCCCTCCACCTGCAACATTTCCCTCTTTATCCTGCCTTTAATGTACAGAAAGATCACATGTCCTGCCTCAGCTGTCCATCAACCAGCATTTCTGGGTGAGGATGAACACCGAAATCCAAACTTCCAGGGACCTGAACCCACAATGTTTGACACAGCCCCAAGTAGCAGGGTTTAGGTTCACTCATCACTATCTATCATTGATCTACTGTATCTTAATAATATCTCATCTCATATCAATCTATCATCTATCATTCATTGAAAAACTTTCAATTATCTTGTGTTCCATTGCTTTTTTGAAAAAATTGTAAAAATTGTTTATATTCAAAAATCACAAATGATATATCCCAAGATCCTGTGAAAAAGGATCTATTGTGTAGGTATATATTTCTTTACGTGGTATAGAAAACCATTCATTCTACTTTTTCATCTTTTCCCTAGGCTGGCCCTAGGATGATGGTAATTTTTTATAGACTCCCAATTTGGGGTCTATCCTCCACACTGATTTGTTGGATTTGCTGGGGAAGGGGCAGGGAATGTGGTGGTTTAGTATTTTTTTTTATGTCTCTTCTTGGTAATTTATGTTCCCTCAAGTTTTTTAAATGCAGATCTATAATGGCCATGGGTTTTTGTCATGGTTTGCATATGTTTTTAACAATGTTTTTTTGCTACGTTTTTCAGTCTCCTATTGGACTGGGTAGTTGAGGTAAAAAATGATATAATTACTTATAATTGACATGTTACTTAATATTTTATTCTCATTGGGGAGATTTATCAAGGTCTGTGCACCTGTTTTCTGGCATACTAGCACTGAAATAGGTGCCATTCCTGACATTTGGCGAGGAATTGCCCCAATTTACCTTCTTACACCACTACAATTGGGTGTGGATGTACGTGAATGGGGCATCCCTAGCAGTGGAGTGGGCTACCTAGGAACTTGGTAACAGGACTGGCCAGACCTAGAGCATAGAACTGCCAGATGGTGCGGCACCTACCGGATATAGTAAGAGGCCTTCTGGGGTGGGTTACCGTCATACGTATGATATATCCCCCCATTACCATATAAGAATTCCCCTCCTTTATCGTAAAATAAGTCCCCTCCATTGTGTTTCTAATTTCTTGCTAGAATTTGCCACAAGGACTAAAAACTTTGCGTAAACTTACCCTAAACTGTCAAGTAGGCTTCACCGCCAGTTTTGGTGAGCCATTATTTTTAGGGAGGGGCTAAAAAAAACAAATCGGTTAAAACTGATATTTCATGTACCAATTTTCTGGATATGATACTTGATAGTATGTGCTAAAAAATCAAGTTCCTGAAAAAATGGATAACTAATAACGGTTTGGCAGATATTGGTACAGATATGGAAGACATTTAGTGGCAATACCCAAATCCAAGATCTAAGATATTATTTTACAGGACACATGGAAAACAGATAAAAACAGGAAATGTAAAATTCTACTCCCCCCTCATACTAGTCACAATTTTCAAAGTGTATTTCTAAGATTAAGATCATTGGGTTACAGGATGATACCATTTACAGTAAAAAAAATACAATTAAAAATAAATAAAATTACTGTAGATATGGTACTTAAATACAATTTGACATATTTCATATATTACATTTCATACATAATTTTTTTAAACAAAATTTGGACTAAAATCAATACAATACATATTTTTTAAAAAATAATATGGCAAGGTCCAAGGAATAATTTGGCTCCTGGCATCACAAGCCCCTTAATGACTTTTTTTCCCCCTTTGTAAATAGTGTTTTTATAATTACAAAATATATATTACAAAAAAAAACCCTAAATATCCTGAACAACTCCCACACCAAGTAGGAGAAAGAAAAAAAAAACGATAAAAAATTTGAGCCTCCTGAGAACTAACCTGTCAGGGAGGGGGTGACTTTTTGCCTATGGTTCTCCATCCACTTGCCTAAAGCCTGAATGGTCAGCCCAACATGGTTTTTCGTTCTTGGTTCCCACAAAAACTACTCATTCTGGTACCCACACCACTATTACTACGTGACACCTTGGCGGTTAGGCGTGCAAAAAAGACATCCCACTCGCTGTAGATGGAAGGTTTCTCCCGTCCATTATGGACACTAGAAGCCTCTGATATAAAGCCTCTGCTGACACGGCATCACGTCTCTCATTTCCATTAACAAGACAATCCATCCTTTTATTTACTACAAAAAGGGTCAAATCAGTTTACTGTGACCTTTAACCTCTATGGCTCCGGTTGATAACTCGACTATATTTTACCTGGCACCTTACCCTTCCCCGCATTAATAAAATAAGAGCAGAGGATCTAACTATGTGATGCATTTACACAGATCTGGGGAAGGAATGTGCAGATGACTCTATAGGTCTTATTTTTATTTTTTTTTTACTTTTTTTATTATAATATTATATAAAATACATACACATATACATTGGTCTTATTTTTTAAACAGAAGTTTGGACTCCTCACTCTTTTATCCCCATCTTCTCAGAAAACATCTTGTCGCTTTTTTCAACTTTCAAAGTTGGGGGGGGGGGGTCCTCCCCTTGGAACCCTTAGCTAAATTAAAGAGTGATCTACTGTAGGCTGAGCACCCAGTGCTGTCACTGTACTTACGCAGATCACTATGGGCCACCATACTTACCCAGATCACTATGGGCCATCATACTTACCCAGATTACCATGGGCCACCGTACTTACCCAGATCACTATGGGCCACCATACTTACCCAGATCACTATGGGCCACCGTACTTACCCAGATCACTATGGGCCACCGTACTTACCCAGATCACTATGGGTCACCGTACTTACCCAGATCACTATGGGTCACCGTACTTACCCAGATCACTATGGGCCACTGTCGTTTTATCCCGGGGGAGGGAGGACTGCACAAGGGGGCGTCTTGTGGGAGTCTGGTAGGAGTAATGTTAAAAAATATTGAACCCGTATCCCCCTTGTCAAAAGATTCTTATGTTTGCTGCTGAGGCCAGTTTAAGATGGCAAAACACCCCTAAACCCTTTAAGTTCACTTTAACCCCTTTGGGACCAGGCTTATTACTGCTTTAATGACAATAAATTTTTTCTTTTTTCATGTATTTATTAACTTTTGTCTTCTTAAAGCCCTTACTTATTATATTTAGATTAACATAGCTGGTGCAGAGCTTGGTTTTTTTTGCAATGAGTTGTATTTTATATCAGCATTATTGTAAGATGCATATAACTACTTCAATCCCAACATTTTGTTTTGTTTATAAATTTGGGACCGCCGATTGTGGAGCGTATATATAACATTATTCTGCTGAATGTTATGATTACGTGATTACTTTACTGTCTTCTAAAAGACATGAATTTTTTTTTTATTTGGAGCTGTTTGAGGGCTTGTTTTTTGCTAAATGAGTTGACATTTTCATCTGCATCATTTTGGGTGACATGTGAGTTGTTGGCTGCTTTTTATGTTAGGAGGCAATTTGATAAAAAAAAAATGATTGTGTTTTTTTTTTTACAACATGCGCCAATTGGTTAAAGGAAATCTACCACAAGCACACTTGAAATCTGTTCTTCCTTTATCTTTTAAAGGCCTCATTTTGGAGAAAATTCTTCATGTTTATGCAAATGAGCATCAGGTGCTCCTACCTACATCACAGAAGCCCCTTCTGGCTCTGTCGTCTGATAAATGATTTGATTACATGTATTTTCAAAAACTGATTCTTCACTGATATAATTCAAAGTAACCTTGAATGGTCTGCCTCTGGCAAAGCCTGACTGGTGGACTAAGATGGCAGCTGTATAGGCCATAGTAGCCAAAGCCTGGCAGTCTGACTACTTGGCAACATCCAGCTGGGAGTCTATTCAATGTTATGCAACCTTTACGGCATGTTGCCTTAACTATAGGCACTCCATAGCTTACAGTTACACCATGGTACCCTAAGAGGTTAATGGATAGATATAAAGTGGCCAACTTAAAGGGGTTGCCACTTTACCTCATATTTTTTGTAATGTGTGTGTGTGTAAGTGTTAGAGGGAAATATATTAGATAATTTAGCAATATACATCTAGTAATAGTTCTGCTCCGCCTTCCTGATATGTAAAGTGAAGCCTCCTGTCTTTTACCTCATCAGCCAGAGATTCCTGACCATAAAATGGCCGCAGATGGAGGGTCATGTGATCCATATCTGCCCATGACCAATCGCCCCCCGACAGGACCATATGATACTATTTCTGAATATAAGATCAAGGTCCTGGCAGGAATATTGTTCATGGACAGATAGAGATCACATGACCCTTCATCTGCGGCCATTTTATGGTCAGGAATGTCTGGCTGATGAGGTAAAAGACAGGAGGTTTCACTTCATATATCAAGAAAGCGACGCAGAACTATTAATAGATATATATAGGTAATTACCTCATATTATGCCCCCCACCCCACTTACACACACATTACAAAAAACATGAGGTAAAATGATGAGGTAAAATACATGCGGCTTCACTTAACATCATCAAGAAAGCGACGCAGATCTAATAATAGATGTATATTGATAAATTGCCTAATATCCTGCACCCTACACTTACACACACATTACAAAAACCATGAGGTAAAGTGGCCAACCCCTTTAAGAGATGTACAAGCTCTTTCATCTGGCTTCTAGTGTTGGGAAGGTTCCACAGAAGACATCAGTATTAGTCATACGTTAGGTAGAGGTTCTGCCACAGATCTTGAGTTGGGGCTTGGAAACTTCTGTTACTCCTTTTACATTATAGAAATCTAGAAATAGACCCCACACCCTTAGGGCCAAACACTCACTGTAAAATTGCTTCAGCGGGATATGATAACGTGTTCAAAAATTCCTCAAGATATAAGAGGAGGGTCAGCGGCCATATCAAATGCTTCATTTTCAGGACAAGGAGGGGGTGACGACTCATTAAAGTGATCACCCCCTCATATGTTTATGCCCAATTTAATATATATCTATATAATCTCCTCAGGTGGGCCCCCGAGGCTCCCGGGCTTGTGTGTGACAGCACCCTCTGTACTCCCTCAAGTTACGCCCCTGTTTATGACCCCTTATATGTTTACGACCGCTTAACACTTCACCTTCCCCTCCTCCTCCTCTTAGGCACTGGACGAGGCCATGGTTTTGTGTTATATCGGTCTGTGGGGGTATGAATGATTTCTAAGAAAATCAATGATAATCGGCCCAGTGGTTTGACTGCCATTTACTGGCCTGAACTCTACGCCCATCTGTAATGTCAGGGTTAGACACGTTTTATAGACTTTATGACAGAGAGCTGTGACTGTCACACAGTCGCCGCGGCCGAGGGGGATTCTGGGAGTCCTGGCATCGCATGCAGTTATCTATCGCCTGTGGTAAGGAAATGGTCACATTTGACTCTCAGACCTTGTGGAGGAGACGTGATGCTTTATGGCTCTGGGTGGTGGGAGCCCCAGTGAGTTTTACCAGTTACCTTCATTGATTGAAACTACGGGGAACCGCTGGAGACAGGAGCACAGAAATCAATAGCTCAGGAATTTTGTTCTGCTCTGTCTATATACTTAACCCTTCTCCCTACACGACAGATGATAAATGTACTGTATCTTTCCTCAGGAACGCCTTTCATGTCAGCCGCCTCGCAGAATGGTGTTAAGTGTGGACCTAAGATGGCTGCCGTATCAAAATGGAGGCCTGATGGTGGGAAATGTGTCACTGACAGATCTCTGAAATAAACCTCCTCCACAAATATGGTATAAAACAGAGAACAAATGAGTAAATTAGGGAAACATATTCAAAAAAATCTAGAATAATAACATGAATAATAATAAGTACAATTATAAAAATAAAAAGCAATTTGAGAGAAATATAAAATATACTACTGATAACATAATATATTTAATAATACATAATAATAATAAAAATAATAAGATAATAAGATGAAGTGCAATTGTAAAATAAAAAATTAAACAAAATGAATTAGTAAAAATGTAATTTAATAATATAAATAATAATATAAGTAAATTGTTGAATAATAATAGAAGTCCTAAAAATAATAAATGTAACCATATAAAATAATTAAAAAATAGTAAATGTAAAAATATATAACAAAAATGACAATAATAATAACAATTAAAGGTAAAACTATAAAATAATATTCAGAAGAATAATAATCTAAGACCAATATACATTAATAATAACAAGAATCTAAGCATAAATATATAATATATACACATTAGAAAGATAGGATGAAACTATCTGAGAAAAAAAAATAAGATTTAAAGATAAAATATAATAATAATAATAACATAATCATGCTGAAATTATCAGGATTATTAAGGAATAAGAAATAATAATAAAAATGAAATAATAATAATAATAATATTAATAATAATAATAATAATCTTCATCATAATATATAATAAGATTATAAATGCAAATAATATAATGACATAAAAGAAAATATGTTATAATAACAATGTCATAAAATAATAATACAATGGAAATTAAATAAAATTCTAATATTGTTAATAATAAATTATGAAGACTGGATTTCTGTAATTTTTACAAAAAATTGCAGTAATTTGATGCTCTCGATAACTAGTTGTACAGTAGAGGTGGGGGAGGGGAGTTATTAGAAGGCACAGACTCTAGGTTGTATAGGGGGTCTGGAAAAGCTGGGTGACAATAACTGTAACTTTCCAATGTCTATAACCTTTACTATTTTCATCATCAAATTCTAATTAATACAAGTTATATCTGTGACACAATTTTTATACATTACAATACAATTTATATCTGCTCATTTTGTACAAATACTTTATAGATTGTGTCAGGATTAGCAGCGCAGCCCCATTAAAGTGAAAGCTGCAATACCAGACCCAGCCTGCAGTGAAGAGAGGCACTGTTCACATACAGTATGATGTCTCCAAACAGTATGATGTTGCACCTCACCTTGTATTTTCTCTTCTTTTAGGTTTAGAAAATGTTACAATTGGTGCACCTGGAGGCCAGGTCCTCAACAAAAAATGTTTTTTAAGTTTTTCCCAAAAACCTGAAATAATTAACAAATATCTTCTATTATGCAATATTGTCTGAAATGCCTACATTTCATCTATGTTACTGCATGACATGTGTTTTTTGGACTGTCCATCGTCAGAGAGAGTTTCCTGTAAAATCAGCCATTAGGGGGTGATGTATCAATCTGTATGCAAGGAGCTCCCCCTATTGGTGGCAAAAGGTAATTAAAGCAGGCGATGGTCCAGAATGGAAAGACAAGGGTGCTTCCTTCCAGACACAGCTCTGCCCCTGTCCGAAGGTCACATTTAGTACTGAGGCTCAGCTCCAGTGATGTAAAAAGGACAGAGCTGCAATACCACACACCGCCTGTAGACAGCTGTGGCGCTGTTTGTCATATTTTTATAATACTGGATACCCCTTTAATAATGAGGCTCTAAACTGTCCATGGGGTTTAGTGAAGGCACTCTTCTTGCATTATAAATAGAGAAATGTGTACTGAAGAAATTTTTAAAGGAACTCTACCATCAAAATCCATCATGATAAATCATTGGCACTAATTCATAGATCCAGGCACCGTGACTGTAGTGATCATCTCATATTTGTAATCCATGGCCTCTTTTCTTGTAAAATCGTCTTTTAACATTATGCTAATGAGCCTGAAGGGCTCCTGGGGGGTGTTACCAGAGCCTATTTGTGCTCTGCCTTCACAGGTTGTTACACTGTGCAGGACTTCTCTCCCTACCACTGTGTGAGATTACATCAGAAAAAGAGAAGGGGACGTTAACAGATTCTATTTGTGCTATAGCTTCACAGGTTGTTACACTGTCTCCTTCTCCACCCCTCCCTCTGCCTGGTGTAATCTCATGTTACCACTAAAAGGTGGGAGGGGGGAAGTGTAACAAGTGTAAAGCTCCAGCGCTGAGGGGCTCTGGTAACGCCCCTCAGGAGCCCTTTAGGCTAATTAGCATAAAGTTAAAAGCTATTTCCTTAAAAAAAATCACAATGAAGACCAAAATCTGATTGGTGGAAATGTTGCTGATTTCAGAGAGACCCGATTTCATATACAATCGTCACATCTAAATACGCAACGAGGAACCTGGACCTCGAAAAGAAAAAAAAAAATCAATGGGGGATAAAACATCTTAAGAAATTCATGATGTTTCCTTCATCTTACATGGAAACGTGATCCTGCAGGGCAGGAGGAGAGAGCACTTGCAGTGGGTCAGGTATCAGATGTGTCTCACTTCTAGGAAGCTTCAGGATTTCTTGTAAGACCCTTGGAAGAAGCAAGTAGAACCTGTCCTCTCCTGGGACCGGAGGGTGAAACGTGTGGGATTCCTGGAAATGAGCAGAGACAGGAGAAACTAAAACGTTGCGTCTTCCAGGAATCCCAGAAGCCAAAATCCGCCCCAAAGCCACAGTGGAATAAAGGGAAAGCCGACCCTATTAATCATCTCAACTCAGGCCCTGAGACCCATCAGCCAGCGTCTGGACACGCTAATATCTCCACATCGCCATTAATATTTTACTCCGAAAACCACAAGACCTACTAATATAGGTCACGCCAGATGACCTCTCTGTGTTAACCCCCCGAGTGCTACTGCCTGTCAAGGGTTTGCCATCTGGGATGTTGTGGTCACGTGATCTGGTCAGACACACGCGACGGGAAAGATCAATGAGAATCCTTGGGCGCAGGTCGAAAAAACGCTTAGGTCCTTTACATTGGATGATGATGCTCTACACGGGACCTTCTCCAGATCAGATGGTGGACATACATACGTACATTGCAAAGATAACCCTGACATAGGAGCCACACAGTATGGAGTGCACGGAGGAGAGCCATTTGTAAAATTTGGTAGCCTAAATAATATTGTAGAATAATATATCACCACAGAGTGATAAATAATAACTCCGCACATAAAGTAATCTGACGCACATAAAAATAATACCAACATATGGGTTCAAAAAAATCTATCACACACTACTCAGATGATCCCATCATTCAGTGCTTAAATGATACTACCATACAATGACCGAATAATACCGAATAATACACAGTGTACCACATAGGGTGCTCAAATTAACCCACCCAGCGTTACCAAATAATACCACCATACAGTACTCAATCATATAATACAACCATTCATTGTCCAAATAACACCCCCTACAGTGCTCTATATTACCATTATACTGTGCTTATGTAGTACCACCATACAGTGCCCAAATAATACCACCACACAGTGCTCAAATTATACCCCCGCACAGTGCTCAAATAATACCTCCATACAGTGCTCAAATAATACCCCAACACAGTGCTCAAATTATACCACCATATAGTGCTCAGTCATATAAAACAGCCATTCAATGACCAAATAATAACTCCTGCAGTGCTCTATATTACCATTGTACTGTGCTTAAATTGTACCACCATACAGTGCTGAAATAATATCCCCACACAGTGCTCAAATAATACCACTATACAGTGCTCAATACCACCATAAGTCTCACATATACCTACCCCTATGCTCAATAATCCCACCACACAGTGTGCTCAAATAATACCAAGTGCTCAAATAATACCAACCAACAATGCTTCATGCTCAAACTATACCACCATACCATGCTCAATACACATACAGTACTCACAACAATACCAACCATACAGTGCTCAGAAACAACCACCATACGTACGGCCCACTAATACCAGTCGCGTACAGGGGCTCACCTCATACCATCATACAGTTCTCAATAAGTCCACCATACAGTGCTCAAATAAGACCACCTAGACATTGCTCATCATATACCACATAACAGTGCCTCACATAATACATCATCAGTGTCTCACTAATACCACATACATGGCTCACATAATCCGCATCATTTACAGTGCTTACAATAATACCCACCTCAGGTGTCGCAATAATACCACCATACATGCTCATAATTACCACCATACCGTGTTCCACATAAACTCTACCCCATACACTGCTCACATAATATCACCATACAGTACTTCGCACATATACCACCATACATACATGCTCCGATAAACCACCATACAGTCTCAGACATAATACCACCATAAGTGCTCAAATCATACCACCATACAGTACTCAATAATACACCATACAGTGCTCAAATAATAGCACTATATTGTAGTTCACAAATACCACCATACTTTGCTCACAACTTATACCACCACACAGCAGCTACAAATCATACCATATCATTAACCCACTATAGCAGGCTTCAATACCCCATACAGTACTCCATAATACCCCACCGATAACGTGCCCCAATAATATCCCACACAGTGGTCAATAATACCACCACACAGTGCTCCTCAATAATATCACCAGAGCAATGGCTCAATAGGCGCACCATACAGTAGTCTCACATAACACACACCATACAGTGCTCAAAAAGACCACCATCAGTGCTCAAACTAATACCTACCACCATACTAGTGCTCACCATAATACCAACACTACATGCTCAAATAAGACCTACCATATTACAGTGCTCAACATAATACACAATATAACACTATACAGTGCTTCACAATAACCGACCCCATACAGTGCTCACTAAGAGACCGACCATCCGTGCTCAAATAATACCACCACAAAGTGCTCAAATGATACCAACCCAACAACAGGGCTCCCATAAATATCCATACAGTACTCATATAATAATCCTACCATACAGTTGCTCCATATTAACCCGCACCAATACCGCTGCTCACATAATACAACCATACATTACAGTTTACTCATATAATACCACCATACGGCTTCACATAATACCACCAACAGTGTCATACCAAATAACCTTCCCATACAGTGACTCCACTCATATAATACCACCATACAGTGCTCACATATAACCCAACCATACCAGTGTCAAATAATACCACTATACATGTATCAGATAATACCACCAACAACAACAGTAATCCACCATATTCAAATAATACCACATACAGTGCACAATAATACCACCAACAGTGCTCAACTAATATCCCTTACATCTATCACCACATACAGTCACATGTATACCACCACAACAGTGCTCAATTAATATCACCATAACAGTACTCAAATACCCACCATCAGTGCTCAATATAGACTTCACCATTGTTGCCACAATGATACACACATCTAAGCATAGGCCCTCTAGTTGCTCACATTAATATCCAATACAGTACTCACATAATACCACCATACAGTGCTCATACCACTAACGTTCAGATAAACCAAAACATACAGTGCTCAAATAATACCAACCGCCACACTCTAAGGACCTACACCTATTTAAAGGTACATAGTGGCAGTTCCTTCTAATCCAGGAGTCCAGGTTATAGCTAACTACCTTTAGGTCTTATACATTGCCGATACATTGTGCAATAAAAACCTTATATACGTCTAAATGATAGCACCATACATTGGCTAAATAATATTCATCATAGCTGGACAACATACCGTATTATACTCGAGTAGTAAGCCGCACACCCGGGGACCCCCTGAATTTAGTTACCAATCAAAAACTGGTAAAAACCTATTTGACTCGAGTATCAGGCCGAGGTGGGAAATGCAGTTATCACAGACTCCCCAGTATGTATAGCAGCCTGGGCCCCCAGTATTAACATCCTGGCCCCCAGAGTATACAGCCGTGCCCCATTAGTATACACCTGCCCCCCCCCATGATTATATACAGCACTGCCCCCAGTAGTATACAGCACTGCCCCCAGTAGTATACAGCACTGCCCCCAGTAGTATACAGCCTGCCCCCAGGGGGATCAGCGCTGCAGGTCGGGGCCACCGGAGGGTGGGTATATAAGTTTATTATTTTTTAAAGATTTTTTATGACTGTATGACTCGTGTATAAGCCGAGGGGACGGTTTTTCAGCACATTTTTTGTGCTGAAAAACTCGGCTTATACACAAGTATATACAGTAATACCACCACTCCAATAATACCATCGTACAGTACTCGAATTACAAAACCATTCAGTGGCCAAATTAAACCACCATATAGTAATAAAATAATACTAGCACATTGTACTCAAATAATACCACCACATAGTGCTCAGATTATACCATCATACAATGCTTAAATAACAATACAACAAAGTGCATCCATAATACCACCGTACAGATCATAACTTGTACCACCATACAGGACTTAGATAATACCACCATAAAGTAACCAAACAATGTGATCTGATAATAAATAATACCGCCATGCTCAATATACAGTAATAATGCCATCATATGGTACACAAGTGATGTCTTATATTTAAATGTAGATGAAATTTGGATGGGAACTTTATGTCCAAATTGGAGGAACTTTGTCGAAACTATTCTAATACAGGCAGTCCCCTGGGTTACATACAATATAGGTTCCATAGCTTTGTACCTAAATTGAATTTGTATGTAAGTCAGAACTGTATATTTTATAATTGTAGTTTCAGACAAATTTTTTTGCCCCAGTGACAATTGGATTTACAAATTTTTTTTGCTGTAATTGGATCAAGGATTATCACTAAAGCTACATTACAGACACCTTACAGCTGATCATTGCAGTCTGGGACTATAGTAACATCCAGAGAGGTCACCAGAGGTCACAGGGGGCAGAGAGGTCCGTCTTTAACTAGGGGTCGTCTGTAAGTCGGTTGTCCTTAAGTAGGGTCTGCCAGTACAAATTCTTGACGAAAGCTCTGACCAAACTGGTTTGACATCACTCTTTTGGGATTACTGTTCCCCAATGTAAACCTGTTGGGTGCCAGATTTTGGTAGCCTGAACATTAAATAATTTATTGGGAATAATTATAATCTAAATTATAATTAGTAATGAGTATTCGACTTGGTGTAGGTTACACGCCTGGTAGAAGATTGACCTGAATTGGGATCTATCATACAGATGAAGCAGGGCCATGTCATGTGATTATACACGTGCTATAGTTTAGGGTATACAGCTCAGTCAAACATCTATGTGTGTCCATGACTACAGACTACAAACAAACCTTGTGTAGTCTGAGGCAATCTCCTTCCACCGGTCCTCTCTTCTCCTGTCTCTAGAAGAAGGAGTGCAGAGCTTCAGTACTATATGACCAGTTAAGGATCATCTACTTGTAGTCCGTAAGCAGGGAGCTGCATACACAAAACGACTGATTATTTTATGGCTTCCTTTGATGTATTGGTGCCATTAACAATGCTTGCGAAAGTATGCAAATCTTTTGATGATGTATTGTGGAACACATTGGCCTATGGGAATACCCCTAGGGCTACAAAAACTCACTGATGTCATTGGATCCTACAGAAGGGATATACTGCACCCTGTGACAAAATGGCTGCCTAGGGGGAGGTGTACTTTACATCTATTATGAGGGGGAACCCACATGACAGAAATTTGGGTCACTGGATGTCTACAGCTAAGTTTGGAAGAGGCCTCCCCGTCATCGCCTCTCCCCGTAGCGTTGCTATGGAGTCAGAGCCCTTCCTTCCTCCAGCATCGATGTCCCCATTGATCTGCGCTTTGGTGCAGTGCCCAGACAAGAATCTGCTCCATTGTTCCACAATACCTGACAGACACCAATCAATACCTCCCCGGTCTCCTGGTCCCTGCTCTCTCTTCCTCCCTCTCCTGCCTGTGTAATTCTAGATGTGTCTCCCTCTCTCGTTCCTCACTCGTTGCTTTTGTTCGTTTTCCCTTTTTTGTCGTCTTTCGCTTTATGTGGGAAACAATGTGGATTTTGTAATTTTTCTCCTTTTTTTTAATATTGTGTGGCTATTATTGACTGCCGAGCCCGGTGTATTGTAATATGCATTGATGTCTGGAGGTTTAGGGGGCGGAGAATACTAAGAAACATATTTAGCAGCCGATCGAAGACGGCAGAGAAAGTTCTCCATCGTCATGCACGGCCTATTGTGGTATGTTCATCTCCTTGCTAGCTATTGTGCTCCTCAAAAAAATATCAAGGGATCAGAGAAGAACTCTATCTAGAATGACGATTTGTTGAAAAAGTGGTGTCGAAAGGAGTGTAGTCAGAGGCGGACAACCAGTCCAAAATTGGACGTTGAGGGACAAATTGTCAACCATTATCGGTGTACCAGAAATTTACTCCACATACCAAGTCAATAATTTCCACAAAAGGAGAAGTTCTGGCCGAATGGTTTTCCTCTCTTGCCTGGAAAGTCTAGAAATGTCCCCATTAAGGGCTTAATTGACCTTTATGAGGAGCAAATGGATGTCCATCACCAGTGCACCAGATATCAATTCTTCCTAGAGGTCATTGATTTCCACAGAAGAGGTTCTGGTCAAATAGTTTTCTACTATGGACTGGAAAGTCCATAAATTTCTCCATTGAAGTTGACCTTTATGACGAGAAAGTGGTTGTCTATCACCAGTGCACCAGATATCTACTCTTCCGAGAGATCAATAATGTTTAAAAATGGAGATCTAGCCAAATGGGGTGGCGGGGCTATATATATTCCCCCAGGGCAAAAAGGGGTTTTTACCAAAGGTTTTCCTCTAAAGATAGGGAAATCTATAAATGTTCCCAACGAGGGATTAGTTAACCTAAGGAACAAATGTGTGTCCATCACCAGTGTCCGAGACATTTACGTCTCATAGAGAGGTTCTGGCTAAATGGTTGTCATCTCTGGATTGAGTCTAGAATCAAGCTCATTGACCGATGAAGTAGATGCCCATCACCAGTGCACCAGATATCTACTCAACGTAGAGGTCAACAATTTCCACAAATAGAAAGGTTCTGGTCTGCTCTGGATTGAAAAGTCTACAAATGGCACCAATGAGGGCTTACAAATAACCAGTGCACCCTAAATCTATGTAGAGGTCATTGAAGGTTGCAAAAGGAGAGTTTTTCCCAAAGGTTGTCCTCTGAAGACTTAAAAAACTCTCATGTTGTGTGAATCATTGACTATTTGGCCAGAATCTCTCTGAGGAGGAATTGCCTAGAGGGAATAGTTGATCACCAGTGCTCTAGATGTTCACTCCTCAGAGAGGTTCTGTCCAAATGGTCAATGATTCACATAACATGAGAGGTTTGGACAGGAGAGTTGGGCTATCAATCTAGAAATGTGTCCATCAGCTCATTGACCTCCATAGAAAACTGTTAAGTGTCTACAACTAGTACATCTACTACTAATAAAGGTCCAAGTCTACCTCTAAAGGCTCTGCCAAAATTGACCTTCTAGATGGAAACTGCCCCTCCATAGACATGTAAGATGAGATCCTAGGACCACCACAAATCGAGCAGTTAAGAATGTATTCAGCGGACCTCATGGATATCTCGGCTTCTCATTGACAAGTAAAGAACATGTCAGTCTTGGCTTGTGGGATCAGAACAAGCAATATATTTCAGTAGATAAATAAATCACGTGGGTGCTGTATTATCTATTGTTGGTATATGGGTGCTGTATAGATTATCTATTGTTGGCGGATGGGTGCTGTATTGATTATCTATTGTTGGGGTATGGGTGCTGCAATGATTATCTATTGTTGGCCTATGGGTGCTGTATTGATTATCTATTATTGGCATATGGGTGCTGTAATGATTATCTATTGTTGGGGTATGGGTGCTGTAATGATTATCTATTGTTGATAGATGGGTGCTGTATTGATTATATATTTTGTTGGGGTATGGGTGCTGTTTTGATTATCTATTGTTGGCCTATGGGTGCTGTATTGATTATCTATTGTTGGCCCATGGGTGCTGTATTGATTATCTATTGTTGATGTATGGGTGCTGCAATGATTATCTATTGTTGGGGTATGGGTGCTATGATGATGTCTCTTATACATATCTGTTATGTTAAGGTAGGGCGACAATGGTGGTTTGTCACTACTATATGGGTGCTGCGTTAAAGCTTTTTTCCTAAGGAGCGCACTGTATGGGTGCTGTGAGGGTGCAACATTGATGCTCTATAAGTGGTTCATAGGTAGTAGGTTGGTGCTGCATTGATACTTTTTCACTGATATATATGGGTGCTGGGAGGATGCTGGATTGATGCTCTATTGTTGATATAGGAGACTGTGTAGGTGCTATATAGATGCTCTATTGCTGATGTATGTATGCTTTGAGGGTGCTGTAATGATGTTCCAACACTGATGTATCGGTGCTAGATTAATGGTCTGTTATTGATATATGGGTGCTGTGATGGTGCTTCATTGAAGCTATTTCACTGATGAACGGGTGCTGTGAGTATTGGAGTACTGGAGTATTGATGCTTTGTTCCTGAACCTGGATGCTGTATAGATGTTGTATCACTAAGTAGGAGGGGCTGTCTGTTCACAATGCAATGTGTGACACAAAATGTGTACCCCTGATCACACTATTCAGGCTATGGACACAGAATGGACAGTTGTCATCACAAAATCTATTCTTTCCTAACAAAAGTAAGATTTGTCATCACAGAAATCATTTTTGTGTGCACAAAATCAATTAGATTTTTACAGACGGCACAAAAGTAAGATTTTTTACTACGACATGTTATTCTGTCACACAGAATACTAAGAGGGTGCAGTATCGCTTCTCTATCACAGAAGGGTGGTGTAAGGGTGCTGCATTGATGCATGGGTGCTGCTGTTAGGGTGCTCTATCACCTATGTGTTGGTGCTGAACTGATTCTCCATTACAGGTGCATGGGTGCTGTTATTGTGCAATACTAATGCTTTATCACTGTTATATGGGTGCTGTATTGATTCTCCATGATAGGTCTGGTAGGGTGCTGTACTAATTCTCTACAACAGATACATGGGTTTCATTAGGGTGTTGTATAAATTCCCTATCACAGATGTATGGGTGCTGCTGTTAGGGTGCCCTATCACAAATGTTTTAGTGCTGTTCTGATTCTATATGAACATTGCATGGGTTATAGGGTGCTATACTGATGCTTTATGACTGATATATGGGTGCTGTATTGATTCTCCATGACAGGACTGGTAGGGTGTGGGCTGTACTGAGGCTCTATCACTCAGGTATGGGTGCTGTCAGAGTGCTGTATTGACTCCCTATGCCAGATGTTAGGTGCTGTTCTAATTCTATATGAAAGTTGCATGGGTGCTGTTAGGGTGCTGTACTGATGTTCTATCACTCATTTATGGGTGCTGTTAGGGTGCTTTACTGATGCTCTATCACAGATGTATGGGTGCTGTATTGATTCCCTATCACAGATGTATGGGTGCTGTATTGATTCCCTATCACAGATGTATGGGTGCTGTTGTTAGGGTGCTCTATCACTGATGTATTGGTACTGTATTGATTCTCTATGACTGATGTGTGGGTGCTATGAGGGTGCTGCATCGGTGCACAGTGACAATTTTATCCTAATTTCTATGAGGTAGAAGTTGATAAACAGAACATGTCCTGTAGTAGAAGCTGTGCCTGCAGATGGTCTGGGCCCTGGACAGGTCTGTATGACAACCTACCCCTTCATCCACCTGCACAGCTATCAGATTCATCTTGTGAGGATTATAGAAGATTCCAGCACTGCTACACTGGTGTGTCTCTATTTGGTCTTGCGGCCTGTGATGAAGCGGTTAATCTCCATGGTTATTGATGTATTGAGTGATGGGTCGGCCATCTTGGATGTCAGCAGAAGGGAGGCTGTGTACAGAGGGCTCTGCGGCACGAGGCTGGGGCTGACAGTATTAGATATTAATAAGTGGTTTAGACTTCACAGAGATGAATTAGTTTAGCGAGGCTACGGCTCTTTAAGATAAAACCGCATCGCTAATTCATTTCAATTTGTAAGTATTCATGCAGGTAATTCCCCTGCTACAAACAGCGGCATCTGCATTACAGACGATAAGTACCTGTCTGAGAAAGTGGCGGCAAATTGTTTCTCTCCGCTCCCTGCCAAAAAATCCAGACGGTGTGATCATCAGAACAATTCATTATAGGCACATTCCCATAAGAGCTGACTCCTCCCTCACTCTCAGAAGTCAGCCATATTGGTAAGATGACCCCCATTAGTCAGCCATATTGATAAGACCACCCCCCATTAGTCAGCCATATTGATGATCACCCCCCATTAGTCAGCCATATTGATAAGATGACCCCCCCATTAGTCAGCCATATTGATAAGATGACCCCCCCATTAGTCAGCCATATTGATAAAGATGACCCCCCATTAGTCAGCCATATTGATAAGATGACCCCCATTAGTCAGCCATATTGATAAGATGACCCCCATTAGTCAGCCATATTAATAAGATGACCCCTTGCCTTAACATTTCCATTCAGCCCAAGATTTATTTATTCTTAATAAGAAATGGGATGGGTTTGTGCAGACTCCACCCAAAGGTGGGTGTTACACATTGTATTAGGTGGCCCTGTGGGAACCTGCATTGGTGATTTGGGACCCTTAACCACCCACAGCTCCTTTTGGACCAGTGGTTTAGTGTCACAAATCGTCCATCATGAATTTTTATGTAGGCGTTTATAAAATGAAGGCGGGGTATTATCCACGTACACCCTCATACAGGATCATTGAGGACTCTAAGCCACAGTTTCATAAGGACCTGTAATTGGTTTAGGATCCCAAATTGACCTTAACGATGTGTGACGTATTAGTATGTGGCACATCTGTTACGGGAGTATAGAGAGGGTTCACGGGCTGAGCCCCCTCCATACAAGATGGGTGTTTGCTGCATATTGCAGCAAACACTCACCGTAAATATCCACAATCAGTGCTTAGTTAACCCTTTGATTATTGCAGGCAAATCAAAAGCCGGTGGCATCTGGGCAGATCTGTAACAGTGTGCCAGTTGCAAACTATAGCAATATCACTATATACTGCAATAGAAAGTTCAAACCCCCCTTTCCTTAGAAGTGATATAAAATTAAAAAAACCAAAATAATAAGAAATGTTAGGTATCGCCATGTCCCAAAAGTCCTGATCTATCAGAATATAAAATGGACCAGAAAATAGTGGCCAAATGTCCAAAACACCACTCTGCAAAATATTTAAAAAATGTAATCAAAAGTGAACAAAAGGTCATACAAAATGGTAACAATAAAAACGGCAACTTGTCCCAGAAAAAAAATTACACCTCCGACGGCTTTGTACCCCGAAGTATGAAAATGTTATTAGTGCCAGAAGATGGCGATACAAAGAATTTTTTCCTTGTACAGAAGGTTTTTAATTTTTTTAATGTATTAAAACGAAACAAAACCTGTAAAAATTTGGTATCTCCGTGATCGTATCGACCAAATGAATAAAGCAGAGGTGTTACTTGGGGTGCACAGTGAAAGACGTAAAAACCAAGCCCACAAGAAAATGGCGTAAATGTGTTTTTTCACCAATTTCACCACATTTGAAAATTTTTTCTTACTTTGTCGCATGAAAGCAGCGCAGCTGCCCCAAAATTCGATACCGTCTGACACAATCCCATGTTTAATACCTGTCACAGCCGTGCAAAAACCCGGAAACGTCGGAAAGTTCAACGAAAGTGCGGCCGCGAGACCTTAGTTAATAAGCCCCATGAGGTTAATGACTTAAATTTAAAAAAATCTAAAGAAAATAATTATAAAACATTGAAATACATTAGCAATAATTTCATTTAACATTTTATTATATCTGTTCTATATCTATTTTAACCTAAAAACTTTTTTTAACCGAAATTATTTTTTTTACCCATTCCCTTTTTCTAAACAATATCATACGAAGCAATTTGTTAACATTTTAACATCTCTGCTTGCTGTCAATGAATGGAAACAGGTAGGGGCTCAATCAATGCCAGACAGATAAAACATGTTAGAATAAAAAGCTTTTATTCCTGCATTGTAAAAAAAGATATTCCCAATAACAATTACTAAGCATTCGGCACATCCAAAATTCGGCATTTTGGATGAACATTTTTTTTATGTATCAGACTGTATTTTTCTTTGAAGTGTTTCATGATGATAAGATGATCAGACAGTCCCAGAGATCCGCTGGGGAATCCTAGAATACGTGTATGATTTCCCTGCAGTGCCCCCACAGGAGAAATAAGGTATTACAGAAATCCTAATAGCGTGCTCTGTCCATATCATGCAATGGGGGTCATTTACCAAGGGCCCGAATTGTGGTTTTTCGTTGGGTTTCCCGAAAATTAACGATTTGCGCCAAATTGCCCTGGGTTTTTGGCGCATGCGATCGGATTGTGGCGCATCGGGGTCGGCATGCACGCGACGGAAATCTGGGGCGTGGCCGTCGGAAAACCCGACAGATTAGGAAAAAACACTGGATTTTCGACACGCACTTATCTGCACTCAGCATAGCTTGGTGAACTTCAGTGAACTCCGACAGACTTCAGCGATGGTGGACATCGGGCGCACGACCTTAGTGAATCGCCGGAAGACCTGAATCAGTGTTGGAGAACCCGCCTCTGGATCGCGAATGGAACGGGTAAGTAAATGTGCCCCAATGTGTCCTCCAAAAATAACTAATACGTGAAACTGGGGACCTCAATGTATTAAATCATCACACCCTATTAGGGTGTTTAAAAATTTACTACATTTTAATAAAGAAGGTCCTGGCACCGATGTTTGGCTTCAATAAAATAAGAATGATGCAGAGCTTTTCGTTTGACCAAACAGGAGCTTCTGGATGAGCACCCCCCCCCCTTAACTCATGACATGTCATGCATGATTCTAAGTTTAAAGAAAAAAATTAAAAAAAAAGAAAAGGCAGAAAGTGATGATTAATTCCAATAGGAAGAGCAACCAAAAATATTCTATTTGTGCCCAGAATTAGTTGTAAGTTTGTCTGTAACTTTTTCCCATACAAGGAGCAGGAGGGCGCTGCTGCCATCTTGTGCTCTAATCAGGGTATGACATCCTTACACAGATTTTTACTCTGCAACTTTTAGTATCTAAGACTATAGTTTTTTTTTTAAGTTGTCAAGGAGTTGCCTAGGATTTTCCTTAACAGCTGTACAAGAAGACCACCAAGAAGACCACCGGGATAATTAGTTCCTACAAAACCTGGGTGATTGGATCATTATGACCCATATAAGAGGGGTCACCCAGCTTTCCCTGTTTACAGCATAGCACACCGCCCGAGCTACTGACTACTTATGTTTCCTTGCATAACTTGGCTCAGGTGGGAACTGGGAATAAGGGGTCTCAGCAACTACTTGATGGGAGACTTCCGTAATATGTAATCCATCAAATTTATTGGGGACTCATCTTACCTGTACCTGTCACAGGTGTCAGGGAATGCTGAGGGCTCTAGTTATGCCATATATACAGATATTAGATCAGTGATCTCCCACATAAGAAGACCCCACTCTCCCTCAGTCTGGTCTGTGGACTTGGAGTTGGTGACCATTTAGGTGGATTCGTGATTAAATGGACAATGCAAAAATATGATAAATTATAAAAATTGTGAAATTTCCATTTTAAATGTCTGTCCTGTTCCTGATCTAAGGATTTAGATTAGGGGTAAATAACACACTGTGGGGCAGATTTACTTACCCGGTCCATTCGCGATCCAGCGGCACATTCTCTGCAGTGGATTCGGGTCCGGCCGGGATTCACTAAGGCAGTTCCTCCGCCGTCCACCAGGTGGCGCTGCTGCGCTGAAGACCATCGGAATGCACTGAAGTTCACCGTCCTATCGTGGGTGAAGGTAAGCGCGTGTCGACACTTTTTTTTTTTTGCCTCGGTTTTTCAGAATCCGTCAGGTTTTTTAACGGCCACGCCCCCCATTTCCATCGCAAGCATGCCGGCGCCGATGCACAACAATCCGATCGCGTGCGCCAAAAACCCCGGGCAATTCAGGGAAAATCAGCGCAAATCGGAAATATTCGGGTAACACGTCGGGAAAACGCGAATCGGGCCCTTAGTAAATGACCCCCATTGTCATTCTGCTCAACTTTACAGGGCCCACACCAGTAGCCAGCAGCCTAGATGCACCAAAAACCTCAGAACAGCACAAAATGTCACCCCAGAGATTGTATATATTACAGTACAGCAATAAATAGCACCCAGAAACCAAATACTGCATTCAGAGCAGACAGTAAAAGTGCAGACCCCAGAGAAGGCATCTAGAGCAGACTAAAAGACAGGGGGTCATTTACTAAGGGCCCGATTCGCGTTTTCCCAACGTGTTACCCGAATATTTCCGATTTGCGCCGATTTTCCCTGTATTGCCCCAGGATTTTGGGCACACGATCGGATTGTGGCGCATCGGCGCCGGCATGCACGCGACGGAAATCGGGGGCGTGGCCGAACGAAAACCCGACGGATTCGGAAAAACCACCGCATTTTTAAAAAGAAATGTGTCGCGGGACTTGCGCTTACCTTCACCAGGTATAGGCTTGTGCATTCCGGCGGACTTAGGGGAACTTCAGCGCAGCAGCGACATCTGGTGGAAGGCGGAGGAACTACCTTAGTGAATCGCCGGAAGACCCAAATCCACCACACAGAACGCGCCACTGGATCACGATTAGGCTGGGTAAGTAAATCTGCCCCATACTCTCCTTTCCGGGCTCTTGCAATGCATGCAGCTTCTTCTCCCCTCCATGTGCTGCTCTGTGTCCTGCAGTGGTTTAATGCAGCAGCATCAGGACCCAGAGCAGTGCTGTGCCAGGTACAGGAGAGGACTCAGGAGCAGTACAGTACAGCTCACAAGTAATTACCACTGCTGGGTCCCCTCCTGCTCCTGGGGCCGTTATTCTCTCGGTCCTGATGCCAGCAGGACACAGGAGCAGTGAGGACACAGAGCGGAGCGGCAGGAGAGGACACAGGAGCGTTGACCCATTTCCAGAAGCCTCTGGCCCTCAGGGATTGCCCAAGTCGGGATTATGGGGTGGGTTTAGGTCTTTTGAATTCCATCAGGATCCCCTTGAAGTTTTGGGATGTGACTTGGCGCTGCTTCCATGGAAAGCTGTGTGTGAGGGACATTCTGAAGTGTAGGAGCTCTGAGAAAAGGGGTTGTCCCCGGGAGGAGTGCGGTGGCCTGATGGAGAGCATGGACCACTTCCTGCTTCAGTGCCCCTTTAACACAGAGGTGTACAACCGGGTGGGCGCTTCCATCCACTGGCCGGTCTCTCCTATGCGGAGTGGGCCTATTGAGCATTCAGAGGCCTGGGTGGCAGGGACCGCTGCACGTTATTCCTAGTTAGTCTAGTGGTCAGGTACCACACGTGGAACACACGGTGCTTAGTGTCGACGCAGCGTAAAATCCTCCCGGTGGATGAGGTGGTTAGGAACATTCTGGGTGACCTGGAGAAGGTGCGCTCTCTGGAGCATGAGAGGCTGGGCACGGGGAGGACCTCTCTCCTTTGGAGGGGGTTCTCCTTTAGTGTCCCTTAGTCTGTCATCTCCCATTAACATCTATGGTCCCCAGTCCAAGTGGGACAGGAAGTGTCTCTTTATGAGGATCAAGCCCTACCTTTTTACAAGTCGGCAGGTGGTCTTTGGAGGGGACTTCAATGCTGTCACGAGGTCCCAGGATAGGGGAGGTTCCAGAGACAAGCTGACTTATGATAGCGTCGCTCTTAATAGCATAGCTAGTGAGGCTCGCCTGGTGGATGTCCACATCCGGCACACCCCAGGCCACGCGGGGTTCACCTATTATAGGGGTAGCTGCAGGTCTAGAATAGACAGGTTTTATTTAAAGGAGGAAGCCATTTCTTCACCAGTTTCTGTTGTTGAGGTGGAGTTCTCCGACCACTGTCTAATTTTGTTTTCTCTGAATGTTACAGAGACCCCCCGGATGGGAAGAGGCTACTGGAAGCTCAATTCGTCTCTCCTGGAAGAAGCAGAGATCAGACAATCCTTTGATGACTTTCTTCAGAGCCAGGTACCATTGCTGGGCCTTTGTAGCAGTATTCAGAGTGGTGGGAGATGTTCAAGAAAAGGGCGGCGAGATTCTTCCGCCAGCTCTCGAGCCTCAGTAGCCTGAGGAGGAAACTCGAGCACTCATCTCGAGTGGAGGTAGTTGTGAGGACATCTCCAGAGTGAAATCCTTGCTGAAGAGGTGTCAGTACGATAGACACGCATCTTTGTTGTCATGGGACTGGTTGACAGTACGGGATCAAGGATCCTGGAGGTTGTCAGATCCTTCTACTTACACCTCTTGGGCAGGAAGGATCTAGATCGGGATGTGATGTTGGCTTTCCTGGCTGAAACTGTCCCTGAGCCAGAAGTTTTGACCGAAGTGATCAGGGAAGAGGAAGTCAGCCTGGCGATTGAAGGGCTCGCCCTCAAGAAATCGCCAGGTCCGGATGGCTTAACATCCGAGTTTTATAAGACCTTTAAGGACGCCTTGGTTCCCCTCTTGACTGAGGTATTCAATAAGTGTCTTTCTTCGGGCACTCTGCCGAAGTCAATGAGGAGGTCAGCCCTGATCATCCTGTCAAAGGGTAAGGACCGATCTCGTGTTGAGAACTGGCGTCCCATAGCGCTTCTCAATACGGACAGAAAGGTTGGGGCATTTTCCTGGTTTAAAGGGATATTCTCTCATCAAGTTGTTGCAGCTCTTTCTGTAACTCCCATAGTAGTGTTGAGGGTGAAGGTGCTTCCCAATCATCTCCAGAAATTCTCCGATTGGATGTGGTGGCCTCTAGGCAAGGGCAGATTCAATATGCAGTTTCTGGAAATTTTTAGGACCTTCAAAAGTCCTTTAATGGCTTTTATGTACATGTGTATTGAGAGCAGAATCAGATGTAGGAGGATTTCATGGGATAAAACTTGGTGGGTGGTTTGGGTGGCCATGAAGGCTTGGACTCTGGGCTACCACCCAAAACACCTTGATTGTACTCCACTACTGTATCCACTACTGTATCTTCTTGTATGTAAATGACTCTGCTGACTCTGTCCTAGTCTACACAGCAAAACCACATTTCCTTGGTCAGCTTTTGTTTTTTAGTTCCAGAGCTACTGATATTAAGATTCCAAAATTGTCCTTGTTTCAGGTCCAAATTTTCCATTTGGGAGGGGGGGGCCTACATTTTTCAAGTTGTTGTTGTAATGCAAAAATATGTGTTTTCAATATGTCAAAGGCCACGTTTTCCAATTATCACAATTTTGAGGCCACATTTTTTTATTATACCTGGCAAGTGGGGTCCCCCGGAACCTCCAGTGTCAGAGCTTGTTGTATTATATTGCAAAAAAATATATATTTTTTTTTTCTGTAGTGCGTCCTAGTCGTTCGCTGTGCAGATGGATTATTATAAACCTCTAACGAACGACTTTGTCCTATTATTAGGATCTCAATTTAATTTTGATGATTATGGTAAAATATGGACGTGTCCTCCCGCTGCCGCTTCATCCCTTGTAATGTCGTCCGACCGGCTGCAGGCATTTGTCACTTGTATAAAATGAGGCTCTGTGACGCTGGTAGGTAGGAATGCGGGAGGGGGCTCTGCCTGGTATATACATGTATGGCCTGGTTAAAGGGGAAGGCACAACCACAACGTGTTTCATAACCGTAGACGCTTGGGGCATGTACACCTTTCATGTCTTATGAAGGAAGTGACATAAGAGCGCCGGTCCCATTTTGCCAGAGCAAAAATTTTGTTGAAAATCCAATGTCACTGGGGCCAAAAAAATTTACAGTTCCGACTTTACATAAAAAATTCAACTTAGGTTCCCTATGGGTTGTACTTTTTGTACGTAACGGGGAGGGGAGTGCCTGTCTTTCGAGAGTGCCTGTATATCTGGGTTTTAATTGTATGTAATGTGAAAATATAGCACTATATTGGGAATTATGGGCAATGCAATAGTAGTATAACTCCCCAGAATACTGCCATATAATACCCCGGTCACAATTCTAGATGTGCAGCTACAGTATTATTAATACCTGGTACATTTTCTATATGGCCTGCTATATAATACCCTGGTCACTTTTAATGTGTGAATATAAAATCCTGGTCAATCTATAGTGCTGCCTGTAGAAAGTCCTGCTAAACTGAACAGACTATAAAACTTCATATAACTAATTTCACTGCTGATTTCTACTACTTATTACATTCTGCCTAGTTCCTCCATGTGATATAAAGCTGCCAGTTTCTAGTCACCGTATACATGTCTATGTATATTATGCAGTGTTTATTGGATTTAAGCTAAAGACTTGAGAAATGAAAATAAAAAAACACAAGGTATTATGGGAACTATGGGCAGCCTACATTTGCATTAGTTTCAGGGCAGAAGAAGATACAGGAAAGGTTAGGCTTAGCCAGCTTCGCTGCTGAGAAGAAATATGGATAAGGGTTCAGAACAGACGTCTGCAAAGAAAAAGGGCCAGCAGCAGAATTACGGGCATCTTTAAGGTTTAAACGGTGGAATTACCTAGACAATTCATTAAAAAAACATCACAAAAGTTGGTGGAGTTACTTTTTAAGGTGGAGGAACAAAAAAAACAAACTAAAATACCACAACAAAAACTCAATTAACTCATGTCTGTTGTAAAAATAGATAAAGATGTTATTTGACAGATACTGAAGTATAGACGCAACAAATACATCATCACTTTGGTCATGTTATACACTATTATCCTGTGATTCCAGACCATACGAAATCAACCACGTCCATGGTTGGGGCATCCGTCAGAAGCCAAAAAGGCCTAATCCAGACAAAAAAACTCCATAAATAAATCCTTGTGCATTGATTTAGTTCCACCGTATATGAAGGTTACAAAAGAGAAAGAAAAAAACAAAAATTATAATTATACAAGACATTTAAATCTAATTAAATTCAAATATATATATAAACAGTTATGAAAATAGACGTAATAATGATATACTAGATAAAAACAAAAGCTTCGCCCAAAAACATCCTCTTCCAAGAAAAAAAAAAAAAAAAAAAAAAAAAAAAAAAAAGGAGGATAAGGAGCCGTCAGCTCGTGTTCCTTCAACCCAAACTTGGTCATTTGATGCGGAGGCAGATGTTTGATTATGGTAACAAAATTTCAAAAAAATTAGGCTTCTACATTCTAATGCGACAGCCAACTAGGGGTTGTTATTCATCAAGTGTTACGAGTGCGATGACGGGTTGCCAAAAGTTGTCTTAAAATCAGACAAAAAAAAAAAAAAAAAAACTCTTCTGACCGTCATCTAAGGCCATGCCAAATGTACGTCTAGACAGCGGTTTGGGGGGGGGGGGCCGACGAAAGAAAAAAATCTTCAAGTGCTCATGGGACTTAGTCGGCAGCAGTAGTACCAGTGATGGATCCATTACAGTACTGTGGTTTAGTTGCCAGCAAATGAATTCAGAAGCCACAGTCTGAGTCGTCAATAAGAACTTCTCCTCCAGCCGAACCCATATAAATCTGGGCGATGGTAGCACAAGACCTTTGGGTGACTTTTTTATTGCCGGTGGATATCCTTGAAGAAGCTAATCTTGATTTGTGATCTAAAGCAGGTGTTGGTTAGTTTGGTTTTAATAGTCTAATCAGTAGGCCACTATGGGGGTGGTCCGGTGGGACTTGGTGGAGATCCAACTCTTAAATTTTTTTATTTGTTCTGGTAAAAAGTGTCTCCTAATTGATATTAAATGACTCGAAGAAATTGGTGGTTGCTAGGGAGGGACTTCATAGTGTACACTTGTAGTCTTCTTTTTCCGTCTCCATTTTGTCTTTGCTCCTCAAATCAGTTTAACTCTTCTACGTTAAAACAAGATGGAAGGAAAGCGAACCATAACAAATCACGATAGTTTTAGGGTCATGTGTTTTGACTGCTCCGAAGAGACATCGGTTTATTGTTTTAATCTCTTTTCAAGCACATCGCAAATCAATGAGCGGATCGAGTCAGCTAACGGGCTAAAAAAAAAAAAGTTTAAAAAAAAAAATTATATATATAGATCTATGCATCAGGGTCCTCTCTGTGAAACTTAGTTACGTAATTACTTCAAATGTTACAGGTTTATCATAGAAACGTGAGGACAACTACATACCAATCGGTCACTGCTGGTGACGAGGCTTGGCAGAGAATCCTGGACTCCGCAACCTAGAGAAGATGGTTGTGTGTTTTTCGAACCCAAAACTAATTATCGGCACTCAAGAATTACCTGTAAGAGGTTGTTGCATCTTGAATAACCCTTATTTGCCAAGTTGAAGCACTAGAGAAAACGAAAAAAATTATATATTTTATGGAGAGTATGGAACTCCACTTCTTTCTACGTTGTTTAGTGACACATCAAGTTAATGTTGCGATGTGGCTAGAAGATGGGAAGGGTACAAGGAGCAGGAGGGTCGAGTCCATGTTGAAGCAAAGATTTCGTTCTCTAATCCCTCCTTTACTCCACTGAAGGTATGGAGAACAATACGGAATCAGTCTAGGCCAGTTTTATTCCCCTCCACCACAAGCACCAAGGTCTTAAGATTTATTGAAAGCAGACAATACGGCCAGATCATTTCCGTGCATGGGTTTTGTTCTTGGCTTCTACGTCGGTTTTTGTCGATCCAATCTAGGAGGTTTTTTTTGGTCCTTGGATGATTTTTATTCATGGCCATGTCATTTACTTTTCGTCGCGGACAGTTGTGGAGAAGGGTTTCCAGCAATCAGAAGAGTGGGCTTTGTTGTTAGTACAGTAGGGTATCAGTGTCGTTTGTCAATGCGGTCGTGGATAGTTCACATATCGTGTGTTGTCGAGAAGATTCTTTGCAGTTCTTCACCAGGCTGTTGCTTCCTGTGGTGTGGTTCAGGGGGTTTGGTCATGCTTGCGAAGGAGTCCAGGAATGTTCTGTTTCTCTCTGGTGGGGCAATTATTCCCTTTTTTTACCAAGCTTTGGCGATTTTGCTGTTTCCCGATTACGTTTTCCTCAGTTGGTACTGAAGCTTGATTATGGGTTCCACGTTTCAACATGGGTTAAAACAAGTGTCAGAAATGTATGGAAATACACAATAAAAGGACCCCAAAATGGTATCCCAACTTAAACGCCACCATACATAGAAGAGAAAAGTTGGGGAATTTTTGAGAGACTTTCACAGACTGCAGGGGGCCAAACCCTACTTGAATTCATGTGTACGAACATTTGGAGCCCCAAGAAATAAGCTTTCGGGGCCTTCTGAATTCTGTCTTCTGCCACAATGATCTCAACAACCACTAAATGTTCCAAAACACGGTCAATCTATGATCCCTGGAGTTACTCCCCACAAAACTTCTGGTACTGTAATCACAATTTTTGTACATGACCACTAGCCATATGAGGAAGGCAGAGACCAACGTCATAATGGCCAAATGCTGATGACAAGATAATGGGAGTCTTGCTCATTGAACATTGTTTGGTTCTGGGAAACATCGGGCAGAATTATGGACTGACACAGTTGAACCTTAAAGTGATACTGGAAAATACAAGAGTGGCGATGTTGACCGATTACCGCACCAGGATTTACAACCATAATAATAAAGGATCTTATGTTTAGTTTAGTTTGACATTCACTACCAAGATTCAACTCAACAAGAAACTTCAGTATTCACCCCTCACACCCACACGGCTGTTCTGTATTTAGGTAGAACACTCAACCTGTGAAAATACGAGTCTTACCAGTGAGTACCTCCTATCCAGCTCTGTACGTTTTCCGCAGGGTTCGGTTGCCTTATATGTTCAGGGTATCTAATAGAACGTCTCTGTGGGATGGATTGAGACGGACCTGTAAAAGAAAGAAAATTTAACGCCAGGTCACTTTAGATTAAGACATCACATCTTGAAAAATCGAAACCCATCAGCCACATCTTAGCGGTAAGTTGCCGTTTATGAACTATCTAGCAACCATCAAGGTGCACTCAACGTCCATTACTAAGAGTGTGCCCAGTTAAAATTTTAGTAAGAAAGAACGAAACTGCCTGTAGAAGCGCAGATGCAAACATATTTCTGCTGCATTCAAAGCGCTCAAGAGGCTTGCGACCACCATAGCATTAGAGGAACAGGACAAATTCCTGGGCGTCAGCTCCACCAAGTAATCATGGGAGGAAAAGCTTGGGTAAGTAGTGCCCAATAACCCATGATCCCTGAGCAGATAAGAGAAAACCTCAGAAGCTCCACCATCACGGCAGGCCACTCCACCATTGTATAGCTCTTTCATGGCAGCACTGGCAACTTTTTGGTATTTTATGCCAATTCCTTGGTTTACGATAGTATTAGATTTTAAATTATCCAGTTGTGTAGAAGGGGAAAACAATTATGCTTTTTGTGGGCCACCACAAAAGCAAATCTGACTAGGGACAGTGTGTACATGCCCAGCAATGTAAAATGACTTAAATAGTTATCTCATATGATCGTATTGGCACAAAGAACAAAGGAAATGTCATTTGGCCTGCACAGTCAAAGATTTGCAAAAAACCAAGCCCCTTATAAAGAAGTGTTCAACTGTACAAAAATTACAAAAGGAAAAAAAAAAATAAAAACACTTCCGTACACCTTATATAGAAGATCTACTGGGAAGTGCAATCTCCACAGAAAAAAGCTCATAAGGCTCGTGAGTCCTGCCATAGACTGACTAGGCGAGTCGAAACTGGAGTCCCCGTATACGATGACAAGGGGGTGTTCTTACACTTACCCCCAGAGCTGGAAGTAAAATGTTAACTTGACCAATCCCAATCAATCACTTTAGGATTTTTTTTATGTCTGGTTGCTTTTTTTGGTCTTGGTTCCTAACTGTTTTAATGACATTACTTAATGTTGAGTATAGCCACCTAAAGAGGGGATGACTGAAGCCGGCTGGTCTAAGGTTACCAGGGTACAAGCTAGTAGTGCAACTAGAGTTATGGGACTTTTTTGGGTGAAGGTTTGCAGTAAACTAGGACAGGTGGTCTGCAGAGCAGGATACTCCTCCAAGCAGAAAATATATGTAGCCCTAATATAATACTGACACAAAGCAAATACTGAGTGCACGTCACCTTACCACCCCGGGGAGATTAGCCGAGCCTTATGGACAGCAGGGGGTGAGCTCCAGGCGCAGGAGTGGAGGTGGTAGCACTGTTTATCCTGTTTGGTTCTGCATTCACAGGGCAGGTGTGTGACTCTGGAGTCAGCCGGCGTTTGTTGACACTCGGGGGATAAGTTGTATACAAACCACTTTAAAGATTTCTCATTGTTCCAGGAAATTATTAAAAAATAATAAATCTAGGTCTTCAATACTTCCTCTAAAGGGTTCTCTTCTCCTGTCCTCTGACTCAAGGGGACTTTGGGGGAGGCTCTACAGAATCAGCAAGGTCAATCATCAATGTATTGCCTTGCAAGTGATAAATGTCTTTATCTTGAAGCTAACCCGATGCGATGGCTTTGTTAACGGGAGTCAATTTATAAATTTTCGGGTGCTGCCCCAACAGTCTTCAAAACGATCAGTGTATTTTAAAAATAGTTTCTTGGGTAGCCCGCCCGGAGCACAGTCAAACATATAGAATCAATGAGGGAGGAGATTCGTGTCTATAGTAGCCTGCAGATTAAGTAGGTCTTACCTTCTGTCAGGAGGGCGCTTCTTCCGTAGAGTAGCCGGTTCAACACAACGCGCTCTAAGGGCGAGGCTCGATTTAAGGATGCCTCCAGTAGTCCTGAGGATATTGCAGTCATTCAGAAGGATGTGGTAACCTGCACCAAAAACAGGACACATCATAGTAAAAAAGTCATGGTGCGTACAAGTGTATCCCCATCCTAAAACATTAAGACGTGTAAAACCTATGGATAATTTTGTTAGTCTAACTGGGCATAATACAGGTGAGAATGGCGATGTTGTTTGTTTTTTGGTATTTTTTTTTTTTTCTTTTTTTCGGTGGTTAGGGGGGGAAGTGAACCGTTAACTGAAATTTGTGATGTTTTTATTTGAGGCTCCCCAAAGGAACTTTTCAGGGATATTTTTGAGTAGTAAATAAAAAATAAAAAAATTCCAGCTTGGATAGGTGGAGGTGGTCACACTGGAAGGACCCCAATCCTACCCAGTGCACGACGTGTGTGGCACTCAAGTTTATGCAGTACAGTGAATGAAATAAGCACAAATTATTGACAATTACCTTTTAAAAGCAAGTTCCTACAAAGGTGACCCGTCACCAGGTTTACCCCCCAGTTGCTAGGACATGAATTTTATACAATTTCAATGTATGTGACTCTCAACAGTTTACTATAAAAAAAAAAAAAAAAAAAAAAAAAAAAGTACCCAAAAGTTAGGGAAAGTGACTCTTTACATCCAATCTTTACATGAGACGAGTCACGATTAGTGGTTGCATGTGAGTGTAAATCAGGAGCCCCCGATCTTTGGTGTATAGTACGTGCCTAGAAACAATTGTTTTGGTCTGATTACAGATAAGAATACATCTTTCAGATGACAATAGTTGATGGGTCTGAGTAGGGAACTGGAGTACAGGCACTAAAACAATAGGCGGAAGGACGGAAACTGGATCTTTATCCCTTAGCTTCCATTTTCAACTATGTGTTAGCTGCCTGGATCTCCATTACTGAGTGACCGAAAGATTAGATTAGATTTTTATAGGTACTCTAGAAGCAAATAGCCTGAAGGGACAATTCACATGCAACCACTAAAATTGAACCTCCATGTGAAGATGAGAGAAGATCATATGGCTCACTTGGGGGAGATTTTTAAAGGTAAACAGGTGAGTTTTTTTTCACTAAAGAGAAAATTTAGACAATTCATTACGCGACCTTTAAAAAGTATATTATTGCAAGGAAACCATGCAGAAGTATTCTCCATAAAATTATAATTAAAAAAAATAAAAGTCTTCTGTCGTCTAAACTAAAAATCTTTCAAATCAACTTTTGCCTAGTTTTTTGTTTTTTATAATCCTTTACGGCAATGTACTTGATAAACATCAAAAATGGCAAAAAAAGATAATTATTATTTTCTCCTATTGTCGAGATACAATAGCGTTAAAGTGACACGCGCCAAAAGCCTGAGGCTTAGATTTCTGTCAGTGCAGTGTGCGTCATGGAGACATTGTATGCAATCCAACCATCAACTACACCATTATCTACATTACCCTGGACTGTATAGCGACAGCCATGTGTCTATTGTGGAGAGACATCAAAGTATAGGGAGATTCAGAGCCTATACAGAGTCTGCCCATGAAAACGCGCCTCACAACACGTGTTGTCATTAGATTCTCCTTCAGGCTTCGGGCGCTACAAACCAGTGAGTGAGATAATTAATTTCCACGCAGAAAAGAAGGATATTAAAAAACAGTTTCCAATTTTAATAAACAACAAGGACCTTAATAGATTTTATTCTGTTAGGCAGGAAAATGTTTGTTATAAAAAGCTGTATGGAAAGCAAAGAGGAAGCAATAAAGGTAAAGTCGGGAGGTAAAGAGTTAACGGGACAGTCCCAGTCCACACTCTTTACTATGCAAATAGTGCAGTGTGAATTGTACAACCCTGCCGCTATTCACATTGTGCCAAGCCACCCAGATCTGTCAAGCCGTCCCGGATGTGTAGTCAGCAAGCAGGGAACTGCGCCCGCGTCACGCCAAAAATTCTCATCCAGCTGCTTTCCACCGCCGCCATCCCGAGATTGGTGCAACGCGCCATAATATTACCAGAATTCAGTTGCCTTAATCATTGATAGTCTGCGGTCTATTAATAACATCTTAACCAGGCAGAAAAGCATTGTGTCGAGCCTCCGTAATTGTTCTCTATCCGTTCTGTATAAGATGGTTTTACTGTGGTATTTTATTGGAGACAGGTGCATGTTTTCACCCATCCATTGTTTTGTGGTACCCTGTGACCAGATTTTTAATGAAAGCAATAAAGACAGTCCCTGGATAACATAAAAGGATGGTTCTGTAGGTTTGTTCTTATTGAATTTGTATGCAAGTCAGAACTGTATAGTTGTATAATTGTAACTCCAGACAAATTTTTTTTCATCTTGTGGCAATTGAGATTTTAAAAATGTTGGATTTTCATAAGAACCAGAGATTGACAATTAAATCTTAAGTGCAGACACCTGTGAAACGCGTTGCAGATCTTAAGTGTAGCCTGAAGCCTGAGGGTAAAGAACAGTAAATTCCGTTTGTCCGAAGGAGTCGTCTGATAAGTCGGGTGTTATTAGTAGGGGACCGCCTTTACATAATATTAATTATTAATAATAACAAAATTAAAACCTAGAACACAAGCAGATCAATTATTTTTAGACACTTTTTAGACTTGTGCAGTTTCCATTGTTGCACAAAAAAAAAAACAAAACCCCTCGTCCTCAACAAAACTACCAGTCTCCACTTTTTGAAAACAATTGGGGGACATGTATATGGTGTTTCCGACAGTTTTGTGGCGCTCTCACCACAATGTTTCTGCTTTTCAGATCTATTTATTAGCTGTCGGGGACAGAAAAAATGACTTTTTCCGTCTGACATCGAACTCTTCTCCGAAAAAGGGGGTGGCTTTGGCGGAGTGAGACCATGTGGAAACTCAGACACAATTACTATGTGTCGCAGCCTTTTTTGGGCGGCTGTTAATGGCGGAAAGTAGACCAAAAGAAAACTGGTATAGCAGGGACTGTTGGACACATTTCTGGTGCCTCGGGACAGATTTTGTCCCCAGGGACAGAAAATGGTCTCGGCGCCAGAAAAGTATATGCCACAGATCCACAAATTAAATGTGGGTCTTTTAACTGAGAGCAGGCGGTAACAAAGCCATGGCAGACACCGACACTTTAAGTAAATGTCCCCCATTGATCCACAATCACACCACTCCAAAACCTGATGCCATCATAAATTGGCCAATGGCTAGCAGCACAGGGGTTACTGAAAGCAGTGTTGGAAAACGTTAGCTTGATTCATGACCTGCAGTGTCTTTGATGTGACTCGTTTCTTTAAAGGGCACCAGTTTCAATAAATCTGCCTAGGCCTTGCCTAATTCCCTGTTCTCACAATGCTGACCTATTAATAAACGTTCCTCTCTCACTGATATAGGCCGTCCACATGTGTGTCGTCTCCCACATTATCTTCTTTCACAGTCCATTATAACTACCGAGATATGTCGAGGGGAGGAGGGCGTTGAACAGAGAAGTCATGACTCTCCTGCTACAGCCCCTCTAACATGTAAAAAGAAGTTCTTCAGAAGAGTATACAGACAGCATAAAAAGTAAGTAAAGGACCTTGCAAAGATCACTTGATGAACATTAGTGAGTTGCCACAAGGCAATTTAAAAAGTGATCGGTTTGGTTTTATAAGTGGGGGCCCCCCAACACCTTTTCATGAAACCTAGGTGTCGGATCCCCAACGTTTTGACCTTATGGTGTTGAGCCACTTGTTATTTGGTGATGGAAGTTGCCGGACTGGTCCAAAGCCAGGTACGCAGTATAGTCCAACTCCATACTGCTGTATGCCAATGTTCAAGGTAGATAGGGATAATGAACCTTGGTTCTTATATGCAAGGTGAGGATGCTTGAAGTGCACTCAAAATAGCGCTCCAGTTGCCCTCCCAAAACGCAGGAATGGGAGACAAGACCAAAAATATTTGTGAACCAAAACCCTTGTTGCATTAAGGCATAATGACAGTCTAGGTAGCCCAAGATGCAGACAGGTCCTTTTAAAGGGTACCAGGAATATTTTTTACTATCTTTGCTATCTATAATATGTTGGTCGGGCACTTGGTACCCCCACAACTGACATTAAAAGCGGACGCTGCCCTCTTTCAAGTCGCCATATCAGCTGAGCCACCTGGACAGCACATGTGATGTGGAGAAGGAATCATCATCTGAACACTGTGGTCTCTTAGGGAGCTCATCGGAGAAGTGCCAGGTGGTATTCAAATCCCTGCCAGTCATGAAATAAAACCCTCCCACTCGTAAAGTTTTGTTGGGGGAATTTGCGTTTCTAATTTAAATAATGACTTAATTTGGTTTGTTAAAGCAAGGACATTCCTCATTCCCTATTGATTGCAGATGTTTTTTTTTTGCCCCTCATTTCGTTGGGAGACACACTGGGCAGGGGGGGTTAACAGTGCAGTAATAATCACTGGCAGTCAACAGGTCTGGCAATATACAGTAACAACCCGTTTATCTGACGCGGTGTGGGAGTGCACCGACAGGCGAGACGTACTTCGGGATGAACTCTGAGCTCACAGTGTGATAGCAAACCAAAACTTTACAAGAAGTAAATGAAGAACACGACCAGACCCTCCCCTTCTGTAGGATATGAAAGTTTCTAGATGACATTTTTGGTCAGAGGACAGTGGACCCCAGGTCTCAGGTGGCTCAATTAATCTTAGAGGCAAATAAAGACCCCTCCCAAGGGACAGATATTGAAGCGGCGTTTTAGCCCAAATACATTGTAGTGAAGGAATAGATGGGGGTGAAGGCAAAAAAAATGACATACAAGATTCCAGTACAACAAATGTGCCCGACCATTGACTAGCAGTGTAAGACCCAAGACAGTAGATCAAACAGACCTTAGGGGGTCAACAAAGGGTAATAAATTACATGGATCAAGGGTTAAGCTAGGCCGTGATGGCGAACCTATTGCACTGGTGCCAAGAAGCGGCACTCGAGCCCTTTTGTGGGCACTCAGGCCATCACTGCAGGACAGAGTTCACAAACAGGACAAATCCACCAAATTTCCTGCAGTCCCATTGAATTAAGGATGCTGCACTCAGGGTATTGTAAAGTGACACGTCATTGGCGGTTTGAAATGCAGGAAGGAAAAATGGGAGGGTGGTGTACCCACCATTCTTCTGTACTAAGAGACCCTGGAGAGAAGCGATTGCCCTCTTTCTTTCAACTGTATTGGTAGCTTGGCTGGGAACAATGAAAAGATGTTGGAAGAACACGTAGCAATAAGTTACTGCTAAAATGCCACATTGGCACTTATGGTAAATAAGTAGATTTGGGTTGTAGTTTGGGCACTCGGTCTCAAAAGTTCGCCATCATACCTTAGGGTATGCCCTTAAAGGCTGGAGAGGGGTTGGTAGATAGAAAAACTAGATATTCAAAATTACAGGAGTCTCATGAACCCACATGTTGAACAATCTGGATCTTTGACCCCTTTACACTAAAAGTTTGTTGGCAGATAAGGGGGACAGATCTAAATTTCAGGGAGGCTCCACCACGAATCGGTCGTGAGTCACCCAAATTCTTGGTCCTACATTTATAGTATATCAAGTCAACACGCCATAATGTTGAAGTCACTTTTGGCTTGAAGTCTTCAGCGGTTGGTTCACAACAAAACTGTATGCAAATTTAAATCGTTGCCAAGTTTTATGGTGTACTTCTCCACAATCACTATTGGGCAACTCCTTGCCTCTCCAAGATGAAGAGCAACAATGTGTCAGGCCAAAGAGAAAGTAGGGAGAAGTGGCAATGAAGTGTGAGGGGACAGCAGCAACGTGAGCCCCTATGAATGGCCCATTAATAAGGCCTATGTGGAAGGTTTTATCAGCAGAGTCTGAGGTAAAACTGTTTAGTTGGCCCATGGAAAGGAGGAATAACAATCAGAGCTCAGCTTTAATTTTATAAACAGCTGTGGGGAAATGATATCTGAGCTCTGGAGTGCGTTTTCATGGACGTAGAAGCTTTGCTATCAGGTCCACGTCCGAAAGTCCAGAAAGTCGTATTATAGGGGGAGATTTATAGTAGATCTGGTCGTACAAGTTGTGCCAGTGATACGGATCTCCATACAATTAGAAGCAGGGGGAAAGAGGCCAAGCGATTATCTCCAAATCTTCACCACCCCCTCAAAAAAAAGCCTCCTCAGAAGACAAGGCTATGTGGGAGAGTAAATTATTATCTACCCTATTGCCCTAGGTTTTCTCTTGAGAATTCTCACATTGTCCTTCCTCATCAAATTGGAAGTCCTAAAAAATTGACTTCCTACAAATCCATAGGTCTAGCTTTGAACCAATAAAAAGGCAGGATATGGCAGTGACAGGGTGGTTACAAGACAGGCTTCAGGATGACATCAGTGAGGTCATGGGTTCTGCATGTTGACTCAAGAAGGAAAAACACACACAGACGCCTTCATTCAACAGGGGCACATATTCCTCTGAACCATATGGACATATGCTTGTCAATAGGAACGGGAGCCGAAGGTTTCAAAGCAACTCAAAATCGGCTCATCTTCAACTGGAAAATACAAGGACTGGGTGCTGAAGTGAACATGACGATGCATCCTTCTGAATCATCATATGTGAAGTTTAGTGACTCACGATAAAGAATAAATAATAATAACTATTTATATAGCGCCTGACAGGTTACGCTGGCGCTGCAACGATCTTGCCCCATCAGTCCCTGCCCCCAATGGGGCTACAATCTAAACAACCTACCAGTGTGTTTTGGAGTGGGGGAGGAAACCGGAGGAAAACCACACAAACACAGAGAGACAGATACATCTCCCCAAGCTACTCCATCTAGATAAGGAACTGGGATCACCATCCTCCCCAATTCCCTGGTGGTCCTGCAAGGGGGACCAATCCCAGAAACTTATCTGTTGCTGCTATCAGCTGTTAAAGGCAGCTGCACTATTCACTCCACCATGACTCATTTTTGAACGCATGGTTTTAAAGATGGAAAACAAGTTAACGGATAGGGCCCAACTTGCTGGGGGTCTCGTGGTGAACAGGGGATCCGCAGTCGGACCTTTGACGCTACCAGAGATGAGCGAAAGCAGAGGCACGCCTGTCCGTTCTGCTCACACTCATCTCCATAGAGATGGACGGCGTACCCCCACCATTAGGGACAAGTTAGGCAAGGTCGTGGATCTGGGCCCGAGTTGTTGCCGGTGAAACCCCTCTATAACTTATTCTATAACCCTGTATTGGGATCAATCTATCTAATAGGAGTCTTTCGAACAGGGATGCAAAGATAAAGATAAGTCCGTGTCTGATTTTTAAATTAAAGATTCTGTTTTAATCTGATTTTTTATGCATACCCTCCATGTCTCTTGCTTCTCCCCTATCTCATTGGTCTTGGTGCATCTTTTATATATCTGCCCATGCTCTGCCCCCGCCCCTCTTTTGCCCCCCCCTTCCCCCTACTATTTTGTTTCCTCCCCAAATGCTCTATACGCCACTCGTTTCCCTGATGCTTATTTGTCTCTCAACTCCCTCAGTTACTATGTGATATTCCAAACCTAGAGGTCAGGGAGGGAGGAGCGCGTGCAACCATTCACCCTTCCCCCAATGTTAAACCTCTGCCCCCCTCATTAGTTCAGGCAGGTCCATGGGTTCACGTACAAGATAGGTTCTGTAGGTTTGTTGTTAAGGTTGGAATCCACCATAATACGTTATGTCATTGTAATCCCAGACAGAACTTTTTTGGTCTCTGTTGACAATTGGATTTTAAAATGTTGGTTTGTCATAAGAATCAGGAGTAAATAAAGCTTCATACAGAAACCTGTGATAACTGGTACAGCTGATCATTGTAGCCTAAAGCTAATTCCATCGACGTGCCCGCCCGTACCCGTACCGAGCCGGCAACGGCAGTGCAGTGTACGGGGAGAGGAGGAGGAGGTGAGCGCAGCTCAACCCCCGACCCTCTCCATAGCAACCTATGGCGCACGGCGCCGTATTACGGAAAGAAAGACAGGTCCATCTTTTCGGGGGTAGGAACGGTACGGTGCCGCACGTGTGCTGAAAGTACCGCTCCCGAGGTGCCGGTGGGCGCCCCCATAGAGTGTTATGGGGGACGTATATCGGCCGTATATACGCGGCCGTCTCTACGTCCCCCATACGTTAGTGTGAATGCAAGCCTAAGGATATAATAAAGTTACGTAAAATTACCAACATCCAGAGGTCCGTTGTAACTAGGGGTCGTATGTTAAGTCAAGGTTCTTTACGTAGGGGAACTTCACGATGGCACAAGCTGAGTCCCACGGGTCAATCCCATAAAATTTCTTATGATCGTTGAAAACACTAAGAGAGACTATTTACTGCTGTAATAAACTTTATATACTGTTTATGCTTATTATGTCATATTCAATATCTTTCTTATTTATTAGTCCTTAGTGTCCCTTAGTCTGTCCTCTCCCTCCTGGTGAAGGTTCGCTCTCTGGAGTATGAGAGGCTGGGCACGGGGAGGACCTCTCTCCTTTGGAGGGGGTTCTCCTTTAGTGTCCCTTAGTCTGTCATCTCCGCTCCTGGTGTTGGGCTGATGCTGACACTGTAGATTTTTGTTTTGAGGATCCGGTAGATGTGGGGCTTGCAGGCGCCGAACTTGGGCTTTGTGGGAATAACGATAATTTGTGTAGTTTTTGAATTGTTGTTGTTTTTTATTATTATTATTATATTTTTTGTGGTATTTATGTCATAGTAGGGGGGGCTTGGCGCTGCTTCCATGGAAAGCTGTGTGTGAGGGACAATCTGAAGTGCAGGAGCTCTGAGGAAAGGGGTTGTCCCCGGGAGTAGTGCGGTGGTCTGCTGGAGAGCATGGACCACTTCCTGCTTCAGTGCCCCTTTAACACAGAGGTGTACAACCGGGTGGGCGCTTCCATTCATTGGCCCGGGTTGGCCGGTCTCTCCTATGCGGAGTGGGCCTATGGAGCATTCAGAGGCCTGGGTGGCCGGGACCGCTGCACGTTATTCCTAGTTAGCCTAGTGGTCAGGTACCACACGTGGAACGCATGGTGCTTAGTATCGACGCAGCGTAAACCAGGATTTAGACAATACGATCCCGGGCACTGGTCTGGACTATATAACGCAAACTTTGGACGTTAGACCAGTGTCTGGGTGGGAGGGTGATGGCGTGGGATTTAGTTAGTTATATTTAATGTTATTTCAGTTATATTCATTGTTATTTCTGTTTATGTGTATTTTGCTGTGCATTGTTCAATTTATAACAAAAAATAAAAAAATTAGGTGGTGGGACTGGGTGAAGGTTTTGGTTGTTTTCATGATGAGTGTGTGGGGCTGGGCCAGGAGAAGTCTTTGTAAGTTTCTTTTAGTTTATATTAATGTTTTTTTTTTTTGCATTTATTTTGCCAGACGTTATGGCTTGATTTATGTTTATGATTGTTATGTTTTTCATTTTTATATAAAATAAAAGATCTACAGGATGCAACTCAGGATAAGTAAGACCCTCTCCAAGGGTTGCACATATTATCCAGAAATGTAAGATCTAAGATCTAAGGGACTGTATGCAACCTCCCTGGACGTGGGAGGTTGCAAAGAGACTAATATTAATGGTAACAAAAGAGCACAGAAAAACTTCTGCAGAGATTAAAGGTTAACTTTAGGCTCATGGAACATCAGTGTTAGATCGCACTATCCGTTGTGGTTTGAGCCAAAGTGAAGCTAATGGGAGACGACCAAGGAGGGCACCATTGCTGAAAACAAATCATAAAAAGAAGAAAAACTGGAATTTGTTAAACTATATGATGACAAGCCTTAAAGCTTCTAGGAAAATGTCCTATGGGCAAATGAGGCTAAAATCGAACTTTTTGGCAAGGAATATCAGCTCTATGTTCACAGACGCAAAGATAAATCATAACTTGAAAAGACACTGTCCCTGCAGTGACACATGCAGGAGGCTCCGTTATGTTCTGGATCTGGCACAGGGGGTCTTGTATCTGTATACATGGTCCTTCTGACATATCACACCTTCTCACCTGTAGTGGTTCCAGCATTTCTGATCTGCTGGCAGATTTTCACATACCATATTTCTAAGCTTCTTGCAGAACCCCTGCATGTTGCTGAGTGATTGTGGTCTCCTGCTGAGCGCTCAATGCCAGTGTTCAAGGCTGAATCCACCTCCAAGGTGCCTGGAAGGATAAGTCACGTCACTATTGATTAACCTACACGCCGCTGAGGCTTCTTGGATAAACCCCAAATTATATCTCTGCTCCGGAGATACACAGGAAATACAAAACCTCACATCATATACACTGTATATCCGGGAGGTATCTGGACGCTGGATGGCGGTATATCCGGGAGGTATCTGGACGCTGTACGGCGGTAAATCTGGGAGGTATTCGGACTTGTCTAGCCAGCATAGCTAGAGAACTGACCTGTATATATATAATATACAGTAGCAGGAGTCACCCTACTTTAGCGCACCCCCATTTACAGAACGGACCCCTCTGCCCCTGTGGAACTTCTGGGAAGCTTGTGGCTGGTCCCCTAACCCCGAGTGTCAGCGCACCAAGGCCTTGTCTTTATTCCATGCCCCTCCTAGCGTGTTACGGCTGTCTGTAATGAAGCTTTGGTATATTGTATCCTAGTCCAATTCAGCATAATTTATGCATGTCATCGACATCCTAATTGTGTGACTGCCGTCCCAGTAAGAGATATATTTGTCTAGGAACGCTTGCCAGTCACTCAATGTTAATCAGTGCTATCTCCTTATTTGAATCCCTGTTCCTTCTTTCCGTGTGACCCTCCCCCTCTCTGATATCGCACCATTACAAATTCAAACTTGGTTCCCTGGTTGTGTATGCTAACCTGGGGTGTGCCTGTATATCGTGGGTATAGATAAGGGAATTATCTGGGCAATGCGTAGTAGTATAACTCCCAGATATACTGCCATATATACCCCGGTCACTTCTAGATATGCAGCCATATAATACCCGTCACTTCTAGATATACAGCTATATAATACCCTGGTCATTTCTAGATGTGCTGCTATAGAAAGTCCTGATAACTGCACAGACAATAAACGTCATATACCTATTTCACTGCTGATTTCTACTACTTATTACATTCTCCTAGTTCCTCCATGTGATATAAGCTGCCAGTCTAGTCACCGTATACATAGTCTATGTATATTATGCAGTGTTTATTGGATTTACTGCTAAAGTACTTGAGAAAAACACAAGGTATCATGGGAACTGTGGGCAGCCTACATTTGATTCGTTTCAGGGTAGACACAGGAAAAGGTGAGGCTCGCTCCCTTTCACTGCTGCTGAGAAAAATGTATGACAAGTGGCTTTAGTACATAACTCTGAAAAGAAAAAAAAGGACCAGCAGCAGAATCCGGGCATCTTTATGTTTTAAAAGGTGGAATTACCTAGACAATTCAGTAAAAAAAAAATAAAAAAAAAAAATCACAAAAGCGGAGTTACGTTTTAAGGTGGAAGAACAAAAAAAACAAAAAAACAGAACTCAAATTAACTCATGTCTGTAAAATATTATACAGATTTTTATTTGAAAGATACTGAAGTCATAGACGCAACAAATACATCATCACTTTGGTCCTGTATACACTCTTATCCTGTGATCCCAGACCGTACGAATCAACCACTTCCATGTTGGGCATCCGTTCAGAAGCCAAAAAGGCATAATCCAGACATAAAACACTCCATAAATAATCCTTGTGCATTGATTTCCCGTTCCACCGTAATGAAGGTTTACAAAAAGAGAAAAAAAAATTATACAGTAACATTAAATCTAATTAAAATATATATAAACAGTTACTGAAAGTAGACGTAATAATGATATAATAGATAAAAACAAAAAGCTTCACAAAAAAAAAAAAAAAATCCTCTTCCAAGAAAAAAAAGGAGATAGGCGGCCCGTCAGCTCGTGTTCCTTCAACCCAAACTTGGTCATTTTATGGTTGAGGCAGATGTTTGATATGGTAACAAAATTCTAAAAATTCAGGCCTTCTACATCTAATGCGACAGCCAACTAAGGGATTTATTCATCAAGTTTTACGAGTGGATGACAGGTTGCAAAATTTGTCTTAAATCAGACAAAAAAACAACTTTTCTACCGTCACGGTGGAGGTCATCCTAATGCCATGCAAATGTACGTTAGAGAGTTGGCCGACGAAAGAAAAATCTTCAAGTGCTCACTGGACTTAGTCGGCAGCAGTAGTACCAGGGAGGGACCCATTACAGTACTGTAGGCTTTAGTTGCCAGCAACATGAATTCAGAAGCCAGTCTGATGTCGTCAATAAGAACTTCTCCTAGAGCCGAACCCAAAAACTTGGGTGCTGTAGCACCTTGGTGACTTGATTCCGGTGTCCATTCTCGGAAAGCAACTTGATTGTGATCTAAAGCAGGGAGGTTTTATATCGTCTAATCAGACTAACCTACGGGGGTGGTCCGTGTGACTCTGGTGGAGATCAACTCTTTAACCTGGGAAATAGTTCACCTAAAAAGATCCAAATGGTGGTGTAGGATGGGACAACCACTTGTAGTCTTACTTTTTCCCGTTCTTCATTTTGTCTTCTGCTCCTCAAATCAGTAACTCTTCCTACGTTACAACAAGCTCAGACCATAAACAAATCACGAAGGTCCTGGTGTACTGCTCCGAAAGGGACATCGGTTTATTGTTTTAATCTCTTTTAAAGCTACATCGCAAATCAATGATGAGATCGAGTCAGCGTAACGGGCTAAAAACAAAAAAAGTTTAAAAAAAAATTATATATATAGATCTATGCATCATGGGTCCTATCTGTGCAACTTAGACGTATCCTTCAAAATGTTTACAGAGTTTATCATAGAAAACGTGAGACAACTACATACATACCGGTCACTGACTGGTGACGAGGCTGGCAGAGAATCCTGGACTCCGCAGCCTAGAGAAGATGGGGGGGGCCGAGCCCAAAACTAATTATCGGCACTCAAGAATTACACTAAGAGGTTTCGCCTCTTGAATAACCCTTATTTGCCAAGTTGTAAGCACTAGAGAAAACGAAAAAAATATATATATTTTATGGGAGATATGGAATCCACTGCTTCTACGTGGTTTAGTGACACATCAAGTAATGTTGCGATGTGGCTAGAAGATGGAAGGGTATCACGGAGGCAGGAGGTTCAGAGTCCATGTTGAAGCAAAGATTTCGTTCTCTACATCCCTCCTACTCCACTGAATGTCCTGGAGAACAATACGGAGTCAGTCCTAGTCCAGTTTTTATTCCCCTCCCACCACCAGCACCAAGGATCTTAAGATTTATTGAAAGCAGACAATACGGCCCAGATCATTTCCGTGCAGTTGGGTTTCGTGGCTTCTACGTCGGGATCCAAATCTAGGAGGTCCTTGGATCTATTCATGGCCATGTCATACTTTTCGTCGGGCAGTGTGGAGAAGGCGTTTTCCAGAACATCAGAAGAGTGGGCCAGTACCAGTAGGGACAGTGTCCGTTTGTCCATGCGGTGTGGATCGTTCACCCACTTGTCTAGAAGAGATTCTTGCAGTTTCTTCACCAGGCGTTGCTTCTCTGTGGTGTTGGTTACAGGGTGGGTGGTCATGTCGAAGAGCAGGAAGTTTTGTTTCTCCGTGGTCAATATTCCCTTTTCTACCAAGCTTTTGGCGATGCGTTCCCGAACGTTCCTCAGTTGGTACTGAAGCTTGAATGGGTTCCACGTTTCACCTGGTAAAATCAAGTGTCAGAAATGTTATGAAATACACAATAAAAGGACCCAACCTGGTTATCCCAAAACTTAAACGCCCCCATACATAGAAGAGAAAAGTTGGGGAATTTTTGAGAGACTTTCACAGCTGCAGGGCGGCCACCCTACTTGAATTCATCGTGTATGAACATTTGTAGCCCCAAGAAATAAGCTTTCTGGGGGCCTTCTGAAATTCTGTCTTCTCCACAATGATCTCACACAACCACTAAATGTTCCAAACTACGGTCATCTATGATCCCTGGAGTTACTCCCACAAACTTCTGGTACTGTAATCACAATTTTTGTACATGACACTAGCCCTATGAGGAAGGAGAGACAATCGTCATCATGGCCAACTGCAGATGACTATGATAATTGGAGTCTGGCTCCTTGAACATTGTTTGGTCTGGGAAACATCGGGCAGAATTTTATGGACCTGACACAGTTGAACCTTAAAGTGATACTGAAAATACAAGAGTGGCGATGTTGACCGATACAGCACCCAGGATTTACAACCATAATAATAAAGGATCTTATGTTCTCAGTTTAGTTCTGACATTCACTACCCAAGATTTCAACTCAGACAAAAATTCAGTAATTCACCCCTCACACCCACACGGCTGTAGAACACTCAACCTGAAAATACCGAGTCTTACCAGTGAGTAACTCTATCCAGCTCTGTACTGTTTCCGCAGGTTCGGTTGCCTTAATATGTTTCAGGGTCTCATCCAATAGAACGTCTCCTGTTGGGGCATCGGATTTGAGAAGGACCTGTAAAGAAATTTAACGCAAGGTCACTTTAGATTAAGACATCACATCTTGAAAAATCTGAACCATCAGCCACAATCTTAGCGGTAAGTGCTTTATGAACTATCTAGCACCCATCAAGGTGCACTCAACGCTCCATAATAAGAGTGTGACAGTAAAAATTTTAGTAAGAAGAAGCTAACTGCCTGTAGAGCGCAGAGAAAACATATTTCTGCTACATTCAAAGCACTCAAGAGCCTTGCGACCACCATAGACATTAGAGGAACCAGGACCATTCCTGGGGCTGTCAGCTCCACCAAGTAATCATGGGAGAAAAGCTTGGGTAAGTTATGTGCCCAATAACCCAATGATCCCTGAGCATATAGGAGAAACCTCCAGAAGCTCCACCATCACTGCAGCACTCCACCATTATAGCCTTCATGGCAGACTGGCAACTTTAATCCAATCCGGACGACACCTTTAAATTATCCCATGGAGAGGAAAACAAATCTGTGGGCCACCACATAAAGCAAATCTGACTAGGGACAGTGCTGTACACTGCAGCAAATGTAAAATTACATTACATATGTTATCTCTATGATCGTATTGGCACAAAGAACAAAGGAAATGTCATTTGGACTGCACAGTCAAAGCTGCAAAAACCAAGCCCCTAAAAAGAAGTGTTCAAATGTACATAAAATTACAAAAGGAAAAAAAAAAAAAAAAACACTTCCGCCTACACCTTATATAGAAGATATACTGGGAAGTGCAATTCGTCCCACAGAAAACAAGCCCTCATAAGGCTCTGTGAACGTCTGCATAGACTGACAGGCGAGTCGAAACTAAGAAGTCCCCCGTTATACCGATGACAAGGGGGTGTTCTTACATTTACCCCCAGAGCTGAGAATAAAATGTTAAACTTGACACAACCCAATCAATCCCCCACTATGGGCGGTCTTGGTTCCTCAACTAATGACATTACTTATAATTCCAGCCCCTAAAGAGGAGGATGACTGAAGCCTGCTGGTCTAGGTTACCCAGGTCCAAGCTATAGTGCACTAGGGTTATGGGACTTTTTTGGGTGAGGTTGCAGTAACTAGGACAGGTGGTTGCAGAGCAGGATACTCCTCCAAGCAGAAAATATCTGTAGCCCTAATATAATACTGCACACAAAAGCAAATACCTGAGTGCACGTCACCTTACCACACCCGGGGAGATTAGCCGAGCCTTATGACAGCAGGGTGAGCTCCAGGAGCAGGAGTGGTGGTAATGGTAGTACCGTTTATGTCCTTTTTGGTTCTGCATCACTGGGCCTGGTGTGTGACTCCTGGAGTCCAGCCGGCTGTTGACACTCCGGATAACGTTGTATACAAAACCACTTTAAGGATTTCTCATTGTTCCAGGAAATTATTAAAAAATAATAAATCCTATTTCTTCAAATACTTCTCTAAAAGGTCTCTCTCCAGTCCTCTGACTCAAGGGACTTTGGGGGAGGCTCTACAGAATCAGCAAGGTCAATCATCAATGTATTGCCTCACATTGATAAATTCTTTCTACTTGAAGCTCACCCCGATTCGATGGCTTTTGTTAACTGGAGTCATTTTCTAAATTTTCAGGTGCAGCACCAACAGTCTTCAAAAACGCTCAGGTGTCATTTTTAAATCTGTTTCTCGGGTAGCCCCGGCCCGAGCACAGTCACACATATAGCACCCATGAGGGAGGAGGATTTGTGTCTATAGTAGCCTGCAGATAAGTAGGTCTTACCCTTCTGTCCAGGAGGCGCTTCTTCCGTAGAGTAGCCGGTTCCAACACAACGCGTCCTCTAAGGGCGAGCTCGATAAGGATGCCTCCACGTAGTCCTGAGGATATGCAGTCATTCCAGAAGGATGTGTAACCCTGCACCAAAACAGGACACATCATAGTAAACAAGTCATGGGCGTACAAGTGTATCCCCATCCTAAACATTAAGACGTTAAACCTATGGATAATTTATGTAGTCTAACTGGGCATGATACAGTGTGAGAATTGGCGATGGGGGTAAGTGAACCATTAACTGAATTCTTGTGATATGAGGCTCCCCAAAGGAACTTTTCAGGGATATTTTAGTATTAAATAAAAAATAAAAATTCCCAGCTTGGATAGGTGGAGGTGGTCACACTGGCAGGACCCCAATCCTACCCAGCTGCACGACGTGTGGCACTCAAGTTTATGCAGTACAGTGAATGAAATAAGCACAAATTATTGACATATACCTCTTTAAAAGCAAGTTCCCTACAAAAGGGGACCCGTCACCAGGTTTTACCCCACAGGTACGCTATGACATGCATTTTATACAATTTCATATTGTATATGACATCCCAAAAAAAAGTACCCCAAAGTTAGGGAAATATGACTCTTTACATCCAATATTTACATGAGACGAGTCAAGATTAGTGGTTGCAGGTGGAGTGTAAGTTCAGGAGCCCCGATCTTTGGTTGTATAGTACTGTGCCTAGAAACAATTGTTTTGTGTCTTATTACAGATAAGAATCTCATCTTTCAGATGACATATAGTTTATGGTTCTGAGCTAGGGAACTGGACGTACAGGCACTTAAACAATAGGCGGAAACTGGATCTTTATCCGTAGCTTCCATTTTCAACTATGTGTTTAGCTGCCTGGATCTCCATTAACCTGATGTGACCTGAAAGATTAGATTAGATTTTTTCTAGGTACTCTAGAAGCAAATATCCTGAAGGGACACTTCACCTGCAACCACTAAAATTGACTCCTCATGTGAAGATGAGAGAAGAATCATATTTGCCTCACTTTGGGGGAGATTTTTTATAGGTAAACAGGTGAGATTTCACATAAAAGAGAAAATTTAGACAATTCATACGCGACCTTTAAAAATTATATTATGCAACTGAATACCATGCAGAAGTATTCTCCATAAAATTATAATTAAAAAAATAAAATTCTTCTGTCGTCTAAACAAACAATTTTCAAATCAACTTTTGCTAGTTTTTTGTTTTTTATAATTCCTTTACGGCAATGTCCTTTGATAAACATCAAAAATTGGCAAAAAAGATAATTATTATCTTTCTCCTATGTCGAGATACAATAGCGTAAAGTGACAGGCCCAAAGCCTGAGGCTAGATTTCCTGTCAGGTGCAGTGTGTCGTCATGGAGACATTGTATGCATCCAAACCATCAACTACACCATTATCTACATTCCCCTGGACTGTATAGCGACAGCCATGTGTCTATATGTGAGGACATCAATGTATAGGGAGATTCAGAGCTATACAGAGTCGCCATGACAACACTGCGCCTCACAAAACGTGTTGTCATTAGATTCTCCCTTCAGGCTTCGGGCCTACAAACCAGTGAGATCATATCACGGCAGAAAAGAAGGATATTAAAAAACAGTTTCCACATTTTTAATAAACAACATAGGACCTTATTAGATTTTATTCTGTTAAGCAGAAAATGTTTGTTATAAAAAGTGTATGGAAAGCAAGAAGGAAGCAATAAAGTAAAGTCGGGGAGGTAAAGAGTTAACGGGACAGTCCCAGTCCACACTCTTTACTATGCAAATATTGCAGTGTTAATTGTACAACCCTGCGCTATTCACATGTGCCAAGCCACCCAGATCTGTCCAGCCTGTCCCGGATGTGTCAGTCAGCAAGCAGGGAACTGGCCCGCGTCACGCCAAACATTCAACCAGCTGCTTTCCATCCGCCGCCATCACGAGATTGTGCAACGCCAAATATTACCCAGAATTCAGTTTGCATTAATCATTGATAGTCTGCGGTCTATTTAATAACATCTTAACCAGGCAGAAAGCATTGTGTCGAGCCTCCGTAATTGTTCTCTTATCCGTTCTGTATCAACGGAGGTTTTACTCGTGGTATTTTATTGGAGAGGTGCAATGTTTTTCACCCATCCATTGTTTTTTGGTACCCTGTGACCAGATTTTAACTGAAAGTCAATACAGACAGTCCCTGGGTAACATAAAGGATCGGTTCTGTAGGTTTGTTCTTTAGTTGAATTTGTATGCAAGTCAGAACTGTATAGTTTATAATTGTAACTCCAGACAAATTTTTTTTTCATCTCTGTGGCAATTGGATTTTAAAAATGTTGGATTTTCATAAGAACCAGGATTGACAATAAATCTTAATTGCAGACACCTGTGATAACGGTTGCAGCTCTTAAGTGTAGCCTGAGGGTAAAGAACAGTAAATTACCGTTTGTCCGAAGGAGTCGTCTGTAAGTCGGGTGTTCTTAAGTAGGGGACCGCCTTTACATAATATTAATTATTAATAATAAAAAATAAAACCTAGAACACACAGCAGATCAATTATTTTTAGACACTTTTTCGACTTGTGCAGTCCAGTTTTTAATAAACAACATAGGACCTTATTAGATTTTATTCTGTTAAGCGGAAAACGTTTGTTATAAAAAGTGTATGGAAAGCAAGAAGGAAGCAATAAAGTAAAGTCGGGGAGGTAAAGAGTTAACGGGACAGTCCCAGTCCACACTCTTTACTATGCAAATATTGCAGTGTTAATTGTACAACCCTGCGCTATTCACATGTGCCAAGCCACCCAGATCTGTCCAGCCTGTCCCGGATGTGTCAGTCAGCAAGCAGGGAACTGGCCCGCGTCACGCCAAACATTCAACCAGCTGCTTTCCATCCGCCGCCATCACGAGATTGTGCAACGCCAAATATTACCCAGAATTCAGTTTGCATTAATCATTGATAGTCTGCGGTCTATTTAATAACATCTTAACCAGGCAGAAAGCATTGTGCCGAGCCTCCGTAATTGTTCTCTTATCCGTTCTGTATCAACGGAGGTTTTACTAGTGGTATTTTATTGGAGAGGTGCAATGTTTTCCACCCATCCATTGTTTTTTGGTACCCTGTGACCAGATTTTAACTGAAAGTCAATACAGACAGTCCCTGGGTAACATAAAGGATCGGTTCTGTAGGTTTGTTCTTTAGTTGAATTTGTATGCAAGTCAGAACTGTATAGTTTATAATTGTAACTCCAGACAAATTTTTTTTTTCATCTCTGTGGCAATTGGATTTTAAAAATGTTGGATTTTCATAAGAACCAGGATTGACAATAAATCTTAATTGCAGACACCTGTGATAACGGTTGCAGCTCTTAAGTGTAGCCTGAGGGTAAAGAACAGTAAATTACCGCTTGTCCGAAGGAGTCGTCTGTAAGTCGGGTGTTCTTAAGTAGGGGACCGCCTTTACATAATATTAATTATTAATAATAAAAAATAAAACCTAGAACACACAGCAGATCAATTATTTTTAGACACTTTTTCGACTTGTGCAGTCCAGTTGCACAAAAAAAAAAAAAAAAAAACCCTCGTCCCTCAACAACTACCCGTCTCCACTTTTTGAAAACACATTGATCACAATCTACACCATCTCCAAAAACCTGTGCCATCATAAATTGGGCCAATGGCTCCAGCAGCACAGGGGTTACTGAAAGCAGTGTGGAAAACGTTAGTCTTGATTCATGACCTGCAGTGTCTTTTATGTGACTCGTTTCGTAAAGGGACAGTTTTCAATAAATCTGCCTAGGCCTTTGCCTCCTTTCCCTGTTCTCACCATGCTGCCCTCTACATATATAAAACGCTTCCTCTCTCTCACTGCTCTAGGCCGTCCACATGGCGTCTCCCACATTATCTTTCTTCTCACAGTCCATATAACTTACAGAGATATGTAGAGGGGAGGGGGCGTGAACAGGAAGAGTCATGACTCTCCTGCTACAGCCCCTCCTAAACATGTAAACAAAGTTCTTCAGAGAGTCTACAGACAGCATAAAAAGTAAGTAACAGGACTTCAGATTCACTTGATGAACATTTAGTGATTTTCCACAAGGCAATTTTAAAAGTGATCCGGTTTGGTTTTATAAGTGGGGGCCCCCAACCGCCATCTTCATGAAACTAGTGTTTAGGGTCCCCCAACGTTTTGACCTTCTGGTCGTTGATCACTGTATTTGGTGATGGAAGTCTGCCGACTGGTCCAAAGCCCAGGTGCGCAGTATAGTCCAACTCCATACTGCTTGTCTGCCCAATGTTCAAGGTACGCATAGGGAATACTGACCTTGGTTCTTATATGCAAGGTGAGGATGCTCTGAAGTGCACTCAAAATAGCGCTCCATTTGCCCTCCAAAAACTCAGGAATGGGCGACAAGACAAAAATATTTGTGAACCAAAACCCTTGTTGCATTAAGGCATACTGACAGTTTAGGAGCCCCAAAGATGCAGACAGGTTCCCTTTAAAAGGGTACCAGGACTATTTTTTACCTATCTTTGATATCTATAATATGTTGGGTCTGGCACTTGGTACCCCCACAACCTGCCATTAAAAGCGGACGCTGCCTCTTTCAAGTGCAATACCAAGCTGAGCCACTGGACAGCACATGGTGATGTGGAGAAAGGACATCATTCATCTGAACACTGTGGTCTCATCGGCGCAAGTGTCAGGTATCAAATCCCTGCCAGTCAATGAAATAAACCCTCCCCACTTGTAAGATCATAAGAGAAAGAGGTCGGGGCGCTCCGGATTATGAATTTAGACTGCTTCCCTCTAAGGCTCCACGCACATTAGCAGAACAATTAGGCACCTGCAGCTCTGGCAGACGAGGCCCACCCATACAGCTTCACCTAGTGACGACAGCTGACTGCTGCGGGTCAGAAAAGCCGGACACCGGGTGTTCTCCAACAAGAAATCATCTTGGCGAGACAACCCGTCTAACTTGAAAAACTCATAAAGTTCTTGTCTGGGTGGAATTTGCGTTTCTAATTTAAATGACATCAATTTGGTGTAAAGCCAAGACATTCCTCATCCCTATTGATGCAGATGTTTTTTTTTTTTTGCCCCATCATTTCGTTGGGATGACACACTGGGCAGGGAGGGGTTAACAGTGCAGTAATTAGCACTGGCATGTCACCAGTGTCTGGCAATATACAGTAACAACCCGTTACCTGACGCGGGTGGGAGTGCCCGACAGGCGAGACGCTACTTCCGGGATGAACTCTGAGCTCACAGTGTGATAGCAAACAAAACTTACAAGAAGAAAGTAAATGAAGAACACGACCAGACCCTCCCCTTCTTGTAGGATATGAAAGTTTCTTAGATGACATTGTTTGGTGAGGACAGTGGACACCAGAGTCCTTCAGGTGGCCTTCAATTTAATCTTCTGAGGCAATAAAGACCCCTCCCAAGGGATAGATATATGAAGTGCTTTAGCCCAAATACATTTGTAGTGAAGAATAGATGGGGGTGAAGGCAAAAACTGACAACAAGATCCATGTACAACAAAGGTGCCCGCCATTGATAAGCAGGAAGACCCAAGACAGGAGATCAAACAGACTTAGGTGGGTCAAAAAGGGTCATAAATTACATGGCATCAAGGGTTAAGCCTTAGGCAGTGATGGCGAACCTATTGCACTGGTGCCAGAGGCGGCACTCAGAGCCCTTTCTGTGGGCACTCAGGCCATCACTGCAGGACAGAGTTCACCAAACAGGACCAAATCCACCAAATCTTCCTGCAGTCCCATGCAACTTAAGAGATGCTGCACTCAGTGGTATTTTAAAGTGACACGTCATTGGCTGTTTGGAACTGCAGGAAAAATGGGAAGGTGTGTACCCACCATTCTTCCTGTACTAAGAGACCCTGGAGAGAAGCCATCTGCCCTCTTTCTTTCAACTGTATTGGTAGCCTTAGGCTGCGGATACAATTGAAAGATGTTGGAAGAACACGTAGCAATAAGTTACTGCTTAAAATGCCACTTCATGGTAAATAAGTAGATTTTGGTTGTAGTTTGGGCACTCGGTCTCTAAAAGGTTCGCCATCACTGCCTTAGGGTATGCCATAAAGGCTGGAGAGGGGTAGAAACCTTAGATATTCAAAATTACAGGAGTCTCATGAACCCATGTTGACCAATTCTGGATATTTGACCCTTTACACTAAAAGTTTGTGGCAGATACGGGACAAGATCTAATTTCCGGTGCGCCACCAGGAATCGGTCGTGGTCACCCAAATTCTTGTCCTACATTTATAGTATATCAAGACAACACGCCATAAATGTTGTGAAATCACTGTTTGGCTTGAAGTCTTCAGCGGTTCACAACAAAACTGTCTGCACATATTAACTCGTTTGCCAAGTTTTATGGTGTCACTTTCTCCACATTCACTATTGGGCCAACTCTTGCCTCTCCAAGATGAAGAGCCACAATGTGTCAGGCCAAGAGAAGTAAGGAGAAGTGGCAATGAAGTGTGAGGGGACAGCAGCAACGTGAGCCCCCATGAATGGTATAATAAGGCCCATGTGGGAGATTTATCAGAAGCGTCTGAGGTAAAACTGTTCTAGTTGCCCATGGAAACCAATCGACACGTCATTGGCTGTTTGGAACTGCAGGAAAAATGGGAAGGTGTGTACCCACCATTCTTCCTGTACTAAGAGACCCTGGAGAGAAGCTATCTGCCCTCTTTCTTTCAACTGTATTGGTAGCCTTAGGCTGCGGATACAATTGAAAGATGTTGGAAGAACACGTAGCAATAAGTTACTGCTTAAAATGCCACATTGGCACTTCATGGTAAATAAGTAGATTTTGGTTGTAGTTTGGGCACTCGGTCTCTAAAAGGTTCGCCATCACTACCTTAGGGTATGCCATAAAGGCTGGAGAGGGGTAGAAACCTTAGATATTCAAAATTACAGGAGTCTCATGAACCCATGTTGACCAATTCTGGATATTTGACCCTTTACACTAAAAGTTTGTGGCAGATACGGGACAAGATCTAATTTCCGGTGCTCCACCACGAATCGGTCGTGGTCACCCAAATTCTTGTCCTACATTTATAGTATATCAAGTCAACACGCCATAAATGTTGTGAAATCACTGTTTGGCTTGAAGTCTTCAGCGGTTCACAACAAAACTGTCTGCACATATTAACTCGTTTGCCAAGTTTTATGGTGTCACTTTCTCCACATTCACTATTGGGCCAACTCTTGCCTCTCCAAGATGAAGAGCCACAATGTGTCAGGCCAAGAGAAGTAAGGAGAAGTGGCAATGAAGTGTGAGGGGACAGCAGCAACGTGAGCCCCCATGAATGGTATAATAAGGCCCATGTGGGAGATTTATCAGAAGCGTCTGAGGTAAAACTGTTCTAGTTGCCCATGGAAACCAATCAGAGCTCAGCTTTCATTTTATAAACAGCTGTGGGAAAATGATATCTGAGCTCTGATTGGTTTTCATGAGCAATTAGAAGCGTTCTGCTCTCAGACACTTCTGATAAGTCCAGAAAGTCATAGGGGGAGATTTATGTAGATCTGGTCGTACAAGTTGTTCCAGTGATACGGATCTCACATACAATAGAAGCAGGGGAACGAGGCCAAGCCGATTATCTCTAAATCTTCACCACCCCTCAAAAAAAGCCTCCTCAGAAGACAAGGCTGTGGGAGAGTAAATTATTATATACCATATTGCCCTAGTTTTTCTCTTTGAGAATTCCTCACATGTTCCTCCTCCTCAAATTGGAGTCCTAAAAAATCTGACTTCCTACAATCCCATAGGTCTAGCTGAACCCATAAAAGGCAGGATATGGCAGTGACAGGGTTACAAGACAGGCTTCAGATGACATCCATGGAGGTCATGGGTTTCTGCATGTTGACTCAAGAAGCAAAACACACACAGACGCCTTCAACAGGAGTCACATATTCCTCTGAACCCTATGGACATATGTTGTCAATAGGGTGAGCGAAGGTTTTTCCAAGCAACTCCAACATCGGCTCATCTTCCCTGAAATACAAGGACTGGGTGTTGAAGCTGAACATGACTGATGCCTCCTTCCTGCATCATCATCTGTGAAGTTAGTGACTCACGATAAATAATAATAATAATAACTCTTTATATAGCGCCTGCAGATTACGCGGCGCTGCACAGATCTTGCCCAATCAGTCCCTGCCCCCAATGGGGCTCACAATCTAAACAACCTACCAGTGTGTTTTGGAGTGTGGGAGGAAACCGGAGGAAACCCACACAAACACAGAGAGAACAGATACATGCTCCCCCAGCTACTCCATCTAGATAAGGCACTTGGGATCACCATCCTCCCAATTACCTGGTGGTCCTGCAAGGGGGACCACTCCCAGAAACTTATCTGTTGCTGCTATCAGCTGTTAAAGGCAGCTGCACTATTCACTCCACCATGACTCATTTTTGAACGCATGGTTTTAAAGATGGAAAACAAGTTAACGGATAGGGCCCAACTTGCTGGGGGTCTCGTGGTGAACAGGGGATCCGCAGTCGGACCTTTGACGCTACCAGAGATGAGCGAAAGCAGAGGCACGCCTGTCCGTTCTGCTCACACTCATCTCCATAGAGATGACGGCGACCCCCACCGATTAGGGACAAGTTAGGCAAGGTCCGGTGGATCGGGACCCGAGTGTTTGCCGGGAAACCCTCTAATAACTTATTCTATAACCCTGTCTATTAGGGATCAATCATATCTAATAGGCAGTCTTTCGAACAGGGATGCAAAGATGAAGATAAGTCCGTGTCTACTTTTTATAATTAAAAGATTACTGTTTTGATCTGATTTTTTATGCATACCTCCATCCATGTCTCTTGCTTTTCCCCTTATTTCATTGGTCTTGGTGCATCTTTTTATATATCTGCATGCTCTGCCCCCGCCCCATCTTTTGCCCCCCCCTTCCCTACTACTATTGTTTCTCCCCAAATCTCTATACTGCCCACTCGTTTCCTGATGCTTATTTGCTCTAGACCTCAGTGTACTATGTGATATTCCCAAATCCTAAGAGGTCAGGGAGGGAGGAGCAGCGGCACCATCCCCTTCCCCCAATGTTAAACCTCTGCCCCCCTCCATTATTACAGGCAGTCATGGGTTCACGTACAAGATAGTGTTCTGTAGGTTTGTTGTTAAGTTGGAACCATATACGTTATTTCATGTAATCCCAGACAGAACTTTTTTGGTCTCTGGACAAGTGGATTTAAAAATGTTGGTTTGTCATAAGAATCAGGAGTAAATAAAGCTTCATACAGAAACCTGTGATAACTGGTACAGCTGATCATTGTAGCCTAAAGCTAATTCCATCGACGTGCCCGCCCGTACCCGTACCGAGCCGGCAACGGCAGTGCAGTGTACGGGGAGAGGAGGAGGAGGTGAGCGCAGCTCAACCCCCGACCCTCTCCATAGCAACCTATGGCGCACGGCGCCGTATTACGGAAAGAAAGACAGGTCCATCTTTTCGGGGGTAGGAACGGTACGGTGCCGCACGTGTGCTGAAAGTACCGCTCCCGAGGTGCCGGTGGGCGCCCCCATAGAGTGTTATGGGGGACGTATATCGGCCGTATATACGCGGCCGTCTCTACGTCCCCCATACGTTAGTGTGAATGCAAGCCTAAGGATATAATAAAGTTACGTAAAATTACCAACATCCAGAGGTCCGTTGTAACTAGGGGTCGTATGTTAAGTCAAGGTTCTTTACGTAGGGGAACTTCACGATGGCACAAGCTGAGTCCCACGGGTCAATCCCATAAAATTTCTTATGATCGTTGAAAACACTAAGAGAGACTATTTACTGCTGTAATAAACTTTATATACTGTTTATGCTTATTATGTCATATTCAATATCTTTCTTATTTATTAGCTTATGTCACTCCTTAATAAGATACGCCATGAAGGTTACAGGCCCCAAGCAGGTCACGGTTATATGAACACGATTTAGTGGTTGTGCTCCCTTTGAACAATGCCAGACACGTATATACCAGGCGAGCCCCCTCCGACACATTCTTAACCTACCTGCGTCACTGACGCGGCACAGAAAACTCATTGTATACAAGTGACAAATGCTTAAGCCGGTCGGACGACATTAAAGGGATGAAGCGGCGGCGCAGGATGGAACACGTCCATATTTTCAAATCATAAAAATTAAATGAGATTCCTAATAATAGGACAAAGTCGTTCGTTAAAGAGGTTTATAATAATCCATCTGCACAGCGAACGACTAGGACGCACTACAGAAAAAAAAAAAAAACTACAGGGAATAAGCCCTGGTCGCCATATGCAGAGATGAGTCTCTGTAAGATAGTGACAAGTCCACTAGTACCCCCATAGTGACCAGACAGCCGCAAGCCCCCTGTGGCCTTCAACATTTACATAAAGAAAACAGCACTCCAACCAAAAAAAATGAGGAACATCGAATGAAAAATATGGCCAGTGACAAAAATGGAAAAAGTGTCCATGAGCCCCAAAAAAACAAAAAAAAAAATTTTTTTGGCAAATATAATGCAAAAAAAGCTCGACATGGAGGTTTAGGGGGACCCCCATTGGAAGGTTTATAATAAAAAAATGTGGCCTCTAAAATTGGTGATCTTAATTGGGCGAAAACGTGGACTTTGAATATTGAAAACAATATTTTTGCATTACAACCAACACTTGAAAAAATGAGCCCCCCCCCTCCCAAATGGAAAATTTGGACCTGAAACAAGGACAATTTTGGAAATCTTAATATCAGTTAGCTCTGGAACTAAAAAAACAATCGACCAAGGGAAATGTGGTTTTGCTTTGTGTAGACTAGGACAGAGTCAGCAGAGGTCATTTACATACAAGAAGATAAGTAGTGGAGTACAATCAAGGTGTTTTGGGTGGTAGCCCAGAGTCCAAGCCTTCATGGCCACCAAAACCACCCACCAAGTTTTATCCCATGAAATCTTCCTACATTGATTCTGCTCTCAATACCACTGTACATAAAAGCCATTACAGGAATTTGCAAGGTACCTACAAATTCCAGAAACGCATATTGAATCTTGCCCTTGCCTAGAGGCCACCACATTCCAATCGAGAATTTCTGGAGATGATTGGGAAGCACCTTCCCCCCTCAAACACTACTATGGAGTTAGTTACAGAAAGAGCGGCAACAACTTGATGAGAGAATTCCTGAAAACCCGGAAAAGCCCCTTTAAACACATGACCTGTCACAAGCGTTTTAAAATGCTTAAAACAGATCATCTGATTGCCACCATATTCCCAATCAATTTGGCGTGGGGTTTTTTAAAAATCGTCACCAGTAACAGATACGGACCACAGAGTTTGTACCGTTTATGTTCCCGGGGGGCATGTCGGTGTGATGATTACTCCCTCTTGACTAGTCGCACTGATTCACGCACAGAATTCGGGCCATATCCTTTGAACCGGTGTGACCACCCAATTATTTAGGAGGCCGTGCCAATGACGGTGAGGGGGTGTTCATGCGTGTTTGTATGAGAAAGTTCCCCTTTACAATTACTTTTTCGGTGGTGATGCTGTCGTTGTCTGTTCATTTACTCCTTAGGAGGTGCTGGCACAGCGACCTGGTTAAAGATTAAATAATAATAACTGCTAGCAGCTGCCAGACCACCGGGTCACGCAGCACTTACAAAAACAGGATACGGAGAAGGAAGAAAACAATTGCACATATCCTTAGCACCTGCAATATCCAGAGTGTGCTTGCTTATTGGCCCAGCTTCGTACACCCCCATGCTTACACCGCAGCTTCACCCACTTGTATACATCTCTGTGGCACTCCAATAAAAGGGAAAACCAGAATAATTCTAGGGCTATATAAACATAGGAAAAAGGAGGACACTACAATCTACGAGTCCTGCTGATCTGCTCTGTTACACATGCGAGCCTGATGGTTTGCAGCGCGTCGAGGTCATTAGGTGGCATATTTGTGCAGGTCACAGATCACCTAGCCCTGCCAGACGAGGTCAAACACACAGAGAAGGTGCAACGTTACCTCGATATAAAGCAACAGGGTTGCAAAATTCATCATTCATATTGACAAAAAAATGCAATGGGATCTAAAAACTTAAAGAGAAAACTACTGTAAAAATCCATCCTGATAAACCAGGGGCACTACTCATAGATCCAGGCACCGGGACTGTGGTTATCTGCTTAGATTTGTTATCCACAGACTTTTCCTTTATCTAAAATCAACCTTTTCAAATTTGCTATGGAGGTGAGGGTGTTACTAGAGACCTTCCGGCTGTTAGCATTCAAGGGCTGGTACACGTTACAGAGCACTTTCTCCCCTGCCACTGTTGCAAGGCGACATCGGCAGTGGGAAGGGAAAATTGCTGATGGAGCAGTTGGAGAAGGCGACAGTTTGAAAACAGCTTGGTAAAGCTACAAGAAGGGGGGCTTGTAAAAGTTGATTTAGAAAGCGATGGATAACAAAGAAGCTTCCCGGTGACTGGATCTACTAGTTAAGTGTCACCTGTTTATCAGGAGGGATTACGATAGTAGATTTAAGAACCTTCATGTGATACAGCTCCAATGCAGGAATGATGCGAGTCTCGTACATCCCCTGCAGTCCTGTTATCCACGTCCTCTTCCCCTATTTGCTGAATAGATACACAGTATAAGCAAGGACGCATGACTGCAGGTCGAATACACATGATGTGTATCTTAACCATGGACGACGTACAGACTTATAGGAGCTGTTATACTAAAACATCAAGTTGTGATGTGACCATGTGCATCGCCAACACAGAAGAGGAGCCACATATGGTGAATACAGCTACATTACATGGTCACCTGCCACCATGATAGGACAAGTACAGGACAACCCCTGCCTCCAGATTACCCAAAAATCAGCAGGATCTGACATGTACTACTGATCCCTACAGTCCCAGCAGCAGGACCTCCTCCATCAGCGTCAGCCGCATGTCTTTAACAGTCTCCTCCTTCTCCTCATGCTTGGTCTTTGCGGACTCGTTCTGACTCCAACCAGCTTGTCCTGCGATTCTTCTCCAGTCTGTTGCGCGCTATAAGGTGGGACATTCATGTAGGGGAGGGGGATACATTAGCGTGGGTGGGAGCTTAGTAAGGGGGTGGGAATTGCGCGGATCATGCTGCCGCCAGGGTGTCTACAGGACAGAGGGGGGGGGAGGGGAAGACGCCCATCCTGCTGCCGCCAGTTGGTCTACAGGACAGGGGGGGGGGGGGGGGTCGCCTCCTGACTGCGGGTAAGCAAAAGTCGCGGTTGTGCCGCGGGTCGTTTTTCGGTTTCGTATTTTTTTTGTTTGGTCAGTTTTTAGGCGTTTGTTTGGTCTTACAGGACAGGGGGGGGGGGGGCGGGGGGGGTGTCGGGCTCACTGCTGCAGCCAGGTGTCTTACAGGACAGAGGGGGGGGGGGGGGCGCTCTGCTGAAGCCAGGGTGTCTTAAGGAAAGAGGGAGGGGGGGGGGGGGGGGTTCGCTAATTGTGCAGCCAGGTGTCTTACAGGGAAAGAGGGGGGGGGGGGGGGTCGCTACTGCGCAGCAGGTGTATACAGGGACAGGGGGGGGGTGGGCGCTCTGCTGAAGCCAGGTGTGTACGGACGAGGGGGGGGGGGTCTATCCTGCTGAAGCCAGGGGTTTACAGGGACAGAGGGGGGGGGGGGGGGGGCGCTCCTGCGCAGCCCAGGTATCTTAAAGGACAGAGGGGGGGGGGCGCTCATGCTGCAGCCAGGTGTCTACAGGACAGAGGGGGGGGGGGGGAGGGGTCGACTTCCTGCTGCAGCACAGGGTTCTTAAGGACAGAGGGGGGGGGGGGGGGTCGCTTCCTTGCAGCCCAAGGTGTCGTACAGGACACAGAGAGGGGGGGGTCGCACTGCTTCAGCCGGGTCTTACAGGACAGAGGGGGGGGGGGTCGCTCCTGCTGCAGCCAGGTGTCTTACAGGACAGAGGGGGGGGGGGGGGGGTTCGCTCCTGCTGCGACAGGGGTCTTACAGGACAGAGGGGCGGGGGTCGCTCCTGCTCAGCAAGGTGTTCTTACAGGACAGAGGGGGGGGGGGGGGGGGTCGCTCCTGCTGCAGCAAGGGTCTACAGGACAGAGGGGGGGGGGGGGGGTTCTCCTGCTGCAGCAGGTGTCTTACAGGACAGAGGGGGAGGACTAGAAGGGACATGACTAAGTTTCATATATTCCTCAGTATAACCAGTAACAAATGCAGGAACAGGTCAGAAGGAAGAGGATGTAATAGGGAGGAAGCGCTGACATGTTTTCCGTGACTTTTCTCTGCTCTTTACAATCTATAGATCTTATAATTAGGAGATTCTCTCTGCGTAACAGCAACGTGGAGCAAATGTCACCCGGCTGGAGGAGCAACATTCTAGAAGCAGGGATTACACGGATATTGTCCCATGGAAGTCCAACTACTAGCACCGCAGCAATCCGTGTGACTGTCCTCCAGAATCCTCCTGGATCCCAGGAACCTCAAGCCTGACACCTTCTTCCATCTGGTGATCCTGACTACTAGGACCCTCATCAATCCCACCAGCAAAATTAACGGCCACGTCATTACCCGGACAAGTACTGGCACCCTCAGACATCCTGCACCATCTGGACAGAACGACTCGGTCACAGGATCCTGACCACCCTCCTCAATCACAGGAGCCACAAACCTGACACCTTCACCCATCCGAGGGTCCTCAGAAATCCCAGACCTTTAACTGCTTGCACCTTACAGTCCGTAGCAGAACTACGGACTCCTGGTACACGTACCCATACTAGGAACCTGACTACTGGCACCCTCAGCGCTTAAGAAGCTTCTAGCACCCTGGATGCATGAAATTACTGGACTACAGGGGGCTGGAATACTTGCAACCTCACCGATTGCAGCCGCCTCATTACTGGCACCCTCGTCAGTCCCACCTAGGGTAACCGACTACTGGCAACCTTAGAGATCCTAGAAGCGTAGCTACTGGCCCCCTCGTAGATCCCAACCGCCGGCCCCCTCGTAGATCCCAAAACGACGGCCCCCCTCGTAGATCCCAAAACCGCCGGCCCCCTCGGAGATCCCAACCAGCGGCCCCCCTGTAGATACCAACCGCGGGACCCTCGTAGATCCAACCGCAGGGCCCATAGTAGATCCAACGCGGGCCCCTCGTAGATCCCAACGCCGGCGCCCACTCAACAAATCCAACCGCCGGGCCCCTCGCAAATCCAACGCCGGCCCACTCGTAGAATACCACGCCCTCCGGCCCCCTCGTAGATCCCAACCGCCGGCCCCCTCGTAGATCCCAACCGCCGGCCCCCTCGTAGATCCCAACCGCCGGGCCCCTCGTAGATCCCAACCGCCGGCCCCCTCGTAGATCCCAACCGCCGGCCCCCTCGTAGATCCCAACGCCGGCCCTCGTAGATCCAACCGCCGGCCCCTCGTTAGATCCCAAACGCCGGCCCCATCCGTAATCCCAACCGGGGCCCCTCGTAGATCCCAACCGCCGGGCCCCCTCACAAATCCCAACCGCCGGGCCCCCTCGCAGATCCCAACCGCCGGCCCCCTCGTAGATCCCAACCGCCGGGCCCCCTCGCAAATCCCGACCACCGGCCCCCTCGTTTATCCTGACTACTGGCACCCTCGCAGATCCCGACTGCTGGCCCCATCGTGGATCCAGACTGCCGGCCCCCTCAGCTATCCGGGTGATCTTGATCCACGGTTGTCCCACCCACAGGCCGCTGATAACAATAGTGGGTGATACTAATATATGGATGGGGGGGTGGTAGTGCCATAGGAGAGGTACCTATACATAACCATGTGTCGAGGCCGGGGTGTAGGATGCACCCTGTCATGTCCCGATGAAGGCAGTCATGTGTGACAGATGGTCAGGGGGCTGCTCCCTATAACATAGAGACCACCAACAATAGCACACAAGGCAAAAATAGTCCATTCGTACACACGCCCCATATACCGCTGCGGCAGCCCGGTACCACCGCCCGGTTAGGGACCCTCCAGTCCTGCCCCCGCTCTTACCTTTCTCCGCTCTAACTTGAGCTACTTAAAAACAACTTCCTGGTATGGGACAAATCAGCTCAGGGCTCACAGCGCACCTTCACGTCGCTCCGTGTTCGCCCACTGACGACATCACAACGCGCCAAATCACTCTCGTGAGAAGCTAAGCCCCGCCATCCTCCTGGCGCGCATCATGCTAGGTTTCGCTATGCGTAAGGGATGCGCGTGACATTAGTGGAAGCCAATTCAGGAACGCGAGCGAGCGGAGGCAGGGCTGCAGAATGCCTACTAGTCATTGATTGTGGCGCGGCGGCTCTTTGTTCGGGTGGGGCAAAAGCCACCCTTACACATTCTTTTCCTCTACTCCCTCTCCCATCCCGCACCCTATATTAAACCTTTGCAGCAATTAGTGATGTGGTCTCTTTATTTCGTGTATGTAAATGAAAACTGCATTAAAAATCATGGCATCTCTTTTCTCTGATTTGCTCATCTCACAACTACGGCCCCTTCCACACTTGCGTTGCAGATCACGTCAGAGTTTGGTCAGGGTGCGATCAGGGTTTGGTCAGTGAAAAACGCACATTTTGCATTTCAACTTTTTGTACAGTCCCGTGTTTAACAGAACAACCCCGCCCCCGTTATCTGGAGTCCGTATAGTTAGGTCTGAATTGTCCTTGAGTTCTTGTAACACTTCTTGTAAGCCTTTCGGTAAGTTTGATTTATATCTTTTTTATAGCCATGATGCTTTCCTCCATTTTTGCAATGTTTGCATGTAGCTTATTGTCGAGTTCTTTAAATTCCTCGTGTAAAGGACAAGTTGGAATAACTTCCTGTGAGATTTTAATTTCACTTCGAATCTTGTTTAATTCCGCCTCCTCGTGTTCCACAATTAGCTCCATTAGTTTTAGTGAGCATTTTGTAAGAATTTTATTCCAATTTACCAGAAATTCCGGGTTATACACTGTAGTGGGAATTTTTTGTATACGTAGCCCTCTGGGCACCATATTTTTGTCTATATCCGATTTTAATGTAGTCGAGTCCCACCAGATCTTAAGCTCTTTTAACCCCTTAAGGACGGAGGGTTTTTCGCCTCATTTCTCGCTCTCCAACTTCAAAAATCCATAACTTTTTCATTTTTCCGTGTACAGACCTGTGTGAGGGCTTATTTTGTGCGTAACAAATTTTACTTTCCCGTAATGTTATTTATTTTAACATGCCATGTACTGCGAAGCTGAAAAAAATTCAATGTGAAAAATTGAAAAAAAACCACGGCCTTCACGTTCTTGATGCGGCCGCAGTTTTTACGACTTCACTCTTGTCTTCAAATAACACGCCCTACTTTATTCTTGGTTCGTGTATCCGAATCGAGTGATACCAACTTTTACAGTGTTTATTTGTGTTTATTTAAATACTTTCAAAATTAAAAACGAATGTGTACAAAAAAGAAAAACAAATTTTTTGCCATCTTCTGACGCTAATACTGTTTTCAATCTTTGGACGGCACGTAGATGTGTGAGGGGTCATTTTTTGCGAAATGAGGCCGTTTTCAATTGCATACACCGGTTTTTGAGTGGCTGTGCACAATTTGGATCATTTTTTATTTCATTTTTTATTTATGTAAAAGGTGTAAAATCGTCTTTCAGCATTTGGGCCGCCATTTCCCGCCTCGTGATGTCACCGCCGCCGGAACAGTTTTTTATATTTTGGATAGATCGGAATTTGTGGGACGCGCATACCTAATAATGTCTGTGATTTTTTACTGTTGTGTAGGTTTTCATATCCGTTCTCGTGGAAGGGGTGTGATGTTTACACTTTAAGATATTATATTGAATTTTTTTATTTTTAAACTTGTGTTTTCTTTTTTTTTTCCTATCTACCCCACAGATGTTCAAATCGCTGCTGACCATATACTTGCTCCAATACAACTTCTGTCTTCAATATTGGAGTGGCATTTTTGGCAGCACATGGTTTCATTCAGGTACGTAACGAGCCGATTCTGGCTCATTGTACAATTAGGCAGCTGCCATATAGCCTCGTGTCAAAGAAAGCACGGGCTACCATGCAACCGATCGCCACCCACGCGCATCATGGACCGCCGCCTGCTACGGCATTCCGTTCTTCGATGGAGCGTGGCGTCTATCACACAAAAGATGTCGACGTCCCGCGCGCTGCGCCCGCTTTTAAAACGCCGCCGGCGACTTTGCCGGCGGCGTTAAGTAGGGTTACCTAGCGCGATTCGTGTCAAGCACCGCCGCGGTATTAGCGTGGGGTTTTTGTCAAACTGCCCCAAACCCCCACCTCTGGTATGAAGAGACTCAGCCCGTGAGCCCTCTTCATAGCATCCCTTATACCGATCTGGCGCCGTAGAGCTTACGGCGCAGAGCGTTAAGGGTTTAAAGATAGTGTTTCTATTTTACCATTCCAATTTTCAATTTCAAGATCACTCCGCTCTCTTTCGCTATATGTGTCTCCCGAAATTTGTAAAGAATGGATGCACGCTTTTATTTATACTTTCGTGTGCAATCATTCAATTAATAGCGGGAGCACCTTCTGGATCTTCCTCCTACAAACCCGCATCCCCCCAGGTATGAAAGTCGCACAGACGTTATCTATTTTTTTAACCATTTCAATGTAAATCTCATCACATTTTCTTATTCTTGTTTCTAAGAATAGTGATAGCCAGCCTAATAAAGATATCATAAAATATACCTGGCTATACTAAAACTTGGCCTTGCATTTCCATTTTCCTTCTATCTCAATCCCCCTACGTCTCGGAAAAACGGGGGAAAAACCTGGTAATCCATACACCAGCTCATTTAGGGGCCATATAGTCAGGAGTAGTCCGAAGCTTAACACTAAGCCGATATTAGATGTTTTTATTGACACGCTCGGGCTTTGCCTGCAGAGCCGTTTTGTTTTTTCTCATTCATGTTTCCTAGTGGGTATTCCCCTATTTTTTAAAGCTGTACAAATAAACGCTGAGATTTTATGATACTTGCACTTAAGCTGGATCGTGTTTTTTTCATATCTTCCATATGTTGGCCTTGAGGAGGCGAGGTCGTGTGTGAATCCGTGCTGCTGCAGTTGTCCTAAATTCCCACTACGGTGTCCAGGTGAGGCTGACTTTCCCGCTCCGTTGTTTACTTTTATAGATAGAAAAAAATTTTTGGGGCCCCAGTGACAATTGACTTTCGACTTTTGGTGCTGTAACCTGGGACCAAGGATTATTATAACTTCATTACGACACCTTACAGGTGAGGTCATTGCGCCTCCTGGGACCAAGTAACATCCAGAGACCTTCACCAAGTCACGCAGGCAGAGGGGTCCGTCTGTACTAGGGGTTGTCTGTAAGTCGCACGGTGTCCTTAAGTAAGACCGCCTGTATTGGAGCGGTTTCAAAATGCTTTTTAAACACCATTGTTGAACGCGATTGCGTATTTAAGAGGGTTTTCCCATGCAACAAAATTAGAGCCCTATCCAACGGGATAGGCCTAGCTGGGCTATCAATTGGGTCCATCAACACTGAGATCCCACGATAACGAAACAGGACTTTTTTGTTATGGAAAACACCTTTAATGCAGTAGAAGAGGCTCCATCGATCACAAACTGAGCGTTTCCTGCAACGTTTACTCAAAGGCTCAGGAGAACGCACATGTTACCTCAACGTCATGTTAATTGGGTGAGCATGCAACCCGTTTAAAAAAAGTGATCAAACGCTACGTGTGACACAGCGAGGTTTTTTAATCAGTTTTTCATCAGGATTTTGTGACAGCCAAAACAGGATGGAGCTACCAGAGATAAGGTCAATGAAAGATTTGCCCTTGTTCTATGGTTGGTTCACAATAACTGGAGCACAAAAATTATTGAAATAACCGAGAGTAACTGATCCTAGGGGATGATGTCACTGGCGTTTTTAGACCGTTGTTAGTAAGTGGTTCAAGATCGTAAAAAACCGCACACACGTTTTTAAAAACGCAATGTGAGTTTTTTTGTCCGGTTTTTCTAAATTTGCGTATTAAAAAAACGGACAAAAAGTCTTGTGGTTTAAAAAAAAATGTCCTAACAAACGACCATGTTGGACAAACCCTTAGACGAATTTACACTCCATCAAAGACAGCACTGGCACATTAGCCTTGCTATATTTATATACGATATCACTATCCATCTAGGAAATAGTGAAGCGTCATGTTAATCCTCTCCTATACAGCTGCATCGTGTGTAACCAAGCTGGGTCCGCTATAATGACATTCATCTTTCTGCGTTGTCTTCTCACCGTCGACCTTCAGATCGGAGATGTCTGTTTTTCTCAAAATCCTTGACTTGTTCGTGAAGTGTCTTCGTCCGTTCACTGGAGTGTAGAGAAATACAGTCAGGTTTATCTTCCTGCTACAATTTCATTTTGGGCTATGTGATTTGGGCTTTTTGTTTAGTAGGACAGATGAGCTCCAGAATCTAATTCAGCCTGCGCCAGAATGTATTATAACTAGGTTTTCAGTATTTAATCCCAGAATGCAGCTTTCAATAAACGTGGAGCTTCAATTAAAATACAATTGCTGAATTCGGCCTATTAATAAACCTAAATTACACGGTCCTGATTACTATCAGAGAACAACTACTAATCACCATTCATATATATGGACGTGTGAAGCGAGCCCGGGTATTCCCTCATCAGGAGACTTTACCCTCTCCCACCTGGGACTTTGTAGAACCTCATGTCAACCAGTTGCTTACTGCTAATATGTGGTGAGGAATTTTGTCCATTTTGGTCTCTGTACTTTTCATTGTGTACATGTGTCATTTCTCGCTGCTCTCCAAACTGCGTCTATAATTCTCAAAATGAACATTCCCATAGTGGTTTTGTGAGGTGCACACTTCCCTTATTTGGCTCGGTTTAAGCAGGCAGAACTGAACTTTTACTCTTTGTTATATATTAAACCTTTGCTCATTTAGTGATGGGTCTCTTTATTTCTTGTGATGTTAAATGAACGCATTAAAATCCATGGCACTCTTTTCTCTGATTTTCCATCTCACACACTTCGGTCCGCCCGCTTCCACACTCGCGTTGCAGATCACTCAGAGTCTGTGCAGGGGCGATCAGGGTTTGTTCAGTGAAAAATGCACATTTTGCATCAAGTGCAATCATTTTCAGTCAGAGTTTTGTTCAGTGGTCCCTCAGTTTTTTTCATGCGCATTATTCATGCAATTTGCAATGCGTTTTTTTCAATATACGCGGCAGATAATGCACGTGAAAAGACTCCGGACTGAGCTCTAACTCTTTCATATGGCAATTGATGCTGAAAACCGCTTTTGCACTTGCAAGTGTCTCAGAGTGCGATGCTGTTTTCTGATGCCTCTCCATAGACTGTATGGTGCGTTTTTGCACACGCACGTTGACTTGCAAAAAGTAGAGCAGGCTGAGATTTAAATGCGCGTTAAAAAAACCAACGTGTCGTGTGTGCGTGAAAAACATGCAGTCTAAAAAGCCAACTGCAATGTGCAATTCTGCACGTCAAAACACGCGTCGAACCGCATGAAAAATCGCAAGTGTGGAAAGGGCCTAAAAAACTAAGACGTATACGGAGAGACCTTGATCTCTGGTGTCCCTCCATCAGCCGATGCCCCCTCTCCACTATTATATCCCGTCCAGTGGGTCTTTACTATTTGTTTATGTGCCTCTATAACGTGCCAACAGCTCCCTCTTTGATGTGGTCGCTAATGTATCTGCCCAGCGGTTGCTGCTAGGCCATGTGCTTGCCACCTCTGTCCTCAAAGGGATAGATGTGTAACAGTCATGGCCAATAATTTTTTCTCTCTGTTAACCATGGTTATCTCTAAGAAACTGAGCAGTCTCACTTGCCTGCACAACACTGCCTAACAGGTCAAGGATGAGAGTGTAAAGAGCGAGGGCTGGTCTGCTGCATCAATGGGAATGTACTATGGTAGCTGTCCTGTGATTTTGCCAATGTGACGCCTCTTCATATTCCCCTTGCTGCATCACGTCTGCAGCATGGTCTTCTCTCTCACCTACTGTTCACACATGTGCATAATGGGAGGTACACAGGAACAACGAGCCACCGAATATAGTGCATGAATAGTGCCGTTGCTGTGCGCTTACTTACTACACAGCTGCTCTGCACAGGATGTGGGACCTAGAAACACATAGATAAAGCCAGCTAATATCCTATGTATCCCCCCGTCCATTAGCTCCTGCTTATGGAAGCATAACACCTTCAACTTGGAGCTGCTGTAAGAATAGGCTCAAGTCATGCTTTCATTATATCACATTCTACCCATTGTACAATATGACGTTATCTAGCTAATAGGAATTAGGCCATCACAACAGTCAATGCAAACCATCAGCATCATCTGATAATGTGAGTTTTGGATCCTGCAGAACGCATATTAATAAGTTGCCAATATACTAAATCGTAACACACCAGTTGGCTGACATCTTTAATCATTTCTTAAATTGTGATTACTTTGAAATCTCTTTCTTACCAGATGAGAACTATAGTTGTGGCATGTGACAAATCGTGAACAGTATTATCCTATGATATCTTTGCTTCTCCCCCTCACTTACCATGCTGCCCGTGTCCTGAGCCTCATCCACATCCATCTTGATGGCCTGTACGGGGGCTTTGCTCTCCACATCCTTCAGTATGTCCTTTTCCATGTGTTCCATCCTGTCTTTTTCCGTAGTTACTCGCACTTTTATGGTGTGAAATGGCGTAGCCACCTCGCCCACATTGAGATACATGGGATCCCCCCGAACATCATTCCTTCACAGGTCCCTTCTGAACCGGGAGGCGATAGTCTATTGTGGACTGGAAATACATAGATACAGAATACATCACACTGACCAGGATATACTAGCCGGTGCACCATCTGGTGACTCACATACCAGGAATAACTAGCCTCACGGTGTGACAATCAATGACCAGGGATATATCTAGCCGTGTGCGAGTGTAACATCACATGACCAGGGATATACGACCGCACGTGTGAAATCACATGGAACCAGGGACTATCTAGCCGTGCACCTTGTTGACATCACATGACCAGGATATAACTACCGTGTGTCGAGTGAACATTCACATGACCAGGGATATAACTAGCGTGCACCTGTGTAACTCACATACCAGGGATTATACTAGCCTGCACCTGTGTAATCACACGATGACCAGGGATATAACAGCCGTGCACCTGTGTAACACACATGACAAGGGATAATATAGCTGCACCTGTGTGAAATTACATTCCAGGGATTAACGAGCCGTTGCACCTGTGTAACATCACATGACCAGGGAATAACTAGCCTGCACCTGTGTAACATCACATGATCAGGATATATAGCAGTGCACTGTTGTGACATCACATGACCAGGGATAACTAGCACGTGCACCTGTGTGACATCACATACCAGGATATAACTAGCCGTGCACCTGTGTACATACAGATCAAGGTATAACTAGCAGTGCACTGTGTGATATCACATGACCTAGTGTATATAAACTAGCAGTGCACCTTGTGACATCTTACATGACCAGGGATATAGACGTAGCAGTGCCCTGTGTAACATTACATGACCAGGGATTTCACTAGCCGTGCACCTGTGTGACATTATAGACCAGGTATGTACAGCCTTGCACCTGTGTTACTTACATGACCAGGGATATAACTAGCCGTTCTCCGGTGTAACATCACATGGCTAGGGATATAACGCACGGTTGCACCATGTGTTTGACATTACATGGCCCGGGATATCACGAGCTGTGCACCTGTGTGACATCACATGACCAGGGATATAACTAGCCGTGCACCTGTGTGACATTACATGACCAGGGATGTAACGAGCCGTGCACCTGTGTGACATTACATGGCCAGGGATATAATGAGCCGTGCCCCTGTATGACATCACATGGCTAGGGATATAACGAGCCGTGCACCTGTGTGACATTACATGGCCAGGGATATAACGAGCCGTGCACCTGTGTGACATCACATGACCAGGGATATAACAAGCTGTTCACCTGTGTGACCAGTTTTTTATCAACAAGAAGTAAACATTGAAGTTTCCTGTAGAATTACAGCTAGCAGAGAGTTAGAAAACCATGAGGAATTGATAAAGAAGGTATTTGGGAAAACTGTATTAAAGGGGTATTCCGGGAAGATGAACGTCTGACACAAAAACCCTTGATGATATAACTAAATGAATACAACAATACTCAATGTCATTAGTCACAAAACGAAGCTTAAATAATTTGATTTTATGATTTACAAAGTTTATGGCTTCTCTAAAGTAGGTGGAGTTATCACTAAGATGGCCGCCACTGGAAACTACAAGTTCCATGATCCTTTAGTTCTCAGTAACTCCTCCTACCACTTATGCTCTGCTAACAGTGATGATATAACAGACTTTCATTACCATAGTAATGATGTGTAACTGCCATCACCACAACACTGGTCATACTGTATGCACTGCAACCAAACGACTACAGCCAAACGTAGTGGTGATCACATGACCCTGTCCAGGCAGCTGCAGGACATGTGATGTGGACATGTGACCAGCGGCCATCTTCTGTCTTGCAACGGACCGCGCGGAGGAAATTAACGGACTGATTAAAGGGCCAGTAGCATTTTAATTCGCCATTACAGTCTATGTCACCAACATTTTCTACTAAGAGAAGCAAAATTTTAAATAACAACTAATTACACATTAGCTTATATTTTGAGTGCCCATTTGTATATGAATTATGCTGATTCCTGGAATACCCCTTTAACTGTTCATTACACAAACAATATTGATTACTTGCTGAAAATGGACAACCCCTTTAAGCTACCTTGGTTAGTGACTGGTTGGTGGCATAATGGCCAAAAATAGATGCAGGATTGCAACAACAATTTCATCCATAACTATTGCACAGAATGATAAAAGATTGTTATACAGTAGAGGAGAAGAAATGTATATCCTTTAGCTGGTGGTAGAACCGAGTGCACCAAATCTGTGCGGCTCCACACTTTCCTGTCAGACGGATGGATAACTTTACCTTCATCGTAATAGAACAGCTTCATAGTCAGACAGATGTCGTTTGGCAAAGGACCCAAATTCTGCATCAAAATGTACAGCTTGCGCACCAGCAGGACACTGGATTTCTTCAAATCGCCGCTAGCAGAAACTACATTCCCTTTATTGCTGCAAACATAAAATATAGCAGAGAGTCAATGTGGCAGCTAGGGTTATTGTAACGTTATGAGGGTTGTCTGAGAGTTCGAAAAAAATTAAGAGCCGGGCTGGGGTGGGCTTTTAAAAAAAAAATAAACATGTACTTACCTCCTCTGAAGCTCCTAATGTCCCGCTCTGCGGTCCAACTGATCTGTGCCCCTGTTTGTTTACCGGGGACGTAAACTGTGCTTGGGAGCTCCTGGACGGCCGCGGTGGCCGGCAACTCCTATCTGTCCCTATCTCTCAGTACTGTATTAGGTGCTGGGATATGGTGACGGATAGGAGTGACCACCACCTTGGCAGGCTGGAAAATCCCCAAACACGGATCAGACGGACCACGGCACAGGACATCTTGAGCAACGGAGGAGGCACATTCACATGGGCGTGTGCTCCCCCAGACTGGATACGGGGCGAGCACAGGACCAGGAGGAGGGGTTGGCGCTCTTCATCCCTCCTCCCTCCGTAGGCAGACGAGAGGCCGTGTTGCAAATCTGGCAAAGTACAGGGCATGAGCTATACCTCGCAGCCAGCCGCCCATCTCCGTCACGCTGCAGTTATGCACCAGGACCTGGAGCCAGATTATGTACTATAAAGCCTATTATATGGTCTTCTACATTTCGGTATCATTCCAGGACTCTTGTCCTGTGCAAGGTGTGCAGTCAGTGTGCATTCAACCTATCTCTGGTTCTGCAGATCACAGAAATATGAGCCTGACGAGGAAATTATCTTCTTGAGATTTCAGAACCATGTTTGTAGGTACTATAGAAGGACCAGAGAACCCACAATCTAGGAGTCTGAGGTGACACTCTCCGTGCATGACTCATCTGTGGCAAAACACAACTCTTCTCTGCTCATTTGCAAATGACTTTGAAGGAAATTTTCTATAGGTAAACAGGCGAGATTTCACATAAAAAACGGAATTCTAGAAAGCATATATCATATCCTCCCAGAGGGGGCTGGTAGTTTAGTCCACTTAATTATTGTAACCAGAGAGATTGGGTAATTAGGAAACCATATAGAAGTGTAATGTCGATCTAAACAACAACTTACCTGGAGAAGTCCATAACAGGTCCAGCATGAGTGTACTTAAACTTGAACTGGTAGCATTCTGTAATGGTCTAAAATACAAAAATCTTTATTTTTATGCAAATTAGGAAAGGGACAAGTATTTCTTTGGCCTAGTTGTGCCATGAATGTCCGATGTGAGAGCACAGTTCTCCACTGTTGCTGATGGCAAACGGGGGTAGAAGTCAGATACACCGGTCATAATAGGGGGTAGGAGTAAGATACACCGGTCATAATAGGGGGTAGAAGTCAGATACACCGGTCATAATAGGGGTCAGAAGTCAAATACACAGGTCCTAATAGGGGGTAGGAGTCAGATACACCAGTCATAATAGGGGTAAGGAGTCAAATACACAGGTCCTAATCGGGGGTAGGAGCCAGATACACCGGTCATAATAGGGGGTAGGAGTCAGATACACCGGTCACAATAGGGGGTAGGAGTCAGATACAGCGGTCACAATAGGGGGTAGGAGTCAGATACACTGGTCATAATAATTTAGTACATTGAGGTATCAGTTGTGCAGGGATGTGGTGACAGCTCAGGTACATGACTATGTGACCCCTCACATGGGCTATGACATGACCTCCGCCCCTCTGACTCTGGCAGTACATCCTGCAGGTTCGCTGGCTCCTCGATGATCACTGATAATGATGTGGAAACTTTCACAAGAATAGGAGAATCTGTCACCTGGACGCGGGTGATTCCTCTCATTTGTTTTCCAGGTCACAGAACGGTTGTAGGAGGACGAGTTCTACTGGTTTCCTGTAAGTTATTCTTATACCCGGTGCAGTGACCCCACCTCACATTATCCAAACTCCCTCATTCAGACTTCTACATCACTATTTCTTCTTCCTAAGGTGTGTGCATGAACCTGGATGTTTCATCGCTTCAACTAAAAGCCCATTTGGCTGCTCTGTACGTGCAGTGGGTGAACACTCTGGGTGAAATCATAGCTGGCGTTAATGCATGCGTTTTGTAAATACCATGTTGATGTAATGTTATTAGGCAGATCTCCTCTGCTCAGCTCTTTGCATTTTAACCCCTTAACGCCTAGGCCCTTTTTCAGTTTTGCATTTTCATTTTTCACTTCCCACCTTCAAAAATCTATAACTTTTTTATTTTTCCATGTACAGAGCTGTGTGGCAGCTTGTTTTCTGCGTAACAAATTACACTTCAGAGAGATGGTATTTATTATTCCATGCCGTGTACTGGGAAGCGGGAAAAAAATTCTGAATGCAGTGAAAATAATGAAAAATGCATTTGCTCCGTTTTCTGGTGGGCTTGTATTTTACGGCTTTCACTGTGCGCCCCAAATTACATGTCTACTTTATTCTTTGGGTCAAATGTGTATAGGTTTTATAATGTTTTCACACTTACAAAAATTAAAACCTCCCGTACAAAAAAAAAATTCTTCATTTTGCCATGTGTCAGTGTACGAAGCTGTGGGTGGTGTAATTATTTATGACTTTTGATGACGTTTTAAATGCTATCATTTTGAGGACTGTATGGCCTTTTGATCACTTTTTATAGAAGTTTAGATTTTTTAAAAAATGGCAAAAAAGTACAAAAGCACTTTCTATTTTGGACGCTATTTTCCATTACAGGGTTAAACGCCAGGAAAAATCGTTATTATATTTTGATAGATCGGGAATTTTTGGACGCAATGATTCCAAACATGTTTATGATTCTTACAGTTTACCGTATATACTTGAGTATAAGCCGACCTGATTATAAGCCCCTAATTTTACCACCAAAAACTGAGAAAACCCATTGACTCGAGTATAAGCCGAGGGTGGGAAATGCATTGGTCACAGCCCCCCCCCCCCAGTATATAGCCAGCTTGCCCCCAGTAGTATACAGCCTGCCCCCAGTAGTATAAAGCCAGCCCAGCTTGCCCCCAGTAGTATACAGCTAGCCCCATGTAGTATACAGCTAGTCCCATGTAGTATACAGCTAGCCCCACGTAGTATACAGCATCCCCCCGGTAGTATACAGCCTGCCCCCGGTAGTATACAGCCAGTCCCCAGTAGTATACAGCCACCTCAGCCTGCCCCCAGTAGTATACAGCCTGCCCCCAGTAGTATACAGCACCCCATTCTGCCCCGTGTAGTATACAGCCCAGCCCAGCCTGCCCCGTGTAGTATAAGCACACCAGAATAAAAAAAATAAATAAAATTTATACGCACCCTCGGTGGCCCCGATGTGCAGCGCTGCTCCCCTGATGTCCGCGCCGCTTGTCTTCAGGCTTCTGCGCCCGTCTTCCTTCTTCTGCTGGGTGCCGCCATTGCTCTCTCCCGGGACGGCGCCTAGTATGACGCGCCACTGCTGACGTCAAGCTTACCAGACAGACGGGCGCAATGCTTCTGAAGACGAGCCGGGACAAGGGGGAGCAGCGCTGCACATCGGGGCCACCGGAGGGTGATATATAAGTTTTATTTTTTTTTAAAGTAATTTTTACTAACTGACTCGGTTAAGCCGATGGACGTTTTTCAGCACATTTTTGTGCTGAAAACTCGCTTATACACGAGTATATACGGTAACTTGCTTTATATGTGATCTAGGGAAAGGGGGGTGATTTAAATTTTTACTTTTTTTTATTATTATTTTTTTTATTTATTTATTTATTTTACCATTATTTTAGACAGACCAGGGTACTTTAACCCTGCAGGGTCCGATTGCTAATACTATGTATTGCAATACTACTCTATTACAGTATATAGCAATATTACTGATGATTTTTTTTTTTATTTAACTGTATTTTTCTGATTATTTCTAATAGCTTGCCATCTGCTGGCTATTAGAGATCATTGCACATGATCAATGAGACTGTAAGCTGCCATGGAAACCGATTGCATGTAAAGGTAAGTTAGGTGGCGCGGTCGGGTTCGACTGCGGCACTTAACAGGTTAACTTCCGCGATCGGTGCCAGCACCGACCCCGGCAGTAACAGATGGGCGTCAGCTGTATTATACAGCCAAAACCGGCTGTGTATGGAGAGAGCTCAGCTCGTGAGCTCCCTCCATACACCCCTCGCAGCATGAGGACGATGTAGTCTCCTGGTGCGCAAAGGTGTTTAAAACGCACGCGTTACTGGCACGTGTGAATGCAGCCTATGGGTGTTGTTTTGCTTTTTTAGATGCAGTTTTTGAAGCCAAAAGCAGGTGTGGATCATAATGGCTGGGGATTCAGTATTTCATCAAGTGAAGCCGCTCCTCCTCTTTTGTCACTCCGCTCCTGGTTTGGACCTAAAACATCTGAAAAACTGGACGTGTGAACGCACCCTAAACAGATTGAGCAAAACATGGTCTAAACCGCTCCTACTGGCTGTAACATATACAGGACGGCAGGAAATGTGAATCATCTGGTCACTCCCAAGTCCCTCTTATACAAGCAATGCGCAGATACAACTGTGTGCATTGATCTTTATCAGTCCCATGCAAACAAATCCCCTCAGAACTTCTAGCTAGGGACAGAACATTGATGTATGGACATGGAGAGAGGAGCCTCCACCTGCCCCATCCTCTCCTGCCTGCCAGCTATGACTATGATATGAGGCTTATCAACACGTATATCCTGGGTGCCTTGCAGCATACATGTACGTTGTCATAGTCCGGCCGATACAGCTCATTGCACAAGACAGCGACACAAAAATCTAACTTCGTTTTAATTTACTGAACAATTATATCAACCAACAAGTGAAAATAGTCATGAACCTTTATGAATGAACCGCTGGTGGGGAGAACTGGCTTGCATCCTGCCTTATATGCGATCTTTAGGCTCGCTGAACCTCTTTCTCTTCGGGGCAGTAGGTTCTTCTTGACTGCAGGTAAGGTCCAGCGCCTGGTTCTGTAAGAGGAACATGGACATAGTTTGTAGTCGCTGTATTACATTCTCCACACCCCGGTAAATATTAGACATCGGAGCCCATGGTGTGTGCGGTATCAGGGGAGATAAGCTGCGCTCATGTATGGATGAATGTAAACACACAATGTAAGGAATGTAAATCAGTTCGTTTAGTAGTAAGCTAAGATAGAGAAAGGGGCCAGGGGAAGTTCCCTAACTAAGAACGGAGACTTGGAAAACGTGAAACACAGGTTTTACCCCAATAAAACTTAATACCCCCTAAGGAAGGGGATGAATGGAAATGTCCTTTCTAAATTCCCTCTTTTATGCAAAATTTCTCCCATTTACCTATATAAAAAATGTCCCCCAAAAACAGACAAATATGACTCTTCTCATGCCTGTGTTTCACATCACATTGAGTACACGCACTTTAGTGGCTGCTGGGGACAGATGAACTTCAGTGCCCCTAGCTTATTCTCTATAGCAAACTAAAACTGCTAGCTGGTGTACATATAAAGATAAATAATTTTCATCCTTTCATGTTCCATCAAGCTTTGTGGTTGGGGGGAGTGCACATGGATGGGACAGGCAATTAAACAATAGACGAGAATTGGTTCTTTATCTTACATTTCCAACTTATGTCGTGAGCTGCCTGTTTCTCTGGATCTGTAGCTCATAAAGCCATAAGCCTGAAATGATGAGATGATATTTCACATTAAAAGAGGGAATTCTAGAAAGAAAATATACCATCAAAGATCAAAATTCGTCTGAATAAACCAGGGGACAATTACTCATAGATCCAGGAACCCCCAGGATGTGGTGTGATCTTCTTTATCTGTATCATAGCCTCCTGCCATCTAAAATCTACTTTTAAATTTATGCTGATGAGCCTGAAAGGCTACTGGGGCAGTTTTTAGAGCCCTTCTGTTCTGTAGATTCACAGGCTGTTACACTGTGTAGGACCACTCCACTACCCACTGGTGTTGGATGAAATTCCTGTGACTGCCAGTCATGATAAAATCAGGCAGGGAAAGTAGAAACGCAGGGGTAACAGCCCCTGTGTAGTACAGCAGGGAGGGCTCAGGTATACACCCAGGTAATCGAACATCAAGTGATTTTAGAAGATAGGAGGATAACAGAAATAAGAAGATTCCCACAGTCCCGGTGCCTGGATCTATGAGTAATGTCCCTGGTTTATCAGGATGGATTTTCATGGTAGATTTCCTTTACCTGAGAAACAATATCCATTGCAAGAGATTGTCCGCTAATGCCACCAGGATAGGTCATCAAGTCTGACTGTGGGGGGTCCCTCCATTGTGTTATTCTGCCCTACTGCACATGTGTATGATCTAAGGAAGGTTAGGCTGCCCAGGCCCAACATATCCCCCTCAGACATTTATGTCCATTGTAGGACAAACCCTTTAAGTTGACTGTGAATATAATTTGCATGTGTAAGTGGGACATGTCCACGATGTCAGGGGACAAGGGGTCTTGGTATTTATAGGAATCTCATTGCCTTGATCTTACCACAAAGGATTATATTTATAAGATGCTGGTTACTATTTGTGTAACACACACGGCTGCTTTGTCTGGTGCATCTTGTTACTATACACAGGATATGCTATGAGGGTCTGAATGGTGGGTGTCACCTCTAAGAACAGGTGACATGAATGTTGTGGTCATGTAAGGCCAAGAATGGGAGAAGGAGATCTTCCACCCACCTATAGCAGTGACCAGCCATGGCATCGGCCATATCACAGCTCTGTGAGTAGCGTCTCCCCCTCTCCTATGGACATGATGTTGAACTCCCCCCTCAGCGCCATTCTTATTTATATCATCATGGCGTCAGCTATGACATAACAGTGGGGAAAATAATATTGTGGAGGATAGAGGAGCCTCTTACAGAAGAAGTTACAGGGCTGTGACAGCCAGAAATCTTGCTTTTTTTTCTAGGTGACCAAATACTTATTTTCCACCATAATTTTCAAATAAATTCCTTAAAAATCAGACAATGTGATTTTCTGGATTTGTTTTCTCTTTTTATCTCTCATAGTTGAAATTCTACCAGTGATGTAAATGTCAGGCCTCTCTCATCTCTGCAGAATTGGTGACTGACTAAATACTTCTCCCCTTTGTAACCAGGTCTCATCATATCCCCTGTTTTAGGTGCATTGTATACCATGTGCTCTCACTACTATCATTGGGACTTGTTTCTACCTCTTTGTCAGACTGCAGTCTTTTCTTGTCTCCCTTAGAAGTCGCTTTTTTGTCAGAGATTATTGTGGGCTCCTAAAAGAAATCAGATTGGGGTTTACAAAAAGAGACAGCACAAAGCTGGAAGCAGTCAAAACATGGGAGCAGTGGCTGCAGTTACAGCTTCCGGCCACTAGAGAGAACATGGATCCTGGATGTCTCATTGACTCATCTCCACCCCCTGGGCCTGAGATTTGTGCCATGAGTGTGGATACAGTGGTCCAGATTTATCAATAGTAAGGAAAACTGTTTGCCATGACTAAGGGTGTACACAGCACCCGAAACGCGTAGGCCAGTAGCCCCATGAGAAATACACTTGGTGATGCCATTTGGATACTCAGTTTTATTGTATATTCTTCTCATTTTGGAGAAAATAAAGGATTGAAGTTTTTAAAGATTTATCGGTGCCGGAATGAACTACTTTTCATGAGCACTTTTTTTAAATACACGCTAGAGAAAACTGGCGCAGACACTTTATACATACATGTGCAAGCCAGACAGGACATTGGTGCAGACAGAATAATAGATGTAGCCCATTGTTCTGATGAAGTGAAGTTCCCATTCACTTATGCTGCCACTGCCGGACACTATAACCAGTATGAAGAGGGGTGCAATGCTGCCACCTGGTGGAAACTATATGTAAGGACAACATCTTATCTTTGGGCACATAAAAATATCCAATCATCCATATAATTGCTATTTATACTCTGTATAAAATAGCAATGGTTGATTTTATTGTTCTATTGCTTTAACAAAATAAAACATAAGCTATCTCTTAAATAATTATGACTACAAATACCCAATTGCTTTGTATGGTATTGCTGAGATGAGACGATGATCGCTAGATGGTGTCAGCATGCAGACTGCTGCTTCATACACTTTCTATGTGACTGCCATATACAGCGCCCCCCCTAGGTCTGGCAGTGCCATAGAGAATGAATGGAGGAGCAGGCGGTGCCATGCTAGGCCTTATGTGGATAACAGATAACATTTAATTGTGGGCCAAACCCCTTTCACTTCCAATCTTTTCCTCGATAGTTATAATTCAGAGATTGTATAATCTTAATAGGGCAATTTCTTTGTATCCATGGCTCTGCTGGCAGAATATTGCTCATACATTTTGCTTTATTGAGTTATCAATAGTCATGTCCTGGTAGAACAATTCACGTTCGCTCGCTCATTGATTGTGGCAGTAGGAAGGCGCTGAGCTTTTCTTCATTGTTACAGCTTATACTGACCGCACAAACCTTGTCTGGAAGGATCCGCCCGCTCCTGGTCTTCCTTCCATGCATTACAGGGCTGGAAATGCCATGTACTGACACACTGGTCTACAAAAGACCCAAAACAATAGTAAAGACTTGTAAAATCTACAATCAAAATCCATCTTGATGGACATTACTCCTAGATCCAGGCACTGTGACACTGGTAATCTTCTTATATTTGTTATCCATGGCCTCCTTCCTTCTAAAATCAACTGATGTGGGGTGCGATGATTGGGTACCCCATCACTTAGACCCCCACCAATCAGCAAATTAGGCCCTACCCTGTTGATAGGGCCTGAATGTGTTGTTTGAAAACCCCTTGGGATTAGAGATGAGTGCCAGGCCATATGTTTTTTTGCATCTCTCTCATTTGTCCCATGCCCAGACCCGATTTTTTATGTGTTAGATCACTCATTGAAGTATTTATCATGTATATATCCTGATTGTTTAGACTTACCTTCCCGGCGTCCTGTTGACTCGCCTAGGCGCGTGCGCCGTGCCGTCTTCATGTGGGAGTGCACCTTCCAGGGAAGCGTCTCCGTGGCAACGCCGGTTCCGATCATGTGATCGGCCCGTGCGCGTCATGGTGACGTATTTCCGGTGCGCGACCTCATGAAGCCGGCGTGTCACGTGATGGGCGCGTCTCTAAACAGACACGCCTTTTTGAGCCTATTTAAGGTAAGCACAACATTTAGACAATACCTCCTGACGAAGCATCAGTGCGAAACGCGCGTCAGGGTGTTCCTGTTGGCCCCCCCCTTTGCCTGCCTCTGTGCCGTTTTTACAATGTCTTTAGGTAAGTGTGGCCTGTTTTTTGACTTGATGTATTAACACCGGATGGTACCTCCGGTTAAATGTTTTGTCATTACAATATATAGGTCCACTGCCTTCCAAAGTGTAGTCCTATTTTTGGACTTAATATATTTGCGATCTGTACTTTTTGGCGCACGATTTGAGGTATTGAAGGGTTAGGGGGCCTTAGGTTCTCTGTGTTAGTCCCACTTCTATCTGGGACATTTTCTTTGTTCCCCTTATATTCCCGACTTTCAGGAATCCCTTCTGAAAGTGGTTGACATATTACTGTATGTGGTATTTTTGAATAAAGCATATTTGTTTTCTATATTTGCTAGCTCTCCCAATTTTTTGGTTTTCTGTTAAGAGATGAGTGGACCTGATATCTCGCCGTCCAATCATAGCCATGGCTAGCTGGATCCGGCAGCTGAACCCAAACTTGAACGTTTTGCTCACCTCTTTTTGGGATGAATTTTTTTTATACAAAATGAAGTTTTGGGGATAGAGGATGCATTTTTAAGCATCAGAGAAATCATTTGTGTGCACAGAAAATAAAATTGCACAAAATTTATTATGCTCAGCTGCCTATTACTCAGGTACGTGGACTGGTATTTTGTCACACAATGATATTTTGTGGTATAGTAGGAATATTATTACAGGCAGTCAATGGGTTACGTACAAGATAGGTTCTGGAGGTTTGTTCTTAAGTTGAATTTGTATGTAAGTCGAAACTGTATATTTTATAATTTTAGATCCAGACAAAAAATTTTTTGGCCCCAGTGACAATTGGAGTTTAAACATTTTTTGCTGTAATGGGACCAAGGATTATCACTAAAGCCTCATTACAGACACCTTACAGCTGATCATTGCAGTCTGGGACTATAGTAACATCCAGAGACTTCACCAGAGGTCAGAGGGGTCTGTCTGTAAGGGTGATGTCACACATGGCGTTTTTAGGCCGTTTTTGGGTCGTTTTTAGTTAGTGCGTATTAAGATCCAAAAAAACGCATCTATTTTTAAAAACGCATGCATTTTTTGAAAACGCATCTGTTTCTGTACGGTTTTCCGAATTTGCGCAATTAAAGACTGACAAAAACGCATGCGTTTTTTACAATCTGAAACTAAACACGGCCAAAAACGGCCTAAAAATGCCATGTGTGACATCACCCTAACTATGGCTTGTCTGTAAGTCGGGTGTCCTTAAGTAGGGGACCGCCTGTATATTCTTGTTCATACAATGTAATGCAGATGCAATATTTGGAGAAAGAGACAGTTTCCTCAGAGAAGATCAGCACAAGGATTTTTTATCTACCTGTGACTTGTGACTCGCTTCACTCTCTGACATCAAGCTTTCGTCTTCCTTACAAGTAATGTTGAGCTCTGAAAGAAAATCAAAACATCAGAAATGTAAATAATAATAATTCCTGTATTTATATAGCACACACAGATTACGCAGCGCTGCACTTAGTTTCAAAATCGGTCCCTGTCCCCAATGGGGCTCACAGTCTAATAAACCTACCAGTATGTTTTGAAGTGTGGGAGGAAACCGGAGGACCCGGAGGAAACCCACACAAACACGGAGAGAACATACAAACTCTTTGCAGATGTAAAGACAGATTGGATTCTGTTGCTCTGTTCTGTGGTTTTCTTTCAGTGTATTTTTTGCGCTTCTACTATGACTTCGGTAAGATTGTGGGAAATCTGTATGTTTCACAGTAATTCTGAGATCATTGCTGAAGACTCATTGCAGTTGCAACATAAATGTGACAAAAACCTGACAGATTGATATTCTTCTGATAGCATCTAGTATACTGTATAACAGAGGTTGCATTAAAGGGGTTTGCGTGTGTCTTTGCCTCCTTTTATAGCTTCAGCTTTTCCCTATTCTCACCATGCTGCCCTCTGCATATATACACAACGTCCTCTCTATCACTCCTCTAGGTCATCTCCCACTGTAACTCCGCTAGGTCATCTCCCTCTCATACTCCCTCCTCAGGATGAGTCATAATCTCCTGCTGCAGCTCCTCCTACTCAGCAGAACTCAGATCTAAATAAAGAATCACTGAGAGTCTGCACACAGCACAAAAGTCAGTATCAGTAATGCTGAATCACTTGATGAACACTCAGGGATTATTATTTAGGCAGTAAAGGCACATAGGCAACTTACATGAAAAAGTGGCCAACCCCTTTAACTCCTGTAAAAGTGTAAGAGCCATGACTAAGGACAGTATATTAGTTCATTTTTATGGATGCTGCTATAAAATTTTAATGAATCTTCAATAAAGCTACAGCATTTACAGTTCAGCGGGTCCATTGAATTTTCTTCTGGAGATTCATCAAAAGTGTCTCAGAGAAAACTGTTCTACTTGCTCATGACAACCAATCAGAGCTCAGCTTCCCACAGCAGTTTACAAAAATGTAAGCTGAGGTCTGATTGGTTGACATGAGCACCTAGAACAGTTTTGCTCTCACTTTTGATAACCCTCCCACTGTTTTCGTGTGAGTCTAAGGTATATTATCTATTAGACAGTTGGTAAATCTATACTAGATTTAGGGCCAATTTACACCTCAGGCTGCGTTCACACATGGGGGGTCATTTACTAAAGGCCCGATTCGCGTTTTCCCGACGTGTTACGCGAATATTTCCGATTTGCGCCGATCGTACCTGAATTGCCCCGGGATTGTGGCGCACGCGATCGGAATTTGGCGCATCGGCGCCGGCATGCACGCGACGGAAATCGGGGGGCGTGGCCGAACGAAAACCCGACGTATTCGGAAAAACCGCCGCATTTAAAAACCGAAAAAGTGTCGCTTGGGGACCGCTTACCTTCACTTGGTCCGAGGTGGTGAATTCCGGCGCGATGAGATGACTTTCAGCGCAGCAGCGCCACCTGGTGGACGGCGGAAGAACTACATTCATAAATCCCGGCCGGACCCGAATGCAGAGCAGAGAACGCGCCGCTGGATCGCGACTGGACCGGGTAAGTAAATGTGCCCCATGGTGTTTAGATTGCATTTTGAAATTTAATAAAACACCTGAGGAGATTTGCTTTATTACATTATGTTAACATTTGTGTTTACAACATTAGAAGTTAACCAGTTAACAATGCTTTAACAAAATGCAAATGTTAATACATTGTAATTAGGGAAATCTCTTCTCTTCATCTGTTGTACAGGCAGTCCCCGGGTTATATACAGGATAGGGTCCGGAGGTTTGTTCTTAAGTTGAATTTGTATGTAAGTCGAAACTGTATATTTTATAATTGTAGATATGAAAAAACACGATCCAGCTTCTATATGCAGTATCATAAAATCTTCAAGGTTTATTTTGTACAGCTTTAAAAATAGGGAAATATCCCACATAGGAAACATGAATAGAAAAACAAAAACGGTCTGCAGGCAAAGCCTACGCGTTTCAATAAAACATCTTAATCATGGCTTAGCGTTTACGGCAGCTGCACTATCCCTCCACCATGACTCCATTGAATGCATGGTTAAAAGATGGAAAACAAGTTAACAGGATAGGGTCCAACTTGCTGGGGGTCTCTGTGTTGAACAGGGGATCCTCAGTCGGACCCTTTGACGCTCCCAGAGATGAGCGAAGCAGAGGCCACGCATGTCCGTGCTGCTCCACTCATCTCCATAGAGATGACGGCGACCCCCACCGATTAGGACAAGTTAGGCCATGTCCTGTGGATCGGGCCCGATTTGTTTGCCGGGAAACCCCCTCTAATAACATTCTATAACCCTGTATATTAGTGATCAATCATCTCTAATAGGGAGTCTTTCAAGACAGGGATGCAAAGATTAAAGATAATTCCTTGTCTAATTTTCTAATTAAAAATATTCCTGTTTTGAATCTTGATTTTCTTATGCATACCTCCATGTCTCTTGCTTCTCCCCCTTATCTCATTTGTCTTTGTTGCATCTTTTTATATCTCTGCCCATGCTCTGCCCCCGCCCATCTTTTGCCCCCCCCTTCCCTCCTACTATTTGTTTCCTCCCCAAAATCTCTATACTGCCCACTCGGTTTCCCTGATGCTTATTGCTCTATGCCCCTCAGTTTACTATGTGATATTCCCAAATCCCTAGAGGTCAGGGAGGGAGGAGCAGCTGGCACCATTCACCCTTCCCTCCAATGTAACCTCTGCCCCCCTCCATTATACAGGCAGTCCATGGGTTACGTACAAGATAGGTTCTGTAGGTTTGTTGTTAAGTTGGAACCATATACGTTATCATTGTAATCCCAGACAGAACTTTTTTGGTCTCTGTGACAATTGGATTTTAAAAATGTTGGTTTGTCATAAGAATCAGGAGTAACAATAAAGCTTCATTACAGACACCTGTGATAACTGTTACAGCTGATCATTGTAGCCTAAAGCTATATTCACACTGCCGTTGCCCGCCCGTACCGTACCGTAGCGGGCAACGGAGTGCAGTGTACGGGGAGAGCGAGGAGGAGTGAGCGCAGCTCAACCCCCCGCCCCTCTCCATACGCACCTATGGCGCACGGCGCCGTATTACGGAAAAGATAAGACAGGTCCTATCTTTTCGGGGTACTGAACGGTTATCGGTGCCGTCACGTGTGCGGTGATCAGTACCGCTCCCGTCCTGTCGCCCCCATAGAGTGTATGGGGTGACGTATATCGGGGAGAAGAACCCATTAATTCTTGGCACTTCTTCCTATCTATGCATAGAGGAAGAGGGGAGAGGAGAGGAGGAGGAGTAAGGAATGACCGGTACAATAGATAACCAGCATGAGGAATATACGTCCCCCATACGCTTAGTGTGAATGCAGCCTAAGGATAAAGTACAGTAAATTACCAACATCCAGAGGTCCGTTTGTAACTAGGGGTCGTATGTAAGTCAAGTGTTCTTAAGTAGGGGACACTCCCAGATGCACAACGCTGGTCCACGGGTCAATCCCACTAAATTTCGTTTATGATCGTGAACACAAGAGAGACTATTTACTGCTGTATAACCTTTATTATACTGTTTATGCTTTTATTATGTCATAATTCCAATATCTTTCTCTATTTTACTGGCTCTTATGTCACTTCCTTCATAAGACATGAAAGGTGTACATGCCCCCGCTCTTTCTGTAACTAACTCCATAGTAGTGTTGAGGGGGTGAATGTGCTTCCCTAATCATCTGCCAGAATTCTCGATTGGATGTGGTGGCCTCTAGGCAAGGGCAAGATTCAATATGCAGTTTCTGGAATTTGTAGGACCTTCAAAATCCTGTAATGGCTTTTATGTACATGTGTATTGAGAGCAGAATCAATGTAGGAGGATTTCATGGGATAAAACTTGGTGGTGGTTTGGTGGCCATGAAGGCTTGGACTCTGGGCTACCACCCAAAACACCTGATTGTACTCCACTACTGTATCTTCTTGTATGTAAATGACTCTGCTGACTCTGTCCTAGTTCTACACAGCAAAACCACATTTCCTTGGTCGATTTGTTTTTTAGTTCCAGAGCTACTGATATTAAGATTTCCAAAAATGTCTTGTTTCAGGTCCAAATTTTCCATTGAGGGAGGGGGGGGGCTGCATACATTTTTCAAGTGTTGGTTGTAATGCAAAAATATTGTTTCAATATGTCAAAGGCTCCACGTTTCGCAATTAGATCACAATTTTAGAGGCCACATTTTTTTATTATAACCTGTCCAATGGGGGTCCCCCCGAACCTCCAGTGTCGAGCTTGTTGCATTATATTGCAAAAAAACTTTTTTTTTTTGTTTTTTTGGGGCTCATGGACACGGTTTTCCTTTGTCACTGGCCATATTTTTCATCGATTCCTCATTTTTGTTTGGTGGAGTGCTGTTTCTTTATGTTAAATGTTGTAAGGCCACTAGGGGCGTGCGCTGTTGGTAATATGGGGGTACTTAGTGGACTTGTCACTATCTTACAGAGACTCACTTGCATTATGCGACCAGGGTCTTATTCCCTGTAGTTTTTTTTTTTTTCTGTAGTGCGTCCTAGTCGTTCGCTGTGCAGATGGATATTATAAAACCTCTTTAACGAAGACTTGTCCTATTTTAGGAATCTCATTTAATTTTTATGATTTGTTAAAAATCATGGACGGGTTCCATCCTGCGGACGCCGTCATCCTTTAATGCGTCCGACCGGCTTAAGGCATTTGTCACGTGTTATAACAATTGAGTTTTCTGTGCACGAGCAGTGACGCAGGTAGGTAGAATGGCGGAGGGGGCTCGCCTGGTATATACGTGTACTGGCTTGTTCAAAGGGAGCACAACCACTACGTGTTTCATATACGTGACGCTTGGGGCATGTACACCTTTCATGTATCTTATTGAAGCGAGTGACATAAGCTAATAAAATAGAGAAAAGATATTGGAATATGACAATTAAAAGCTAAACAGTACTATAAAGTTTATAAAGCAGTAAAATAGTCTCTCTTGTGTCACATCATAAAGAAAATTTAGTGGGATTGACCCGTGGGACCAGCGTTGTGCATGCGTGAGTGTCCCCTACTGTAAGAACCTTGCTTAACATAACGACCCCTAGTTACAACGGAACCTCGTGGATGTTGGTAATTTTACGTACGTTATATATCCTTAGGCTGCATTCACACTAACGTATGGGGGACGTATATCTCAGCGTTATCTAGTACCGGCATCCATTCTCCTCTCTTCATGCGATAAAAGTGAATAATGCGGTTCTCCGATATACGTCACCCCATACCCTTCTATGGGGCGACAGGAAACCGGGAGCGGTACGTGACAGCACACGTGGCACCGATACGTTCTACCCGCGAAAAGATAGGACCTGTCTTTCTTTCCCGTAATACGGCGCGTGCGCCATAGGTGCGTATGGAGAGGGCGGGGCGTTGAGCTGCGCTCACCTCCTCCTCCTCTCCCCGTACACTGCCTGTTTGCCGACTCGGTACGGTACGGGCGGGGCGAACGCTCGATGTGAATTAGCTTTAGGCTACAATGATCAGCTGTACCAGTTTAGCTCACAGGTGTTCTGTTATGAAGCTTATTGTACTCCTGATTCTTATGACAAACCAACATTTGTAAAATCCATTGTCCAGTAGACCAAAAAAGTTCTGTCTGGATTACATGATAACGTATATGGTGGTTCAACTTAACAACAAACCTACAGAACCTATCTTGACGTGAACCCATGGACTGCCTGTAACTAATGGAGGGGGGCAGAGGTTAACATTGGGGGAAGGGGAATGGTGCACGGCTCACTCCCTCCCTGACCATCTTAGGGTTTGGGAATATCACATAGTAACTGAGGATTGAGAGACAAATAAGCATCAGGAAACCGAGTGGGCAGTATAGAGCTTTGGGGAGAAACAAAATAGTAGAGGGAAGGGGGGGGCAAAAGAGGGCGGGGGCAGAGCATGGCAGAATATAAAAAGAGCACACAAGACCAATGAGAATAGGGGAGAAGCAAGAGACATGGAGGGGTATGCATAAAAATCAGATCAAAACAGTAATCTTTTGAATTTAAAAATTAGACACGGAATTATCTTTCATCTTTGGCATCCCTGTCTCGAAAGGACTCCTATTAGATATGATTGATCCCAATAATAACAGGGTTATAGAATAGTTATTAGAGGGTTTCACCGGCAACCAACTCGGGTCCCAGATCCAAGCGACCTGGCTCCTAACTGTCCTAATCGGTGGGGGTACGCCGTCATCTCTATGGAGATGAGGGAGCAGAACGGACAGGCGTGCCTCTGCTTTCGCTCATCTCTGGTAGCGTCAAAGGTCCGACTGCGGATCCCCTGTTCACCACGAGACCCCCAGCAAGTTGGGCCCTATCCGTTAACTTGTTTTCCATCTTTAAAACCATGCGTTCAAAAATGAGTCATGGTGGAGTGAATAGTGCAGCTGCCTTTAACAGCTGATAGCAGCAACAGATAAGTTTCTGGGATTGGTCCCCCTTGCAGGACCACCAGGGAATTGGGGAGGATGGTGATCCCAGTTCCTTATCTAGATGGAGTAGCTTGGGGAGATGTATCTGTCTCTCTGTGTTTGTGTGGTTTTCCTCCGGTTTCCTCCCCCACTCCAAAACACACTGGTAGGTTGTTTAGATTGTAGCCCCATTGGGGGCAGGGACTGATGGGGCAAGATCGTTGCAGCGCCAGCGTAACCTGTCAGGCGCTATATAAATAGTTATTATTATTTATTCTTTATCGTGAGTCACTAAACTTCACATATGATGATTCAGAAGGATGCATCGTCATGTTCACTTCAGCACCCAGTCCTTGTATTTTCCAGTTGAAGATGAGCCGATTTTGAGTTGCTTTGAAACCTTCGGCTCCCGTTCCTATTGACAAGCATATGTCCATATGGTTCAGAGGAATATGTGCCCCTGTTGAATGAAGGCGTCTGTGTGTGTTTTTCCTTCTTGAGTCAACATGCAGAACCCATGACCTCACTGATGTCATCCTGAAGCCTGTCTTGTAACCACCCTGTCACTGCCATATCCTGCCTTTTTATTGGTTCAAAGCTAGACCTATGGATTTGTAGGAAGTCAATTTTTTAGGACTTCCAATTTGATGAGGAAGGACAATGTGAGAATTCTCAAGAGAAAACCTAGGGCAATAGGGTAGATAATAATTTACTCTCCCACATAGCCTTGTCTTCTGAGGAGGCTTTTTTTTGAGGGGGTGGTGAAGATTTGGAGATAATCGCTTGGCCTCTTTCCCCCTGCTTCTAATTGTATGGAGATCCGTATCACTGGCACAACTTGTACGACCAGATCTACTATAAATCTCCCCCTATAATACGACTTTCTGGACTTTCGGACGTGGACCTGATAGCAAAGCTTCTACGTCCATGAAAACGCACTCCAGAGCTCAGATATCATTTCCCCACAGCTGTTTATAAAATTAAAGCTGAGCTCTGATTGTTATTCCTCCTTTCCATGGGCCAACTAAACAGTTTTACCTCAGACTCTGCTGATAAAACCTTCCACATAGGCCTTATTAATGGGCCATTCATAGGGGCTCACGTTGCTGCTGTCCCCTCACACTTCATTGCCACTTCTCCCTACTTTCTCTTTGGCCTGACACATTGTTGCTCTTCATCTTGGAGAGGCAAGGAGTTGCCCAATAGTGATTGTGGAGAAGTACACCATAAAACTTGGCAACGATTTAAATTTGCATACAGTTTTGTTGTGAACCAACCGCTGAAGACTTCAAGCCAAAAGTGACTTCAACATTATGGCGTGTTGACTTGATATACTATAAATGTAGGACCAAGAATTTGGGTGACTCACGACCGATTCGTGGTGGAGCCTCCCTGAAATTTAGATCTGTCCCCCTTATCTGCCAACAAACTTTTAGTGTAAAGGGGTCAAAGATCCAGATTGTTCAACATGTGGGTTCATGAGACTCCTGTAATTTTGAATATCTAGTTTTTCTATCTACCAACCCCTCTCCAGCCTTTAAGGGCATACCCTAAGGTATGATGGCGAACTTTTGAGACCGAGTGCCCAAACTACAACCCAAATCTACTTATTTACCATAAGTGCCAATGTGGCATTTTAGCAGTAACTTATTGCTACGTGTTCTTCCAACATCTTTTCATTGTTCCCAGCCAAGCTACCAATACAGTTGAAAGAAAGAGGGCAATCGCTTCTCTCCAGGGTCTCTTAGTACAGAAGAATGGTGGGTACACCACCCTCCCATTTTTCCTTCCTGCATTTCAAACCGCCAATGACGTGTCACTTTACAATACCCTGAGTGCAGCATCCTTAATTCAATGGGACTGCAGGAAATTTGGTGGATTTGTCCTGTTTGTGAACTCTGTCCTGCAGTGATGGCCTGAGTGCCCACAAAAGGGCTCGAGTGCCGCTTCTTGGCACCAGTGCAATAGGTTCGCCATCACGGCCTAGCTTAACCCTTGATCCATGTAATTTATTACCCTTTGTTGACCCCCTAAGGTCTGTTTGATCTACTGTCTTGGGTCTTACACTGCTAGTCAATGGTCGGGCACATTTGTTGTACTGGAATCTTGTATGTCATTTTTTTTGCCTTCACCCCCATCTATTCCTTCACTACAATGTATTTGGGCTAAAACGCCGCTTCAATATCTGTCCCTTGGGAGGGGTCTTTATTTGCCTCTAAGATTAATTGAGCCACCTGAGACCTGGGGTCCACTGTCCTCTGACCAAAAATGTCATCTAGAAACTTTCATATCCTACAGAAGGGGAGGGTCTGGTCGTGTTCTTCATTTACTTCTTGTAAAGTTTTGGTTTGCTATCACACTGTGAGCTCAGAGTTCATCCCGAAGTACGTCTCGCCTGTCGGTGCACTCCCACACCGCGTCAGATAAACGGGTTGTTACTGTATATTGCCAGACCTGTTGACTGCCAGTGATTATTACTGCACTGTTAACCCCCCCTGCCCAGTGTGTCTCCCAACGAAATGAGGGGCAAAAAAAAAACATCTGCAATCAATAGGGAATGAGGAATGTCCTTGCTTTAACAAACCAAATTAAGTCATTATTTAAATTAGAAACGCAAATTCCCCCAACAAAACTTTACGAGTGGGAGGGTTTTATTTCATGACTGGCAGGGATTTGAATACCACCTGGCACTTCTCCGATGAGCTCCCTAAGAGACCACAGTGTTCAGATGATGATTCCTTCTCCACATCACATGTGCTGTCCAGGTGGCTCAGCTGATATGGCGACTTGAAAGAGGGCAGCGTCCGCTTTTAATGTCAGTTGTGGGGGTACCAAGTGCCCGACCAACATATTATAGATAGCAAAGATAGTAAAAAATATTCCTGGTACCCTTTAAAAGGACCTGTCTGCATCTTGGGCTACCTAGACTGTCATTATGCCTTAATGCAACAAGGGTTTTGGTTCACAAATATTTTTGGTCTTGTCTCCCATTCCTGCGTTTTGGGAGGGCAACTGGAGCGCTATTTTGAGTGCACTTCAAGCATCCTCACCTTGCATATAAGAACCAAGGTTCATTATCCCTATCTACCTTGAACATTGGCATACAGCAGTATGGAGTTGGACTATACTGCGTACCTGGCTTTGGACCAGTCCGGCAACTTCCATCACCAAATAACAAGTGGCTCAACACCATAAGGTCAAAACGTTGGGGATCCGACACCTAGGTTTCATGAAAAGGTGTTGGGGGGCCCCCACTTATAAAACCAAACCGATCACTTTTTAAATTGCCTTGTGGCAACTCACTAATGTTCATCAAGTGATCTTTGCAAGGTCCTTTACTTACTTTTTATGCTGTCTGTATACTCTTCTGAAGAACTTCTTTTTACATGTTAGAGGGGCTGTAGCAGGAGAGTCATGACTTCTCTGTTCAACGCCCTCCTCCCCTCGACATATCTCGGTAGTTATAATGGACTGTGAAAGAAGATAATGTGGGAGACGACACACATGTGGACGGCCTATATCAGTGAGAGAGGAACGTTTATTAATAGGTCAGCATTGTGAGAACAGGGAATTAGGCAAGGCCTAGGCAGATTTATTGAAACTGGTGCCCTTTAAAGAAACGAGTCACATCAAAGACACTGCAGGTCATGAATCAAGCTAACGTTTTCCAACACTGCTTTCAGTAACCCCTGTGCTGCTAGCCATTGGCCAATTTATGATGGCATCAGGTTTTGGAGTGGTGTGATTGTGGATCAATGGGGGACATTTACTTAAAGTGTCGGTGTCTGCCATGGCTTTGTTACCGCCTGCTCTCAGTTAAAAGACCCACATTTAATTTGTGGATCTGTGGCATATACTTTTCTGGCGCCGAGACCATTTTCTGTCCCTGGGGACAAAATCTGTCCCGAGGCACCAGAAATGTGTCCAACAGTCCCTGCTATACCAGTTTTCTTTTGGTCTACTTTCCGCCATTAACAGCCGCCCAAAAAAGGCTGCGACACATAGTAATTGTGTCTGAGTTTCCACATGGTCTCACTCCGCCAAAGCCACCCCCTTTTTCGGAGAAGAGTTCGATGTCAGACGGAAAAAGTCATTTTTTCTGTCCCCGACAGCTAATAAATAGATCTGAAAAGCAGAAACATTGTGGTGAGAGCGCCACAAAACTGTCGGAAACACCATATACATGTCCCCCAATTGTTTTCAAAAAGTGGAGACTGGTAGTTTTGTTGAGGACGAGGGGTTTTGTTTTTTTTTTTGTGCAACAATGGAAACTGCACAAGTCTAAAAAGTGTCTAAAAATAATTGATCTGCTTGTGTTCTAGGTTTTAATTTTGTTATTATTAATAATTAATATTATGTAAAGGCGGTCCCCTACTAATAACACCCGACTTATCAGACGACTCCTTCGGACAAACGGAATTTACTGTTCTTTACCCTCAGGCTTCAGGCTACACTTAAGATCTGCAACGCGTTTCACAGGTGTCTGCACTTAAGATTTAATTGTCAATCTCTGGTTCTTATGAAAATCCAACATTTTTAAAATCTCAATTGCCACAAGATGAAAAAAAATTTGTCTGGAGTTACAATTATACAACTATACAGTTCTGACTTGCATACAAATTCAATAAGAACAAACCTACAGAACCATCCTTTTATGTTATCCAGGGACTGTCTTTATTGCTTTCATTAAAAATCTGGTCACAGGGTACCACAAAACAATGGATGGGTGAAAACATGCACCTGTCTCCAATAAAATACCACAGTAAAACCATCTTATACAGAACGGATAGAGAACAATTACGGAGGCTCGACACAATGCTTTTCTGCCTGGTTAAGATGTTATTAATAGACCGCAGACTATCAATGATTAAGGCAACTGAATTCTGGTAATATTATGGCGCGTTGCACCAATCTCGGGATGGCGGCGGTGGAAAGCAGCTGGATGAGAATTTTTGGCGTGACGCGGGCGCAGTTCCCTGCTTGCTGACTACACATCCGGGACGGCTTGACAGATCTGGGTGGCTTGGCACAATGTGAATAGCGGCAGGGTTGTACAATTCACACTGCACTATTTGCATAGTAAAGAGTGTGGACTGGGACTGTCCCGTTAACTCTTTACCTCCCGACTTTACCTTTATTGCTTCCTCTTTGCTTTCCATACAGCTTTTTATAACAAACATTTTCCTGCCTAACAGAATAAAATCTATTAAGGTCCTTGTTGTTTATTAAAATTGGAAACTGTTTTTTAATATCCTTCTTTTCTGCGTGGAAATTAATTATCTCACTCACTGGTTTGTAGCGCCCGAAGCCTGAAGGAGAATCTAATGACAACACGTGTTGTGAGGCGCGTTTTCATGGGCAGACTCTGTATAGGCTCTGAATCTCCCTATACTTTGATGTCTCTCCACAATAGACACATGGCTGTCGCTATACAGTCCAGGGTAATGTAGATAATGGTGTAGTTGATGGTTGGATTGCATACAATGTCTCCATGACGCACACTGCACTGACAGAAATCTAAGCCTCAGGCTTTTGGCGCGTGTCACTTTAACGCTATTGTATCTCGACAATAGGAGAAAATAATAATTATCTTTTTTTGCCATTTTTGATGTTTATCAAGTACATTGCCGTAAAGGATTATAAAAAACAAAAAACTAGGCAAAAGTTGATTTGAAAGATTTTTAGTTTAGACGACAGAAGACTTTTATTTTTTTTAATTATAATTTTATGGAGAATACTTCTGCATGGTTTCCTTGCAATAATATACTTTTTAAAGGTCGCGTAATGAATTGTCTAAATTTTCTCTTTAGTGAAAAAAAACTCACCTGTTTACCTTTAAAAATCTCCCCCAAGTGAGCCATATGATCTTCTCTCATCTTCACATGGAGGTTCAATTTTAGTGGTTGCATGTGAATTGTCCCTTCAGGCTATTTGCTTCTAGAGTACCTATAAAAATCTAATCTAATCTTTCGGTCACTCAGTAATGGAGATCCAGGCAGCTAACACATAGTTGAAAATGGAAGCTAAGGGATAAAGATCCAGTTTCCGTCCTTCCGCCTATTGTTTTAGTGCCTGTACTCCAGTTCCCTACTCAGACCCATCAACTATTGTCATCTGAAAGATGTATTCTTATCTGTAATCAGACCAAAACAATTGTTTCTAGGCACGTACTATACACCAAAGATCGGGGGCTCCTGATTTACACTCACATGCAACCACTAATCGTGACTCGTCTCATGTAAAGATTGGATGTAAAGAGTCACTTTCCCTAACTTTTGGGTACTTTTTTTTTTTTTTTTTTTTTTTTTTTTATAGTAAACTGTTGAGAGTCACATACATTGAAATTGTATAAAATTCATGTCCTAGCAACTGGGGGGTAAACCTGGTGACGGGTCACCTTTGTAGGAACTTGCTTTTAAAAGGTAATTGTCAATAATTTGTGCTTATTTCATTCACTGTACTGCATAAACTTGAGTGCCACACACGTCGTGCACTGGGTAGGATTGGGGTCCTTCCAGTGTGACCACCTCCACCTATCCAAGCTGGAATTTTTTTATTTTTTATTTACTACTCAAAAATATCCCTGAAAAGTTCCTTTGGGGAGCCTCAAATAAAAACATCACAAATTTCAGTTAACGGTTCACTTCCCCCCCTAACCACCGAAAAAAAGAAAAAAAAAAAAATACCAAAAAACAAACAACATCGCCATTCTCACCTGTATTATGCCCAGTTAGACTAACAAAATTATCCATAGGTTTTACACGTCTTAATGTTTTAGGATGGGGATACACTTGTACGCACCATGACTTTTTTACTATGATGTGTCCTGTTTTTGGTGCAGGTTACCACATCCTTCTGAATGACTGCAATATCCTCAGGACTACTGGAGGCATCCTTAAATCGAGCCTCGCCCTTAGAGCGCGTTGTGTTGAACCGGCTACTCTACGGAAGAAGCGCCCTCCTGACAGAAGGTAAGACCTACTTAATCTGCAGGCTACTATAGACACGAATCTCCTCCCTCATTGATTCTATATGTTTGACTGTGCTCCGGGCGGGCTACCCAAGAAACTATTTTTAAAATACACTGATCGTTTTGAAGACTGTTGGGGCAGCACCCGAAAATTTATAAATTGACTCCCGTTAACAAAGCCATCGCATCGGGTTAGCTTCAAGATAAAGACATTTATCACTTGCAAGGCAATACATTGATGATTGACCTTGCTGATTCTGTAGAGCCTCCCCCAAAGTCCCCTTGAGTCAGAGGACAGGAGAAGAGAACCCTTTAGAGGAAGTATTGAAGACCTAGATTTATTATTTTTTAATAATTTCCTGGAACAATGAGAAATCTTTAAAGTGGTTTGTATACAACTTATCCCCCGAGTGTCAACAAACGCCGGCTGACTCCAGAGTCACACACCTGCCCTGTGAATGCAGAACCAAACAGGATAAACAGTGCTACCACCTCCACTCCTGCGCCTGGAGCTCACCCCCTGCTGTCCATAAGGCTCGGCTAATCTCCCCGGGGTGGTAAGGTGACGTGCACTCAGTATTTGCTTTGTGTCAGTATTATATTAGGGCTACATATATTTTCTGCTTGGAGGAGTATCCTGCTCTGCAGACCACCTGTCCTAGTTTACTGCAAACCTTCACCCAAAAAAGTCCCATAACTCTAGTTGCACTACTAGCTTGTACCCTGGTAACCTTAGACCAGCCGGCTTCAGTCATCCCCTCTTTAGGTGGCTATACTCAACATTAAGTAATGTCATTAAAACAGTTAGGAACCAAGACCAAAAAAAGCAACCAGACATAAAAAAAATCCTAAAGTGATTGATTGGGATTGGTCAAGTTAACATTTTACTTCCAGCTCTGGGGGTAAGTGTAAGAACACCCCCTTGTCATCGTATACGGGGACTCCAGTTTCGACTCGCCTAGTCAGTCTATGGCAGGACTCACGAGCCTTATGAGCTTTTTTCTGTGGAGATTGCACTTCCCAGTAGATCTTCTATATAAGGTGTACGGAAGTGTTTTTATTTTTTTTTTTCCTTTTGTAATTTTTGTACAGTTGAACACTTCTTTATAAGGGGCTTGGTTTTTTGCAAATCTTTGACTGTGCAGGCCAAATGACATTTCCTTTGTTCTTTGTGCCAATACGATCATATGAGATAACTATTTAAGTCATTTTACATTGCTGGGCATGTACACACTGTCCCTAGTCAGATTTGCTTTTGTGGTGGCCCACAAAAAGCATAATTGTTTTCCCCTTCTACACAACTGGATAATTTAAAATCTAATACTATCGTAAACCAAGGAATTGGCATAAAATACCAAAAAGTTGCCAGTGCTGCCATGAAAGAGCTATACAATGGTGGAGTGGCCTGCCGTGATGGTGGAGCTTCTGAGGTTTTCTCTTATCTGCTCAGGGATCATGGGTTATTGGGCACTACTTACCCAAGCTTTTCCTCCCATGATTACTTGGTGGAGCTGACGCCCAGGAATTTGTCCTGTTCCTCTAATGCTATGGTGGTCGCAAGCCTCTTGAGCGCTTTGAATGCAGCAGAAATATGTTTGCATCTGCGCTTCTACAGGCAGTTTCGTTCTTTCTTACTAAAATTTTAACTGGGCACACTCTTAGTAATGGACGTTGAGTGCACCTTGATGGTTGCTAGATAGTTCATAAACGGCAACTTACCGCTAAGATGTGGCTGATGGGTTTCGATTTTTCAAGATGTGATGTCTTAATCTAAAGTGACCTGGCGTTAAATTTTCTTTCTTTTACAGGTCCGTCTCAATCCATCCCACAGAGACGTTCTATTAGATACCCTGAACATATAAGGCAACCGAACCCTGCGGAAAACGTACAGAGCTGGATAGGAGGTACTCACTGGTAAGACTCGTATTTTCACAGGTTGAGTGTTCTACCTAAATACAGAACAGCCGTGTGGGTGTGAGGGGTGAATACTGAAGTTTCTTGTTGAGTTGAATCTTGGTAGTGAATGTCAAACTAAACTAAACATAAGATCCTTTATTATTATGGTTGTAAATCCTGGTGCGGTAATCGGTCAACATCGCCACTCTTGTATTTTCCAGTATCACTTTAAGGTTCAACTGTGTCAGTCCATAATTCTGCCCGATGTTTCCCAGAACCAAACAATGTTCAATGAGCAAGACTCCCATTATCTTGTCATCAGCATTTGGCCATTATGACGTTGGTCTCTGCCTTCCTCATATGGCTAGTGGTCATGTACAAAAATTGTGATTACAGTACCAGAAGTTTTGTGGGGAGTAACTCCAGGGATCATAGATTGACCGTGTTTTGGAACATTTAGTGGTTGTTGAGATCATTGTGGCAGAAGACAGAATTCAGAAGGCCCCGAAAGCTTATTTCTTGGGGCTCCAAATGTTCGTACACATGAATTCAAGTAGGGTTTGGCCCCCTGCAGTCTGTGAAAGTCTCTCAAAAATTCCCCAACTTTTCTCTTCTATGTATGGTGGCGTTTAAGTTGGGATACCATTTTGGGGTCCTTTTATTGTGTATTTCCATACATTTCTGACACTTGTTTTAACCCATGTTGAAACGTGGAACCCATAATCAAGCTTCAGTACCAACTGAGGAAAACGTAATCGGGAAACAGCAAAATCGCCAAAGCTTGGTAAAAAAAGGGAATAATTGCCCCACCAGAGAGAAACAGAACATTCCTGGACTCCTTCGCAAGCATGACCAAACCCCCTGAACCACACCACAGGAAGCAACAGCCTGGTGAAGAACTGCAAAGAATCTTCTCGACAACACACGATATGTGAACTATCCACGACCGCATTGACAAACGACACTGATACCCTACTGTACTAACAACAAAGCCCACTCTTCTGATTGCTGGAAACCCTTCTCCACAACTGTCCGCGACGAAAAGTAAATGACATGGCCATGAATAAAAATCATCCAAGGACCAAAAAAAACCTCCTAGATTGGATCGACAAAAACCGACGTAGAAGCCAAGAACAAAACCCATGCACGGAAATGATCTGGCCGTATTGTCTGCTTTCAATAAATCTTAAGACCTTGGTGCTTGTGGTGGAGGGGAATAAAACTGGCCTAGACTGATTCCGTATTGTTCTCCATACCTTCAGTGGAGTAAAGGAGGGATTAGAGAACGAAATCTTTGCTTCAACATGGACTCGACCCTCCTGCTCCTTGTACCCTTCCCATCTTCTAGCCACATCGCAACATTAACTTGATGTGTCACTAAACAACGTAGAAAGAAGTGGAGTTCCATACTCTCCATAAAATATATAATTTTTTTCGTTTTCTCTAGTGCTTCAACTTGGCAAATAAGGGTTATTCAAGATGCAACAACCTCTTACAGGTAATTCTTGAGTGCCGATAATTAGTTTTGGGTTCGAAAAACACACAACCATCTTCTCTAGGTTGCGGAGTCCAGGATTCTCTGCCAAGCCTCGTCACCAGCAGTGACCGATTGGTATGTAGTTGTCCTCACGTTTCTATGATAAACCTGTAACATTTGAAGTAATTACGTAACTAAGTTTCACAGAGAGGACCCTGATGCATAGATCTATATATATAATTTTTTTTTTTAAACTTTTTTTTTTTTAGCCCGTTAGCTGACTCGATCCGCTCATTGATTTGCGATGTGCTTGAAAAGAGATTAAAACAATAAACCGATGTCTCTTCGGAGCAGTCAAAACACATGACCCTAAAACTATCGTGATTTGTTATGGTTCGCTTTCCTTCCATCTTGTTTTAACGTAGAAGAGTTAAACTGATTTGAGGAGCAAAGACAAAATGGAGACGGAAAAAGAAGACTACAAGTGTACACTATGAAGTCCCTCCCTAGCAACCACCAATTTCTTCGAGTCATTTAATATCAATTAGGAGACACTTTTTACCAGAACAAATAAAAAAATTTAAGAGTTGGATCTCCACCAAGTCCCACCGGACCACCCCCATAGTGGCCTACTGATTAGACTATTAAAACCAAACTAACCAACACCTGCTTTAGATCACAAATCAAGATTAGCTTCTTCAAGGATATCCACCGGCAATAAAAAAGTCACCCAAAGGTCTTGTGCTACCATCGCCCAGATTTATATGGGTTCGGCTGGAGGAGAAGTTCTTATTGACGACTCAGACTGTGGCTTCTGAATTCATTTGCTGGCAACTAAACCACAGTACTGTAATGGATCCATCACTGGTACTACTGCTGCCGACTAAGTCCCATGAGCACTTGAAGATTTTTTTCTTTCGTCGGCCCCCCCCCCCCAAACCGCTGTCTAGACGTACATTTGGCATGGCCTTAGATGACGGTCAGAAGAGTTTTTTTTTTTTTTTTTTTGTCTGATTTTAAGACAACTTTTGGCAACCCGTCATCGCACTCGTAACACTTGATGAATAACAACCCCTAGTTGGCTGTCGCATTAGAATGTAGAAGCCTAATTTTTTTGAAATTTTGTTACCATAATCAAACATCTGCCTCCGCATCAAATGACCAAGTTTGGGTTGAAGGAACACGAGCTGACGGCTCCTTATCCTCCTTTTTTTTTTTTTTTTTTTTTTTTTTTTTTTTTCTTGGAAGAGGATGTTTTTGGGCGAAGCTTTTGTTTTTATCTAGTATATCATTATTACGTCTATTTTCATAACTGTTTATATATATATTTGAATTTAATTAGATTTAAATGTCTTGTATAATTATAATTTTTGTTTTTTTCTTTCTCTTTTGTAACCTTCATATACGGTGGAACTAAATCAATGCACAAGGATTTATTTATGGAGTTTTTTTGTCTGGATTAGGCCTTTTTGGCTTCTGACGGATGCCCCAACCATGGACGTGGTTGATTTCGTATGGTCTGGAATCACAGGATAATAGTGTATAACATGACCAAAGTGATGATGTATTTGTTGCGTCTATACTTCAGTATCTGTCAAATAACATCTTTATCTATTTTTACAACAGACATGAGTTAATTGAGTTTTTGTTGTGGTATTTTAGTTTGTTTTTTTTGTTCCTCCACCTTAAAAAGTAACTCCACCAACTTTTGTGATGTTTTTTTAATGAATTGTCTAGGTAATTCCACCGTTTAAACCTTAAAGATGCCCGTAATTCTGCTGCTGGCCCTTTTTCTTTGCAGACGTCTGTTCTGAACCCTTATCCATATTTCTTCTCAGCAGCGAAGCTGGCTAAGCCTAACCTTTCCTGTATCTTCTTCTGCCCTGAAACTAATGCAAATGTAGGCTGCCCATAGTTCCCATAATACCTTGTGTTTTTTTATTTTCATTTCTCAAGTCTTTAGCTTAAATCCAATAAACACTGCATAATATACATAGACATGTATACGGTGACTAGAAACTGGCAGCTTTATATCACATGGAGGAACTAGGCAGAATGTAATAAGTAGTAGAAATCAGCAGTGAAATTAGTTATATGAAGTTTTATAGTCTGTTCAGTTTAGCAGGACTTTCTACAGGCAGCACTATAGATTGACCAGGATTTTATATTCACACATTAAAAGTGACCAGGGTATTATATAGCAGGCCATATAGAAAATGTACCAGGTATTAATAATACTGTAGCTGCACATCTAGAATTGTGACCGGGGTATTATATGGCAGTATTCTGGGGAGTTATACTACTATTGCATTGCCCATAATTCCCAATATAGTGCTATATTTTCACATTACATACAATTAAAACCCAGATATACAGGCACTCTCGAAAGACAGGCACTCCCCTCCCCGTTACGTACAAAAAGTACAACCCATAGGGAACCTAAGTTGAATTTTTTATGTAAAGTCGGAACTGTAAATTTTTTTGGCCCCAGTGACATTGGATTTTCAACAAAATTTTTGCTCTGGCAAAATGGGACCGGCGCAACAACTTGATGAGAGAATATCCCTTTAAACCAGGAAAATGCCCCTTTAAACATGACCTGTCACCAAGCGTAAAATGCTTAATAACATATCATCTGATTGCCACCATATTCCCAATCAATTTGGCGTTGGGTTTTTAAAAATCCGTCCACCAGTTAAAAAGATACGACCCCCCAGAAGTTTGTAACCGTTTATGTTCCCTGGGGGCATGTCTGTGTGTGATTGGTTCACTCCCTCTTGACTAGTCTGCACTGATTCACGCACAGACTTCTGGGGCCATATCCTTTGAACCGGTGGACCACCAAATTATTTAGGAGCGCAGTGCCAATGACGTGAGGGGTGTTCATGAGTGTTTTGTACTGAGAAAGTTCCCCTTTAAATTACTTTTTCCGGTGGTGCTGCTGTCGTTGTCTGTTCATTACTCCTTTAGGAGGTGCTGGGCACAGCGACCTGGTTAAAGATTAAATAATAATAACTTCTAGCAGCTGCCAGACACACCGGGTCACTGCAGCACTTACAAACCCGGATACGGAGAAGGAAGAAAACATTGCACATATCCTTAGCACTGCAATATCCAGAGTGCTTGCTTATTGGAAGCTTCGTCCATCCCCCATGCTTTACACCGCAGCTTCACCCACTTTTTATACATCTCTGTGGCCATTTCCAATAAAGCAAAACCAGAATAATTATAGGCTATAAACATAGGAAAAAGGAGACATCTACAATCTACTAGTCCTGCTGATCTGCTCTGTTACACATGCAGAGCCTGCTGGTGCAGCGCGTCGAGGCTCATTAGGTGGCATATTTGTGCAGGTCACAGATCACCTCGCCCTGCCAGACGAGGTCAAACCCACAGAGCAGGTGCCACGTTACCTCGATAAAGCAACAGGGTTGCAAAATTTCATCATATTTGACAAAAAAAAGGCAATGGGATCTAATAAACTTAAAGAAAAACTACCGTAAAAATCCATCCTGATAAACCAGGGACACTACTCATAGATCCAGGCACCGGGACTGTGGTATCTTTATCTATATTTGTTATCCACAGACTTCTTCCTTCTAAAATCAACTTTTCAAATTTTGCTCTGGGGTGGAGGGTGTTACTAGAGACCTTCCGTGCTGTAGCTTCACTGGCTGTTACACTGTACAGGAGCACTTCCCCCTGCCACTGTGCAAGGCGACATCAGGCAGTGGGAAGGGAAAAGTGCTGATGGAGCAGTTGGAGAGGCGACAGTGCAACAGCTTGTGTAAAGCTACAAGACGGGGGGCTTGTAAAAGTTGATTTTAGAAAGCGATGGATAACAAAGAAGATTCCCGGTGCCTGGATCTACTAGTAAGTGTCCCTGGTTTATCAGGATGGATTACGATAGTAGATTTAAGAACCCTATCCTGTGTATACAGCTCCAATGCAGACTGATGCAGTCTCTATACATCCCCTGCAGTCCTGTTACTCCACGTCCTCTTCCCCTATTTTATGCATAGTATACCCACAGTATAAGCAAGGACGCATGACTGCAGGATCAGACTACACATGATGTGTAGTCTGTAACCATGGAGACGTTACAGACTTAATAGGAGCTGTATACTAAAAACATCAAGTTGTGCTGTGACCATGTGCATCGCAACAGAAGAGGAGCCACATACTGGTGAATACAGCTACATTACATGGTCACCTGCCACCATGATAGGACCAAGTACAGGACAACCCCTGCCTCCAGATTACCCAAAAATCAGCAGGATCTGACATTTACCTCCTTATCCTTCAGTCCCAGCAGCAGGACCTCCTCCATCAGCGTCAGCCGCATGTCCTTACAGTCTCCATCCTTCTCCTCATCTTGGTCTTTGCCGGACTCGTCTGACTCCACCCGCTTGTCCTGCGATTCTTCTCCACGTCTGTTGCGCCGATATAAGGTGGACATTCTATGTAGGGGAGGGGGATACATTAGAGTGGGTGGAGCTTAGTAAAGGGGTGGGGAATTGCGCTGACTCCTGCTGCAGCCAGGTGTCTTACAGGACAGAGGGGGGGGGGGCTCCTGCTGCAGCCAGGTGTCTTACAGGACAGAGGGGGGGGTGCTCATGCTGCAGCCAGTGTATTACAGGATAAGAGGGCTGGGGGTGATCCTGCTGCAGCTAGGGGTCTTACAGGGGACAGAGGGGGGCGTGGGGGCTCCTGTGGCGCCAGGTGGTCTTTACAGGACAGAAGGGGGGGGGTGCTTCCGCTGCAGGCCAGGTTGTCTTACCAGGAACAAAGAGGGGGTGGGGGCGGCTCTGCTCCAGCCAGGTGTTTTACAGGAAAGAGAAGGGGGTGGGTTGCTTGTGCTCTGCTGCAGCCAGGTGGGTTCGACAGGACAGAGTGGGGTGGGGGGGCTCCTGCTTGCTAGGCCAGGGTCGTACAGGCAGAGGGGGGGGGGGGGCTCCTTGCTCTGCAGACAGGCGGTTAGGTGTGTCTACAGGACCAGAGGGGGGTGGGCGGCTCCTTGCTTGCAGCACGGGTGTCTTAAAGGACAGAGGGACGGGGGGGCAAGGATGAAGGATGAACGAGGGAAAGGGGTATTACAGGCGAAAGAGCGGGGGCGTTGGGGTGCGGGGGTGAGGAAGGATGAAGAAAGGGGTTCTATAAAGGGACCAGAGGGGGGGTGGGGGACGGCGCCGTTGAGTGAGCAAGGGTGGTGCATATACAGGAAGAGGGGGGTGGGGGGGGGGTGGGGCGGATCATGCTGAAGGCCAGGTGTGTACTAGGACGAGGGGTGGCGGGGGCCGTCATCCTGCTGAAGCCAGGGGTTTACAGGGACAGAGGGGGTGCACTCGCAGGGTGCAGGAGGGGGGTGGGGCGCTCCTGCTGCCGCCCAGGTTCGTTAAAGGACAAGAGGGGGGGGGTGCTCATGCTGCAAGGCCAGGTGTCTACAGGACAGAGGGGGGGGGGGGGGGTGCTCCGGCTGTCAGCCAGGGTTCTTAAGGACCAGAGGGGGGGGGGGGGGGGGCCGCTTCCTCTGCAGCCAAGGTGTCGTACAGGACAGAGAGGGGGGGGGCGTCATGCTGCAGCCGGTTGTCTTAAGGAAGAGGGGGGGGGGGGCTCCTGCTGCAGGCCAGGTGTCTTAAAGGAACAGAGGGGGGGGGGGGGTTGCTCCTGCGCGACAGGGCGTCTTTCAACAATGGGGGTGTCAGGCTAGCAGGGGTCAGGACGGGGGTGCGCTCCTGCTCCAGCAAGGGTTCTTACGGGCAAGGGGGGGGGGGTGTGGGCGCTCATGAGCAGGCAAGGGTCTTACAGGACAGAGGGGGGGGGGGGGGGTTGGCTGGCTCCTTGCTGCAGCCAGGTTGTTCTTACAGGGACAGAGGGGAGCTAGAAGGGGATATGACCTAAAGTTTCATTTTCCTCAGTTATACCTAGTAAACACAAATGCAGAGAACACAGGTCAGAGCAGTAAGGAGATGTAGGATGTAATAGGGAGGAAGCGCGGGACATGTTTCGTGACTTCTTCTGCTCTTTACCATCTATAGACTCTTATAATTAGAGATTCCTCTCTGAAGTTACACAGCAAAGTGGAGCAAATGTCACCGGCTAGGAGAGCTAACATTTAACCGGATAACGGAGGATATTAGTCCGATGGAAGTCCAAACACTACGGCACCACGCAGCAATCCGTGTTGACTGTCCCCAGGAATTCTCCTGGATCCAGGAACCTCAAGCCTGAAACCTTCTTCCATCTGGTGATCGGAAATTAAGGACCATCATCAATCCCACCAAAAATAAAACGGCCAACGTCATTACCCGGACAAGTATGGCACCCTCCAGACACTCCTGCACAATCTGACAGAACGACTCGGTCACAGGGATCGTTTTGTTTTACCCCTACTCATACAGAGGGGGGGGGCCAACAAACCTGCACTTCACCTCACCGAGGGTTCTCAGAATCCAGAACCTTTGATACTCCCTGCACCCTTACATGGTCCGGTAGCAGAAATAACGGCTCCTGCGAACATGTACCCAACTAGGAAACCGACTTTACTGGGCACCCTCAGCGCTTCAGAAGCTTCATAGCCACCCTGGAGTGCATGAAACTTATGGACTACAGGGGGGGGAGGAATCTTGCAACCTCGCCGATTGGCAGGCGGCTCTTGCACAGTTCCACGTTCGGGGGCTTGGCCCACCCTCGTCATCCAATCTGGGTACTAAAAAACTATTGGCAACCTTAGTGATCCTAGAGCGTAATGGCTCTGGATCACGCGGCCCCTGATCCAACACGGCCCCCCTCGTAGATCCCAACCCGCCTGGAGATCAACCAGCCCCTTAGATACCAACGGGACGAGACAACGAGGGCATAAGATCCCCGCTCTAGATCCCGCCGCGCCTAACAAACAACGCGGCCCTCGCATCCACCGGCCCACTCGTAGAATACCCGCCTCACGCCCCGAGACCCAACGCGCCACGTAGATCCAACAGACCGACGGCCCCCCTCGTAGATTCAACTACCGCGCAGGGCCCCCCCTCGTAGATCCAGACCGCCGTGGCCCATCGTAGATCACCGGACGCGGCCCCCTCGTAGATCCCACGCCGCGGGCCCACTCGTAGATCCACCGCCGGCCCCTCGTAGATCACGCCGGCACCGACACCGGGGCCCCTCGTAGATCCCACCCGGGCCCTCAAACCACCGCCGGGCCCCCCTCGCAGGATCCCGCACAGCCGCCCCACGTAGATTCCAACCGGGCCCCTCGCAATCCGGCACCCCCCCTCGTATGCCTGGACTACTGGCACACTCGCAGATACCCGAACTGCGGGCCCCATCATGTGGATCCAGGACTGCCGGCCCTCAGCTACAGGGGCTGAATCTTGATCCACGGTGTCCACCACAGGCCGCTGATATACATATAGGGGTGTACTATATATGGCATGGGTCGGGGTCGGTATGCCATAGGGAGGTACCTATTACATAACCCTGTGTCGAGGCCGGGGTTGTAGGATGCACCCTGTCATGTCCATGATAGCGGCAGTCATGTCGTGACAGATGTCAGGGGGCGCTCCCATATAACATAGAGACCACAGGACACTAGCACACAAGCAATATCCATTCGTACACACGCCCATATACCGCTGGCGGCAGGCCGTACCACCGCCGGTAGGGACCCTCCCAGTCCCGCCCCCCGTCTTACCTTCTCACGTCTATACTGAGCTCATCTTAAAAACATTCACTTCCATGGTATGGGGACACACATCACTCAGGGCTCACAGCGCACCTTCACGTCGCTCAGTGTCAGCCACTGACAGGACATCACAAGCGCCAAATCAATCTGTGAGAAGCATAGCCCGCCATCTCCTGGAAGCAGCATCTGCTAGGTTTCGCTATGCGTAAGGGGATGCCGCGATGACGTTAGGGAAGCCAATTCAGAAAAGCGAGGCGAGCGGAGGCAGGGATTGCAGAATAGCCACTAGTTCATTGGATTGTGGCGGCGGCGGCCTCTTTGTTCGGGGAAGCTGGTTGGTGTTGTTTGTGAGTGCAGTAAGGGGCGGGACTGGGTGACGTGGAATCTTATGTGGTGTAATACTGTGGGGCGGGATACAGGAAGAGTAATGCTTATATACATACAGCACTCGTAAAAGCCAGGGGCTGATCCTATAGGGTAACGCAATACATATCCAGTGTGATGAGGGGCTGCGGACGATCCTGGAGGAGGACCGAATTGAAAGAAGCCCAGTGGTATGTTGACACTCTGACATAGTCTGAATAAGGTCCAATAGACAGATGGGGGGGTTTTGGTAGGTGGACTTACAAAGATCACCTACATAAGAGAGAGTAAGAGTCAGGTACACCGGTCATAATAGGGGGCAGGGAGTCAGATACACCGGCATAATAGGGGGTTTAGGAGTTCAGATTACAAAGGGTCATAATAGGAGGTAGGATGGGATAATAGGGAGGGAGGTTAGGAGTCAGATACACCGGTCATAATAGGGGGTAGGAGTCAGATACACCGGTCATAATAGGGGGGTGGGAGTCAGATCCCCACCGGTTCATAATAGGGGGTTAGGAGCAGAACCACCGGTAATAAATAGGGGGTAGGAGTCAGATAACGCCGGTTTTCATGAATAGGGGGTGGAGTCAGGATACACCGGTCATAATGAGGAGGGTTGGGTAGGAGTTTCAGATACACGGTACGCAATAATATAGGAGGGGTAGGAGGAGGTCAGGATTTACACCGGTCATAATGGGGGCAGGAGTCAGCTACACCGGTCATCATGGATGGCTAGGAGTCAGATAAGAACACGGTCATTAATAGGGGGTAGGAGGTCAGTACATCCGGTCCTAAATAGGGGGCAGGAGTTCAGATACCACAGGTCATAATAGGAGGTAGGAAGTAGTCTACCAGTACACCGGGGTTCTCAAATAGGAGGGAGGAGTCAGAGACCACCGGTCATAATAGGGGGTAGGAGTAAGATACACCGGTCATAATAGGGGGTAGGAGTCTCAGGGGATACCACCGGTCATAAATAGGGGGGTAGGAGTCAGAATACACCGGTCATATAGGGGGCAGGAAGGTTTCAGATTTACACCGGTCGGTATAATAGGGGTAGGGGTATAGATACAAACGGTCCATAATAAGGAGTAGGAGTTCAGATAAGATAACACCGGTAATAATAGGGGTAGGGCAGGGGGGTAGGAGTCGGGAACACCGGTCCAAATAGGGGGGAGGAGTAGATAAACCGGGTATAATAGGGGGTAGGAGTCATCTATACACGGTTCATTAAATAGGGGGTAGGAGTTTCAGATACCACCGGTCATAATAGGGGGTAGGGGTTAGGAGCAGATATCACCGTTCATAATAGGAGGGTAGGAGTCCGATAACATCCGGTCATAATAGGGGGTAGGAAGGTCAGAGTACCCCACCAGGTCAGAATAGGGGGCACAGGAGTCAGATACACCGGTCATTAATAGGGGCGCGGCGTCAAGATAAACACGGTATAATAGGAGGTGGGAGGAGGGGTTTCAGATACCACCGGTCTAATAGGGAGTTAGGAGTCAGATACACCAGTATACTAGGGGGGTAGGGTCACATACCACGGTCACTAATAGGGGGTAGGAGTCAGATTTACACGGTCCACATAATAGGGGGCAAGGAGTCCGATACACGGTCCTTAATAGGGGGGCAGGAGTAGGAGTCAGATGACACCTGGTCCTAAATAGGGGGTAAGGAGTTCCATACACCGGTCATAGAGGAGGTAGGAGTCAGATACACAGGTCATAAAGAGGACGGTAGGGAGTCGATAAACGGTCATAAATAGGGGGGTAGGATCAGATTACACCGTCATCAAGGGGGGGTGCAGGAAGGAGTCAGAAGATTACCCACCGGTCCCTTCAATAAAGGAGGTAGGGAGGAGTTCAGAGCACCGGTCATAATAGGGCGTAGGAGTTAGTAAGATACCAGCGGTCATAATAGGAGGTAGGAGGAGTGTAAAATAAACCGGTTATAATAGGGAGGGGAGGAGTCAGATACAACCGGTCACAATGCGGGGTAGGAGGTTAAGAGGTTGGGTAGGAGTAAGATACACGGTCATTAATAAGGGGAGTGTAGGTAGTTCAGATTCACCGGTTCCATAATTAGGAGGTAGGAAGGAGTGTCAGAGTTACACCGGTACATAAATTAAAGAGGGGGTAGGAGTAAGAGAACAACGGCCATAATTAGGAGTAGGAGTCACATACACCGGTAATAATAGGAGTAGGAGCAGGAGATACACGGTCATTAATAGGGAGGAGGGGTAGGGTAGGGAGTAAGATACACCGGTATAATAGGAGGTAGGCGTCAGATACACCGGTCCATAATGGAGGGGTAGGAGGTAGATACCACCTGTCATAATAGGGGGGGAGGAGTCAGATTACACGGTCATAATAGGGGGTAGGAGTAAGAGTTACCACCGGTCATAATAGGAGGTTAGGAGTCTAATTACACCGGTCATAATAGGGGGTTGGTGGGGTAGGAGTCAGTAGTCGATACACCGTCATTAATAGGGGGTAGGAGTCAGATACCACCGGTATCCATAATTAGGGGGTAGGAGTCGGATACCCACCGGGTCCATAATAGGGGGGGGTTAGGAGTCAGCATACACCGGGTTCACCTAGGGGGTAGGATGTCAGTAACACGGTCAATAATAGGGGGGTAGGAGAGTCAGATTACACCGGTCATAATAGGGGGGGTAGGAGTCAGATACAAGGTCCTTATAAGGGGGGTTAGGAGTCGAACAACCGGTCATAAAGGGCCGGCAGGGAGTTCAGATACAACGGTCATAAATAGGGGGGCAAAGGAGGAGTCAGATACACGGTCATTAATAGGAGGGTTAGGAAGTCAGATTACACCGGTCATACATAGGGGGTAGGGAGTTTCAGATACACCGGTCAAATAGGGAGTAGGAGTCACATACACGGTCCATATAGGGGGTAGGGGTAGGGAGGGTCAGATACAACGTCATAATAATGGGGCAGGGAGGTCAGATTAAACCGGTCATAATAGGTGGGACCAGGAGTCAGATTACCCGGTCATAATAGGGGGTCGGAGTCAACAGTTAACCCCGGTCATAATAGGAGGTAGGGAGTCAGAAGATACACCCGGTCATAATAGAGGTAGAGTCAGATACACCGGTATAATAAGGGGGGTTTAGGTAGGAAAGGAGTCGATACCACCGGTCATACATTACGGGGGCAGGGAAGTCGGAACCACGGTCAAATAGGAGGTAGGAGGGTCAGATGCACCGGGTCATTAAAATAGGGGGTAGGAGTTAAGGTAAGATACAGCGGGTCATAAATAGGGAGAGGCTGGGGAGGAGTAGTAAGATAAACCGGTTATAATAGGGGGGTAGAGTCAGAGTCAGTAGAGTCAGAAAGATTACAACCGGTCAACAATAGGGGGGTGGTAGGAGTAAGATACACCGGTCTAATAAGGGGGTGGTGTTAGGAGTCAGATACACCGGTAATAATAGGGAGGTTAGGAGTACCGGATACAAAACGGTTCATAATAGGGGGTAGGAGTCAGCTACCACCGGTTCCTAATAGGGGGCAGGAGTCCGAATTCACCGGTTCAGTAATAGGGGGTAGGAGGTAAGACAGGATAGAACACACCGGGTCTAATAGGGGGGGGAGGAGTAGATACACCGGTCCATATCATCATAATTAGGGGGAGGAAGTCAGATACACCGGTCATCATAGGACCGGGTAGGAGTTCCGGATACACCGGTCATAAATAGGGGTTGGAGTAAGATGTTGACCGGTCATAATAGGGGGGGTCGGGGTAGGGAGTAGATTACACCGGTCATAATAGGGGGTAGGCAGGGTCAGAGACAACGGTCATAATAGGGGGTAGGAGTCAGATACACCGGTCATAATTTAGGGGGGTTTAGGAGTCGATAACCGGTGAATAATAGGGGGTAAGGAGTCCCAGAAGTGCAACCGGTCATTAATAGGGGGTTTTAGGAGTCAGATGACACTGAACTGGTCATAATACGGGGGTTTAGGAGTTAGATTTACACTGGCATAATAGGTGGGTGGTAGGAGTCAGATACACCGGTCATAAATAGGGGGTGGTAGGAGTCAGATACAACCGGGGTCTCAAATTTAGGGGGAGGAGTCAGATTACAACGGTCCATAATAGGGGGCAGGCGTCGAGAAGTGAGACACCGGTCAGAAAGGGGGCAGGAGTCAGATACAGCCGGTCATAATAGGGGGCCAGGGACAGGAAGAGTGAGGAGTCCATATACACCGGTCAAAAGGGGGCCAGAGTCATGATACAGCCGGTTCATAATAGGGGGTGGGAGGAGTCAGGAACACCGTTCACTATAATGGGGGAAGAGTGTCAGAGACACGGCTAATCGGGGGCAGGGGAGGCGTCCGAACACAGGTCATAATAGGGGGCAGGAAGGAGTCGATACACCGGTCATATTAGGGGGCAGGGAAGTGATCCATATACACGGTCAGTTAATACGGGGGTAGGAGGGAGGGAGTCAGATAAACGGTCATAACCAATAGGAGGTGGAGGAGTAAGTCAGAACACCGGTCATAATAGGGGGTGGGGGGAGTCAGATTCACCAGTCATAATGGAGGGTAGGGAGTCGATACACCGGTCATGAATAGGGAGGCCGGAGTCAGAACACCGGTCATAATAGGAGGTTGGTAGGAGGGAGTCAGTTACCAACAGGTATAAGAGGGGGTAGGAGTTCACGATACACGGTTTCATAATAGGGGGAAGGAGTCAGATACACCTCGGTCATAAGAGGAGGTAGGAGTTCAGATTTTACACACTGGTATATAGGGGGTAGGCGTCAGATTGACACGGGTCAATAACCTAATAGGGGGCGGAGTCAGAAGGAGCAGTACACCGGTTTATCTAATAGGAGGTAGGGAGTCCGATTACACCTGTCATAATAGGGGGGAGGAAGTGAGATAAACGGTCATAATTAGGGGGCAGGAGTTCAGATTACCCACCGGTCATAATAGGAAGGGTAGGAGTCCGATTATCCCACCGGTATAATAGGAAGGGGAGGAGTCAGATACACTGGTCATAATAGGGGCAGGGCGTCAGATACAGCGGTCATTTAATAGGGGGTATGGTAGGGTAAGATACACCGGTTCATAATAGGGTGTAGGAGGTCAGATACACGGTCAAATGAGGGGGTAGGAGTAAAGTACGAATACACTGGTATAAAAGGGGGTAGGAGTATAAGATTGCCACCGGTTCATAATAGGGGGTGGAGTCAGGATACACCGGGTACTCATAATAGGGGGTAGGGGTAGGAGCAGGATACACCAGTCAATAATTAGGAGGTAGGAGTTCTTGATACACCGGTCCTCATAGGAGGTAGGGGGAGTCATTGACACCGGTCATCATATAGGAGGTAGGAGTCAGATACACCGGTTTCATAATAGGGAGGGTAGGAGTCAGATACTCGGTCCATAATGGAGGTAGGAATCAGATTTACACTCGGTCATAATAGGGGTTTAGGGAGTCAGATACACCGGTAATAATAGGGGGTAGGAGTTCAGGGTGAGTGGTGGTAGGGGTAGGAGTCAGGTACACAGGTTCCTAATAAGGGATTGGTAAGAATGAACACCCGGTCAACAATGGGGGTAGGAGTGAAGTACACCAGTCAGAATAGGGGGGCAGGAGTCAGCTAAACCGGTCCATAATAGGGCGGTAGGAGTCAGATACACAGGTCCTAATGGGGGTTTGGGGGGTTAGGGGTTGTAAGATACCCGGTCACAATAGGGGGTGGTAGGAGTACGTACACCCAGTCAGAATAGGGGGCAGGAGTCAGATGACACGGTCTATAGGGGGAAGGTGAGGAAGCAGGAGGAGTGAAGAGGAGTGAGACCAGCGGTCATAATAGGGGCAGGAGAGGAGTCAAATACAGGTCACAAGAGTGGGGGCAGGGAGTCAGGAAGAACACAGGTTAATATTTTAGGGGTGGTAGCGGTTAAGGGTTAACTATTAAACCGGTAGAAATAGGGGGCAGGAGTCGATTACACGGTCATAATAGGGGGCAGGAGTCAGATGTACACCGGTATAAGAGGGGGGTTAGGAGTTAAGATACACCGGTCCAATAATGGGGGTAGGAGTCAGTCAGAAGATACACCGGTCAGAATAGGGGGTAAGGGAGTAAAGATACGATACAAACCGGTCATTATAGGGGGTAGGAGTCAGACGACACCGGTTTCATAACTAGGTGGTAGGAAGTCAAGAGATACACGGTCATAATAGGAGGTAGGAGTCAGATTGACACAAGTCATAATAAGGGCAGGGAGTCCATGATAACACCAGTCATAATAAGGGGGCAGGAGTCTCAGATACAACGGTATGATTAGGAGGTAGGGAGTAGACAACTGTCAAATAGGCGGGGGAGTCAGATAACACCGGTTTCATCATAGGAGGTAGGGAGTCAGATTTACAGATTACTACCGGTTCCATAATAGGGGGAAGGAAGGCAGATTTTACACGGGTCATTGAATAGGAGGTTTAGGGAGTCAGATACACCGGGACCATAATGGGGGTTAGGAGGTTCAGTACATCGGTATTTAATAGGGGGTGGGCGTTCAGAGTACACCGGTCATAATTAGGGGGCAGGAGTAGTCAGATGTCCACTGGTCATAATAGGGGGTAGAAAGTTCCAGTTACACCGGCTCATCATAGGGGGGTAGGAGTAAGATACCACCGTATACATAGGGGCTAGGAGTAAGACTACCCCCGGTAAATAATAGGGGGGAGGAGTTAAGATACACCGGTCCAAATAGGGGGTAGGAGTTAAGATTACACCGGTCATGATAGGGGGTAGGGTAAGATATACACCGGTGGTATAAATAAGGGGCAGGAGTCAGAACACCCGTCATTTAATAAGGGCGAGGAGTCAGATACACCGGTCATTAATAGGGAGGTAGGAGTCATGATACACCGGTACATAATAGGACGGTAGGTATGGGTAAGAAGTAGATAAACCGGTTCAAATAGGAGGTAAGGAGTCAGATTCAACCGGTCTAATAGGGGTGCAGGAAGTAGATACACGGTAATAATCGGAGGGGTAGGGTCCAGATACACCGGTCACAATAGGGGTAGGAGTCAGATACACAGGTCCTAATAGGGGGTAGGGGTAAGATTATAAGATTAAGATACCCACGGTCACAATAGGGGGTAGGATGTACAGTTTACCACCACATAATAGGGGGCAGGGCGAGGTCAGGGATACACCGGGTCATAATAGGGTGTAGGAGTCCGATACACAGGCCTAATAGGGGGTAGGGGTAAGTAAGAGGTAAGATAGGTATGGTTGGGGAAGATTTACACGGTCACAATAGGGGTAGGGGAGTGGGAAAGTTACACCCGGTCAAGAATAGGGGAAGGTCAGAGACAACCGGTCATAATAGGGGGCAGGAGTGAGATACAGCGGTATAATAGGAGGCAGGAGCCAGTCAGTAGGAGTTCAAATTACATCGGTCAACATATATGTGGTTTCAGAGTTCAAGATAAGTCAGATACAAAGGTCTAATAGGGGGGTTAAGGGGGGGTTTCGGGCGGTGGTTGGGTTAATATACCACCGGTTTCATTAATAGGGGGTTAGGAGCTCAGATACATCGGTAATAATAGGGGGTGGGAGTCAGGATAACCGGTCCATGAATTAGGGGGCAGGAGGCAGATACCATGGTCATATAGAAATAGGGGTAGACGTCCGATACACGGTCATACATAGGGGGTAGGAAAGGGAGTAAGAGATAGTAAGAAGATACACCGGTCATAATAGGGGATTAGGAGATAAGGAGACACCGGTTAATAATAGGGGGATAGGAAAGTCAGATAAAACATCGGTAATCAATAGGGGGTGGTAGGAGTCAGATAAATCGGTCATCATAGGGGGTGGGAGTCAGATACCACCGGTCATTCATAGGGGTGGAAGGAGTTCAGATTTACACTGGTTAATAATAGGGGGTAGAAAGTAGAAGAGATGGTTGAGAACAGAAGTCAGATAACACCGGTAATATTTAGGGGTTAGGATAGGAGGTAAGATACCAACGGTCAATAGGGGAGATAGGGAGTAAAGATAACGGTTAATAATAGGGCGGTTAGGAGGTAAGATACACCGGTCATAAAATAGGGGGGGGTTAGGACGTAAGTGATTACAAAGGTTCATAAGAGGGGGTGGGGAGGAGTAAGATACACCGGTCATAATAAGGGGGAAGGGAGTTCAGATTAACAACCAGTCATCATAGGGGCAGGAGTCAGATACATACGGCATAATAGGACGGTAGGAGTCAGATACACCGGTAATAATAGGAGGGGAGGAGTATAAGATACACCGCGTCATAATAGGAGGTAGGAAGTCAGATACACGGTTCATATAGGGGGCAGGAGGTCCGATACACGGTCAGAAAATAGGAGGGTAGGAGTCGATACACCCGGGTCATAATAGGGGTGCAGGGAGTCAGAACCATCGGTCAAATAGTAGGTAGGAGTCCGATACCACCGGTCATAATAGGGGGCCAGGACGTCAGAAAAGGAGTCAGTACACCGGTCAAGAATAGGGGGCAGGAGTCAGATACACCGGTCATAAATAGGGGGAAGGAAAGGTAAGATACACTGGTCCTAATAGGGGGTAGGGGTAGGAGTCAGATACACCGGTCATAATAGGGGGCAGGGGGAGCAGATACACTGGTCATTAATTAGGGGGCAGGAGTCAGATACACCGGTCATATAGGGGTAGGCGGTCAGTATAAATCCGGGTCATAATAGGAGGTAGGAGTCAGATGACACAACGGTAATAATAGGGGGGCAGGAAGTCAGGATACACGGTTCATAATAGGAGGTAGGAGTCAGGATGTACAACGGTTCATAATAGGTGGTAGGAGTCAGATACATCGGTCACAATAGGAGGTAGGACGGTCAGATTACACCGGTCTTGAAAGGGTGCAGGATAGTTCAAGATACACGGTCATAATAGGTGGGCAGGAGTCCAGATACACCGGTGACATAATAGGTGGGGCCAGGAGTACAGGCACACTGGTCATAATAGGGGGTAGGAGTTCGATACCCACGGTCATTAATAGGGGGGGCAGGAGGAGGAGTCAGAACAATGGTCATAATAGGGGGCAGGAGTCAGATACAATCCGTCATAATAGGGGGGAGTAGGAGGGTCAGATAACATCGGTCATATGGGAGTAGGAAGTAGATACACGGCATATAGGAGAGGATCGATACAGGGTCATAAGAGGGGGCAGGAGTCAGATACACCGGTTTCATACATAGGGGGTGGGGAGTCCCAGATACACCGGTTTCATAATAGGGGGGCAGGAGTCAGATACACCAGAATAATAGGGGGGGCAGGAAGTTCCAGATTACCACCAGTCATAATAGGGGGTGGGGTTCAGATAAACCGGTAATAATACGGGGGAAGGAATCAGATACACCAGTTCTTAAAGGGGGCAGGAGTCAGAACACTGGGTTCATAATAATTTAGTCATGGGGTGGTATCAGGTGGGGCAGGGGAGTGGTGGGACAGCTCAGGTAACATGGGCTAGGACATGACCTCAGCCCCTGACTCTGAGCAGTAGTACCATCCTGCAGGCTCAGCTGGCTCCTGCGTGATCACTGATAATTGATGTTTGGGGAAACTTTCACAAAGAAGAGGAGAATATGTCCACCTGGGGAACGCGGGTTTCCGCTTACTGCCTTTGTTTTGCAGGTCACGAACGGTTGTAGGAGGCCGAGTTCTACTGGTTTCCTGCAAAGTTATTCTTATACCGGGGCAGTGACCCACCCTAAAATTAGCCAAACTCCCTCATTCAGACTTCCTACATCGCTATTTTTCTTACATAGGTTTGGTGTTTGCAGAACTGGGAGCTTTCATCGCTTCAAAACTAAAAAGCCCATTCGGCTGCTCTGTAGTGAAGGGGGTTAATTATTATTTATTGAGCACTTTATTTTCGGTCTGAACTTCCCTTGAACACTCGTGGTGTTGAAATCATAGCGTGGCGTTAATGCTTGAGTTTTGTAAATACCCACGTTGGATGTTATGTATTAGGTAGATCTCCTTGCTGCTTCTTGCGGTTTGAGGGTTAACCCCTTAACGCTCCTAGGACCTTTCTTCAGTTTTTGATTTCATGATCACTCCAACACCTTCAAAAATCTATAACTTTTTTATGTTTCCATGTACAGAGCTGTTTTGGCGTGTTTTCGCGTAAACAAATGTGCACTTTCAACTTCATAGTGACGGGTCTTTATGATTTCGATGAAGTGTTTATGGGAACGGGGAAAAAAAAAGTATGAATATGGCAGTGAAATGATGAACAAAACGCAGTTGCTCCGTTTTCTTGTGGGCTGGGATTTACGGCTTTAACGGCGCCCCAAACTAATGTCCTTACTTTAGTCTTTGGGTCCAAATGTGTAAAGGTGTTATAATTCGTTTTCACCACTTACAAAACATTAAAAATCAGCCGGTACAAAAAAAAAAATTCTTCATTTTGCCACTGCAGTGTTCGGGGAGCTGTGGGTGGTGGCATGATTTTTTGTGGACGTTCGATTGCCGTTTTTTATTGTTTATTACATTTTTAGCTTTGTGGCCTTCTTTTCCTCTTTTGTCACTTTGTATAGAAATCGTTTCTATCTCCTCCTCTATTCCTCATCGTTGACACACAACACCTGTTTTCTTAGGGCATTATCCACCTCATCTTTCTCCGATCTCTTCTCCATCCTTTTCTCCCGCTAATATCCTTCTTCCTGTCCATACCTGCTCACACCCCACCCCTTCCCATACCCACTTTACAAGCCCCTCCTCCACTCACCACTCCCCACTATCTCCCATCCTTTTTTCTTTCTCCTTCTACCCGCTGCTTCTCCTCCTTCTTTCTTAAACATTTTTTTTGTCCAAATGGCAAAAAAGCACCTTCTATTTTGGCGGCTATTTTCCAGTTACGGTTAAACGCCAGGAGGAAAAAAAAATGTTATTATATTTGATCGGTCGGGGCATTTGGGATGCAATGATATCAAAAACCTGTTGATGAGTTTACGTTGATTTGCTTTGATATGTGATAGAGGAAGGGGGGGGTGTTGATTTACAAATTTTACTTTTTTTTACAAGTTGGTAATATTTTTGAAAAAAAAAAAAAAAAATATTATTTTTTTACCATTGTTTCAGAACAGCCCAGGTACTTTAACCTGCAGGGTCTGGTACCGATTGCTAATATATTTATGGAATACTTACTATCTTGCCAGTATATAGCAATATGTACTGATGATTTTCTATAGCCTGCCCTCGTGGCTAATTAGAGATCATTGCACATGGCAAGCCCCTATGAAGGTCTCAATGAGACTTAAGATCCAGGATGGACATACCGATCGCCATGGAAGGTTATTATCCGGTGCGTGGTTGATGTTCGACTGCGGCACTTAACAAGGTTTTGAACCTGCGTGATTGTTGCCCAAACACTGACCACGGCAGTAACCAGGACGGGCATCAGCTGTATTCTACAGCCCAAACCTTGCTTGTATGGAGAGAAGCTAAGCTCGTGAGCTCACTCAGACCACCCCTCGCAGGCATGGAGACGATATAGTCTTGTTGCGCAAGGTGTTTAACAACGCCCTGCGTTACTGGCACGTGTGAATGCAGCTACTGGGTGTTCTGTCGTTTACACGTTCTTGGCTTTTTTATGTGCAGGGTTTTTTGAAAGCCAAAAATGAGGTGTGGATCATATGGATGGGATACGTATTAATTCAGGGTGGAAGATGCTCCTCCTCTTTTATCACTCCGCTCGGGTTAGGGAAATCTTACAAAACATCTGAAAAATGAGACGTGTGAACGCAACCTGATATAGACAGATTGAGCAAAAACAGTCTAAACCGTCCCTACTGGCTGTGTAAGTTGTACAGGAGGCAGGGAGCTGTGAATTATCTGGTTCACTACCAAGCCCCGCTTATACTAGTGTCAGTGTTCAACAGCAATGCGCAGATACCAAATGTATCAGTCCCATGTAAACAAATCCCCTAGGATTCTAGTTAGGTTTACAGGAACATTGATGTAATGGACAGGAGAGAGGAGTCTTCCAATACCTCATCATATCCTGTCTGCAGATAGGATATGACTATTGATATGAGGATTGTCTTAGTACACGTAGTCGGGTGCTTGCAGCAACAGGTACATGTGGGAGGAAGATGTCTTGGTCCGGCCGACAACAGCTAATTGCACGAGGGACAGCGGACAACAAAAATCTAAACTTCGTTTTTAATTTGACTGAACAATGATATCACCCAAACAAGTGAATTAGTCATGAACCTTATGAAGGTGGGGGAAGATGGAAATGGGCTTGCATCCGACTTATATGCAGATCTTTAGGCTAGCTGAAACCTATTTCTCTCGGGGCGGGCCACCCAGGGCAGTAGGTTCTTCTTGGATGGCAGGTTAAGGTCCAGGGCCTAGGTCTGTAAGAGGAAAAAAGGAAACATGGAATAGTTTGCAGTAGCTGTTTACATTCTCCAACACCCCGGTGGTAAATATTAGACCTCGGAGCCCATTGGTTTGTGTGCCCCGGGGGGGTTTATTCAGGGGAGATAAGCTGCGCTCAGTTGGAAAATGATGTTAAAAATTACAAGTGTAAGGGAATTGTAAAATCAATTCGTAGAGAAGATTACAGATAGATGGCGAGGGCCCAGGGAAATTACCATTATAATAATAACGGATGGAATGGAAAACGTGACACCAGGTTTGACCCACACTGAAACTACCAAACCCCCTCAGGTAGGGGATTTGAAATGTCCTTCTAAATTCCCTCTTTTATGCCAAAATCCCCTTTTAACTAATATAAAAAAAGTCCGTTTAGTGGCTGCGGGGATCGTTGTCACTTAAGGATCGTCTGTTCTATAGCACCAAACTGCTGGCTGGTGTCAAGATAAAGATAAGAATTTATCTTTCAGATTCAAAATCACGCTTTTTTTTTGTGGTGTGGATCTACACAATTGCATGTACCAGGCCAGTTAAACAATAGGCGAGAAGAGGAGAGAAGAAGAATTGGTTCTTTATCTAACATTTCCCACCTTATGTCTGAGCGCCTGTTTCTCTGGAGCTGTCTAGATAATAAAAGCCATAAAGCCTGTGTGAAAGGGGAGATAGATTTACACATAAAAGAGGGGGAATTCTAGAAAGAAAATCTCCCATTCAAAATCAAATCCATCTCCTGATAAAAACAGGGGACATTACTCCTAAGATCCAGCACCTGACTGTTGTTATTCTTCTTATATCTGTCATACATAGCCCTCCTGCCTGGGCCTAAAATCTACTTTTAAAATTTTGGTGATGGAGCCTGCGGAAAAGGGCTACTGGAGCAAGAGTTGAGAGTTTTTTAGAGACCCCTCTGTTCTTGTAGATTCACAGGCTGTTACACGTGTCGGACCCACTCCCTCCCACTGTGTGTGCTGGATGTGAAACTTCCTGTGCTGCAGGTCAGATCAATCAGGCAGAGGTAGGAAAGGGTTAGAAAGCAGGGTAAAAGCCCTGTCTTGTAGCTACAGCATGGGGAGGGGATCTCAGGTAAACACCCCCACCGGGTTTTGGGTAATAACATAAGTGGTAAGTTTGATAGTAAGAAGAGAGGAGGATAACAGATATAAGAAGATACCACCCAGTCATGGTGCCGCTGGACTCTATAGTAATGTCCCTGGTTGATCAGCAAGGGTTTCATGGTAGAATTTCCTTTACCTAGAAACAAATACATTGCAAGAGATTGCCGCTAATGACTGGTGGTGGGTCCCTCATTGTGTTCTTCTGCCTTACTGCACACATGTATTATGATCTAAGGAAGGTTAGGCTGCACTCGGACCACAATATCCCCTAAGAATGTATGTCCATTGGACTGTGAATGTAATTTGACCCCCCCCGCATGTGTAAGGGGGAACATGGGTCCAGATCGTCAGGGGGACAACGGGGTTTCTTGTCTTGGTCTTCTTAGGACTTTCATTTCCTTGATTCTTACAAATAGGATTATATTTAGTAGATTGGTACTATTTGTGAAACACACACGGCCTTGCTTGTATGGTTTTGCATCTTGTACTATACCCAGGATATTGCTTTATGAGGGGTTGAATGGTGGGTTGTGTCACCTTAAAGAACAGGGACATGAATGTTGTGGTCAATGTAAGGCCAAGAGAATAGGAGAAGGGAGATCTTCCCAAACCCACCTAAAGCAGTGACCAGCCATGGCACATCCATTCACAGCTCGTGAGTAGAGGTCTCTCCCGCTCTTTTCCTATGGACATGATGTGTACCCAACCCCCCCCCCCCCCCCCCCCCCCCCCCAGCGCCATTCTATAATCTGAACTGGAAAGAAAAAAAGCGGATGTGCCGTATGGACAATTACAAGAGTAAACCTTTTATTTCAAATACAAAAAACAAAGCCAAAATGGTCCCAGGGGGGCATAGGGATGATAGAAGAAATAAAAACATGTAAAAATGTACCAAGTACATTTAATCATATTTTTAAATGTTTGTATTGTCTTAATCATCCCTATTGCGGGGACATGCTTTGTTTTGTATTGAATTCAAGGTTACTCTTGTCTTGTCACGGCACATTCCTTTTTTTTCTTCCAGTTCATATTTGATCTATATTGTTCGATTAGACCACATTGTATAAAGTAGGTTGTGTTGCTAGGGTCCCCTAAAATATATTTCCTTCTTATTAGATCATCAGGCATCAAGCTATGGACAACCAGTGGGGCATAAGGATTGTGGAGGGGATGAGGAGCCTCTTACAGGAAGAAAGTTACCAGGGCTGTGACAGCCAGAAATCTGCTTTTTTTTTTTCTAGGTGACCAAATACTTAATTTTCCACCATCATTTTCAAATAAATGGCCTTTTTTTAAAGTCAGACAATGTGATGTTCTGGATTGTTTTCGTATTTTTATCTCGCATAGTTGAAATTCATACCAGTGATGGTCAATTCTTTCAGCCTCTATCACGATGGTGACTTGACTAAAATAACCTTTCTCCCCCTTTGTAACCAGGTCTCATCCATTTACCCCTTTATGTGCTGTATACCAGTGGCCTCTCACTTACTTCATTGGGGGACTGGTTTATACCTCTTTTGTCAGACTGCAGTCTTTCGGTCTCCTTAGCCCGTCGATTTTTTGTTCAGAGATTTATTGTGGGCTCCTAAAAGAAAAATTCAGATTAACGGTTTTGTACTGTTAAATGCCCCATTAACATATGATCGTTGGGGTTACAAAAAGAGACAGGCAACAAAGCTGTAAGCAGTCAAAAAATGGGAGCAGGGGCCTGCAGTACAGCTTCCGAAACCCACTTAGAGAGAACTGGCTCCTGGGACGTCTTCATTGACTCATCTTCCACCCCCTGGCCTGAAGATGTGTTGCAATGAGTGTGGATACAGGGTTCCAGATTTATCAATAGTAAGGAAAAAAACTGTTTACCCATGGACGAGGGTGTAACACAGCCACCACTAAACGAGTAGGGCATGTTAGCCCCATGAGGAAATACAATTGTGATTGCCATATCTTGGATAACTCAGTTTTATGTATATTCTTATGATTTTGGAGAAAATAAAGGATTGAAAAGTTTTTTAAAGATTTATGCGTGCCCGGAAAAATGAAACTACTTTTCATGAAGACACTTTTTTTTAAATAATTTTGTGGCAAAGCCAGACAGCACACTGGTGCAGACACTTATAATACATGGGCAAAGGCCAGGGACAAAAAAACTGGTGGCAGACCCTTATAAATACATGTGCAAACCAGAGAGAAAAATGGTGCCGGGACACTTATAAAACCTGGGAAAGCCAGAGAGAAAAAACTGGCCGCAGACACTTATACAACAATGTGGCAAAGCCAGAAGCAGAAGAAAAAATGGTGCAGACCCCACTTTATAAATACATATGCAAACCAGAGAGGAAAAAACTGGTTGCAGGGACACTTTATAAAATACATGTGCAAACCAGGACAGAAAAATGCCCAAGACACTTTTATAAAATATACAGGTGCCCAAACCAGACAGAAAACTGCCCAGGGAACACTTTCTAAAAACATTGCAAAGCCAGGGGCAGAAAACTGGTGCAGACACTTTAATTACATACGATGAAAGCCAGAAAAACAGGGTGCAGAAGACATCAGAAATAATAGAGTAGCCCATTGTTTGATGGAAGTGAAGTTTACCATTCACTTATGCTGCCACTGCCAGATTACTATTAAACCAGTATGAAGGAGGGGTGCAATGCTTTTGCCACCTGGTGGAAACTAATACAAAGGACAACTCTTATGCTTGGGGCACATAAAATATCCAATCAGCCATATAATGCTTTTATACTCTGTTTATATAAAATAGAAATGGGTTGAAGTCTTGTTCTATTGCTTTAACAAACATAAAAACATAATGCGTATTCGTAACTAATTAGAATACCAATCCCAATGCTTTGTATGGTATTGCTGAGATTGAACGATTGAGAGCTAGATGGTGTCAGCATGAGGGACTGCTGCATGCTGCTTATCACTTTCATGTGACTTGCCATATACACGCCCCCTAAGGTCTGGCAGTGCTAGAGAGAACCAGTGACAATGGGAGGAGAAGGACCCCTGGGTGGATGCAAGGCTACTGACACGTATGGGGGGGAGAGAAAGGAGGAGAAAAGCGGACAACTTCCTTTTTCTTTACATGGGGACGAAAATAGAAAATCCAAAATCACTTAAAGAAAAAACTACCAAAACATGGATCACATAGCAAGTAAAACTAAACCAAAATAAAGAACATCACAATCACCCACAAGACACCACAACTAAAAAAGACAAAAAAAATCATACACAGAAAAAAAAAATAAAAACAAAACAACAACACAACACAAGCAAAAAAAAAAAATAAACAAAATAAAATAACATAAAAAACCAAAACACAAACAAACAAATAGATACTAAAATAATCATATACAAAACACTGACACAAAACAAAAACCAGATACCCAGCGATCCCAAAAAAAACACAAAAAATACCAAAGAAAAACACAAAGACTAAAATACAAAATCGTAAAAAACAAACACATAAAAAAATAAAAACAGAATAAACAAATAACCAAAATAACATAACCTTCAACAAAAAATATCTAGTACGTTAATTAAACCCACATTTAACTTTCACACATAAATTCTAACCAACACAAACTCATATACAAATAATAAAGAGCCAAAACCTCTAAACAAATCCCTTTGACAAAACTCAACCAGAATAGACACAATATACCAACTATAAAACTCAACGCTCATAGAAGCAAAAACAAAAAAATACAACATACATAAAAACAAAACAACAAACAATCCACCAAATCTATCCAATATATAAAACACACACTTCAGAAACAAAACACCCGGAAACCCACAAACAAAAAAAAAAAACCAAAACAAAAAAAAAAAAACAATACCACCCTTCTTCCAAAAAATAACATGCAGTAACACCAACATATAAAAATAAACCTGCAACAACAAAACCAAAGTACTAAAAATGACCGAAAAACGCAAAAAAAACAACATAAAAAAAAAATGGAAGCTAAAAATGCGAAGAAATTAGTCAAGTCCAACAATAAAAATATTAGAAATAGTAAAAAAATATAAAAAATAAAAAAAAAAGATAAAAACAAAGAAATAAAAAACACAAAAAAACAAAACAAGCATAACAGCCGCGTACAACGAAAAACAACGCAAAAACACCCCCCCCAACGGAGCCCCCCAGCACCTAGGCACAGCAGGCCGACTCGTACCACATCAAACCAGCGCCCCCACATCCAAAGCACACCCCACACCGAACCAAGAACCCTCCCCAGGGACACAGACCCCAGAGAGCGAGAAGCCCCCGCCAAGAAACCCCACCACAGCGGGGCGACCCCAACGAGCACCCAGACCCCACAAAACCAAAGACCCAAACACCGGGAGAGGCGCATAGAAAATCTTTCCGACCCGCACCAAAAGGGCGCCCCGACCAGACTACCCGACACACGCCGGATAGGGGAACTACCCGGCCCCGTCCTCCAACCGCAACACCACAAGCAAAACGCCAGCCACCCCGACCCAACGCGACGCGAGATGGCACGCACGCCAACACCACAAGCAGGAACGGCCATACAGATGTCAAACTCCCACACCACACGAGGTCGGATGGGGCTTGGCCGAAGGAGGGGGAACCGCACCACAGCCCCCAGGCGCAACATCCGGGAAGATCAAATAGCCGACACAGGCCCCCCCCTCCACACCCACCAACCCCGAGAAGACGCACGTAAGGACACAGAACAGGCCACCAACCAAACACATCCCAGCAGGAGGAAGCAACAACGCAATAAAAATTATTTCCAGAAAAACAACATAAAAAAAACAAAAAACAAAAATAAAAATACACACAACCAAAATAAAAAAAAAAAACAACCAAAAAAAAACAAAATAACAACAAAACACAATACAAAAAAAACCCACAACAAACACAAAAATAACAAACCAACACCAAACCCCACCACCAACAAACCACAAAAAAAACACCACACCAAAACCCCCCACCCAACAACCCCACACCCAAAACCCTATCACTTCCAATCTTTTTCCTCGATCGTTATAATTCGGAGAGTATAATCTTAATTAGGGCAAGTTAGTCGATGAAAGGGAGATGCGACGGAAGAATATTGAGCGTAAAGCGGGGGGATTGATTGTGAGGTAGAAAATAGTCACAGGCGTTGAAGAGGAGAAACAATGCATGTTCGCCGATCAAGGACTGGTGTGAAGTAGGAAGGAGTGGCGCTGAGCTTTTCTTATGTGACCAGGATTTTATTACTGAACGCAACCAAACCTTTGTTTCTGGGAGGGGATCATCCGCCGTCCTGGTTCCTTACTTCAGGCATTACAGGGCGGAAATGCATTGGACTGACAACACTAGTATACAAAAGACCCAAAAAACAATAGAAGACTTTGTAAAAAATCTACAATTCAAACTTCCATCTGAGGGACATAATCATTGATACAGGCAACTTTGTGACAACTTGTAATCTTCTATTATTATTTGTTAAGTCCATGGCATGCCTTGCCTTCTTAAAATGCAAACTGATGTGGGGTGCGATGATTGGGTGCCCCATCCACTGAGGCCCCCCCCCCGCAAGCAGCAAATAATTAGGCCCTACCATGGTGATTGATAGGGCCTAATTGTGTTGTTTGAAAACCCCTTGGAATTAGAGATTGAGTGGACCTGCTTGATATCTCGCACGTTACAATCAAGCCATGGCTTTAGCTGGATCCGGCAGCTGAACCCAAAAAAATTGATGAACGTTTCTTGCTACCTCTTTTTGGGATGAAATTTTTTATTACTACAAAACTTAAAAATTTTGAGGATTAAGAGGAGGCATTGTTAGGGCATTTATGTGTTCCTGCATCATTTGGTTGAACAGGAAAATTAAAATTGACAAAAAAGGTATTATGCGCCAGCTGCCTAATTTACTTAGGTACATGGGACTGGTTATTTTGGTCCACACAAGATAATTTTGTGGTTACAGTATGGATATTATTAAAGGCAGGTCCCAATGTACCGTACAAGGATTAGGGTCCGGAGTTTGTTCTTAAGTTGATGATTTTTATGAGTCGAAACTGTATATTTTATACTTGTAGATCCAGACAAAAACAATTTTGTTTGCCCCCAGTGACAATTGGGAGTTTTAAAATTTTTTGCTGTTAATGGACAAGGAATTATCATTTCAACGTTCATTAGCAGACATCCCGATTTACGCTGAATATTGCAGTCTGGGACTATTTTAGTAAACATCCAGAGGACTTCACCAGAGGTCAAGAGGGGTCTCTTGTTCTGTAAGGGTGACTGTCACCCATGGGCGTTTGTAGGCCGTTTTGATAGTGCGTATAAGATTCCCAAAAACACGCAATTGCGTTAAAAAAACGCATCTGTTCGTACGATTTGCCGAATTTGCCGCAATAAAACAGGACCAAAAACGGCATGCATTTGTTACATATCCTGAAAAAACGCACTAACTAAACACAGCCAAAAAAACGGGCCTAAAACCTTAAAAACGCCCAATGTGTGACATCACCCTTACTATGGGTGTCTTGTAAGTGGGTGTCCTTAAAGTAGGGGACCGCCTGGCCTTGTAGTATTCTTGTTCATTACAATGTTAATGGCAGGATTGCAATATTGGGAGGAAAAAGGAGAAAGAGGGGGAGAGACAGTTTCACTCAGGAAGATTCAGCACAAGGATTTTTTTTTATACCTGTGACTTGTTGACTCGCTCACTCTCTGACATTCAAAGGCTGTTCGTCTCCTACAAGCCCATGGTTGAGCTCTGAAAAAAAGCAAAACATAGAAATGTTGTAAATTATAATAATTTCCTGACTTCGGAAATAAAGATTGTGGGAAACTCGTATGTTGTCACAGTAATTCTAGATCATTGCTGAAAGATCAGTGCCGTTTTGAACATAAATGTGACAAAAAAACTGACAGATGATATTCTTCTTCGACGCGTCTAGTTATTTACTGATAACAGAGGTGCATTAATTAAAGGGGTTGGCTGTTGTGTCTTGCACCTTTTATAGCTACAGCTTTTCTTCCCTATTCTCACCATGCTGCACCTCTGCATATATACACAACTGTCCTACTCTGATCACTCATATTAGGGTACATCTCCCACTGTGACTCAGCTAGTCACTCCCTCTTCATAGTCTCCTCTCAGGATGAGTCTAATCTCCTGCTGCACAGTCACTCATACTCAGCAGAAAATCAGATCTAATAAAGATAATAAGTGAGCGTCGCAAAGCCCTAAACAGTCGTATCAGTATGGCAAATATACTTGATGAAACACTCGGGATATATTTAGGCGAGTAAAGGCAATATGGAAACTTACATGAAAAAGTGGGCAACCCTTACTCCTTGGAAAAGTAAGTAAAGAGCCATGACTTAGGACAAGTAATTATGTTCATTTTAGGATGATGCCCTATAAAAGTTTAAGAATTTACTTCATAAAGTACAGTATTGTACAGTTTCAGCTGCCATTGAATTACGTTTGGAGATTCATCAAAAGTTGTCTCAGAGAAAACTGTTCTAGTTGCTCATTGACAACCAATCAGAGCTCAGCTTCCACCACAGCAGTTTTACCAAAAAGGTTAAGACTGAGGCTTGTGATTGTTGACATGAAGCATCCCTAGAAACAGTTTTGCTCTCAATTTTGATAAACCTCCCCCTGTTTTCGTGGTCCGGGTGATACATGAGGCAACGCCAGCAGATTGCGTACGGGCGTGGGAGGCATCACAGTACGTGTCAGAGAGGAGATCTAAGGGGATTAGTATCTATAGGGACAAAGGTGGTATATCTATTTACTAGATTTTGTTAGGGCCCCAATTACACCTCAGCGCTGAGTTCACACATGGGGTTTAGTTGCATTTTGAAATTTGTCAATAAAAAAACCTGAGGAGATTTGCTTTATTTACAGGATTGTATGGATGTGGGCAATAAATGACGTAGTGCGCATTTGGGGACGAGTTGTGAATGTCTTTACATATAGTAGACAGTTAAAACTATGTAACCATTGTTAATTAGGGAAATCTATTATCTTCATATATGTTGTATTGTTGTTTCAAAATATTTTTTGGTGTTTCTTTTGTAAACCCATGGTGAAGCCAGTTGGGATTTTAAAGGGGTTGTCCGCAACATGCCAACTTTATGAACAAAAAATTTAGAGGCCCTATCCACGGGCGAAGGGCATAGCGTGGCTGATCAATGGGGTATCAAACGCTGAGAGCCCCATAGAACAAAGAAAAAGGAGGAAAGGATAAGCAGGAGGGGGGGGAAGCAAAAAGAAGAAAGAAGGAGCCGCACCAACGCATTGAGATATGATCCAGAGTATGTAAATGGAGGGAGATGGGAGCTGGGACATGGAAGGTCAAACATTGATCGAGCGAGAACTGTGAGCGTTCTAAAGATGATCGAGCAAGTACGGTTTAGGAACATATAAGGATGATAGAAGCCTGCCTACTTTTGATTTCTGGATAAAAACCACCTTAACTTAAAATTGCAATAGAAGGGCTCCATCCTGATCACAAACTGAGCCGTTTCCTGCACGTTTACTAAAGGCTCAGGAAACGCAATGTTAACTCAACGTCTGTTAATGGGTGAAGCATTCAATCCCTTTTAAAAAAAGTGATCAAAACGCTACGTGTGAACACGGCCCGAGTTTTTTAATCAGTTTTTACATCAGGTTTTGTGACACCAAAACAGGAGTGGAGCCTACCCAGAGATAAGGTCAAATGGAAAGATTTGCCCTTGTTCTATGTGTTGGTTCACAATAACTGAAGCAAAAAAATTATGAAATAACCGAGATGTGAACTGATCCTAAGGGTGATGTCACACGTGGCGTTTTTAGGCCGTTTTTAGTAAGTGCGTTTTCAGATCGTAAAAAACGCACCAGTTTTTAAAAACGCATGTGTTTTTGTCCGGTTTTCTGAATTTGCGTAATTAAAAACGGACAAAAAAGCTTGTGGTTTAAAAAAAATGTCCTAACAACGCCATGTGTGACAACACCCTTAGGACGAATTACCACTCATACAAAGAACAGCACTGGCACATTAGCCATTGCTATAATTTATAGTACGACATCACTATCCAGATGAGGAATAGGAAGCATCATGTAATCCTCTCATACAGCTGGAATAGTGTGTATAACAGAGCGGCCGCTATAATGACATTCATCTATTCTGCGTTTCTCACCGTCGACCTTCAGATCGGAGATGTCGTTTTTCTCAAAATCCAGTGATTGTTCGTGAAGTGTCTCGTCCTTCATGGAGGTAAAGAGAAAATAAAGCAGTTTATTCTTCCTGCTACAGATTTCATTTCTGGCTATTGATTTGGCTTTTTGTTTAGTAGGACAGAATGAGCTCCAGAAATCTAATTTCAGGCCTGCGCCAGGAAGATTATAACTAGGTTTTCAGTATTTAAGTCTCAGAGATGCAGCTTTCAATAAACGTGGAGCTCAATTAAAATACAATTGCTGAATGCGGCCTATTAATAAACCTGAAATTACACACGGTCCTGATTACATTCAGAGAAACACTACTAATCACATGCAGATAATATGGACGTGTGAAGCAGCCCGGGTATTCCTCCTCAGGAGACTTACCTCTCCCACATGGGGACTTTGTAGACCTCATGTCACCAAGTGCTTACTGCTAAGTGGGTGAAGGAATTTTGTCATTTGGTCTCTGTACTTTACTGCTAAGTGGGTGAAGGAATTTTGTCATTTGGTCTCTGTACTTATTGTGTACATGTGTCATTTTCTCGCTGCATCCAAAACTGAAGTCTATAATTCTCAGAAATGAGACATCCCATAGTGGTTTGTGAGGTGCACAATTCCTTATTTGGCTTCGGTTTAGCAGCAGAACTGAAACTTTACTTCTTTTAATATTAAACCTTTGCAGCAATTAGTGATGTGGTCTCTTTATTTCGTGATTGTAAATGAAAACTGCATTAAAAATCATGGCATCTCTTTTCTCTGATTTGCTCATCTCACAACTACGGCCCCTTTCACACTTGCGTTGCAGATCACGTCAGAGTCTGATCAGGGTGCGATCAGGGTTTGGTCAGTGAAAAACGCACATTTTGCATAATTTGGCGTCAACAACATGAAAGCATGGATCCATCCTGCCTTGTATGAATGGTTCAGGCTGGTGGTGGTGGTTGTGTCATGGTGTGGGGAATATTTTCTTGGCACTCTTTGGGCCCCTTGGTACCAATTGAGCATCGTTGCAACGCCACAGCCTACCTGAGTATTGTTGCTGACCATGTCCATCCCTTTATGACCACAATGTACCCAACATCTGATGGCTACTTTAAGCAGGATAATGCGCCATGTCATAAAGCTGGAATCATCTCAGACTGGTTTCTTGAACATGACAATGAGTTCACTGTACTCAAATGGCCTCCACAGTCATCAGATCTCAACCCAATAGAGCATCTTTGGGATGTGGTGGAACGGGAGATTCGCATCATGGATGTGTAGCCGACAAATCTGCGGCAACTGGGTGATGCCATCATGTCAATATGGACCAAAGTCTCTGAGGAATGCTTCCAGCACCTTGTTGAATCTATGCTGTGAAGAAGTGAGGCAGTTCTGAAGGCAAAAGGGGGTCCAACCCGTTCCTAGCATGGTGTACCTAATAAAGTGGCCGGTGAGTGTATGTTCCATTATATGCAAGGTAATAAAGCATAGATTTTAAATAGTGTCGATCAAGGGGCTAAATATTGTTTGCTGATCTACTAAAGTTTTTTGTTGTATGATACTGATCTCACTAGATAGGTATTTTTGGAAGACACTGCCACAGAACACACAAATTCACACTTTCTTTTCAGGAGCAGCAGAAGCTTTCACAATACTAGAGCAGAATAGCAGCCCATAATAAGTCAAATAAGTCACTAGATGAGATCAGGTTTTTAGAAAGCGTACACTTCGCAAAACGGCCCGTCGCCTAACCATGTCGTGCATCACCCCTGCACTGCTTGCTTCCCTTCAATAAAGCATTTTCCACCCCTGAAGTTGGTGAATGCCGTTTTTCTATCTTTACTGGATTATAACCTGATTGTATTGGGTTAAAAGGGGCGTGGCGAGACGGTTAAGGGCGGGGTTAAGTGAGCCATCAGCTCACTGAGGGGAGCCGACTCGAATCGTTGATGTCAAAGAGCCGGCTCTTAGAGCTGGCTCGTTCGTGAACGACAGAACGCTAGAATATAAGATCAAGTTGGCTCATGGGGATGTACACAATTTTTAGCTAAAATAAGGGTGTCGGGTAGCTAACTTTCATTAGCTGTATTTGTGAAAATGTGGTAACAGGTTCTCATTAACAGCTCTGATTATGGATAAAGAAATGACAGAAAATGAAAGTTAAATACCTGAAATTGAGTAAATCCCCCGGCCCTGACAGTCTCTCTGTGGCCTCCTACTAAAGATTCCTCCCTATTTGCCTTAGTTCGTGCTGTAATGCCCTGCTCCAGCACGAACAAATGCCCCCTTAATTTTTATTTAGTCAAATTGCTTTGACACATTAACTATCGGGCCAATGAGGATAACCTATTATATTGAGATTGCACTGTTTATGGCATATCTTATAATGTTTTTGTCACGGGTGGACCCGCGACCCACATCGCGGGTCGCGGGCTCACCCGTGCCTCTCGCTCCCCGCAGGCGCCGCGCCAGCGCGTCTCACCTCTCCCCGCTCCCAAGTCCAGGCCTCGCTCCGTGTGCAAAGCGGTCCCGCGCCTTAGGGCACTTCTAGGAAATTTAAAGGGCCAGCGCGTCATTGATTGGCGCTGGTCATTTCCCATGAGGCTATTTATATCTGCCTCTCCTAAGTAACCCTGACGGATCTTTGTGCCTCACAGCCTTAGAGAAAGCTCTGTTGCGATTTGCCTGCGTTCCAGTGTCTCCTGCGTTCCAGTGCCTCCTGCGTTCCAGTGTCTCCTGCGTTCCTGTGTCTCCTGCGTGCCTGACTCCCTCCGTGTTCCTGTGTTGCCTGACCACCTCCGTGTTCCCGTGTACCAGTGTCCCTCCGTGTTGCTGTCGTGTGTTCTGTGTCCCCGTACCCTTCTGCTTGGACCTCCTGTTGCTGACCCCGGTTTGGATTCTGACGTTGCATCTCTGCCGCCTGCCCTGACCCTGTGCCTGGACTGTGACCTCGAGTTTGACTGCTGTTTCTGTACCTCAACCTTGGCCGCCACTGCAGACAAGTCACGCCTGAGGAACGACCTGGTGGTACCACGCCACAGCTTGTCTAACCCGCTTTGCGGCGGGCTCTGGTGAAAACCGGGTACCACTTAGACTCCGGTCCCAGGTAGTGGCTTGAGTCATCGTCTGCAGTGGTCCAGCGGATCCACATCCCGCAAGTCTGACAGTTTTAAGTTTGACATTTGAGTTTGTTTTAATAGCATTTATTTAGATTTAATTGTCTGTATGTAGACTATATTTTGCTCTTTAGTAGGATTGCTGTTCCATTTTTCATTTTCTATTCTATTAAGGGTTGCTATATATGCTATATTTTGTTTGATGCAAGGGCCCTTTATCACATCAATATCAAATTAAAATTCTGTCAGCGCTACAAAACAGAAGTGCTACCATTTCAACAATTGTTGAAGCTACTAAATCTGGACAGAATAAGAATTTAAAGGGGTTTGCCCATGAAATAAAATTCTCAAATTTCACCCCCATAGTGAAGATTACACAATAAAGATGATTTTTTTTTACCTCTTACTTTACAATTTTAAACAGTTTTATTGCTGTTTAGCTCCTATCACTCAGTAATGATCAGTGTAAAATTCCAGAATGTGGGCAGTTCCTCTCTAAGCAGACACATTGGGGGTTATTTTTTACTAAGGGCCCGATTCGCGTTTTCCCGACATGTTACCCGAATATTTCCGATTTGCACCGATTTCCCCTGTATTGCCCCGGGATTTTGGCGCACGCGATCGGATTGTGGCGCATCGGCGCCGGCATGCACGCAACGGAAATCGGGGGCGTGGCCGAGCGAAAACCCGACGGATTCGGAAAAACCGCCGCATTTAAAAAAAGAAATGTGTCGCTTGGGACGCGCTTACCTTCATTCAGCCCGAGCCGGTGAACTCCAGCGCGTTCAGGCGCGTTCAGGAGGAACTACCTTGATGAATCCCGGCCGGACCCGAATCCAGCATAGAGAACGCGCCGCTGGATCGCGAATGGACCGGGTAAGTAAATCTGCCCCATTATGATCTCTCTTGAGATGCTGACAGCTGACAGCTATGAGATGCTGACAATGTGGTCAGATTATCAGGGTACAGGTTTATCTACACTATTATTTAGCTTCTATACATTCACTAGTACCTTTGTCGGGGACCAGGGGAAGTGGACCCACTGGACCACTGCAGACGATGGCGTAAGACGACACCTGGGAGCGGAGTCTAGGAGTCTAAATGGTACCCAGTTTTCACCAGAGCCTTTCAGAGTGGTACCACCAAGTCACGACTTTCCCCGCGGTGGCAGCCAAGGCGAAGTACAAAGTCGTATAGCAGAATCGTAGTCGGGACAGGCGGGAGGTCAGGGCAGGCAGCACGGGATCAAAGTCAATAACAGAACTGGGGTCACAACGGGAATTCACAACACGAGCACAGGGCATCAGGATCAAGCTTTCTCTAAGGCTATGAGGCACAAAGATCTGGCGGGGTGTGCAGGAAGAGGCTGGCCATTTATACGTTTTTGGCTGGCCATCCCCAATTAGAGGTCCGCTGGCCATTTAAATTTCAGACAGCCAGCGCACGCATGCCCTAGGAGGCGTGGATACGCACTCTGGATCGAGGAGACCATCGCTGGAGCGTGGCTAGATAAGTGAAGTTGCTGCTGGTGTGAGAGGGCACACGGGTGAGCCTGCGTCCCAAAACATGGGTCACAGGAGCACCCGGGACAATCTGACACATACAAAGTGAGATGAGAGATGATGAGATCCATGAGATGCATATTACACATGACATTCTCAGACCTGCTACATCGCAGCCATATCATACATTGTCAGATCTCATGTGCCTCACTTCACTGGGAACTTTACTCTCCTCACACTGCCGGCAGGAAGTCTCTGTGTGAGCTCGTCCTGGAATCCAAGGGTGAGGGTTGGAATGCAGAGAGCAGCTCAGTGCAGCGTCAGACAGGAGAACAATGGGGGTCATTTACTGAGGGCCCGATTCGCGTTTTCCCGACGTGTTACCCGAATATTTCCGATTTGCGACGATTTTCCTTGTATGCCCTGGGATTTTGGCGCACGTGATCGGATTGTGGCACATTGGCGCTGGCATGCACAAGACAGAAATCGGGGGCGTGGCCGAACGAAAACCCGACGGATTCGGAAAAACGCCACATTTAAAATAAAAAATGTTGCGGGACTCGCGCTTACCTTCACCAGGAACAGGCCGGTGAACTTCAGTGCATTCCGGCGGGCCTCGGCGGACTTCAGCGCAGCAGCGACACCTGGTGGATGTCGGAGGAACTACCTTAGTGAATCCCGGCCGAACCCGAATACACTGCAGAGAACGCGCCGCTGAATCGCGAATGGACTGGGTAAGTAAATCTGCCCCAATATGTCTGTCAACAGCCAGATCTCAGGGGAACCGAAATTGTATATATCAGGACTGATAGAAACAGGTTGGAATTATTAATGGAAGTATTTTTGCTAATAACAGTGAATTATAGAATGTGTTATCTTGTTATCCTGAGTATATTTAAGAATCTTGTCTTCGTGGGAATACCCCTTTAAGATCTGCATGTAAGAAGAGTATTTTAGTTGCAGAATCTGCAGGGTCTCTGAAGATTCTTAAGTCCTTGGCCCTTCAGCATACGCATCTCTTGGCGTATGAAGATCTGTGTGAATAATGTGCATGAGGTCAGATGTGGCTTCTTTCTTTTTCTGTTCCGTCTACACAGATTGGGGCAGATTTACTTACCCGGTCCATACGCGATCCAGCGGCGCGTTCTCTGCGCTGGATTCGGGTCTGGACGGGATTCATTAAGGCAGCTCCTCCGCCGTCCACCAGGTACCACAGAGCCCGCTCCTGGCTCCAGGTACCAACACTTCATGTAAACATGTCTATCATAACAAGGGGAACATATGGTTACAACCATGATTCCTTTCATCCAGTAACTGTGCCAAAACCAAAAACAGAACATGGGGCAGACACTCTTCATAATGACAGTACTGTATAATGTGGACTTTCTTTAGTGGGTCTGTTTTGGAACTATGCATGTCATTTATTTAGAATATTTGATAATACAGCACCGGTCATACCCCTCCAATGAAATTTAAAGGGGTATTCCCACTTCGACAAATTAACCCCTTAAGGACGTAGCCAGTTTATAGCTTAAAGGGGTTATCCGGGTTTTAAAAATTTCCTATTTAAACATAATAAAAATGTACTTACCTCCTCCGGCGGCGCCGATGTCCCGCACCGTGGTCCCTTCGATCCATGCCCCTGTTTGTTTACAGGGGCACGGAAGCCACGCACAAGGAGCTTCTGGTCCGCGATGTGGCCGGCTCCTCCCATCCGTCCCTATCTCTCAGCGTTGTTAGCGCTGAGAGATGGCGTCGGATGGGAGCTTCCGGCCGACCAGAAGCTCCCTGTACGCCCTTGAAATGAAACCGGCGCACAGAGAAGACCGGCCGCGGCGCGGGACATCGGCGGCGCCGGAAGAGGTAAGTACATGTTTATTATTTTTAAGTAGCCCTCCCCAGCCCGGGCCTCAGTAATTTTTAAAACCCGGATAACCCCTTTAAAGCTAAGCCCCATTTTTTGTATTTTGACATGTGTCGCCTTATATGGTTGTAACTTCTGAACACTGTCACTTATCAGAGCGATAATGAGATTGTTTTTAAACAATTATGATTTTTTGAAAATTTTTTTGAAACTTGAAAACATCGCGTTTTGAGGCAAATAGTTTTACCACTTAAATAAGTTGCTGAATAACATTTCCCATATGTCTACTTTACATAATTTTTGAAATGTCTGGATAATTTATTTTGATGTCGCAGCTTACATCTAATATCGGTTTTCCATATTTTCAGAATTGACTATTTTGGGGATAATTACTGTTTTAAATATTTAACATTGAAAACCCCCAATACAATCAACCCATTTTCAAATCTGCACCCCTCAAATTATCAGAAACTCTTTTTAGGAAGATTGTTAACTCCTTGAGATCTTTAAAGTAATCAAATCAAAATAGAAATTAAATTTAGAATGGTCAAATTTTGTCAGTTATACTTTCATTTTGCCATAAAATGTACACATTTTCAAAAGATAAAAAGAAAAAAATGATCTTACAATTTGTTATGCAATTTCTCCTAAGTACAGAGACCCCCTACATGTGGCCATTACCTGTTTTATGGGCGCACAGCAAGAAGCAGAAGGGAAGGAGCTCCCTGCAGCTGCCAGGATTTTAGTTCTCTCCTTGGCCCCTTTTGTAGGCTATAAAATTTTAGCTTTTTCATTATTGGAGCCGTGTGATGGCAATTTTTTTGTGGGATGAGATGTTTTTACATAATCTGATTGCTTGTTCATGATAATACTGTGCAATACTGATGTATTGCAGGGTATTCGCTGCGTCAGCCTATGCACGTTCATAGGCTGGCACTGTACCATTAAGATCAGACCCCATAGGGTTATTGTGGGGCAGAGACCCCCAGAAGGCAGTTTAAATCAGACTGACCGCGGCATGTAACGGGTTAAACACCTGCGATTGGAGCCCACTCCAACTGCTGGTGATACACTGGAGTGTCGGCTAATAGTTACAGCCAGCACCCTGTGTATCCCAATGCCGACTCAGCTCCGATCCTAAGCTGGGCTTGCATCAGCTCAGCATCTGATATATCACCTGTATCATGTGCACCTGTGTGACCATGGACAAATTTCTATCCACTGGAAATAAACAATGAGGCTTTCAATAGTAGCACAGCAAGCAGAGATTTATAAAAAAAAAACGTGGGGAATTGATACAGAACGTTTCTTTTTTTATCTTTTTATTTTTCATTTTAATTCCATGCATTTAATTCCATGTTTTTTCATCTTCAAATGGCACAATGGTAAACATTTATTAAACCTTTCATGGACTTAGGACACTTAGGATACAACGATTCCAGTTTCAATACATTTCTGTATACTTCTGGCGTACAAAGCACAAATAGTTTGAGAGCACAGGACTTTTTTTTAGCTTTTTACACCCAGCATGCCTTTTTAAAAAAAAAAAAAAGTTGGTCCATTCAGGCATGCACAAGGCAAGCCAGGGTGCAAATTCTCAATATATCATCCCAGTGTTTTGCATGTTTACACTTAGTCATTTGGACACATTCAGCATCTAGACGAGGAATGATCCCAATGCACATAATTAACGTGTCAATTGACTTCTGCTGAATAGGTTGAAAGAATTGAATATGAAGGTTGGCCTTCATCTGGTTGTTGTCAGCAACTGATGAAGTAGTTGGATGAGCATTCATCCTGATGCTACATTCAGTACTATAAGGGCATCAGAGCATAATTCTTGGCAATCCCTAGTATTTTCATAGACAGTAAATGGGAGTGCTGGAGATAGCCAAGCTTTGTGCTAGGAAATTACTGACGCTCCTATACAGGGCCGACAAGGGTAATAGAGTTTATATATGACGACCAGTGTGTGACTGGGTACAGGAGTTACAAAATTATTTGAGAAAAGAAGAGAATTCGTCCAATGGGGACAACTGTACCCATTTTCCACTAAAATGTAACTTTTATTCAATGTGTATAAAAAAAAAAGGATAGAAATCTCCTCATCCAACAGCGGACTGGGAATTTAAAGTGGCCCTGGAAAAAACTGTAAAAGTGGCCCCATTCTGTGGGCGGGGTCAAAACAAGTAGGTGTGGCCTTGTGATGTGGGTGGAGTTACTAAACTGCATACAAACTGTTTATCGAAGGTCTAAATCAACATGTACAGTACATGGAAAGAAACTCATAGTGCCTCACTTATAAAGGAATAAACCTTTTTTTAAGAGAACACAACTTAATACTGCAATACCTTCTCCGATAAACAAGAAAGTAACTACTATAATACTGCCCCCTATGTACAGGGGTATAACTGCTATAATACTGCCCCCTATGTACAATAATATAACTACTATAATACTGCCCCCTATGTACAAGAATATAACTACTATAATACAGCCCCCTATGTACAGGAATATAACTACTATAATACTGCCCCCTATGTACAGGTATATAACTACTATAATACTGCTCCCTATGTACAGGAATATAACTACTTTTAATACTGCTCCCTATGTACAAGAATATAACTACTATAATACTGCCCCCTATGTACAATAATATAACTACTATAATACTGCCCCATATGTACAAGAATATAACTACTATAATACTGCTCCCTGTGTACAGGAATATAACTACTATAATACTGCTCCCTATGTACAAGAATATAACTACAATAATACTGTGTCCTATGTACAAGAATATAACTACTATAATACTGTGTCCTATGTACAAGAATATAACTACTATAATACTGCCCCCTATGTACAGGAATATAACTACTATAATACTGCCCCCTATGTACAGGAATATAACTACTATAATACTGATCCCTATGTACAGGAATATAACTACAATAATACTGCCCCCTATGTACAAGAATATAACTACTATAATACTGCCCCCTATGTACAGGAATATAACTACTATAATACTGCGTCCTATGTACAAGAATATAACTACTATAATACTACCCTCTGTGTACAAGAATATAACTACTATAATACTGCCCCCTATGTACAAGAATATAACTACTATAATACAGCCCCCTATGTACAGGAATATAACTATTATAAACTATAAACTACTATACAACACAGCTACATACAGCTGCCTCACCCCCAGTAACACAGCTACATAGAGTCGCTTCATCCCCAGTAACACAGCTACACACAGCCGCCTCATCCCCAGTAACACAGCTACATACAGCCGCCTCATTCCCAGTAACACCGTTACATATAGCAGCCTCATCCCCAGTAACACAGCTACATACAGCCGCCTCATCCCCAGTAACACAGCTACATACAGCTGCCTCATCCCCAGTAACATAGCTACATATAGCCGCCTCATCCCCAGTAACACAGCTACATACAGCCGCCTCATCCCCAGTAACACAGCTACATACAGCCGCCTCATCCCCGGTAACATAGCTACATACAGCCGTCTCATCCCCAGTAACACAGCTACATACAGCCGCCTCACTCCCAGTAACACAGCTAGATACAGCCGCCTCATCCCCAGTAACACAGCTACATACAGCCACCGCGCCCCCAGTAGCATAGCTACATACAGCCGCCTCATCCCCAGTAACACAGCTAGATACAGCCGCCTCATCCCCAGTAACACAGCTACATACAGCCGCCTCACTCCCAGTAACACAGCTATATACAGCCGCCTCATCCCCAGTAACACAGCTACATACAGCCGCCTCGCCCCCAGTAACACATCTACATACAGCCGCGCTTTGCTCTCCACATCCTTCAGTATGTCCTTTTCCATGTGTTCCATTCTGTCTTTTTCCGTAGTTACTCGCACTTTTATGGTGTGAAATGGCGTAGCCACCTCGCCCACATTGAGATACATGGGATCCCCCTCGAACATCATTCCTTCACAGTTCCCTTCTTTGAAGCCGGGAGGCTGATAGTCTATTGGTGTGACTGGAAATACATAGATACAGAATACATCACATGACCAGGGATATAACTAGCCGTGCACCTGTGTGACATCACATGACCAGGGATATAGTGTATAAGCCTAGTAGAGGATTTTCAGCACATTTTTTGTGCTGAATAACTCGGCTTATACGCGAGTATATTCGGTAAGCAAAGTACCCTGCCAATTGTTCATGGATCACATGACCCTCCATCTGCGGCCATTTTATGGTCAGGAATCTCTGGCTGATGAGGTCAAAGTCAGGAGGCTTCACTTTATATATCAAGAAAGCGGAGCAGAACTAGTAATAGATGTATATTGGTAAATTACCGAATATCCAGCACCTCAGACTTACACACACATTACAGAAACATGAGGTAAAGTGGGCAATCCCTTTAGTCTACACAGGGGTTTTGCTAGTTAAATATATTTTTATATTTCAATAACATGACATCAATTGTAAGATTGTAAATATACATTAACAGACTGAAATAATAATTTAAAGATACTTATCATATAAATATAGCAAAGTTCAATGGAAAATCTGAGTGAAGGGGCAGCTACAAGACAAGAGAGATTTCTCACCAGCTTTGGCTCCCATGTCGCTCTGTTACTCCAGGTCTTTGCCACTTATATTCTCCTACACGTGCCTAGGTGTCATGGGTGGTGGTGTCATCAACCAGGTGACATCTACAAGTGACAAGATCCTGTGACCCCTGGTACTTCTGGCTGGATAGAGGTGCTAAATAGTGATGAGCGAACTCAAACCGCAATGTCAAAGATGGATTTAAGCCAGAAGTTTGGGTTTGGCATTCAACCTAACCCTGCTGGTGATCACTTTTTGATCAACGCTCCCTGGTGATCCTCTGGAAAATTGATTAGTCAGCAGCATTTAAAGGGTAACACCAGGACTGCGGTTGTTACCAGTGGGGGTTGGGGGGCAGCATTTGGTCATTTGGTCCCATCATCCCTAGTGCTAAAGACTAATAATACCACAACAACGCAAGAACCAAGAGGGTAAGTCCAGTTTCCTTTATTTGGCACTAGAGCTTTTTTAAAAAACCCCATTAAAGATTGTGAAACAATTTAGTGTAGAAGTATAACAAGCGCCAGGTGTATCTGTTTTAGCCGGAGAATGTTCTATGTATCTCTATATGTTCTACAGTATTTTAGTCTATAAATAAGACCCTCACCCTGGACATTTTCCTACAATCACTTTCAACTTCTTCCAAACCTTTTGGTTTCCTCTTATAGATATCACAAATGAGACTAAAAAGCAAATGTTAAACATTGTCACATTTACATATTTGAAGACAAGTTTATGTCCAGATACTAAGAGAAATATCAAGGAAAAACAATATAAAACATTTATGATCATCAGCATAGTTATGGTTTTCACAGCAGTGATATGAGGCTCTAGAGTCGGGATTGTAGATCCTGGAGGAGAGACTTGGATCCTTCTCATATGTTGGTAGAGGGAAACTACGATGGGGCACGAGGAGCTTAAAAACAGCATAAACCACATTAAACAAACAGTGATATAAAACTTAAGTGAAGACAATAAATGAGGACGTGTCATGAGATGTTTTAAACCATTTACAGTTGTGTTCTGAAGGACATGTTTACCACCGAAAAACGCTAATGGTGCGCTACAGAGAACAGATCCCAACACGGAAAGAAGCAGGAGCCATGGGAATATCTGGGGAAATCTTCTCTGTACATAGATGTACCATCTTGTGTTGAGGTTTACAATCTTCAGACAGAAGTAACAGCTGAGCCAAGTGGAGAAGAAGAGGGTGCAGGACATGGTGATGAGCCGGATCAGTATAATAATAAAGTTATTAGACATCTCATGAACTTCCCAAACGAGAAAGAAATCCTGAGTGGCTTGACAAGTTCCATGTACAAGGCTACAAATGCTAAGACCACAAAAAAGTTGATCCTTGATGTTAAGACCATTTTTCTTCATTGAGTCATGAATATACATCATTAATATTCCTGAGTGTCCGGGGACAATAACAAGAAGAGAAGCCACGTCCATCACCCAAACGCCAATGTAACTGAGACTCACCATTTTTTACTTGTTACATCTAATGAAGTGATGAAACTGATGTGAGGGACCCTTATATGTACCAGACATCACCTGTGTGAGCATCATTTTCAAGTGAACGAAGTCCCCAAGTATGGAAATTTTCTATCTCAGTCGGGTGAAATTTATACAGAGGTTGAAATAGATAGAAGAGAAATTTGTGTATGTTTGCAAATAACAAAATGTTTTTGCAATGCCTGATAAATGTGAATGCGGGTAGTTGGAAAAATTAGAATCTTGTGAATGTTCTCCACGACTTTAGTATTGATAGCCTACATATGGAATAGGTGGCAATGCTGCAAGCTTCTAAACCTTCTACCTTCACCTATATGTCATGCGTCATCAATAGGTTAACACATTTTATAATAATAGAACCTAATACTTGACCTGATAGGACACGTGTCGGTGTTATGTTATATTACTGTTGTAGTGTATCACCTTAGATGCCTAATTTTATTATAATTAAATAAAGAAGAAAATCTCATTTTCATTACACTTACAAATACATAATTATAGACCAGCAGTTAATATACTTCAAAGCATATAAATATATACCAACATCGATAATACCACACAGATAAATATATTCTAGCAGTGAATATATCAAACATATAAAAATATACGGTACATTTTTGAAGATGTGCCATGAACCTGTCCACCAAACACCGCAACCACAACCAGGTTTGGCGCAAGCTGTCAGACCGGGTAAGTGGTGACAAACTGACCCTGGAATGTCCCTTCAGGTTAGGGCCCTGCCTACAGCAAATAAACCGCCCTGATAAGGGTGAACCTGCTATCAGAACCTGCTAATGGACCCTGAGAGACCCCACAAGCTGAGAGGAAAAGTCAAGAAAGCCCATTGTTCACAATAGGATTGACAAAACATTGAGGGACAGGATAAGAGACATAAAAGCAAAGTCAGACAGAACTATGTCAAATCGAAGATGGAGAAGAGGAAAATCATATAGTGAGAGAATGGTCAATTTAACGTAGCAGAGTTTGGATACACAGAATAGCAAAGCAATAGACAAATAAAAAAATTAATGCAATAACCAGCAACCTCTGATGGAACAGGGCACATATATAAGGAGTACATGGACGCCACCCCCAGCATGTCACATGATACTAACACACTGTTTTCCTATTCCTCTCGATTAATAAGATGTACAATTTGAGCAGTAGAGGCACAACTGCACTCTGCCAAAGCTTATTCATGCTCTATATCATACCTTAAACATGCGCTGTAAGGATTCTGTATCCCCTTCTCCATATATCTGTTACCTTCGGATTCTCCTCAGTCAGTCCTGCCAAAATTCTCAAATCTCAATCCCCTAGTGATGTTTACACTATAAAGATAACTTGAACATTTTACTTTTATTCAGTTTTATTGCTGTTTTAGCTCCTACCACTACCAGTGATGGTCAGCACAAAATTCGGGACTGTGGGCGGGGCCTCTCTAAGCAGACACATTGGGGCAGATTTACTTACCCGGTCCGTTCGCGATCCAGCGCTGGATTCGGGTCCGGCCGGGATTCATCAAGGCAGTTCCTCCGACGTCCACCAGGTGGCGCTGCTGTGCTGAAAAGCATCTGAACGCGCTGGAGTACACCGGGCCGGACCAAGTGAAGGTAAGCGCGTCCCAAGCGGCACATTTCTTTTTTTAAATGCGGCGGTTTTTCCGAATCCGTCGGGTTTTTGCTCGGCCACACCCTCCGATTTCCATTGCGTGCATGCTGGCGCCGATGCACCACAATCTGATCGCGTGCGCCAAAATCCCGGGGCATTACAGGGTTAATCGGCGCAAATCGGAAATATTCGGGTAACACGTCGGGAAAATGCAAATCGGGCCCTTAGTAAATGACCCCCATTATGATCCATTTACTTCTGTGAGCATTTTTCTAAGGCAGTCTTGTCCCCTGTTCCCCACAGTTGTTCTTTGTCTCTAGAAGCTCCTTAGACAGTCACCCTCCTAACCTCCATAATGGCTAAAATGGTTAATTTCAGCCCCATCCCTCCTGCCCCACAATGTTTCATAGTCTGTGCTGTACTTCCCCTCTAAGAAGCACTTTTAACAAGAGACAAAATAGTTTCTGAAATGCCCCTTAAAGCAAAACAACCTCTTCTTTAATAAAAAAAAAAACTACATATACTCACTTGCACTTCTCTTCATCTCGATCCCGGCAGAGGTCTTCTTAAATGTTGATGAATTACAATTAGCAGGCAGGAACGCGGGGACAAGATGTCCCATGGTCCGGGCTGCTAATTATGCACTCCCCTGATGTCATGTGAGAGGCGTGCATTTACACCTCTTGTGTGACGTCACCTCCCTCTCTGGCGTTGTAACATTAAAGAACACCACCTCCGGGATCAGGATGAAGAGGAGCAGCTCTGAGTACATGTAGTACATAGTATGTCAAAAGAGCCTGGAGCCCCTCATGTGATATGAATATAGCTATCTTATACTTTTATAGAGCCGACATGGACATGCCGTTGAAAGCGCAGGACAATAATTTGTACATGAATGGCTTCTTTTGTGTTCATGTAGAAAACCGATTAAGTAATGGATTGTATTTTATTACATAGAAAAAGAAGTGATCAACATTTTTTTATTTGTGATTAAAAAATACAAGATATATTAACAAAATACAGATATCCAAAAAGACAGAGTTCGGCAGTACAGAGAACCTGATGATCAACCAGCAAAGCTGTGGGTGTGGTCTTTGGGGGTGGAGTTAAAGAGGTGCATATGTGATATCACCAATCAGATATCTCCATTCTTAACCCTCCCTCTGGACATTAGCAATGGCCCCAAAATCTCTGAATTGTATTTGCATTTCAAATGGTGTCCTGTGAACAGAAATAAATTCTCATGTAATACAACCCCCGTAATTGGTGAATATCCTGTAATGGTTGGTATTATTATTTTTTTTCAATGGCTAATAATAGGAAAGCAGAAGGGATGCGTGGATCCACTGGACCACCACGGGAGGTGGTACTAGCCAACACCTGGGACTGGAGTCTAAGTGGCACCTGGTCTTCACCAGAGCTCGCCGCAAAGCAGGATGGTCTTGCTGCGGCAGGATGCCACCAGGTCGTTCCCAGGTGCGAGTAGCCCGCGGTGGCAGCCGAGGTCAAGGTACCTTAGCAGGAGACGGTCTCAGGGTCAGGTCCAGGCACAGTGTCAGGGCAGGCAGCAGAGATGCAAGGTCAAGTCCAATCCGGGGTCAGCAACAGGAGGTCCAGGCAGATGGGAACGGGAACACAGGCACATGGAACACAGCAATGCAGGAACACAGGAACACAGAGGGACTCTGCTAACACAGGAACACGGCAACACAGGACTCAGGAGCAGGAACACAGCAATGTCACAAGGAAGCTTTCTCAATGGTGTAAGCACAAAGATCTGGCATTCAGAAAGGGAAGTGCTGGATTATAGGGTGTAGGTGTTCAGCCAGTTGACACACGCACCCTTGGAGGCGGGGACGTGCATGCACGGCAGTCCAATGGCGAGCAGGAGGAACACGGGTGCACCTGCGATCCGAGACAGGGATCGCGGGAGCACCTGTGACAAACTGTATCCATGTCCTGAGGTTGGCAATATAAATTTAAGCTATGGGAAACTGAGGCATGTCTTTGCTGGATTAGAAACTTTACCTAAAAAACATCAAGCCTAAAATAGGCACCAAGCGTAAAAAGTAAGATACATTTATAAAGCTATATCATACATAAGATAGTAAATGTACAATCAATATTTAAAAATATATATGACATGCTATGTTATTATATGCAACGTTACCTTATCGAGGTCTGATCGCAGTTAGGGGACAGCTGAATTCCCAAGTAGAGGAGTGTCTGGCTGTAGTTGCAGACTAGCACTAGAATATGTCATGATGGCTTGGTCCACGAGAACAGGCCACGTCCACACCTGTAAGGACCAGCAGGAAGATGCAAGAAGAGGGGGAAGGCACTATATAGATATGGGAACCCCAGGGCACTCCCAGGGTGTGTGGTAATGGATCCGTGAGCAAGTAGTGATTGGGGAGGCCCATGATGTTAGCAGCAGGTCAGGGATCACACTGAATTATGGAAATGAAAAAATAATAAACTCACAATTTCTTTAATGTCAGATACAGCCCACATAGCAGCAGGGAACAAGCTGATGATGGCGCTTCCTGCAGGTACACACAAGATGTTGGACTGCTTATCTGTGGCAATGATTTTGTTATGGAGTAGGAATTTAGGAGGACCTCAGCCTTGAACTAGTGGTCAGCAGGCTGGCAATAGGAGCCAGGTTGGTTCTGCTGCTTAGGAAGAAATCTAGATATGTATCTCAAGAAAAAATGCAGAACGACTGACTTGGTCCTATCTCCTGATAGAAGCTAAGAGAAAGACCCAAAGGCTTTTAATCAGCTCCTAATTATAGTCTCTTGCAGAGCTCATTCCAAAGCATGCTGAGCTACTAACCAATTATAGGCGTTTATTCTGCACGAATGAAGGGTGCCCCGCCTGCATATCGAGGGTGCTCTCGGACTGGGGGTGTCAGGGATATATGTATACATATTTGTTTGTGGCACTTGCACTATAAGGGGTCATTAGTGCTCCCGTTTTGTTCTCCTCCCTTTGCTACTCACCCCTGCTGCTGCTGCACTTCCTCCTACCCGTGCCATCGGTGAAGCCGTCCCTCCCTCCCTACTGTTACTTGTTTTTGTTTTTTTATATCTCTATTTTGTAGCAAAAAAAGTGAAGTCACAGCTGGTGGAAAAAAGGAGAATTGATGGAGATTTGATGTAGAATAGATGGAGATTTGCCCGGATTTTGCAGTGCTGGTTGGGAGTCCGGCCGAGCAAACCGCTTCGGGAAGCTGCAGTTCACACAAAGAAAGAACCGCCTGATGTAGGTTAACTCTTTGAGATTGTTGAGCCACGATTAATAAATAGCTGTGACTAGAGATGAGCGAACATACTCGTCCGAGCTTGATGCTCGTTCGAGCATTAGCGTACTCGAAACTGCTCGTTGCTCGGACGAATACTTCGCCCGCTCGAGAAAATGGCATCTCCCGCCGTTTTGCTTTTTGGCGGCCAGAAACAGAGCCAATCACAAGCCAGGAGACTCTGCACTCCACCCAGCATGACGTGGTACCCTTACACGTCGATAGCAGTGGTTGGCTGGCCAGATCAGGTGACCCTGGAATAGACTAGCCCCTGCCCGCGCTGCTCGGATCATTCTCTGTCTGGATGCCGTTAGGGAGAGAGCTGCTGCTGCTGCAGGGATAGCGTTAGGGTGTTAAATTAGCTTATGAAATTTTTGTTGTGTTTTGTGATAAATAATAATGATTATAGTAAAACGCCAATGGAGCGCTGCAGAGGAACGATCCCAACACGGAAAGAAGCAGGAGCCATGGGAATATCTGGGGAAATCTTCAATGTAGATAGATGTACCATCTCTTGTTGAGGTTTACAATCTTCAGACTGAAGTGACAGCTGAGCCAAGTAGATAAGAAGAGGGTGCAGGACATGGCGGAGAACCGAAACAATGTAAGGAGAAAGCTATTTCTCAGGTCTATAACTCAGTCTACTCATCATTTTCTAGAGGGGTATCAATTCTGGTCCACAGATCAATCAGTTTTCAAGTCTTAGATGCCTTGTGTGATATAGAGGGGAGATTTGTCTTTTTGCTTGGTATTTTAGAAGGCACCAAATGCGTTGTAGCAGGCGTATATATACCACCTCCCTTTAGATATAATGTTCTGATAAGTTTGATGCGATTCCTGGAGAGGGTCGGTGACTGTCCCGTAGTGGCCCTGGGCGACTTCAACTCTGTTATGTCAGAGAAGAAGGATCGTCTAGGGAAAAGGAATCTGGCAGGTACAATCGCGGTGGACACCCCCTTCTCCAGGTTCTGTCAGGAAGTAGGTTTGAGAGACGTGTGGAGGTCCTTAAATGGGGATTTGCCAGTATTTTCATGTTATAATCGCTCTCATAACTCCTTCTCTAGGATCGACTTGGTACTGGCCAGTGACTATGCCATCGGTTGGGTGCGGAAAATTCGATACGATAATCGGTCCATTTCTGATCATTCCCCACTGGTTCTTGAGCTGTCTGCCTCAACTAAACCTGCTCTTAGGTTTTGGAAACTTAATGCGCACTGGTTGTCCCTATTAACAGATGAGGATAAAATTAAGAGAGAATTATGCAGTTTTATATCTGCTAATAGGACCTCTGATAATTTGGGATTAATCTGGGATGCGTTGAAATCCTTCCTTAGAGGGATAATAAATTCAGAAATTATATTTCTGCGTAAACAATGGGCCAGACAAGAGAGGACCCTAAAGGAGGAAGCTAAAAAAAGAGAAAGGGACTATCAGGTAAACAGTTCGCAAGATTCATATGATAGATTTAATAAAGCACAAGAGGAGTATAATAGATGCACCGCTAATAAGGCTTTGCAGAAGTTATTCTTCCTGGATCAGAAGATACATTGTGAGAGTGGTTCTCCCTCAAAAGGGCTTTTGCAGAAAGTTAAAAAACAACAGGAATCAAATAGAATATCCAAGATTAAAAATGCTTTTGGGGAAGCAACTGGTAATCTTCGGGAGATCAGTGGTATTTTTCTACAGTTTTCCCAAAATATTTATTCCTCAGATTTGGAGGCGTCAGTAGAGGATATAGGCCACTATCTAGATAATATCCAGTTCCATAGGTTATTGACAGATAGAGCGGAAAGGTTATCCCGTCCAATATCTATTTTGGAACTCGAGGAGTCTCTCTCATCATCTAGACGTAACTCCTCACCAGGGTTGGACGGGCTACCTCTAGAAATTTACAATAGATTCGGTGCTATTCTCCTACCCCTTATGGTGGAGATATGGGATTCGGCACAGAGGGTGGGGAGACTACCCGATTCCTGGTATGAGGCATGCATAGTCTTGTTACAAAAAAAAAATAAGGACCCTCTGGAGGCAGAATCCTATCGCCCGATCTCTCTTCTCAATGCTGATGCTAAATTGGTGGCCAAATTGCTGTCGAACAGATTAAAAGAATGCGCGTCAACACTTATACATGAAGACCAATGCGGCTTTGTGGCCGGTCGCCAGGGTAGAACTAATATAAGACGGTTGTCCGCGGGCCTTCAGCTGGGACGGGGGGAGTCGCGCTCCATACTGTCATTGGACGCTTCCAAAGCCTTTGATAGGTTGGAGTGGGACTTCCTCAGGGAAGTCCTGTATAGATTTGGGCTGGGTAGCAGATTCGTGGATTGGGTTAGACTCTTCTATCAGGCCCCTAGGGTCTGTATTAGAATAAATGGTGACTACTCTCCTTTTTTTACTCTGTCTAGGGGTACCAGGCAGGGATGCCCCCTGTCTCCGCTATTATTTGCTTTTTTTATAGAACCATTGGCAATAAAACTTAGGGCTGACAGGGAGATAGGGGGAGGAGGACTAGCTGGACCTATGGATAAGATTATGTTGTACGCCGACAATGTCCTTCTCTTCCTAAAAGATTCCAATACATCTGTTCCAAAAGCCCTGAAGGTTATTAGGGAGTTTGGAAGGTTTTCAGGCTTTCAGATTAACACCCATAAATCTATTTTGGTCCCACTTGATAGCGACTCTCAGCTTAATTTAACCCAGTTGGATTTAAAGATTTCATCTTCATGTGAATATTTAGACTTAAAGTTTACACCAAATGTGGGTGATTACATATCTCTGAATCTGGCCCCACTATTATCAAAATTGAAAACCAAGGTGAACACATGGAATACGCTACCTCTAAATTGAGCAGAAAGAGTTGTTCTTACCAAGAGTATCTTGTTGCCCCAAATGTTATACGCATTATGCAACTCTCCCTGTTGGATTGGCAAGAAATGGTTTGGTTTTATTCGAGCGATTATAAATAAATTACTTTGGGGGAGGAAAAGGGTTCGCATTAAACAGGAAACGTTAATGGTAAATAAGGAGAGGGGCGGACTTTCGCTCCCGTCCTTTTACCACTATTGGCGGCACAGATACAGTACATCCTTGAAAATAAATGCTCCACCGTATTTCAGACGATCAGTGCTCGGGTGGGGCGTAGATTCAAATCTATTCTCGCCCTACTGGAGTCCGGTCAGCTGAAATGTCATGCTATTAAAAAATTTCCTCTGGTGGTGTCATTGGAGAACACCTGGAGAGATTTTAAGAGGTTATATGGGATTAAGGGGGGATTTAAATTCACCCCGCTATGGGGCAATCCTAATTTTTTAGAACTATATAAAATGGAGGATGTCGGGTTTTGGGGAAAAAAAGGGATTAATTCTTTGGAGCATCTGGGGGAACAGGAGGGGTTACCCTCCTTTCCGTTTTGGTGCACGAAGGGGATTTTGGAGGAGAAAGATTATTTTAGGTATTGTCAATTAGCACATGCATTCAGGAAAGAATTATATCACGATAAGTTCACGATACACGAAGGTGGTAATTTCTCGGAAATTTTAGGGTCAGAGTCGTCACTTCTGAATCTGTCTAGGATTTATCGTCTGATTAGATCTGACATTGATCAGAACTTTAGCCATATAAGTCAAGTAAAATGGATAAATCAGGTTAGTTTGATCACAGCAGCACAATGGCGAGATATTTATAAAAATGTGGTTAGATCCACAATTAACTTAAATCATAGATGCACTCAACTTAATATTCTATATCGAATTTATTTCTCACCATATTTGATGTTTAAAATTGGGTTAAGTGAAAACTCCAACTGCAAGAGGTGTAAAAGTGTCTATGCCGACATCTTACATGTGTTATGTAAGATTAGCTCATACTGGGAGGAGGTTTTTAAGATAATAGAGAATCAGCTTCAATGCTCCCTGCCACGAGTTGCTACTTGTGGGTTACTGGGCTTGCTTCCGATTCCCATAGACTCTAGAGCAAAAAGTGACTTAGCCTTGAAGCTTTTTTTCCTTGCTAGACTAATATTAGTCAAACATTGGAAAGATGATAAATCACCAGTGGTGAAGGAATGGAGTAATTTAGTGGCACGTACCAAAGCGTATGAATGTGCGTATGAGAAACGCTATAGGAGTGGTAGTAGACTGAGTTTGTTATGGGACCAGTGGAGAATTTGAAAGAAGGGAAAAATTTTTTTTTTTATTTTTTTTTTTCTTTCTCTCGTCCCGGGGTGCCCACTGGATGGGTAGTTAAGGATAAGGTAGTTAATTTTTGGTTTCCTTTCACATCTCCAGCACGGGCAGAGGGTGGTAGGGAGGGATTGGGGGGTTTTGTGGGGGGTGGGCATTTGTTTGTTATATGTCAGATACTCCTAAAAGGAATGGAGTTTTCATATCATGTTGTTATATTATATATGACATATATGTACTATTGCATTATCAAAAAAAAAAAAAAAAATGTCATGATATATGAAATATGAAATGAGTAAATTGTAAAATATCTAAGATCTGTTGTGTATAATAAATGTAAAACAATAAATATTAAAAAAAAAATATATATATATATAATATTTGTCCTGTTCATCCAAGTTTGTTATGTACTTAGTAGATTGCCTTTGTTGTCGACAGTATGTTGTTTGCACGATACAGACTTGTAGAAATTCCACTGCACTCCTGTTTCAGTATTTGATGGTGCTAAAATAGGGTCCCAACCCCGTATGCAAGTAAGGATATGGAAGATGGCACTCAATCCAATTTTGAAAATAAATACTTTTATTCTTGTACCAATCCACTCTAATACATATATATGACGTTTCAGTTAAAAAGACCTTCCTCAGATGCGGATTGTACTGTATAGCGATCCTAAGTGTATCACGTGACAAAGTCCATGCACAAGGTTACAAATACTAAGACCACAGAGCAGTTGATCCTTGATGGTGAGACTATTCTTCATTGAGTCATGGATATAGACCAATAACATCCCTAAGTGTCCTAAGACTACAAGTCACATCCACCACCAGCATGACCATGGACCCGAGACTCAGCATTATGGACATATCACCCTCTAAAAGTCTAGATAGTGACTGACCTGATCTGTGCTCCTTATTTATAATCCCAACATCACCCGTGTCAGCATCATATTCAAGTTACATATAGTAACAAGGAATGGAAATGTTCTATCTCGGTGAAGACTGAATTGCAAATAATGGGGCAGATTTACTTACCTGGTCCGTTCGCGATCCAGCGGCGCGTTCTCTGCGGTGGATTCGGGTCCGGCCGGGATTCACTAAGGTAGTTCCTCAACTGTGCTGAAGTTCCCGGAGGCCCGCTAGAATGCCCTGAAATTCACCGGCCTATACCTAGTGAAGGTAAGTGCAATTTTTGCGACACATTTTTTTTTTTAAATGCGGCGGTTTTTCCGAATCCGTCGGTTTTCGTTCGGCCACGCCCCCGATTTCCGTTGCGTGCATGCCGGCGCCGATGCGCCAAAATCCGATCGCGTGCGCCAAAAGCCCGGGGCAATACAGGGAAAATTGGCGCAAATCGGAAATATTTTGTTTTTACAGAAATAGGTACAAAAAGTTATATTATTAATATTAGCACTGAGCCCCTTTGCAGAAGAGCTCATTTCTAGCAGCAGAGCTAGAAATGAGCTCTTCTGCAAAGGGGCTCAGTGCTTTCTTCTCAGATAACGCCACCTTCGGGCTGGAGTGTTTTTGCGCCCGTTTTTGCGCCTAAATGCAAAAGTCGCACGTGATGAATATCATTAGGCGCAGCAAAACATCTGGAATTGAACGATAGACGAGGGAAAGGTGGTTATTTTAGCTGCGCGGCTAATTTGACGTTTAATCGCAAAAATGGCGCAAAAACGGTGCGCCTAAACGAAAAGGCGCAAAAACAACAGAAAAAACAAGTGATAAATGTGGCCCAATATTTTCCTAATCCCATCTTGGAAAACGTAGTGGTATATTTCCCTGATTCCCCCAGTGGAGCGACAAGGCCTGTAAGTCTGCACACGGCCTTAATTGGCAAAGTCAACATGAGGCATCTGCATTACAAGTAGCCAAGAGAGTCAATGTTTTCCTTATCCTATTCTGGAAAATGTATTTGCCTAAGACACTATGGATAGAACACTACACAGGTCAGGAGTTGTCTCACAATCTAGATACTTAGTCAGTGAAAACAGGACTGATCAGACACAGCTAGACGTGGGATATCATGCCAAACAGGTGGCATGTCTTCTACTCCAGGTTCAGCAGCGCATTATAACTTCTCCCGACCGCAACATCACCAGAGAATTTTTTGCCAGAAATCTTCAGCTCTGTGAAACATGTCTCCACACTGTGCAACTAAAAATATCACAGTCACTAATAGTGTCAACGAGATAACAAGGTCCCAAACTATGCCCAATAATAATATTTAACCGGTTCGCGACCGCCCGCCGTGTATTTACGGCGGCGGTCGCGTCGCGCTGCATGCCCTCGTCAAGGGGCCCCATCTCTTGTGAGGCCCTACACTAAACTACCAAAAACAAAAAATAAGAAAATAATAAAAAAGCTAATCTAATAGTCCAGAGCCTCAAGGATCACTAATGACATCCATCTGCCAGGGAACTGCACCCTCCGATCATCAGCAACGATCACAAATGGTGCAGGAGGTCCAGTAGATCCAGGTAGACATCTAGGCTCTGGCAGGGTGAGCTGGTTGATGCGAAGCCGTTCCCCCATTCTGGAAGCCCTGAAGACCGCTGCATCCACAGAACTTCCATAGCCCCCAATATCTACAACTACAAACCTGTAGTCACTATCAGCCAAAGCCAACAAAACCACAGAGAAATATTCTTTATAATTGAAGAGTTGGGACCCTGAGTGAGTCGCTTCTTCACACGAATGTGTTTCCCATCCAGCGCCCCAATGCAATTCGGAGACTGTGCTGAGTCCAGGAAACCGTCAGATCTCCGGATCCAGTCTTCAGCAGTCGGCTCAGGCATCACCGCAGGTCTCAGTCGCTCCCATATCACTTTGCAGGTCGCTCTCACAATCAACGAAATGCTGGAAACACCGAGCAGGAACTCATAATGCAGTGAAGGAAAACAAATTCCTGGTGGCAAGAAACCTAGAAATGAAAAGATAAAATCATTACTATTGGGGAAAAAAACTTACCGTAGGTAAATTAAATCCTGTTTCAGGAATTGGGATGACCAACAAAGGATTGACCGGCTGAAATCTGAGATAAGACAGTATCATTACAGTAGTTACACCTCCCTGGTTTTTGAAAGGGATTATGGAACACTAAAGGCTTCTGATCCATTTGAGAATAGCCAGGAGTGTGTGGAGAAAAGACTGATCGCAGGTCTCACTTACTCCCAGTGTTTTACAAGAGTCTCTGGAAGGTATCCTATGAGTGGTAAGATCTTACTATACTGACTTGTTTCAGAAGAAGGCTTTGGATAAGGAAAATGTGACCCAATTCTTGGAGGCAACACCAGGGCCTGATACTAGAGAACTTTTAAGAGCAGAAATAAAGGTGGAGGAGGTAAAATCTGAAGACGGCACCAGGTCCGGATGGCATTACAGCTGAATTTTATAAGAAGTTCTTAGACCTGTTAGGTCCAATCCTTGTGGATGTATACTGAAATTGTCTAGAACATCACCTGATGACTCAGCCCATGAGAGCGTCCTCCCTCCTCTTGAATGTTGACAGGAAGATTCTTGCAAAACTTCTGCTTTCTACATTAGTTTGTTTGTCTCCGTCACTGTTGGCAGGCTGTCAGTATGGCACAGTAAAAGGGCAGAACATCCCTGGAGCAGTCATCTTGATAGGAGAGATGTTTGAGAGATGTAAAGCTCTGAGGTGTTGGAGATATGTTGTAGGTCTGGGCCAGTTCTGTGTGGTGATGTGACCAAACTACGGCAAACTTCAGAGAACAGATTGAAAGTGTAGCAAAGCTCTAAAGGGTTGCATTGTTCTTATTTGAAGGACACATAGGTGGAGTTTATTCGATTTAGTGCTGTTGGACCTTAATTGTAGACATTTGTGTTTAAGAACAGTGGTCTTAATCATTGTTCCCCTCTTGATTTTTGTGTGCAGGTCACCAAAACTCCTCTAGTGATACCCATTGTTCTTCACACTCGCCTTAGGCTACATTCACACAATGTATGCCCGCCATAACGTAGTACGGCGGGCATACATCGGCGCCGGGGAGAGGAGCAGGGGATTAGCGGTGCTCACTCCCACCCCTCTCCAAGGAATACACAGCGCACAGTGCCGTATCACGTAGAAAGATAGGCCATGTCTTTCTACAGGCTACGGAAGGTTACGGTGCCGCACGCGTGGCCATAGAAATGTATGGGGGACCTATATACGTCGGCCAAATATACGTCCCCCATAGGTTTGTGTGAATGTAGCCTTAACCTCACAGTTAGCTCTTTTCTAGTGATTTGTTTGCATGTTTTGATGTTGAACCGTACTGATGATCTTAACCAGCCTGTAACGCATGGGTCTGCATAGGAGATGTCTACACAAGATTATAGTTTTGTTTTTAAAAGCAAGGCTAAATTGAAAGTCCAATTAATTTATTACTGTGGGTTCGGAAAGTATTTAGACCTCTTTAAATTTTTCACTCTTTGTTTCATTGCAGCCAATTAGTAAGATCAAAAAAGTTCTTTTTTGGCTCATTAATGTACACTCTGCACCCTATCTTGACAGAATTCAAACAGAAATGTAGATATAAGAAAAACTGAAATATCACATAATTATAAGTATTTAGACCTTTTGCTGTGACACTTGTATTTAACTCACATGCTGTCCATTTCATTCTGATCCTTCTTGAGATGGCTCTACTCCTTAATTGAAGTCCAGCTGTATTTAATTAAACTGTCTGGACTTGATTAGAAAAGACACACACCTGTCTATATAAGACCTCACAGCTCACAGTGCATGTCAGAACATGTAAATATCATGAGGTCTAAGAAACTGCCCAAGGAGCTCAGAGACAGAATTGTGGTAAGGCCTAGATCTGACCAAGGTTACAAAATCATTTCTGCAGCAATCAAGGTTCTGAAGAGCAGAATGGCCTCCTTAATCCTTAAATTGAAGAAGTTTGGGACAACCACATCTCTTCCTCGACGTGGGCGTCAAAGCAAACTAAGCAATCATGAGAGAAGAGCCTTAGTGATAGAGGTAAAGAAAAACCACAAGTTCACTGTGGTGAAGCTCCAGAGATGCACTAGGGAGATAGGAGAAGGTCCACAAAGTCGACTAGCACTGCAGCCTTCCACCAGTCAGGGCTTTATCTGCCAACAGAAGCCTCTCCTCATCCGCATACAGTTCACAAAAAACACATGAAGTACTCCAAGACTATGAAAAATAAGATTCTCTGGTCTGATAAGAAAAGGATTGAACTTTTTTGAAGTGTTATGTGTACAAAAAAACAGGCACTGCTCATCACCTGCCAAATACAGTCCCAGGCGTGACACATGGTGGTGGCAGCATCAGGCTATGGGGACAGGGACAGGAAGGCTGGTTGCAATTGAAGGAAAGAAAGAATGTGGTCAAGTACCGAGATATTCTGGATGAAAATCTCTTCTAGATTGCTCTGAAACTTAGACTGGACTGGGCTTCCAACTAGACAACGCTCCTAAGCACACAGCTAAAATAACAAAGCAGTGGCTTCAAAACAACTCTGTGACTATTGACTGGGCCAGCCATAGCCCTGACCGAAACCCAGTTGAGCATCTCTGAAGGGACATGAAAATGGCTTCCACCATGTTCACCATCCAACCTGAGGGAACTGGAGAGGATCTGCAAGAAAGAGGCAGAGGTCCCCCAAATCCAGGTGTGAGAAACTTGTTGCATCAAGAAGACTCATCGCTGTACTGTCTCCAAAGCCTCTTCTACTCAACACTGACCAAAGGGGCTGAATACTTATCACCATGTGATTTTTCAGTTTTTCTTGTTTAATAAATTAGCAATAATATCTACATCTCTATTTTTGTGTACATTAATAAGCAAAATAAAGAACTTTTTGGATCTTACCAATTGACTGAAATGAAACAAAGATTGAAAATATAAAAGGGGCCCTCCGTACCCTCTGTATATCACTTACAAATGGTTGGAAATAAGCACATAGCCTTAACATATTACATTTACTAAAATTTCAGTTGAATGAAAGCCAAGAACCAAATGACTTCTTCAATGCGGCTCTAGTAAATAAGGGCGAGAATGTCCGCAATGAAGTCACAGCGTAACCAGCAGTCACGGAGGTAATGGTACTGTAATTAATGCTCCAATTACTGAGCTCCATGGCTGCGTGTACTCATAACATCATGACATAATACAGTTATTACACAGTAAATCACCAGCAGAAGACACTGGTTGCTGCGGAAAGTCACAAACTCAAATACTCTGATGAGGGCTACAGTCACAACAAACAAAATTACCATTAAAAGGAATTGATGGCATCAAAAATAACTGCTATGAGAGTCATACCTTAAAGAGGACCTTCACTATCTTCAGCAATTATTTAAAGGAAATCTACATGTAGGATCATGTAATGTAAACCAAGGACACTAACATTCTGCTATGTTCCCCCTTGGCCTGCCTCTGGTCCTCCGTTTGATTTTTATGGCCTCATTTAAAAAAACAGACTTTTACAGGCGGTCCCCTACTTAAGAACAACCGACTTACAGATGACTCCTAGTTACAAAAGGACCTTTGGATGTTGGTCATTTTCTGTACTTTACCCCTAGGCTACAATAAACAGCTCCAACAGTTATCAGAGGTGTCTACAATGAAGCTTTATTGATAATCCTGGTTCTTATTACAATCCAACATTGTTAAAATCCAATTGTTACAGAGACCAAAAAAAATTTGCCTGGAGCTGCAATTATGAAATATATAGTTCCGACTTATATACAAATGCAAACCTACAGAACCTATCTTGTATATAACCCAGGGACTGCCTGTACAAGTATACAAATAAGTAAGGGGGACATCATCAGAGCCCTTCTAATAATTATTCAGACCTGTTTTTGTGGACCCATTCACACATTGAAGTGAATAGGTCAATGAAAACACCGGACCACACTTGTAGACGGGTATCGGCTAATGAGGACTAAAACAAAGGACAGACCTAAAAGTTCAGCTCAGATCCTTTTTATAGTGGCCAAGCTGTGTTACTGCAGCTTAGCTGCCTAAAAAGTCTACCTTTACTTGGCCAATATACAGACTGTTCACTATTTTCTTAGTATCTGCTCTAAAACTGGAACAGTTTTTTGGATGGGGGCTGGGAGTAAGACCCACCAATATGATATTAATGACCTACTTGGTAAGAAAACAGAGGAAAAGGGGAGCCAATTTCCTGCAGCTGGCAGAATACTCTAGAATCCATGGGCACTACTGTAACAATCTACCAATAGTTGGCAAATATGGCCTACCAGGTCGGTCATCAATATCTCCAACCTATAACACCTTGTTAAAGCCCCTGGGCCATATAAGGTGTCTTCTTTTGGGCCAGGCACCGGGTCTTGGATACAAGTTTGCCATATGTTAAAATTGCTGCAAGTCAAGTCAGGTGTCGTTGAGGTCTTCATGGTGTTGGTTAGATTAGGAAATTCGAGAGATGCTACTTCACAGCATGAGTCGATGTGACGTTCATCCTCACTACACGTCTGACTGCTCATTGCAACTGAAATGAACTACTAAAAATTTCATAGGATTTATTTCATTTCAGAAGATCCACAATTAGATAGTTGGTTATTACGTTGAAAATGCTTCAAAATAAATTTACCTCTCGCTGAGAAGTAGATAGTCTGAGATTTACTGGGGAAAGCATTTGTCGATGTATTTTTCCTGCAGAGTTAAAATTGAGTTAGTGATTCGTAAGGCCTCGTGCATTATACTATACTTCTATGAGCAGTGGCATAGCAATACCCCAGTGGGCCCCAAGATGAACATTGAATTGGGGCCCCATATACCTAAACTCTTGCTGAAATCCCTCCTTCTGCACATTACACTAGATAATACACATATAATGTATGCTATACATTCATATACACATGGAACCATACTCATACACCACACATATATACTGTCCAGCAGCCTCCCCTATTAATAAAATGTCCAGCAGCAGCCTCCAATCATTAATAAAGTGGCCAGTGGCCTCTCATCACTAAAAAGTGTACAACGGTTGCCTCCTCTCACTAACAAAGTGACTAGCGGCTTTTTATCCTCACTAACAAAGTGACCAGCAGCTACCCCTCTCACTAACAAAGTGACCAGCAGCTACCCCTCTCACTAACAAAGTGACCATCAACTACCCCTCTCACTAAAAAGGGATCAGTGACGCCCTCCCTGCTTGACCCTGGCTACTTTTTGAGGCTTTGGATTTACTGCTAAATTACTTTGAGAGAGAACATAAGGCATCATGGGATCTTTGGGCAGATTGAATTAGACTCAACTTCAGGGCAGATACAGGAAGACGTTAGTCTCACCCCACTTCACCACTAGTGAGAAAGATTTTTGTCAAACACTTTCAGAACAGAAAATGCCATAACTTATGGAAAAAAAGGGCGAGCAGCACAATATGGACATCATTCTGTTTGTTTTTAAACATCGTTCTGTTTGCTTTAAAAGGGAGAATCAGATATGAGAATTTGGTAAAATCATAACTTTACAGTTATGCTTTGAAGCAAATCTACCACTTCTAAAAAGTAAAAAAAACTAAATACTTACTTACTCTCTGCTTTATTTTGATTCCAGCTGTGGTCTTCGGAATTACCTGCAAAAAAAGACGTATAAAAAGTGAGATGTCTGGCACTCTGGGCTGCTTATTATTCACACCTCCTAAGTGACGTCACCTCCCTCTCCAGCACGGGAGAGGGAGGTGTAAGAGGCCAGGTAGAAGTGGTAGATTTGCTGAAAAGGAAATCTACCATCATCATAAAGCATAATAAATCAGGGGCACTCATTAGCATAATTTGATCAAATAGATTTTAGTCAGAGGGGAGTCCAAAGATAATAAATATAAGAAGTTTATCACGGCCCCAGTGCCCCTTACTGATTGATATCGATGGTAGATTTCTTTTGAGTTTTGTGAGAGATCCAATCTCCCATTTATACACCCCACAGTTTGACATTGCTGTAGATGTATGTACCTGCAAACCAAACACAGATTTGCAAGTGAAACTTTGCCAAATTTAAGAGATTGATGGGTGCTCAACACGTAGCACTCGTCCAGATCAGCTGTTCTCAGAAGCTGGTTGATAGAGAATAGAAGAGGAAGCAGTCAGCACCATGTAGTCGTAGTCAGACCAGTTCACAGCAGGTCAGCTTTTGTTCATATTGAATTAGTGCTATGCTGCAGTGACTCAGTTTATCCACTACACATAGAATGGGGCTGTCTACTTACTTTTCCATTCTCTGTTCAACTGCAGAGTACAGATGATCAGTATTTTTTGATGTTGGGCTCTTACCAGTCCAATAGGTCATGTAATTGTTTATCAAGGAAAATTTTTTAAATCCCCGCCCATCAATATAGTATGTGGGTGTGTCCAAATCTCCCGATTCTCTCTTTGGGTTATTTTGCCTCAGCCATGGATCCTGGATATAAAAATCTATTTACTAATGAAGTTCACTGGTTTGAGAAATGTCTGTGTGTAAAACCAGCAGCATGCACGCCAGACTAATTCACTTCCTCACCTGTGCCATTTATTCCCTTCTCTGTGGCTGTTCGGCTAATTTGATGATTTCTTGTTGGAAATCGGGGCTAATGTAAAGTGACTGGCAGTTGTTCAGGGACACTCCCCACTCAGACTATAATTTATCCTGACACTTCCACCGCCCGGCAGAGATTTCTCTTCATTTTAACTATAACAATCTGGCGCCTTTCGCTTTTTATGTTCGGGAAATCATATCGTGTAACCATGCCGACTGATCTTATTACATAGCGATAGACCCCCCCTATAATATTGCAGAAGAGATCCGGAGAGTATAATTATATAACCAAATATTGCTTGTAGTATTCTTTCTGTACAGGGGATTTGGAACCATGAATCAGAGGAAAAGAGCTCTAACAGCTAAAAAAATTAGTTTGTGTTACACGTAACAAGTAATAATAGCGCAACTTTCAATTTTCAGAAGTACAGTATCAAATAAAAGCTGTATTGTTATTGGTTGCTATAGGCCTTATAGATGGTTTGTTTAACACCTTAGTGAAACGGCTTGAAAAGGCTCTAGTGGCCAGGCATTTTTAGCAAATTTTCGTAATCATCGGTTTAAGGGCCATAACTTTTTTTTTTTTTTTCGTGCTACCTTAAAATTTTTTTGCTGTGTTTTTACAGGACACATATAGCTATTTATTTGGGGTTAAAAGTGGAAAAAGGCTTTTCCTGTAATTTATAGTAATTTTTTTACATTTTCAAATTACCGTATATACTCGAGTATAAGCCGACCCAAGTATAGAGCCGAGTCCCCTAATTTTACCACAAAAACTTGGGAAAACCTATTGACTCGAGTATAAGCCGAGGGTGGGAAATGCATTGGTCACAGCCTCCCCAGTATATAGCCTGCCGGACCCTGCCCCATAGTATATAGCCAGCACCTGCCCCCCAGTATATAACCTGGGTAAAGCCGGAGAAAGAATTGTTTTGCCCTCCATATCTTACCTGACAACCAACTACGTTACGTTATCACACGAGGCGCCGTTCCTCTCTCGTTGTCGTCTTTTTGTTTTCTCTTTCTTTTACCAGTTATATAGCCTGCCACCCCCATATCCCCCAGTATATAGCCAGCCCCCTCCCCAGTATACAGCACGGGGGAAGCCAGAAAGGTGAGTTTGATATATTTTTATTCGAGTATAAGCCGAGTTTGGGTTTTCAGCACATTTTTTTGTGCAGAAAAACAAGGCTTATACTCGAGTATATATGGTAACTCAAAATGAAAATTATTAATGAATTCCCTATTGTGTTTTGTCATTTTGATATATAATGGGGTACATTTACTTACCTGTCCCGTCGTGATCACCGCTGTGCGTTGTCCGACGAGGATTAGGATCTTCCACAATTCACATAGCTTGTGAGCCCGATTTCCTGCATCCGTTGCTACTCCCGCTGAGGTCCACCGGAGTTAACCTTCTTCTTCCTGCTGCATGTGAGTGCTGATCATTTTTAAATTTGTCCGAATCAGATGGGTTGTCTGACGTCCACGCCCCCCGTTTTGTGTAGCATGCAAGCCGGCGTCGAAGCGTCACAATCCGATCGCGTGTGCCAAAAATCTGGGGCAATTCAGATACACTGTTGTAAGGACTAAAAATTAAATGCGAAAGTAACCTTACACTGTATTGGCATCCACAGGACAACAATACAATTCAGTTATGGCAGAGAAGGAGGCCTGGCTCACATCACTCTGTCTGAAGCACTAGAAATGCCATAGTGATCCTGGATCACTGGACTACTGGACTAGAGGACTACTAGAATTATGGATCTAGAGGTTCTCTGCAGTGAAGACCAGGTCCTCATCTTTTTATACAAAGATCTTGGGAGTGGCCTCTAGTCAAACCACCACAATGCTCCGGATCCAAAATGTTACATTTGTCGTTTATTAAAGTGATGACCTCACGATCCTGAAACAAAAACCTGAACAACCTGTTATATATAAACTATAGATTTATTGGCAAACCTCCTCCATAAATGAAGCTTAATGAGAATTCTCTTGTCTGAAAGATCTTGTCCTCTTTTTGCGAGACAACAAAATCAGAGGACATATTACATTTTCCAGCTTGATCGGTTTGATAAATTCGGTCTAACCGCGTAATCCGCTGTCGTCAAGTTTTAATGAATCCTTTGGGCATGAGTAGTTTCATTTTATGTTTTCTTATGAAAGTTCCTATTCTAGGAACAAAGACGATCTGTTATCAGAGAAAATGTAGACTTTTATCTAGCGCCACTGTCTTGAAACAATGCGTCGTGTACTTTCACGCTCGCAACATAAAGGTTTCCTCAAAATTTAAAGAAACACAAAATGCAAATAATGAGTTGCGTTGACTTCTGCCCTCGATATGCATATTTATCAGTCTTGGCTGAAGTTGGCCGCCTGCCATGCGAAAGCAGCTCCGCCACTCAGATTCCGCTGTGTAAATGAATAGCGCCGGCTCGCCCTGCCGAATCCCTTTAAGGCGTCATTTTCTTCTTCCTTCTGTTGAAGTTAATGTAAAAGATGCTGATACCAATTTCACAATTCACATATGATGGCAAAATCCATTATCTGCAGAAGAATAGGGAAGAAAATATTTCATCAAAGGGAAAGAGTAAAAGATACAAAGATAATAAAAATTGCTGAAGGTCGTGTTACCGAAAAGATAGGAGCTCGGTAATGGGTGATTAGTTTCAGTTTTTTCGGAAGCCGATGTGTCTTCATGCTAAAATTTTTCACCGATTTGCTAATAGATGTTATTACGCCATTTGTTTTATGCCGACTGACAGAGTTTTAACATAAATCTAAGATTAACTGTTACAGAATCTTCACAGGGACTTGGGCATGTGAAGCAAAAAACATGGCTCCATTCCCTAGGCTCCGGTGCTCCGTTCCTGGCTTCATTCTCTGTCCCTATTTTGCTTCTCCTGTACTTTATCTATATGCAGTATTCACTGCTGACGGCAAGTAAGGTTTAAAGAATTGATAGCAAGTATAGGTGAGTGAAAGTATTTTTTGCTGCAGTTATTCGGTATGAATCTGCCATTTTTCAGGCGCCACATTTGGATTTTTTTCTAATTCCCTTTGGACGAAACTGTTGGTTAGTTTCTGCTGTCATTCATCCCAGAGCTTGGGGGGGAAGAGCAGATTGGCGAGATAAAATTTGAAAATGTGGAAAAAAATTAACGTGTTTGTGTGGGTTTCCTCTAGGAAACATACTGGTAGGTTGATTATATTGTGAGCCCCACAATACAGGAACTGATCTGGCAAGTTCTGTGCAGGGCTGCGTTATCTGTGTGTGCTATATAAATAAAGGAATTTTTATAATTATTACAAACGAAGATAGTTTTTTTTTAAATAAATTCTGTGCTAAGGACTAGTAGGGTTATATACCAATTTCCAAGACATTTGGAATACTATAGATTTGGACCAGAGTCGTTTCAGAAATTCTGTGAAGCTTCTGTGCATAGAATCTTGGATGATCTGCTCAGCCCTTATCAGTTACGATCAATACTAGATCTATGAGGTCAGACCTCATGTAAACCCTACATCAATCGCTGTCTGAATGGGGGTTTTTCATCAATTATGCTACAATAATAGGGCATTTCATGATCTCTCTGTTGCTCTCAGGTGCTTGGATTTTGATCATTTTGATTGTCCATCGATCAACCACAGATTTCTAACCTTAATGTCTCATAGCAGTTCTGGACATTTACTTCCTTGTCCCAGTCTGAATAACTTAGGCATGGCTATATACACTCACTGGCCACTTTATTAGGTACACCATGCTAGTAACGGGTTGGACCCCCTTTTGCCTTCAGAACTGCCTCAATTCTCGTGCATAGATTCAACAAGGTGCTGGAAGCATTCCTCAGAGATTTTGGTCCATATTGACATTTGATGGCATCACACAGTTCCGCAGATTTGTTCTGCACATCCATGATGCGAATCTCCCGTTCCAACCACATCCCAAAGATGCTATTGGATTGAGATTGGTGACTGTGGAGGCCATTTGATAGACAGTGAACTCATTTTCATGTTTAAGAAACCAGTCTGAGATGATTCCAGCTTATGACATGGCGCATTATCCTCCTTGAAATAGCCATCATGTTGGGTACACATTGTGGTCATAAAGGGATGTCATGATCACAACAATACTCAGGTAGGCTGTGGCGTTGCAACGATCTCAATTGGTACCAAGGGGCCCAAAGAGTGCCAAGAAAATTCCCCACACCATGACACCCACCACCACCAGCCTGACTGTTGATACGCGGCAGGATGGATCCATGCTTTCAGTTGTGTTGATGCCAAATTCTGACCCTACCATCGCAATGTCGCCGCAAAATCGGAGACTCATCGACCATGCAACTTTTTCCAATCTTTCTACTGTCCAATTTTGATGAGCTTGTGCAAATTGTAGCTCAGTTTCCGTTCTTAGCTGAAAGAGGGACACCCGTGTGGTCTTCTGCGGCTGTACCCAATCTGCTCAAGTTCGACGTACTGTGCATTCAAGATGCTCTTCTGCCTACCTTGGTTGTAACGGGTGGCAATTTAAGTCACTGTTGCCTTCTATCAGCTCGAACCATTGCCCATTCTCCTCTGACCTCTGGCATCAACAAGGCATTTCCGCCCACAGACTGCCCTCACTGGATGTTTTTTCTTTTTCGGACCCATTCTCTCTCTGTAAACCCTAGAGATGGTTGTGTGTGAAAATCCCAGTAGTATCAGCAGTTCTGAAATACTCAGACCCTTCTGGCACCAACACACATGCACGTTCAAAGGCACTCAAATCATCCTTCTTCCCCATACTGATGCTCGGTTTGAACTGCAGGAGATTGTCTTGACCATGTCTACATGCCTAAATGCACTGAGTTGCGCCAGTGATGGCTGATTAGAAAATTAAGTGTTAACCGAGCAGTGGACAGGTGTACTAGAAAAGTGGCCGGTGAGTGTAGTCTAATCTATTGAGGACTATCATAGGAACCATAAATTAGAAATGTCCTCACCTTATTGCAGAAGTTAAGGTAGCATAGCCATTACATTACTAGTTGGCCAACAATAATCCAACTTTAGTCTTCTGGAACAATTATTTTCTTTTATCACCATTTTTGTTCAGAAAACCCATCATACTTTTTGCCAGGTCACTAGCGGGTAGCTTTGATCTTCTTAAACTATTATTGGCTGCTTTTATCACCACCTCCTAGTCAGAAAACCTGCCATACTTTTTACCAGCTCACTAGGTAGGGTAGTGTTGGTCTTCTGCAGCTATTATTTGCTGCTTATATCACCACCTCCTGATCAAAAAACCTGTCATACTTTTTACCAGAAACCTAGGGTGTAGCTTTGGTCTTCTTTAGCTATTATTTGCTACTTTTATCACCACCTCCTGTTCAGTAAACCTGCCATGCTTTTTATCAGCTGACTTGGGGGTAGTGTTGGTCTTCCGGAGCTATTCTATTCTTTGCTTCTTTTATCACTACCTTCTGGTCAGAAAACCTGTCATACTTTTGCCAACAAACTAGGGTGTAGCTTGGATCTTCTGTAGCTATTATTATTACTATAACTATGCTGATGATCTTGAATGTCTTCTTTTGTTTTTCCTTGTTATTACTTGCAACCACCGGGCAGCATGTAGTAGGACATTACATGGCGGTCACAATATTTAACCTTTGTTTTTTAGCTTCATTTTTGATTTTCATAAGAGGAAACCCCAAAGTTCGAAGCAAGATGAAAAGATTTATATCTAAACAGCTTCATATTAGGGTATAACTGGTGGACTAGAACAGTGTTTCCCAACCTTTTTGTACCTGGGGACCGGCTGCACCCAAATTTTATTTACCGGGGACGGGGACAGGGACAGGGAAACCACTTATCATGGTCTTTGGGGAAAAAACTGCGTGTCCCGCAAATACTCCATATCTAACTCCAGCCCATATAATGGGGGTCATTTACTAAGGGCCCGATTCGCGTTTTCCCGACGTGTTACCCGAATATTTCCGATTTGCGCCGATTGTACCTGAATTGCCCCGGGATTGTGGCGCACGCGATCGGATTGTGGCGCATCGGTGCCGGCATGCGCGTGACGGAAATCGGGGGGCGTGGCCGAACGAAAACCCGACGGATTCGGAAAAACCGCCGCATTTAAAACCCGAAAAAGTGTCACTTGCGAAGCGCTGACCTTCACCTGGTCCGCGGTGGTGCATTCCGGCGCGTTGAGATGATTTTCAGCGCAGCAGCGCCACCTGGTGGACGACGGAGGAACTACCTTCATAGATCCCGGCCGGACCCGAATCCAGAGCAGAGAACGCGCCGCTGGATCGCGAATGGGCCGGGTAAGTAAATCTGCCCCAATGTGACAGCCACCCTATCTAAAATGCCCCTTTCCTGCAGCTGCCCCCTTTTTTTTCAGCCTCTCCTGATTGTGCTCCTTTTTCGGTTGTCTGTATTTTTAAGAAGGGGCTACACAAAAATGGACATTAAAGTTCAGTATAGTATCCCCTTTTCTATCGCTCCATACACACCTATATCCCATTGTCCCCTTGGCTTGGGACTTTTTGACTGTAATGAATAATGTATAAATACGCTAGAGATTCTTAAATAATAATTAGTAAATTAAAAAAAAAAATTTAAAATAAAAATGAAAAGTTTAAATTACCCCCTTTCCCTAGAACACATATAAAAATAAACAGTAAAATTCATAATCATGTTAGATATCGCCGAGTCCCAAAATGCTTTTTCTATTAAGATATAAAAAAGATCATTCCCGGCCATGAACGCCGTAACGGAAAATAGCACCCAAAGTTTGAATCGCCACTTTTTCGTCATTTTTCCATCTGTGAATATTTATATAAAAATGATCAAACAGTCATATAGGCTGCGAAAGGTTATAAATTAAAATGTCATCGCGTAAAAAAAGGGACACCTTACAAAAGGTCCGTTCACCAAAGTGTGAAAAAATGATTTGGCAAAGTGGGAAATATTTTTTTTGCACAAAAAAATTTCAATTTTTGAAAATCTAGTAAACTAATAAATCCTATATAAATTTGGTATCCCTGCAATCTTACTGACCCAAAGAATAAAAAAAGAGTGCACCGTAATCTCGAGCGCAGAATAAAGGCCTTAGAAACAGAGTCCATAAAAAAGCTGCAAATGTGTTTTTTTTTCAGCTTTACAGTACATTGCATGGAACATATGGCACCACTAAGAAGTACAATTTGTCGCGCAGATAACAAGTTCTTATACATCTCTGTATAAAGGTGAAAAATAAAAAGGAAAGGGCCTAACTTGCTGATCAGCAGGGGGTCTCAGTGATGAGGCCCCGACAGATCACGAAAGCTCCTCATCGCTCCGTCAGAGTAATAGAGCAGACGGCCGTGCATGACTGTTCTGCTCCATTCATCTCTATGGAGCTGACGGAGATTGCAAAGCGATGCAGTATAATGTATGTAAGGGCTGTAGTGTATATTGTAATATAATGAGGGGATGCAATGTCATTTTTCATATATGCAGGGGACACAGCATTGTTATGATATGGGGAATATATTTGATGTATGCAGGAGGCACAGGAGGGTTACAGTGTGGTCAGTTGTGTTGTTGGGGTTAAATATTATTATGGAGCATAGATTAGGACTTTGTTATCTTGGTGACTTAATATTTTTAGTTGCACAGTGTGGAGATGTGTTTGAGCTGAAGATATCTAGCTGAAAATTCAGCAGGAGGAAGAAGTTGTCATGTACTTCTGAACCTAAAGGAGAAGACAATTTACTTTTGTGGTATGAAATCCCACTTCACAGTGTGTCTGAACTGTCCTGTATTCACTGACTAATCATCTAAATCAGGGGTAGGGAACCTATGGCTCGGGAGGCAGATATTACTCTTTTGTTGGCTGCATCTGGCTCTCAGACAGATCTTTAATAAATAGTGATGGCTGCTGTGTGTGTCTCAGACTGATCACTGGACACAGGCAGCTATGTTATTGCTGCCTACGCCCTTTGTACGACCCAGGTGCCATTGCCGCCATTGTATAAGCCTGGGTCAAAAAGATGAGCGTGGGAGCGATGAGGAGCTGGCTGCAGGGAGCGCTGGGAAGTGAATATTCATTTTTTTCTGTGGCTACCTATATACTGGGAGTATGTGCTGTGGCTACCTATCTACTGGGGACCATGTGCTGTGGCTACCTATCTACTGGGGGGCTTGCACTGTGGCTACCTATTTACTTAGGGGCATGTGCTGTGGCTACCTAATTAATTGGGGACATGTGCTTTGGCTACCTATTTACTGTGGGTATGTGCTGGGACTACCTATCTACTGAGAGCCATGTGCTGGGACTACCTATTTACTGGGAGTATGTGTTGTGGCAACCTATTTACTTAGGGGCATGTGCTGTGGCTACCTATTTACTGGGGGTATGTGTTGGGACTACCTATCTACTGGGAGGCATGTGGTAGGTGCCAGGATTTGGAGTAGTGAACCCCCTGGACCACCGAGGACGATGATGTAAGCAGACACCTGGGAACAGTGTGGTACCACCAGGTTGTTCCACAGGCGCGACTTGTCCACGGTGGCAGCCAAAGTCGAGGTACAGGATACCTAGGCAGTCTCTTGGTAACAAACAGGCAGACGGTCAAGGCAGGCGGCAATGATGCAAGAGGTCAGGGCTGTCAGCGAAGGAGCAGAATCAGAAACAGGTCCGGGGTCAGAACAGGACGTCAACATTTGGGAACGAAACACTGTGGAAAGCTTCCTTATAGGCATGAAGCACTAAGATCCGTCAGGGAATGCTGGGAGCCGCTGGTCTTTATAGGAACCCTGGAAGTGGGTAGCACCAATCAGCGGCGCGCTGGCCCTTTAAATCTGTGTGTGCCGTCACGCTGGCCAGCCGGGACGGGAGCAGGAACGTGGGGAAGGAAGCAGGAACGAGGTGAATGAGCTCAGAAAGGGGCTCCGCCACGGAGAGGGGCATGGGTGTGCCTGCGATACGAGACGTAGATCGCAGGGGCACCCATAACAAAGAGTCTACCTATCTACTGGGGGGCTTATGCATATAGTACGGCTATTACAGAATAACATTTTAAAATACGTGGCGTTCATGGCCCTCTCAGCCAAAAAGGTTCCTGACCCCTGATCTAGATTGTGAGACAATTCTTGACCTGTGTAGTGTTATATCCATTATATCAGTGAGCAAAGCCTGCTTTACGTATCTGATGCAGTGACCTTTGGGTGGGGTGTAAGGTACCGGTCATCAGTTTTTCTAAATGTTGTCAGCATTTTCTTATTGATTAACATTGCTGCTGACACCTCCCTAACCAAAGCCCAACCAGCAGCAGAATTCCCACAAAACGAGGGATAATACTTGTGATTTCTCCAACATTAATGACAGTAATGAAGTAACATCATCCCCTGGAACTTCAGTTTACAAACCAAGAGCCTTGCACTGGAAGAGAGGATAGAATATTTTCACAGCCTCCCCCACCAGGACCTAGAAAGCTTTTACTAGCACTCAAATGTATCACACAAATTATTTGCAATTCAATCTGCACCTACTGAGACAGAACATTTCCATACCCTGCTACTATATGTAACTTGAATATGATTTTGGGATTATAAATAAGAGCTCAGATCAGGTCAGTCACTATCTAGACTTTTAGAGGGTGATATGTCCATAATGCTGAGTCTCGGGTCCATGGTCATTCTGGTGGTAAATGTGACTTGTCTTCTTCTTGCAGTCCCAGGACACTTAGGGATATTATTGGTCTATATTCACGACTCAATGAAGAATAGTCTCACCATCAAGGATCAACTGTTCTGCGGTCTTAGTATTTGTAACCTTGTGCATGGACTTTGTCACGTGATACAGAATGTCTTTCTATATTTGGATGCGACCATTGTCGGGAACATTAATAGCTTTCTCCTTACATTGTTTCGGTTCTCCGCCATGTCCTGCACCCTCTTCTTATCTACTTGGCTCAGCTGTTACTTCTGTCTGAAGATTGTAAACCTGAACATAAGATGCTACATCTATCTACAGAGAAGATTTCCCCAGATATTCCCATGGCTCCTGCTTCTTTCCGTGTTGGGATCGTTCCTCTGCAGCACACCATTGGCGTTTTACTATAATCATTATTATTTATCACAAAACACAACAAAAATTTCATTGATTGCACAAACTGCTGATAATTTTTTTAGCTTCCCGGGTGTATTGTCCTCCGTTCTGTTCTATGTAATTGTGTCTATATTAGGGTTTACCCTACTTTTCAGCTCCTCGTGTCCTATCATTGTTTCCCTCTACCAACATATGAAGAAGATACAAGTCTCTACTCCAGGATCTACATTCCCGACCCTACAGCCTCATATCACTGCTGTTATTACTATAACTATGCTGATGATCTTGAATAGCTGACATCATGGTATGTGCGACAGCAATGCGCAGGGACCCGAAGAAAGAGCCGGAGACTGGAGTATAAGGAGTTAGGATTTTTCAGCACATTTTTTGTGCCGAATAACTCGGCTTATACTTGAGTATATACGGTAACCTTTTTTATTTTCATTTCACCATATTCTTACGTTAGTAACTTTTTTTTACCGCACTGTATGGATCTGTGTAAGATGTAATTTTTTTGCGGAATAGGCTGCTGTTTTTATTGCTACTATTTTGGGGACTGAGCGACCTTTGGATCACTTTATACTTCATAATATGTAATATATTTATTCTACTATATACAATATATACAATATTTTCCCCTGCTATAACTTCCCCAACAAAGTCAGGACTCAGCAAGAAGAATTAAGCAACAGGCATTAACTATGTACATGGGGTGGAAGATATCCTATTTCTAGGGGCAGGCTCTTAAAAGTTACCAACAGGGTGAAGAAAGTCTTAGTTTTAGTCCATTTCTGATTGGTGGGCTGTTGATGTGGGAATCTGAACAGCGACTAATAATGTTCACCAGTAGTTAACTCTTTAGAACAGTGAGATGCATGTGGACAGGCAGGGTCGGCTTCAGGTATCAGGTACCTTTGCAGTGAACTCACATGGCAGCATTAAAAATTCAGTAACTAACTAAAATATTCCCTAGTTTATCATACCAAAGAAGCTCCCTCATGGTTATTTTATATAAAGCTCCTCTCACCCCCTATGCATTCATTAGATACAGCCTCCCTCGCCCTCATGGATTCCTTATGTACAGTCTTATGTTGGCCCGGCAGGGTGTGCCCAGTGCTGGCACCTGCCCTGTGGACAGTACTCAAGTATTTGTGGCTTTCAAACTGGTCATTAGTGGTCTTTGCTGAGGTCATCAAGTTGGAAGCTGCTTCATCTGCTGCAAAAAACTCAAAAGCACATAGTCACTGTGCATAACAATTACCAGGCTCCAAAATAATAATTAATAATACCGTAATTCCTTTATTTATATAGCGCACACAGAGATTGCCAAATCAGTCCCTGTCCCCAATGGGACTCACAGTCTAATCAACCTACCAGTATGTTTTGGAGAGAAAGGACCAGGAGGAAACCCACGCAATCGCATAGTCATCACACTCCATGTACACAGCTTACATGAGAATAAACCTCTTCTCACAGTAGTCATTACATCACATATCATTTCAACATTTTTCCACTTAAGCTTTTGTAGGACTGACCACAATATTTTTCCTGTTTTTACTGTCTGGTAATATAACAGGCATTCCAATAGAATTTGGTAATTATATAATTTTTAACAATGCTATTAGCGAAAAAAAGATCTTCAATATTATCAGCAGGAATAGCAGGAATGGACACATCCCTAGATAACTTCATCAGGAGGATAAACATAGTCATACAGTACATATTACTAAAATATTATTTTTCCACAAGTGCAATTCAAATGACATGTGGGAGATGTGGTTCTTTCAGATCTCCTGAGCTGGGTATCGGCAACAGTCCATCATTAAGCAAAGCTATTTTGTAAATTGCAGCCATTTGATCTCTGACATCTTTGAGGCCTGTAGGCTCTCCTCCACATTTCAGTAACCATGGTGCGCCAAAAAAGAATGGTACACACAGAGGAATTGTCGGAGAAGCGCTTGAGAAGGAATGATCAAGGAACGTTCCCGTAGTTGCCACTGGCTGTCTTGATCCTCTGGTGCTGGATCCGCAAAGACTCTGCTGTTGTTGTAACGTATCCTGTTTGTGATGCCAAAATGCAGAGCCTGGCTTAGGGGTGGCCCCAACACTATGCTGGTTCTGCCAGGTACCGTCCAGGTGTCACCGCGCATTTCTGCTCTCCGGAAGGGATGGTAATGTCAGGAACCAGGGGTAGTGGACCACGAACCACCGCGCAATATGCGTAGCTGACACCTTGGAGCGGAGTCTAGTGGCACCCGGTTTTCAACCAGACCTGCAGTTGGACTTGCTGGCGGCTTGGTACCACCAGGCTTTCCACGGGGCGAGTTTGTCCGTGTGGGGCGTCGGTGAAAGCCGAAGTCTTGCTCAGGGACAGGCAGCACAGGATCGGAGTCGGGGAAGTAGTGATAGGTCAGGACAGACAGCACAAGAGTGAAGTCAGGAACGGAATTGAGGACAACGGGAAATCAGGATAATCGCAAAGGGCAAGGAACAAAGCTTTCTCTCAGGCATAGAAGCACAAAGATCCAGCAGGGGACACAGGAAGGTGCTGGATAATTATCAGAATGAGCGGCCAGCCAGTGCCAATAATTGGTGCAATGGCTCTTTAAATCTCCAGAATCTCCGGATTGCCCAAGCCAGCGCTAGATTGAGGCAAGGTGAGTGAGACATTGGGGGTTTCGAGGAGCGGAGAGGGGCACATTCGGACATGAGCCGCAGGAGGACCCGTGACAGGTAAGGCATGGTGCACCCCAATGGGAAATAAGTCAGATTCTTTACTTTGTATGAAGTATGAAAAAGTTATTGATTTTTTTTATTTCTTATTTAATTTGGACAATTTTTTTTCTTCAATATGAGAAAATACAACCTGCATTACATATGTTTATATATATTTATTATAAGGGGGGTACTCACTTTTTGACTAATGTGAAGCATCACACTTCTTTTATTTTTAACATTTTATTAATACAGTTAAAATAAAAAGTGGCATTTTTCGACCTTTGGGTGCTATTTATGTTACAGGGTTAAACGCTGGGAATAGCCCTTACGACACATCGCATTCTTGAAATGTTATGATTTTTACAGATTTTTCTTATTTTTCTGATCCCCAAGGGTACTTTAACCCTAGGTTGTCTGATTGATCCTACCATATACTATCATACTATAGTATGGCATATAGTATGGCAGTATATGTATGGCAGTATATGTATAGCAGTATATGGGGATTTTCCACACCATCTATTACAATGTGCAAATCACACATTGGGGGTCATTTACTAAGGCCATTCGCGTTTTTGCAACGGTTAACCGAATTTTTTCCGTTTTGCAGCGATTTTCCCTGTATTGCCCCAGGATTTTGGGCCACGCGATCGTATTGTGGCGCATCGGCGCTGGCATGCACGCAACGGAAATGGGGGGGCTGGCCGTAAAAAAAACCAACGGATTCGGAAAAACGCCGCCGCGCATTTTAAAAAAAAAAGTTGTCCTCGGCTCCGCGCTACCTACACACCCACGTGTCTCGGTGAACTTCATTGCGTTCCGATGCCTTCAGCGCAGCAGCGCCATCTGGTGGACATCGGAGGAACTGCCTTAGTGAATCGCCGGAAGACCCGAATCCACCGCAAAGAACGCGCCGCTGGATCGTGAATGGACCGGGTAAGTAAATCTGCCCCATTGTAATAGATGGGATAAAACAAGACATCCTTGACCTCACAGCAATCTAGTCCAATATGGGGACACCCACATGCAACCTGGATTTAAATGCCTCCAATAGCTTTGCAGGTGGCATTTGCATAGTTAACACCCACAGTACGGCAGTGTATGGGGACTTTGCACATGATTCGGATCACACTGGGCTTGTGGTTCTGTGAGCTACAGAATTGGATACATAGGCAGTTAAAACATGGAGGAAATGTGCGCTGCAGAACCTCAAGCCTAATGCAATATGAAAGATGAGATTTGAAGGTGATGTCCACTTTCAGCAAATAATTGAATTGGTTTGTGAAAGGAAAAGTTATATAATTTTCCAATATATTTTCTGTATCAATTCCTTACGGTTTTCTAGATCTCTGCTTGCTGTCTTGCTATAGAAATCTTTTATGTTTACTTCTAGAGATCTGTCCCGGGTCATGTGATGGACAGAGAGTAATCAGAGCCGTGTGATAATAACAGCTAGTGCACCTGTGTGACATCACATCACTATGACAGATTTTTATCCACTGGAAGTAAACATAGAAGCTTTCTACAGCATGACAGCAAGCGGAGATCTAGAAAACCATGAGGAATTGATACAGTCATTGGCTGAAAGTGGACAACCCCTTTAATTTCACTCCAGCAGCATGAATCAAGGTACTACACACCTAAATATAATGGCACCTGAAGTGACATTTCCACTGGAGCTTCTAAACTTGACTCATCTCTGGAAAATGACTCTTCTCCGCTCATTTTTACTGTAGATTTTTTTGGGGTGTAATTTCACATAAAAAAGGAAATTCTAGAAACACCTTTTAAAAGAGGCAAAGAACAGGAGTTAGTAGAGTTAGTAGATAGTAGAATGATTTTCTTCAACAAAAAATAATGCAAAGAATAATCCTGAGCTGTTACTGTGCTGTGTCCCCAATGTACAATATGGACAAATAGCTTTGTAGCATTCATATTACTACTATCCTATTAGAGTACTATATATAGCGCCATCCATGAGCCTGCCATAGACATGCCTGTTATTCACATCTATGGGACAGATTTACTTACCCGGTCCACTCGCGATCCAGCGGCGCGTTCTTCTGCTGCGGTGGATATCGGGTCGGCCGGGATTTATTAAGGTAGTTCCTCCGCCGTCCACCAGGTGGCGCTGCTGCGCTGAAACAACGGACGCACTGGAGTCACCGAGCCAGCCTGAGTGATGGTAATGCAAGCTCCACGCAGATTTTTTTTTAATGGCGTGCGTTTTTTCCGAATCCGTGCGGGTTTTCGCTCGGCCCACGCCCCCGATTTCCGTCACGTGCATGCCAGCGCCGATGCGCCACAATCCGATCGCGTGTGCCAAATCCCGGGCAATGCAGGGAAAATCGGCGCAAATCGAAATATTCGGGTACACCAAAAAAACGCGAATCGGCCCCTTAGTAAATGACCCCCTATGTGTTGTTCCACAATATAACTATAAGCAACAAATGCAGATAAAAAAAAAAAAAGTTTTGTTTTTCATTCTTTTTCTATCTTTTACTCCTTGTCGTGAGATTTGTTTAGATATAGAAGGATTCAGATGAATAAGATCTCGCTGGAATGTCTGATGACGGTCCAAGAGCCCGGACAGCGAGACGGGAACAAGGTCGGCCAATGGGAATCTTCCAATGATTGATACGCTACATAAACACTGGGTGATAGGCACATTCTTTGTAGTCTATAAATAAGTCGGATGAGTTTTGCGTTTGTTAGAGGGTCACGCTGTGTACTGCGCTCGTCATGTGAGGGGCAGCCAATAGATAGGAAGAGGCTTTCATGTTACTAATACTGCAGATCACGTTATCCGAGCCCAGTGTATAACATGCAGCAGTAATGCAGTACATGGAATGATAGATCCGAGTGCCTGCGGGAGGCTTCCTGTCCTACAGGCTTGAACCTGCACATGTCTGGAAAGTCAGGATCCAGAATCCAAGGTTCAACAGCCAGAATGCTCAGCAATAACTGACATGGGGCGCATCATTAACCTGCAGCAGAAATCAGTTTCTGATGCAGGTTTTTTACACAGCGGATGAATGAGATTTGTAAAGGTTAAAAGGCTCCTTGCTCCACCACTAGACCCCTGCTGTGTGCAGCTTAAAGGAAATCTACCATTTGTTTTTATGCATGATGAACCAAACATACCGTGAGCTACACTGATGCAGAAACATATCTTGTTTCATCCATGATCTGAGTGGTTTTTATATTTTATATTATAAAATTATGATAATGAGGCTCTGTCGCTCCTGTGGCTGCCCCGACACTTCTCCCTTTACCCTAATTATGCACTGCTTCAGAGAATGATGAAATCACTGGGGCTCATTTACTAAGGGTCCGCGGACCGCATTTTCATCAGGTCTTCCGACATTTTCCGTGTTGCGCTGGGGTTTTGGCGCACGCGATCGGATTTTGGTGCATCGGCGCGGGCTTTCACATGACACAAATCGGGGGGCCGTTGGACGATCCAACGGATTCGGACAACGCGCAGGATTTAACATTGCAAATTGTGTCGCAAGACATGCACTCAAATACACCGGGAAGAAGAAGGTAAACTCTGGCGGACCTCAGCGGGGAAGCGACACATGCAGGATCTCAGGCGCTCGATGTTGGTGAATCACGCCAGACTTCATCCTCATCGGACCGTCCGGATCGAGTAAGTAAATGTGCCCCACTGTGTTGTGTCTGACAGGCAGAAGTAATCAATCGCTGTACCATCCCCCAGCTGCTGTATATGATGCATCCAGCTCAGGTTCATTAGTCCTGTCTGGACAGTTCAGGCAGCTGTGTATGTGGAAGTAATGTGTTCTGTATGGCAGCCAGTCTGCACCAAGCTTTCCCAAGGTCCTGAATTTTATAATTGTTTTTTGAGCAAAACCACTCGGTTCAGGGAATAAACAATATATGTTTCAGCATCAGTGTCGCTACAGCATTATTAAGGTATGTTTGGTTCACAATGCATAAAAACAAATGATAGATTTCCTTTAAAGGTTGAATGATGTCAACAAATTGCACCTATCAGGCTTAAAGGGGTTGCCTACCTTCAGGAAATGATTGATAGTGTTTGTGTAATTAAAAATTATTCATTTTTCCAAAATACTTTCTGTAACACACAGCTCTGATTTCTCTCTGTGCTGTGCACCTGTATGACATCACATGACTGGTTTATATGCCCTCCCCCTTCTCCAACCGGCTATGTGCTTTGCCTGGAAGAAGCTTCGAGTGATGTAATGCTTCCACCTAAATGCTAGTAATGCCAGATGGTACACACTGGAGAGAAGAGCATACACTGCTCACTACAGGAAAAGAAAAGAGCCAACATGGAAAGCTTTTTTATTAATAAAGTATTTAAAGCGAACCTGTCACAAGGGATGGGATATTTAGCCAGTGACAGGTTCCCATAGCCTATGCTATGCTGATTTACAAAAAGCCTTTGTCAGCATTCTGAATCATTTCAGTACTTTATATTAATTTACATTACCTGGCTCCCTGCCAGCAGCGTGTGGTGAGTCCCTGGGGGAGGAGGGGATCACCAAATCACCAATGCTGATTTGAAATATGCCTTCGTCCGCATTTGAAATAATTTCAATAGTTTGTATGAATTTATTTGGTGACAGGTTCCCTTTAATGAAGTGTACTATTATCACCTGCACTATTTATTACTGAAATAAAAAAAAAAGCTTTAGTTACCCTTTATATGACATATTCCATCAGTTTTACTGAAGGTAGACATGTCCTACTAGGAAGGAGGTCTGAATTAGAATTTTATGTGAGAGCAGACATTATGAGGTTTTGAGGTTCTGCAGCAGCTGAGGTTTATATAATGATTAGAGATGAGCGAGCACTAAAATGCTCAGGTGCTCGTTATTCGAGACGAACTTTTCCCGATGCTCGAGTGCTCGTCTCGAATAACGAGCCCCATTGAAGTCAATGGGAAACTCGAGCATTTTTCATTGAAAGAACACATTGAAAGAACACTAAAGA
>CM033647.1:9673606-9799207 GCA_019512145.1 Engystomops pustulosus | reverse complement strand
TGTATCCCATATACAGCCCTCCCAGCTTAGTAATATACTGTACCCCATCTACAGCCCTCCCAGCTTAGTAATATACTGTATCCCATATACAGCCCCCCAGCTTAGTAATATACTGTATCCCATATACAGCCCCCAGCTTAGTAATATACTGTATCCAGGGTCGGACTGGGGTGCCTGGGGCCCACCAGAGAAATTGATTCTGGGGGCCCACCATACCGCTATCTAGAAATATTCGTTATTTCCCAGGAGTTCACTGCGGCTGCATTGTGCTTAGCCCTAACTTACCTATAAGAATAACTTACTATAACCCTTCACCTTCTACGTATGTTCTCTGCAGCACATAAGAAGACTAGGCAGTGACATTATAGGAATAGTCTAGATAGTTAGTTAGTAATTACAGTTATCAGACTCAGAAGTGGGATTCAGTACCTCACATGTCACTCTTCTCCTTTGGGTACTGCATTGCAGATCAACTTCTGCTTTATTTTCTTATCACTGGAGAATTTTCCACCAGATATCTCCATCTCTGTGTGGCATATCTCCACACTGTGCAACTAAAAATATCACAGTCACTACGGCATAATGTCACCTGGATAACTCTGTGCTTCTAAATAATATTTACCACTCAGAACACAACTGACCACATTGTGCTCCTCACCAATACCAAATATACCCCCATAACAAAAACCATACTGTGCCCTCTAAATAAATCAAATATTACATTGCGACTCCTCAATACTTCGCCCACTCGAGAAAATGGCAGCTCCCGCCGTTTTGCTTTTGGCGGCCAGAAACAGAGCCAATCACAAGCCAGGAGACTCTGCACGTGTCCATAATGCTGAGTCTCCAGTACATTGTCGTTCTGGTGGTGGACGTGTCCATAATGCCGAGTCTCCGGTACATTGTCGTTCTGGTGTTGGACGTGGCTTCTCTTCTTCTTGTTGTAGTCTCAGGACACTCAGGAATATCAATGATGGATGTTCATGACTTAATAAGAAAAATTGGTCTTGAAATGAAGGATGAACAATTCTTTGTTCTTATTTATAACCTCTTTAGGGGTTCAACTCAAATGGTAGCCTTTAGAGAAGCGCCAGGCAGCAGTCTTTCAGGTGTACAAAACAGGCGTCTTTATTTTGAACATAAAGATAACAGGCAAAAGGGCTTGCTCCAGCCGGCAAAACAAAAATGCATAGTCCATATAATAAATCTCAGTCCATTTTATCAAGCACAGTTCACATTCACAGGCACAGTACGGTACTTCACCCTCCTGGGTTAGGAGCACCTTTCCAGTCCTCAGACTTCCCCACACAGCAAGGCTCAGCTCTGGCTCTGCTATTCCCTGTGTTCCACTTAGCTACACACAGGTAGGGAACCACCCACTTTCTCCTGACACAGGTGGCTTTACATAGGGCTGCAAGCCGTGGCCTGGAACGTGGGAGCAGCCAACCCACCCAGCACTGTGACTGCTCCAGAAAAAACCCGTCCCGGATCAGCTGCATTTCAGCTATGCTAAAATAACAAATACTGGTTTTTACTTCACGGAGGCCAGGCACCATGGTGACACGTATCTACCATCCACCACCTTGTGTCTTTCTACATACCCCCCCCCTCTGCCCAACTCAGGGGGTCTGGGCACCTTCAGCCAGCATGCAATAAACCCTAGACAGCGCATCTGCGTTACCTTGTAATTTTCCAGGCCTATGCTCCACTGTAAAATTAAAGTCTTGCAAAGCCAAGAACCAACGGGTCACACGGGCATTGTTACCCTTTTTCTCTCTTAGCCATTTCAGAGCAGCGTGGTCTGATACCAGCCTGAACTTTCGACCCAGGAGGTAGTACTGGAATGAATCTAGGGCCCACTTGATGGCCAAGCATTCTCTCTCGATTATTGAATAGTTACGTTCCGCTGGGGACAGCTTTCTACTGACATAGCACACTGGATGTTCCTCCCCATTTACCACCTGCGACATTACAGTCCCTAGGCCCACCTCTGATGCATCTGTTTGCACCACAAACTCACCAGAAAAATCAGGGGCTATCAACACTGGCTGTCTACAGAGAGCAACCTTAAGCTTCTGGAAAGCCCCCTCAGCCTCTGGGGACCACTTGATCATGGCCATTTTTTTTCCCTTTGTAAGGTCGGTAAGGGGTTCTGCTATTTCAGCAAAGTTTGGGATAAATCTCCTATAATATCCCACAATACCACTTGTTTCTTTATAAGTGGGCGGGGCCAGTCCTGGATGGCTTCTACCTTATTTATCTGGGGCTTAATCTCACCTCTCCCTACGACATAGCCCAAGTATCTGGCTTCTTCCATCCCAATGGCACACTTACCGGCCTTTCTAAGCACATTCAGGACTGCTTGGATTTTACCAAGATGACCCTCCCAATCCCGGCTAAAGATCACTATGTCATCCAAGTAAGCGGCTGAATATTCTCTGCGAGGTCTTAAGACTCGATCCATAGCCCTTTGGAAGGTGGCTGGGGCCCCTTGTAAACCGAATGGCATCCTGACATGCTGGAAGGATCCCTCAGGTGTGGAAAAGGCTGTCTTCTCCCTGGTTTCCTTAGATAAGGGAATTTGCCAATACCCCTTGGTGAGGTCTAAGGTAGTGATACACCAGGCTGGTCCTAACCTCTCAATAAGCGCATCTACCCGAGGCATGGGGTATGCATCTACCTTTGACACCTCATTTAATTTGCGATAATCATTACAGAAACTCTCCATTGGGCTTTGGGACTAGCACTATGGGACTGGACCACCCACTTTTAGATTCCTCAATGACCCCTAGTTTCATCATTCTGTGCACTTCCTTGGTGATGACTGCCCTCCTTGCCTCTGGAATCCGATATGGTTTTAGGTTTACTCTCACATGAGGCTCCGTAACTATCTTGTGTTCAATTACATTAGTTAGCCCTGGTGCTTCTGTGAATAGATCTCTATTTTTCTCCAACAATTGTCTGCACTGGTGTTTTTGAGAGGAGGACAGGGTCTCTGCTATCTTCACATTCTCTATGTTGACCTCTGATTGGGTCACAAGGCAAAAGGCCTCTGGGGCATCTCTATGTTTCCAGGGCTTAAGCAAGTTAATATGATAGACCTGATAGGGTTTTCTTCTGCCTGGCTGATGAACTCGATACTTAACTTTGCCCACCCTCTCGACAACCTCATAAGGCCCTTGCCATCTCGCCAAGAATTTGCTCTCCACCGTAGGTACTAACACCAAAACTCGATCCCCCGGACTAAACTGTCTAAGACGAGCCGATCTGTTATAGACTCTAGCCTGTGCTTCTTGAGTCTTCAGGAGATGCTCTTTGACAATAGGAGTGAACTGAGCTATCCGATCCTGTAATTGGGCAACATGTTCAATGACACTTTTGTAGGGTGTAACTTCGCTTTCCCATGTCTCTTTTGCTCAGTCTAACAGACCTCGTGGGTGTCGGGCATACAACAGCTCAAATGGAGAGAACCCTGTGGAGGCTTGGGGTACCTCCCTAATGGAAAAGAACATGTAAGGTAACAGGTAATCCCAGTCCCTACCATCTTTCTGAACTACCTTCTTTAACATAGCCTTCAAGGTCTTGTTGAAACGTTCCACCAACCCATCTGTCTGTGGGTGGTAAACAGAGGTGCGTAGTTGAGTAACCTTCAGTACCTTACAGAGATCCTGCATGACCCTGGATATGAATGGAGTCCCTTAGTCAGTCAGAATCTCCTTAGGTAGCCCTGTTCTAGAAAATATTAGAAACAATTCTCTGGCGATAACCTTGGAGGAGGCCTTACTCAGGGTAACGGCCTCTGGATACCTGGTAGCATAATCCACTAGCACTAGTATATACTGGTGACCCCCTAGCCGATTTTACCAGAGGCCCTACTAAATCCATGGCAACCCTCTCAAAGGGTACTTCAATACTCGGCAATGGTATTGGGGGTCTGCGAAAGTTTGCCACCGGGGAAGTTACTTGGCAAGTAGGACATGACTGACAATAATCATGACTAGGCACCGATACTGTTTGGGGACCAGGAGCTGTTCCACTATGTCCTCACGGATTTTAGTCAATCGGTACAACAAATTTTCATTCATGGCAAAATGAGGAAATCTTTTGTCTGCCCCTAGCTCTTGAGGAACCCCATTAATTACCATTACATTCGTAAAAGCACCTTTTAGAGCTTCATCTTGAAGTTGGGCCGTCCCAAAGTTACCCCTAGACACCTCCAGGTCTGGGACAGTATCTTCAACAGTTAACCCTTCCTCCCTGTTCCCCAACATGACAGAGAATGGAAATTCGGGGACTACCTCAGGGTCTGTGCTCAAGGGGCTGTCCTTTTCCTTTGGGAGTCTCGGCTGTACCACCTTATCCCAAAGACCCCAGAACAAAGGACAGTCCCGACCAACAATTATGTCATGCATCAGTCCTTGCACTATTCCCACCTGGTGGGATATTGCACCCCCATCTGTTTTTAAGGTAACCTGCACCACTGGGTACACCTTGGTATCCCTATGTATACAAGTGACCCCCAACGTCTTCCCAGGGACCAACTCATGAGATATATGGGCTGTCACGAGTGTTACCAGACTCCTCGAGTCCAGGAGTCTGATGATGGGGGTACCATTCACCCTGATTGTACAAAGTGGTAGTCCCTTCTCCATATTTGGCAAAGCACTGCACGCAAGATGCGCAAACATAGAGCTCCACCTCCCAACAGAACAGTCCATGGGTTCCGCATTGAGAGGGCACTGAGCCGCCATATGACCTGGAGCATGGCATCTCCAGCAGATTTCTCTCACGGTGGGTGAAGATGTCGTCTCAAGTACATTCTTGGCCTTGGAATGTCCTTCACGAGAGGACTTTGCTCCCTTCCTTTGGCCTCCAGAGTCACTTTGGGCACACCAGTAAGGAGAGGTCAGGGGTGCTGGGCCTGCAACAGAGTTCTCAACCGCCTGATATCTCTCCACCAGACACACTAAGTCATCTGCAGTCTGGGGATTTCCCTGTGCAACTAAGCATTGCACTGGCTTGGGAAGTGCATGAACATAGCGATCCATCACCAAACGCTCCACCATTTTTGCTGGGGAACAGACATCCAGCTGTAGCAATTTCTGGACAAGGTGCAGAAGGTCAAACATTTTGGACCTTGGGGGCTTGTTCCTCTTGTAACCCCAATGATGCACTCTCTGAGCTCGAACCGTAACAGTTACACCAAGGCGTGCCAGGATCTCAGCTTTCAACTTTTCATATTCCCTGGCATCCTGAAGAGACAAATCATAGTAGGCCTTTTGTGGCTCACCTATGAGAAACGGGGCCAAGACTACAGCTGGCAGTCTCTCGCGTTCAGCGACCCTCTCAAAAACAGTAAGGAAGGCTTCCACGTAGTCTTCTGGAGTAATTTTCTGTAATGCCTCACATACTGCTTTTCTCACATGCTGCTCATCCACCTGGCTAGGTGGGGCTGTGGTCCCCTTGACGCTGATTGCTTCTGCCATCATGGCCATCTGTTTAATGAGCAACTGGTTTGTCTCTTGCTGCTGAGCACTGGCCTGCACCAGATGCTTTACAAGCTCCTCCATTTTTTCTCTGTGAACTTTTAAGTCAGCAGCAGGCTTAACCCAGGATATGCAGTCTTTTAAAGAGGAATCGTTGCCCGCATCCTCCACCAATTGTAGGGGTTCAACTCAAATGGTAGCCTTTAGAGAAGCGCCAGGCAGCAGTCTTTCAGGTGAACAAAACAGGCGTCTTTATTTTGGACATAAAAATAACAGGCAAAAGGGCTTGCTCCAGCCGTCAAAACAAAAATGCATAGTCCATATAATAAATCTCAGTCCATGTTATCAAGCACAGTTCACATTCACAGGCACAGTACCGTCTCCTGACACAGGTGGCTTACATAGGACTGCAAGCCCTGGCCTGGAACGTGGGAGCAGCCATCCCACCCAGCACTGTGACTGCTCTAGAAAAACCCCGTCCCGGATCAGCTGCATTGCAGCTATGCTAAAATAACAAAAGCATGTCAGTGGCCGAACGCTGCTGACACCAGCAATACTGACTTTTACTTCACCGAGGCCAGGCACCACGGTGACACGTATCTACTATCCACCACAACACCTTGTGCCTTTCTACACCTCATACATGGACTTTGTCTTTTATCGGTGAATGTATCTCTATTCTTTGATCCGACTCTTCTTAGGATGTTTAATAATTTTACTATTTTACTTTTATGTCTCTCTACCATGTCCTGCACCCTCTTCTGTTACCTCTGTCTAAAAATTGTAAACATCAACAATAGAAGCTACATCTACAGAGAAGGTTTCCCAATGCCTCCCGCTTCTTGACGCTACACTGTTGAGTCCGGTCCTTTCACCTCTACTCCACCGAACTCCAAACCCCTGTTAGAAAACAAGACTCGCACACTCTGCTTGGATTAAATTGGCCACAGCAGCCATTTTATTAACAATACAAACATTGAACAGTTAAATGTAAGTTAACAGTAACGCCCCCCTTACCCTTTTCTGAGAGAAGTGAGGTCCTTGGAGCTCCAAATGACTACCTGCCACTCTGCACCCCTACCTTCTGTCTTTACCCCAAACCGCCACCACTGGTTCAAGGGCTCCATTAAGTGCAGCAATGGCCGTCTCCGCTCCTTTTTCCATTCCCCAGGACACCACCCAGCGGGAGCCCTAACCGCCATCCCCCAGGTGGCCCCCAAAATTAAATAGATGAGCTCTCTCTTCTAGGTATCTTTTTACCCCCCACTTTACCAACTCCAAGGACCTTGCTCCTCCCTCACCACCTCCCTTCAGCTGCCATGACATCGCAAATCCCTGCCCCCCCACCCTCGTTGAATTTAGGGTGGGCGAGTGGGACCTTTCCTGCTTCTAAAATATGGCTGACTGATCTTTAACGGTCCCTAAACACCACCCCTGACAACTCCTGCTCTTTCCCTAACCTCCCCCTGACTACCGATCCCTCCTACGAGGCTGCGTCTTCTTTCTGTGTTCTCTGTAGCACACTATTCCCATTTTACTCTTCCAGATCTGTCCATGAAAACACTATTACATTAGGAATGGTTATAAATGGGACAATAGATTTTGTAATACTTCCAGCTATGATGGAATCAGTTCTGTGTTATATTATTGCGCCTTCATTGTGGTTTATGCTGTTTTTCTGCTCCTCGTGTCCTATCATTGTATCTCTCCACAAACATATGAGGAGGATCCAAGTCTCTGCTACAGGATCTACATTCCCGACCCTACAGCCTCATAAGGTCCCTTTGTCTCCTCACATTAGCAAACTGTACACGATGCATATATCTGATCACATGAAATCACAGCAGCCTCCATGGACTTCTACTACTCCCCATCCATGCTGTGATTGCATGTGATCAGGTACATACATGGGGTTGATTTTGCAGATGTATAAGGACCGTAGATGATGTCATCGTGGTCACATGACTTTAAGTGTCCATTGATGTAACAGGATCTCTGTCAGATTGTAGGTAACAGATCTCTGTCCAGTTTTCTCATAAAGAAGATCTATCATAGCACTTAAACTTGCAAATCAGAAGAAAGGATGCAGGGCTAGTTGTAAAGAAAAATAATGATGTATAATAGTATGATATACATATATGATATATATATTATATATATTATAATATATATAGATAGTGTGTCTTCTGCATTCGTGTCTCCGGGTGTTTACGCTGACCTCCTCCGGTTTCCCTGTTGTAACCTGAAGTGCCGTCCGTGTTTTCCCGTGTACCAGTCGTTCTCCTGCTGCTGTCTGGATTGCTTTGTCGTCGCGTGTACCCTCTGCTGGGTGACCGGACTCACTTGTTGCAATCATCTGGCGCTCGACCTTTGTGCCTGGATTTCGACCACGCATTGAACTGGCCTTCTTGTACTACACCTTGGCGCCATGCCCAGACAGTCACGAACCTGAGCAAAACACCGGTGAGGTACCACGCCGCAGCTTGCTTAACCCGCTACCGCGGCTCTAGGTGAATCAGGTGTGGGAGTACTGGGCTGGTACTCACCGGACTCCTCCTTGCGAATCCACCTTTCACGGTCCCAGGTAGTGGCTAGGTCATGGTTTGCCAAGTGGTCCTAGAAGATCCAACACCCGCCGTAGACCTCGAACAGTCTGACACTGCTATCTATATTCCTGTGTAAGTGATTCCTAGGACTCTGGTATAAGTCTAGAAGCAGGACCGCTACGCAACCTTGTTCCGCACATTGTGTGTATAATGTAGTAATAATGAATCGTTATAGGTAAAAGAACATTAACTGATTGACCAGTAGCATAGTAAAAACAGGGAATGTCCCCTCCCATTTCTTCCTGTAGTCATGTATTAATTATATAGACGATACCATTGAATAGATCTCATCACTCCCTAGTCTATGGACCCGGGAGCTGTTGCTTTATGGTGCTGGTGAATATGTAAATACGTCTTATGATGTCCTAATACGGAATCCGTGCATAGGTACAGTCCTGCATTATACATCACAGTTGTCACGGCTTCATGAAATGAGAAGGCCAGAATCAGTTGTGTTTCTTAACCCTCACTGGGGAAGAACGATTTGGTTTGCTCCTTGGCGATCATGAGAAGCATCAGAAAGAGAACACGATGAGGTGGTGCGAGCGATAGGGAGGAGAACATTCCCCCATCAACAGAAGAGAGGTTCCACTAATGTTAATACCGGGTAATGATGTGAAGAAGCCCCCCACAACATCATCAGGGCTTCCGGAAACCAGACCTCCCCATAAGAGGAGTATAGAGAGCGTCCGTCTTAAGGAGCCCCCCCGGATGGCAGAGCGAAGCGGGAAGTCTGAGAGAGGACGAGCGAGCGACCGGTTTGGACATTTCCATCGCTGTCTGTCGACGCCGGGAAACTTCTAAGAGCCACAGGAGAAGAAACAGCCACGTGAAGAAAGGTAGTCGAGGAAAAGTACAAGTGGTGTGAAAAGCGGGACAAGCGAGCACATGTCCAATGGCGTGGTGGTATTACAGATCTCAAGCAATCTATTATAGAATGAATTGTGCGGGGGCTTGTTGTAAACCACAACACAATCTGTAGAGTCAGGATGTTTGGTGCCAGAAAATCTTATTATGGTCAGGAAACTTTTCAATCAGTCCCTATATCGCGCCCCCGCACTGCTTACATTATGGCCCAGAGGGGGCACAATATTGGTTTTTTTGATGTTAGGAGTGTCTTGCGTGTTGCCCAATATGAAGAATTTAATCTCAATTATCTAGAAGTTCCCCCATCTCCCCTATATAAGTACTAGGGATCCTAACATGATTTTTCTCTCAAGGAGAACCTGGAGCCTGGTCCTCGAGAGGAGTAGTAGATGGAGCGGCTGCCCCTCTCAGGCTGGAAGATCTGGAACTTTCATAAGGAGGTGGGATTAAGGACAGTTTATGGAACGGTAAGTGTCACTGATGATACAGGAAGTCTTCCACTCACCACCAAGGCTCTCTGCACCTCACCACTACATCATCTACACCAGCGTGGGGGGGGGCGTTCAGTACTACCACCCACAAGACTCTGCCGAGTTACAGTCGCTCTGTTATGGGGGCAGGACTGAGGGGCAAAGCGCAGGAGGGAACCTGGGCAATTAATATCTGCCCCCCCCCCCGTTTGGAGGTCGGGTCGAATATGTGAGCAGTTGGGGGGCCAGCATAGCGTACCCCACCCCCACTCTATATACAAAGATCCCCCACACACTACCCAGTATACATGGCAGTTCCCCCCCCCGCCCCCCCCCACAGTATTATGCAGTACCCCCAGGAAAAGGGCCGGAACAAGATGCTCACGCCCCTCTGTCTCCTCAGGTGATGTCGGCTCGGCACCTCTGCAGGGAGAAAACTTCGCAGTGAAAGGGTTTTCAAGCAGAGGGTGGGTGTGCTTACTTGGAAAGAAGGAATAGAGTGATCCCTCCCTCACCGAGCGCCCAGGGATCCTGGCAGACACAGCCGCCAAAGTTATCTCTTTATCCCATTGCTAGTCTCACCTTACAGAAACCAGGTAGGACTCAACTTGGTTCTCCATCGATTGCTCCCCTATCAGTGAATAATGACGCCTAGCGCTTGTGGAGTTCAGAGGAGGCATGCTATCTGGGCGGCCCGGACACTGACTGTCCCTGTCTTATGATTTTATTCCTCTTTCTCAAGGATTACATGTTTTTGTGAGCGTGGCATGACAAATGACGAGGCACGTCATTCTCCGGGATTTTATCCCAAGCGGAGAGCCACCCATGTGGTTCCATCGAGACCATGTCAGATCAATGCAGCGAGCTCATTCTGCGGAGCTGCCGTATCTGCACGGAGAGGGGCACATCCTACATCGGATCTCTTGTAATGATACTTATCAGCTGGGGTGCTGGGGAGGGGGATGCTAATATGTGAGGGTGACACTTTTGGGATCATGCACACAGTCATGTTATAGGTCATCTAGTATGGACATAACAGTATCATCCATAGTGGTCCATGAGCGTCCTGATTATCTCCCAGTCACACGTAATCACTGTGGTTAGAGGCTTCGGGTCGTGTGTATGATTGCCGCTATGTTGCAGTTCTTTGTTACCTCCCTAGAGATGGAGCCGTCCAAACTCCATGTACAATCCTACATACGTGACCTTCTATATCTTCACGAGACGATCTAATCACACTGAAAAATATTCAGGGAACAGCGACGGCCACATTCAATGCCCGATAGCGATTTTGGCCCTGGCACGCCAACCAACACATATCCAATCCATGAAGATCTCGATCTTGGATTGGGCGGCCGGTCGGCACTATCCTGGCCTCCGGTCGCGTCAGGTGAGTACATACACGTCTGGTCTTCTCAGTTTAGCCGCCTGTGTGATACATCCAGGTCTAAATGTTTGCTCCTGTGCTTCATCCTCCATATGCTGTTTACCGCGCAGCCCGCAGACGAAGCTCCCCCCATTCCGTCTGTTCGCTTTTTCTTCTCTTTGGCGGGTGACTACACTGACACCTGGCCACGGGCAACCTCCCTTTCCCCAGGGACGCCCTCCACGACTGTCTTGTGCGCTCATACACGCAACCTGTAAATGTCCCCCACTGAACCTGGTCCAAGATAAAGAACATCCTAGAGGGGGGTGATGGCGTATTAATCGGAGTTGTCGCACCCCCCGCCCCCCCACACGTCTTCTGCTCGGGCGAGAGGGATGGGTCCGGGGCTATCTCATGACGAGCCGTGTAATAACGTCGATGGCCGCGCGGTCCTCCTCCCTGTTAGCCGTAGCTGTCTGCAGGGTCGGGCGCTGTGGCCCTGGCCAGGCCGGAATGATCGAGGAGAGAAAAAGAGACAATGAGGGTGGAGTGGGTAGGGGGGTTGGAGCTATAGTGCTCAGAGATTCGGAGGTTGAATAGGGGGAGGAGATATTGAGGGGTTATATACGGGGCTTACTTATGAGGGAGTCATTTTGCTTGAGCAAGTTGTCGCCACCCAACCTCCCCCCTTCCCCCCCGAATAGCTTTGTTTGTATTAGGGTCACTATGTGTGTTTTTGGGCGACGGGATCCCAGTGTTAAGTTTTCTCTGTCAGGTGGGGAGTGGCTTCGGTTAGTTTCGGCTGTGGGCGGGGCGTGCGGTTCTGGCAAACGCCACTTACAATTCTTTTAAATGACAATAAAGTGCTGGAAAAATGTTCCTTGTCCCATTCATTTCACTGGTTATTGGAAGCAAGTAGTGATTAAGGTATCTGTCAATCGTGTAGGGATGGGATCAAAAACACCCCTATCTTGGCAATAGTCCCTAGGGATATAGTCATGTATGATGAGTGCTCCATAAAAAGTAATCGATCAGTTCACTATTATTTTCTTTCACAGGTTTTCTGCACGGTCCACCTCCAAACGGAAGAGGGTTTAGCGAAACAATAGCACCATCTGTTTTTGCAGCATCAACTGGTCGGCACGTATCATCAGGCTCACAAGAGCCGCAGCTCCATATGTATGGGACTGTAAGTACATACGGAAATGATTTGAGAACTGGAATCTCCTGAGCTGTATTTCTCGCAGCATGATATAGCCGTGACATCTATGTGCCCTTAGAACGTCACGGTGGGAGGAGACGCCACCTAAGCTCTGCGGATGCTACATGATACGATACCTGCTTCAGGGACAATATGATGCAGATAAGTCCTGTCTCCTGATCATTATTTCTGGCTTCGTGCTTCTAGGTCTGCAGGAAGTGGGACTATCATTCAGACCGGTCCCCTGCTTGCACTCCGTGCTGTCATCTGGAGGAGGCCAGGAGACCCCTAACATTTGAGGACAGGAGAGGGACTATTTTTCCGGGGCCTTCTCCCTATACCAGCACTGGTGGAGGTGATGACCGCAGTGAGGACCATAAACAGAGCCGGCTGGAAATGTATGAGCTCGCCCGGGCCTACAGTAATATCATAGATTCTTGTTCTTATTGGTGAAGGTGGAGGTCAGAGCTGTTATCCCTATTATTTAGCTCTAGACATATCTGAAGTTACAACCGTTCCTGTTGGTAGAGGACAGGATCGGGTGATGGGAGTGGTTGGTGTATGGGATTTGTGAGTCCAGATTGCTCGCCCCGTCCTATGTACCCGAAGCAGGAATTCATGGTTTGTTTGTGCACCCTTACTAGCTATGGAATTTCTGCTTTTCTGCTCTCGAGCCTGACGAGTTGAGCGGATTGGGTGTCTTTTTGTGGCCTTTGTTCGTGGCTGGTTGGAGCACGTTGTGACTTTGTGCTTGGGTGACCTACCAATTGTGAGACGCGAGCAAAGAAACAGAGGCAATGGAGTCAAATGGCTGGCTGTGACGACGCATACAACGGGGAGCACTTTGGTCTTGTTGTTACTGGGCCATGTGCTGTCACTGGGTTCATCTAATGCGCTGGTGTTTGCCTTAACATCTTCGATCTGATGGCACGGTCGGCTACATGCCTCGGGGTGAGGAAACACAAGTCTGGTCTTCTCAGTTTAGCCTATGAAATATCCCAAACCCTGGTTTATAATTTGATCGTGTGATTAACATTTCACACGATGTTACAGGTTCAGCCGCGAGGAAACTAAACTCCAGCGTAGACTTCTTTCATTGGGTGTGATCCTCGATGAACTGGGCACCAGGACACTGTCCTTTCACAGAGGGACGGATGGATCACTATAGCATCATCAACGGCAGTACTATAATCTTGAGTCCATCAGAGATAGGGTCAAGAACGTGGACCACAGGATATAAAGAAACCATTACCTAGTGCTTACGAGGGGGGTGGTTGAGTTTTGGAGTATTGTCGAGTTGAGGTTTAGTTGAGTTGTGAGTTTGTTTGGGCGTGAGTGGTAGTTTGGGGGTGATGGATGTGGATGTTTGCTTGCGAAGGATGGAAGTTTTTTGAGTATTGGTGGCGGTTGTGAGCTGGGATGTGTTTGTGAGTTTGTGGTGAGTGGTTGCGTAGATTGTTTGTAGTGTGTGAGTAACGTTTTTATGATTGAGTGGAGTGGTTGTGTGCGTATTGAGTTGGGGCGTTTTGTTTTGTGATTATTGGTGGATCGGGGGTGGTCTATAGTGTTGATTTGTTGTGGGTGTGATTGTTGTGAGTGTGTGAGTTTGTTGATGCCGGTGCGGTTGAGTTTGGTGTTGAGATGGGGTTTGTGTGAGTGATTTGTGAGTAAGTTGGTGAGTTTTGTGGAGGTCTGTGAGGCGAGGAATTGCTGAGACCTAATGTATGCTGAGTTTTACAAAATGTTTCCTGAGGGTGTACTGAAGGCAAGGATGGACATGATGGGGATTTACGCTAGAGTCTGATTGCTCCAGCCTCCGTCGTCGTGTATGTAGAAGAAGACCCTGAGCTTCTTCAGACCCAGACGAGTGAGCCGAGTTGGGTAGTCTCTTTCGCCCAGCTAGGCGTGCCTGGTGAAGCCCTGCGTGACGACTATGCACACTGCTTTGGCGGATTGACTTGTGGACCACAGAGCCTGGAGGGACCGAGGGTATGACGTAAATGTTGTGTGAAGAGCATCGTGTGCGACACCTGGTCTGTGTTGCGTGTCACGTGCTCTGCCGCCGGGGGTGTAACTTGCGTGGTGCTTTGCAGCTGTCGGGCGCGGTGTAGGGGAAGGACGCGCATGAGACGGCAAGGCTTGGGCTGTTCGGACCTAGGACTTACTTGTCTATTGTTGATTTCCTACCTGAACTTAATTTGCCAGTAGTGCGTTAACTACTTAAGTCACAGGCATTTAATCTACCTACGTAAGTTTTTTTCCCAATAGTAATGACTTCATCTTTATGTTCTAGTGTTCTTTGACACAGGAATTTCGCTTCCTTCAAATGCAGTATGAGTTTGCCGTCTGTGCTTTACACCACCGTTGATCTTCGAAGGGATGCCAGAGACGTCTTCGTGTGCAGGCTTTGCTGTGTCTGCGTGTAGACGGATAACGCGAGTTCCTGAAGGACTGGACGGCATTCCGAAGGACTTCTTGAGACTCCGGTGTGATGTGAGCCGCGGCTGAGACTGATCCGGAATTGACGCGTTCGCGATTACGTCTCGTTGAAATAGGGGCGCGACTGTGAAGGCAAAACATTCTGTGAAGCCAGCCGCTCACAGGGGTCTCCCAACCCTCTCAATATATGAAAGAAATATCTTGTAGTTTGTGTTGGCTTTGGCTGATAGTGACTACAGCGTGTTGGGTAGTGTAGATATTGGAGGGCATATGAAGTTCTGTGGAGCAGCGGTTTCACGGCTTCCAGAAGGCGTGAGTGAACTTCGCACCAACCAGCTCACCCTGCCAGAGCTAGAAGTCTACTGGATCTACTGACCTGCTGCACCATTTGTGATCGTTGTCTGATGACGAGGTAGGCGCGGTTAACGCTGGGCAGTGATGGATGTTCATTAGTGGATTGTTACGAGGCTCTGCGACTATTATAGATTAGAGTTTTTATTATTCTTTTTTTTGTTTGCTTTTGTAGTTTAGGGTTAGTGTGGCCTCCCACGAGATGGAGCCACTTGCACGTGTGGGTTGCTGAGCGCTTATTAACTTCTTGACCCCCTTGTGACTGTGTCTGCATTTTGGGCCCCGCCAGGTAATCCTGAAGTTCCAGGAGGGTCTACCACAGACCCACCTTGCTTGTTGATTATGCACGTTAAGGTAACTAAAAGTAACAACGGTGTTATGACACTTTGGCTTTCTATAGTGATTGACCGAGGTCTGACTGCTGCCGAGCGATAGCCCAGCGGTCAATCGTAATAATGTAATCTTACATCGGTATGCTATGTCATGCGGATACGCATGGAGAGATATGCAGGACACTCCGTAGTCCAGTTGAGTAGTTCCGTCCAAAAAACGTGTGTGTTTACTGATGATGTATCGGCAAGTGTGGCTTCTGTTTGTGCTAACCCCCTTTCCAAGGGGGTCCTTAATATCCCAAAGTTGCCACTTCAAATCATATAATCACCACTTTCCTTGACATTGCTGCGACTACTGGAGAGCTCGCTGCCGTTCTTCACTGCTACTCATAAGGAACACATCCGGGACCTGGGAGGCTTTGCACTGGGACAGTGAAGGAGCCTCCATAGGCTTGAGCCCTCTCTACCAGGGGGCATTTAGACTGCATATTGCTGCAAAACTACCGAGTATATTGCCTGCACCTGTAAACCGAGAGGTTGCCTATGCAGTTATAATATTTAATTGTTACAATAGCTGCGTCTGACACTGATGAGGAAAAGTCACTCATATACTGCTCTGTAGAATGCAGTGTTATAGCTAGTGTCGATCAATCGAGTTCACACTTTGGCGGTTGGCTTAATAAGTACCCTACGGGGGCTGGTTGAACCATTGTAGTAAGAACAAAATAACGATAAAGTAAAAAAAATTTAAACCCGTACACATACGAACAACAAATAAACTCAAGTAAACACTCTCATCACAACTGTAGGTTATCACTTGACTCCCAGAAACGTCCCAATTCTAATAGGTTTTTCCAGCGGTGTTGTACCCCGTAACAGATAAATAACTGACGCATCCGATGTTGAAACTGTTCCTTTTGATGCCCATGTTTGAATGCCAGTTATAAACAAATTCTTAAACAGGATCTCAAATGGGTACAGTTCAGAAGGTGGTTTGTATCGCATTGAGCATGTCGCGAAACGTCTACAGAACATGCACCACACCCACCTGTCTAATACACGTGATATGTTAGTCAGCGGGGCAGAAGATGAAGATTTACTATTTCTTTAGTACGAGGAGTCAGTTTTATTTTTTGTCTGTACTGACAACCATTATAAAACACATATAAATTTGGTGAACCCGGTGTGATCGTACCTTCCCGAATATATTAGGAGACATGTCATTTGTTGGAGCGTCAATCGCTAAGCCGTTTAAATCAGCCACAAAAAGGAGGCCGGGGCATATGCATTTTTTTTATTGCATTTCAACTTTTGGGAATTTTTTCCACCACTTCACTATACCTCCCGTACCCGTCACATGAAGTGCAATTGTTACGCAGGACGAAAATCAGAGCCCTCCCCACAAGCTCTGTCCATGCACAATAAGATGATTTTGCTGATTTTGGGGGGCCATAAACAACGAAACACAAAACTGAAGAGACGAGTAGCGTTAACGGTGTTAAAACCATGTTAGAATGTAACTGTAAGTGGCCCCAGATCCGGAGCATCAGGGGGTCGGACTTCTAATATGAGAAGACTCTTATAGTGAAAGAGTCTATGGAATTTAATTCTTTAATTCTGAAGATACAAAGGTGTGTGAGCTCCTGATCCCATCAGTGGTCATGCTGCACACAGTCACTGTTTAGGACCCCGAAGCAGGTGGCCCAACCAAGGCTGTGCATCACCCCTGAATGGGAGGACCTTGGCCAGCGCCGCTCCCAGGGAGAGGTAAGTACCAGCTCCTGGGCTTATTAACCATGTAAACCTCTTTAACTTATTGATTATATATTATCCCTCAAATTTTTTACAATGGATAATTGTACATATAATGGCACACCCTAATTCTATAAATTATCATCGCGCCCCCTCTCTGCCCCCACATCACACAAAGCTCTACTTATTATGGGCAGGGCTTTATTACACCTGTTCTTACTGCGTCTTCCAGCCTTTATTTTCTCAGATAAGGTTGTAGAATTTCACGAAAAGAATGAGAATCATATTACAATAACCCCGACTCGTAGGGGCGACTAATTACATTAAGCGGGGCATGACATATTATGTGGTTTATGTCTATGTATATTTTACGCACACATAAAATTATTCAGCTTATTGTATTTATTTAAGAGCTTTGCGTAGCCCCCACCAGATCCTAGAATCGGGCTCTGATGGTACCCTCTGATCGAATCCCTTGTCTGCTCCCCGGCGATGAAGGGAGCAGTAGCGCTAGTTTGGCATATGCAGCAGGCTTCCCCATTCATCTCCATGGAGCTGAAGAGGGGGGATAGAACCTCATCAGACCCCCGCTTTTGATCCCTATGGGTTGGGCCTAACTTGTTTGTGGAAAAATCACTGTAATAATTTATGCTGAGCATTGTTTTTGCGGACGTTGTTATCTCTGTGACCTATCTAGTTAGTGACTGTGATATTTTATCGTGCCAGGTGGAGACATGTTGTTTCAGAGCCCTGAGATTCTGCGCCAACGAAGATTCTTGGTGATTCACTTTTACGGGTATGGGAGAACAGCCTCACCATGTGCTGCTGAACACTCGAGAATGAAGACATGTCACCGGTGTCGACAGATACTGGATATCCCACTGTCTAGCTAGTGCCCTGATCAGTTCCGTTTTTCACTGACTAAGTATCTAGTTGTGAGACAAATCCTGAACTGTGTAGTGTTCTATCCATAGAGTTCTTAGGCAATACATTTTAACCGAATAAGGATAGGAAATATTGGACTGCTTGGCTACTTGTAATGCAGACGCCTTGGTGACTGTTGCCAATTAAGGCCGTGGTGGAGAACTTACTTCAGCCTGATGACTCCACTGGGGATCAGAGGAATATACAAGTACGTTTTCTCAGGATGAGGATTAGGAAAAATATTGGTCTTGTGGAGGGCCCTCCTTAACATCCAGCATGACTTTCAAGAAATCATTCGTTTTAGGTCAGTTGAGCGAACCTTCTTCGTACGGAGTTGTAGTGACCCTGGGGCGGTCTCTGTTTTAGTTGTGTTGGGGTTGCTGGTCTCACGTTATTGAAATGGTTGTCAGTATGTTCCTATTCATAACTTGCTGCGGACACATCCATACCAAAGACACCAACCATCCCTAACACAGCTGCCAACCACCAACATAATACCCGAGGAAACACGGATCACTTCTCTGACTCCCCACACATTACTCCAACTATTACAACGCGTAATGCCTGTTGTAACTATTCTGTAAACCAAAAAGTTATTTTGGAACCAAAACCGTATTTAGCCAATAATACACTTCTTTAGAGAACATCTTTCCACATTCTCGTGGTTATTCTATGCAGTCAGAGACACATATTGCAATTATCTGCACACCTGACCCGAGGGCAGACATTTCCATTCTTGTACATATGTATTGATATACTGATTGATGCACGGCGGGCTGCTGCGGATTATATATAAGAGAGCGCGAGATCAGTCGTCACTATCTAGACTTTCAGAGGGGGGTGATATGTCATAATGTGAGTCTCGGGTCATGTATGTTGGGTGGTGGAGTGGTTGTCTCTTCTTGTGTCCCAGGACTTAGTGGATTTTATTGGCTATAATCCATCTCAATGACGAATAGTACTCACATCAAGGATCATGTTCTGTGTCTTGTCTTAGTATTGTAACCGTGTGCATGGACTTTGTCAGTGATACCGATGTCTTATGATATTTGGATGCGACATTGGTCGGGGCTAGACATTAATAGCTTCTCTTGCGTGTTTCGGTTTCCGCAAGCTGTCTGCCACCCTACTGATCTATGTATGGCTCAGCTGTTCTACTGTTCTGAAGATTGTAACCTCAACAAGAGATGGACATCTTCTTACTAGAGAAGATTTCCCCAGAGATATTCCATGGTCTGCGTTTTCCGGTGTGGGATCGTCCTCGCAGCGCACCCCTATGGGCGTTTACTATAATCATTATGTATTATCACAAAACACAACACAAATGCATTGATTGCCAACCAAAAGCTGCATAATTTTTTATTGCTTTCTGCGGTGATTGGCTCAGTCCGTCTGTGCTATGTAATTGTGTCCATATTGGGTTACTACTTTAGCTCCTCGTTTGTCCTCATCATTGTTTACCCTTACAAACTAGAAGAAGACTACAAGTCTCACTCCAGGACTACTATTCCCGACCTCAAGCCTTAATCACTAGCTGTTATAACTATAACTATGTTAATGATCTTGAATAGTTCTTTTGTTTTTCCTTGTATGTACTTGACGCAAGCCGATGGACAGCATGTAGTAGCGACAGTACCGGCGGTTTCACGAAACATTTAACCTTTGTTTTTTTAGGCCTTCCATTTTTGATTTCTATAAGAGGAACAACCATCCAATTAGGACAACTATCTACCATAATATAACTCCTAGCACATTACTATTAGCATGGAATAGCTGCAAACCTATGGGCGTTGAAAAGTGATAAAATGCCGGGGACCAATAGAGGATAGACCATCTATATAATTAATGTAGGCCATTTACAGATTGTGGTGTGCACCAATCTAAAGGGGTATTCGAGGGGTGGGGGAGGGGATGGGAATATAAGTCTGCCATACAAACCCATGTGATATAAATAAATGAATGATAATCAAAACTTATGTCATTAGTACAAAATTGGGCTAATAGTGTTGCACAAAATTGTTATGAACATTTAAAGTTGTGCAGAGTCTTCACCACATATGGGAAACTTCAGTCCATGATCCTACAGTTCTCCAGCTAACCTCTCCCTTTATGCCCTGATCCCAGTGATGACTAACAGACTTTCTTACTCTGTTTTGCAGAAGTTTCACCAATATGGTGCCACTGCGAAAATACAAGTCCCATGATCGCAGTTTCAGAAAATCTCCTCCCCCTCTTATGCTTGATTCACAGTGATTGGACCTACAGACTTTCGTTAACTTTACACATAGTAACTGCCATCACTGCCATGACTCACTGAGAGGATGCGTTCTTATCAAACCCTACAGCCAAACTAAGTTGGTTGATCACATGCAGGCTGACCCAGGCCGAGGGTGCAGGAACAGTGATGGGACATATGCCACCTTCAGCCATTTGTCCTGTGTCTGAGGAGCAGGAAGAAATCATACGGACTGATTAGGACGAGAGGAGTCAGTAACATTTCAATTTTCTCCATTATAGTTACTATGACAGCCATGTTCTCGCTAAGGGGAGCAAATTTGAAATAACAACTATCTACAACCTGTAGCTTATATTCTATGACCCATTGTAGTATCGATTAGTTATGCTGATTCTGGAATACCCCATTAAGGAAACTCTCAGCAAGAGGCAAAATCCTATGGGTTGCAGCCAACTCTCTTATTGCCCCTGGCTTGGGTGTGTAAGACCGCTTGGATCCTGCGATAAAGGTGTAGAGACGGTGGACACCACCACGCCGTCGTGCAACTCCCTACAGTGCTTCGTACAGCAGTTTTTCTGTTGTACCACTGGTATAACCCCCACAGTACACATCCGCGTTTCGGGCGCAATCCCAGTTTTTTTATCTCGTCTTCTGTGCCCAGGGCTGCCACCAGCGCTCCCCCAGCAGGACTGGAGGCAGAGTAGCTCTGTGGCATACCTTTGGGCAGATTCCAACGATACCTAAAACGGTCAATAACTCTGACATCCCTTCATCCCACAAAAAACATCATCTTGTTTTATAACTGCTTCCAGAGTTGGTAATACTGGACTGTGGATGAGTGAAATCCGCGAGAGTCCCCTAGTTGCTATTATCTGTGTTGTTGTTGTCTCTGTTTCTTTTTATCTCACTTTGCCCGTATGGTTTGGAGCAGGACGGGACTGTCCTGACCAGTGTCACTTTACCTTAGGGGTGGGTGGGCAGATTTTGGCAGTGGAAAAGGGGGATAAGTTCGGAAGAGCACGTTTCGTCTAGACAGAGACTAACAACATGTCTTGTCTGTCTTTTAGTCCATACAGTTGTTCTGTATTAGAGCAGGGCATAAACAGTAATGTATAATATGTGGCGTTATTTAAGGGAAAGCCACCTCTGGTCACCCTCAATACATCCAAGCCTACGCTAGGTTATTGGCACAGGTTTAGTGGAGGGTGACGGCGATTATGGGGGAGGATTACTTACGTGGTCGATTCACGAGCCACGGGCGTCTCTGTCGCGTGGATTAGGGTCGTCCGGGATATGAGAAGGATCCGAGTCTCTACTACAGGATCTACAATCCCGACCCTACAGCCTCATATCACTGCTTTTCTAAACCATAACTTTAGTAGACTTCTACTACTCTCCATCCATGCTGTGATTGCATGTGATCAGATACATACATGGGGTTGATTTGGCAGATGTATAAGGACCGTAGATGTTGGCCATAATGGTCACATGACTTTAAGTGCCCATTGATGTAACAGGATCTCTGACAGTTTTCCATAGAGTAGAATATCATAGCTCTTAGACCTGCCAACCAGGAAAAAGGACGCAGGGCAATGTAAGAAAAAAAAAATTGGGAAAACTATGATAGTGTCCCCAAGTGCAGTTGCAAAAACCATAACATGCTAAATATATACACAGTATATACATTTATATACACATATATACACAGTATATACACATGTACACACAGTATGTACACATATACACACAATATATACATATATACACAGTATATACATATATACACAGTATATACATAAATACACAATATATACATATATATACAATATACATATATACACAATATATATACAGCATATACATACCTTTTAAGATGTTTGGATGACCACCCGGCCGTGGCATCAGGCGGGTGTTTCCGGTGGTTGTTCGGGCGGGTGTTCTGGCGGGTGTTCGGGCAGGAGGGAGGGGGGGTTGGAGTGGTTGCACATCATATATACACAATATATGCATATATACACAATATACACAGTATATACACAGAATATACATATACACAGTATATACGCATATACACAGTATATACACATATACACAGTATATACAAGGTATATACACTATATACACTTTATGCACAGTATATACACATATACACAGTATATACACAATATACACAAATTATACATATATTCAGGGACTTGGCGATCCAGGAGAGGTGGGTGGGCCAGGAGAGAGGGCAGTAGCCGAGACACAGAGGGAGGGGCCCGGGGACGCGATCTGCCAGGGACCCAGCAGTGCATTCCTGGACCACTTGGCAAAGCACTGCACACAGGGTCCGTGCATCCCCGGGACCCTGAACCTCATGGGCCCCGTAGCAGCTGCTACGGCTGCTACGGCGGTAGTTACGCCACTGAACAAACCCCATACAGCAGGACTAGAAAGCTAGGAACCTTTGCTCAGGCACGGAGAACAGGGCATGCTGGGCTTTATGGCTGGAGGTGCACGCTGATAGGCTGGGACAGCCTAGCGGGGAAACACCCTGCTCTTTTAAGAAGGAGAGAGAGACCCTGCCCATGCCCTAAGGGAGCTGGAGCAGGGCCAGACATGAGGGCTAAAGGTAAGCCTGTGACAGGGAATGTGAACAGAGGCAGAACCCGTCGTCAGTGTTACAAAGATTGGAGGAGAGGTAATTATTGTGAGCAGTAGGGGGCAGCATAGCAGTTACCCCCCCCCCCCCACAATATATATATACAGCCCCCCCCACACCCTCCCCGGAATACAGCCGGTCCCCCCCCCCCCCCACAGTATATATGCAGCTACCCCCAGTATAAAGGTCGGACAACGCTCACGCCCTTCTGTCTCCTCCAGGTGATGTCGGCTTCGCACCCCTCCTGCAGGGAAAAACTTGCAGTAAAAATGGTAAAGAAGAGGGTTTTACTGGAAGAGGATAGAGACACCATCCTCACCGAGCGCCAGGTCCTGGAAGACACAGCGCAAAGTCATCTCTTTACCCATTGCTTCTCCACCTTACAGAACCAGGTAGGATCCTCCCACTTGTCTCCATAGATTGTCTCCTCTATCAGCAGGATGCCTCATCGATCCATCCAGAAATTTAAGTGTCCCAAGAACCTGGATCCACAGATACAGAACATCCTAGAGGGGGTGAGTAAATAGACTTGTAGCACAAAGACACCCAGAAAGTCTAATAGGGCTATGACTGGGTCCGGCTTCTAATGATAGACGTGTAATAAGTAGATGCTGATATATCTAATGTTATGTCCCATTCATTTCAATGGTATGTAACAAGTTACAGGTGAAGTTATCTGTCAAATCTTTCTAGGGAGGGATAACAGTAACACAATCTTTTGCAGTCATTATGGGATATGTAATGTATGATGAGTTCTCCATCACAGATCTACAGTTTCCTATTATTTTATTACAGGTTCTGTGCCAGTCACCTACAAAGCGGAAGAGGTTCTGCGAAACAATACGCCAACATCCGTTTTTTGCTGACATCAACTGGTCGGATATATCATCAGGAAGAGCGCAGCCTCCATATGTTATGAGACCAGTAAGTACATAGGAAAGATGAGAATCTCCTGGGATATTTATAGCTGTCAGATATAGGTTTCTATGTGCACTCAATGTCAGTGGAGAACCCTAAAGCTCGCTGGCACACACGTAGCGTCTCTCAGGACAATCATTTGTGCAGATAAGTCCTGTTCTCATGATTGCATCTCATTTCTGTATCTTCTCTCTAGTCTGAGGCATGGACGTATCCTCATGACCGTCCCCCCTGCACACCCTTCTGTCATCTGCAGAGTCAAGGAAGACCCCACTAAAACATCTGAGGACAGGAGACTATTCCGGGCTTCTCCTATACCACAGCCACAGGTGGGAGGTGAGGACCTCATGAGGACCATACCAGCACCGCTGGGACCAGTAGTTATCTCGCCCGGGCTACTAATGATCATAGACGCTGTCTCATTGATTGGTGAAGGTGAGTTCAGCGCTTATCCCTATTATTATCTATTAGACACATCTGAGTTTTTACAAAATGTTCCTGTGGTAGAGGCAGGATCAGGTGATGGGATTACGTGAGTCTATATTGCTCCGCCTCCCATTGTCCGAGCAAGAAATCATGGTTTGATTTGTGCACCTTACCTAGCTATGGAATCTCTGCTTTTCTGCTCTAAGACCTGACGAGTTGAGCGGATTGGGTGTCTTTTTGTGGCCTTACTCTGTCTGGCTGGTTGGAGCCCTGTTGTGACTTTGCTGCTTGGTGTCCTCAACTTGTGAACGAAGAGCAAAGAAACCAAGGGCAATTGGTCAAATGTGTGACGAGGCAACGCGTGGAGCACCTTGGTCTGTGTTGTGCTGGCCACGTGCTCTGTTCACTGGGGGTCATCACTGCGCTGGTGCTTGCACTAACATCTCGGATCTTGCAGGGACTGTCGGCTACATGGCCCCGGAGGTGAGGAATACAAGTCCGGTCTTCTCAGTTTAGCGCCTATGATACATCCAGGTTATATCTTGATCATGTGATTAATACTTCAAAATGATTTTACAGGTTCAGCAGAGAAAGAACTACAACTCCAGCGTAGACTTCTTCTCATTTGGGGTGATCCTCTACGAACTGGCCACGGGACACTTTCCTTTCCACAAGGGAAGCAACTCAAATAAAGTCTTGAGATCCATCCAGAAATTTAAGTGTCCCAAGAACCTGGATCCACAGATACAGAACATCCTAGAGGGGGTGAGTATATAGACTTGTTGATACATAATGTATGATGAGTTCTCCATCACAGATCTACAGTTTACTATTATTTTATCACAGGTTCTGTGCCAGTCACCTACAATGCGGAAGAGGTTCTGCGAAACAATACGCCAACATCTGATTTTTTAAAGAGCGCAGCCTCCATATATTATGAGACCAGTAAGTACATAGGAAAGATGAGAATCAGGTGGAGAACGCTAAAGCTCTTCTGGAGCACAGATACTATCTACTCTCAGGACAATCATTGTGCAGATAAGTCCTGTTCTCATGATCCATCTCATTTCTGTATCTTCTCTCCTAGTCTGAGGAAGTGGACTATCATCAGACCGTCCCCCTGCACACCCTGCTGTCATCTGCAGAGGCAAGGAAGACCCCACTAACATCTGAGGACAGGAGACTATTCCAGGGCTTCTCCTATACCAGCCACAGGTGGAGGTGATGACCTCAGTGAGGACCATAACAGCAGCCGGCTGGACCATATGATCTCTGCCCGGGCTACAGAATATCATAGACGCTGTCTCATTGATTGGTGAAGGTGAGTTCAGCGCTTATCCCTATTATTATCTATTAGACACATCTGAGTTTTTACAAAATGTTCCTGTGGTAGAGGCAGGATCAGGTGATGGGATTACGTGAGTCTATATTGCTCCGCCTCCCATTGTCCGAGCAAGAAATCATGGTTTGATTTGTGCACCTTACCTAGCTATGGAATCTCTGCTTTTCTGCTCTAAGACCTGACGAGTTGAGCGGATTGGGTGTCTTTTTGTGGCCTTACTCTGTCTGGCTGGTTGGAGCCCTGTTGTGACTTTGCTGCTTGGTGTCCTCAACTTGTGAACGAAGAGCAAAGAAACCAAGGGCAATTGGTCAAATGTGTGACGAGGCAACGCGTGGAGCACCTTGGTCTGTGTTGTGCTGGCCACGTTGGCCTTGGCAGTTCATTATCTCGCGATCGCATCCCAAACGTCTTCCACCTTTTGCTGGGATCAGACATCCCCCGTTGCTATTTCTGACAAGGTGCAGAAGCAAACATTTGACTCTTGGGGCTTGTTTCCTCTTTAACCACCAATGATTTCACTCTCTGATCTCGAACCGTAACATTTTACCCAAGGCGTCCAGGATCTCGCTTTCAACTTTTGATATCCCTGGCATCCTGAAGAGACAAATCATAGTAGGGCCTTGGTTGCTCACCTATGAGCAACGGGGCCAAGACGACAGCTGGCAGTCCTACTCGCGTTCAGCGCCCTCTCAAAACATAAGGAAGGCTTCACGTAATCCTTCTGAGTAATTTTCGGTAATGCCTCACACTCTGCTGTTTCTCACATCTGGGCCATGCACCCCTGAGCTAGGTGGCTGTGTCCCCTTGACGCGGATTGCTTCTGCCATCATGCCATCTGTTTCAATGAGCACCTGGTTGTCTCGTGCTGGCTGAGCACTGCCTGCACGGCAGTATGCTGTACAAGCTCTAATTTTTGCTCTGGGAACGTTAAGTCAGCACAGGCTAACACCCGATATGCAGTCTTTTAAGAGAAGCGTGGCCCGCATCCTCCACAATTGTAGGGGTTCCACTCAATTAGCCGTTAGAAAGAAGCGCCAACAGCATTCTGTCGTGGAAGCAAACTAGCGTCGCTTAGTTTGGACATAAAAATAACAGGCAAAGGCTGGCTCTCAGCGTCAAACAAATGCATAGTCCATATATATCTCAGTCATGTTATCTAATCTATCAGTTCACATTCACAGCACAGTATCCGTCGTCCTGACACAGTGCGATCATAGCTGCAAGCCCTGGCGCGGACACGAGGGCAGCCGTATCCGCACCAGCACTGTGACTGCTCTAGAAAAACCGCCGTCCGGAGTCAGCTGGCATGGCAGCAGGCTGAAAATAACAAAGCCTGTCAGTGGGCCAACGCTGCTGACAGGCGCAGCATCTGACTTATTCACAACCGAGGCCAGGCAATCCACGGTGACACGTATCGACTATCGCACTCAGCAACACCTTGTGCCTTTCTACACCGCATACATGGACTTGGCGGTAGCGAGGGCGGGCGGGTAGGGGCTCTATTCGTTGATCGGACTCTTCTAGATGTTTAAAATTTACGTAGTTTACTTTATGTCCCTCTAGCCAGGTCTGCCCTCTTCGGTTACCCTCGTCTAAAAATGGAAACAATCAACAATGAAGCGCATCGATCTGCAGAAAGGGGTGGCCTCAATCCTCCCGCTCTGGACGCATGACACGTGGAGTGCCTGTCTGTGCACCGCTAGTCTCCCCGAACTCGCAACCCCTGGTAAAAACAAGGGACGCGGCACACTCTCGGCGTGGAGGATAGGGCTAGGTCACATGCCATGTAGTCAGACAAACATTGACAGTTAATGTAAGTTACAGTAACCCCCTTACCCGTTGGCTGAGAGGAAAGTGAGGCCTGGGAGCTCGGCAAATGAACTACCTGCCTCGCGGGGCCGGCCCCGAGCCTTCTGCTTAACCCCCAAACCGCCACTCACTGTTCAAGGGCTCCATTAGTGCTAGCTAATGGCCCGTGGGGGGACATCCTGCGCGGTTCTCATTCCTCGCGGGGCATCCACCCACGCTGCGGACCTAACCGGGCCACTGCCCGTGTGGCGCCCAATTAATAGATGAGCTCCTCTTCTATGTACTTTTACCCCCCACTTTCGCACTGCGTTCAAAAGGCCCTTGGTCTCTCTCCCTCACGACACCTCCCTTCAGCTGCCCATGACTCGCAATACCTGCCCCCCTTGCCCCCCTGAAGAATTGGGTGGGCAGGGGGTTGGGGACTGGCAGCTTCTAAAAATGCTGATCTGATCTTTAACAGTGCCTAAACACGCACCCACTGACAACTCCTGGGCTCTTCCGCTAACCTCCCCCATGACTACCGATCCCGTCCTACGAGGCTGCGCTTCTTTCTGTTTGCCTGTAGGCAACTATTCCCCTTGTACTCTTCGTGGATTCTGTCCATGAAAATCACTTATTACATTAGGAATGGGTATAATGGGACAATATTTGGAATACTTCCATCTATAGGAATCATTTCGTGTTATAATATTATTGCGCGTTCATGTGGTTATGCTGGTTTTCTGCTGCCTCGGTCCAATTCATTGCTATTCTCCCACAAACATATGGAGGAGGCTCCAAGTCGCTGGCTAACAGGATCTACATTCCCGACCCTACAGCCTCATAAGTCGCTTTGTCCTTCTCATCATTAGCAAACTGTACACGATTCATTATATGAGATCACATGAAGCACAGGCAGCCGCCATGGACTTGCTATCTACGTGCTCGCCATGCGGATGGGGGCGGGGGGGCTGTGATGCAGGTACATAGCATGGGGTGGATTTTGGCAGATGTATTAAGGACCGTAGATTATGTCATCGTGTCACATGACCTTTAATGTCCATTGATGTAACAGTCTCTGTCAGTTGGCCAGAAGAAGAATATCATAGTCATTAAACGGCCAATCAGGAAAAAGGATTCAAATGTAAAGTAAAAAGATGTGTATATATTTATATATTTATATATATATATATATTATATAATTATATATGTGTGTCTTCTGCATTCCTGTGTCTCGCTGTGTTACGCTGACCTCCTCGTGTTCCTTTAACCTGAGCCGGTTCCTCCTGTTTCCGCGCTTACCCCTTAGTGTTCCTGCCGTAGCTGCTGTACTGTGGCTGTGTTCCCGTACCCTGCTGCGTTGTACGCGGACTCTGACCGTTGCATCTCTGCCGCCTGCCCTGACCTTGTGGCGCTGGTTTCGACCACGAGATTGACTGGCGTCTCTGTCTACAACCTTGGCCGCCACTAGCCGACAAGTCACGCCTGAGAACGACCTAGGTGGTCGGCACGCCGTCCGCTTGTTCTAAAGCACCCCGCACTACCTTCGGGCCTCTGGTGAAATCCGGGTACCACTTAGACTCCGGGTCGCCAGGTAGTGGCTTACGTCATCGTCTGGTCAAGTGGGTCGGCATTCAAGGCCACTGGTCGCTAGCTGACTCTGACAGCTCTTTCTTAGGGTAATATTCTAGACTCTGTATAAAGTCAGAAGGCAGCTGGGCACCTTGTCCGCACATTGGGTGTTGGTAACGTTGGGGAGTAATAGATGAATGGTATACGGTAAGTACACGGATGGGGCGGTAGGATACAGGAACTGTCCTTCCCACTTTCTGTCCTGTAGTCATGTTTATTATATAGACGAACATGATAAAGGCTCCTCACACTCCATAGTCTATACGCTGGAGCTGTTGGCTGTTATGGCCTGCTGGATATTGAAGAGCTCTATGATGTCATACGGAAATGCCGCGGAGGTCACAATCATTATAGGACATACAGCTGTCACCGGCTTGCATGGGAATGTAAGCAGAATACATTGGTGTTTCTTACCTCCCCTACGGGAAGAAAGAGGCTGATAGGATGTTTTGCTCTTGGCGAACAGAGCTAGTTAGAAGACGATATAAAGTGAGTGCGGAGCGATAGGCGAGGAGGAAATCCCTCTCACAAGGAAGGGGTTCCATAATTATACCGGACGCTAATCATAGGAGAAGAGCACCCCCAAACATCATCAGGGCTTCCGGAGAGCCAGACCTAGCCCACAAAGGTGAGAAGAGTTATATGAGAGCGCCGTCTTAAAGAGACCCAAGATGGTGCAGAAGAAAGTGGAAGTCCGGAAGAGACAGAGTAGGAGACAGGTTGACATCTACTCCGACTGTCTGTCCGAAAGCCGAACTCAAGAACAAGAGGGAAACAGCAAAGTGAAGACAGTGAAAAGAGTAGTTGGTGAAATAGCGGAGACACGCCGCAGCTCTGTCCACTGCCGGTATGTTCAGCGCTCAGCTCTATTTAATGAATGGGCTTTGTTGTAATACCACACACAACCTGTAGACAGGAGTGGCGCTGCAAACTTAATTTATGTCAGGAAACTTTTCCATCATGGTCCCTATATCCCCAATGCACATTATGCCCCAGGAGGAGGAAATATTGGATGTCTGTAGAAAATCTGTGTTGCCCAAATGCAATTAATCCACTTTAATATAGAAAGTTCCCCCATCTCCCCCTATTAATGTACTAGTAGCTCCTAACCTGATTTTCTCTCCTCAAGGAGAGAACCTGAGCCCGGTCCCATCAGGAGGAGTGAGGAGGCGGGCCGCCCTCTCAGGCTGGAAGATCTGACTTTCATAAGGAGCTGGGATCAGGCAGTTATGGAAAGTAATGATCCTGATGCTACGTACGTCTCCAGCTCACACCAAGGGCTCCTGCACCTACACTACATCATCTATCACCAGCAGTAGGGGGCGCTCAGCTTACACACCACCAAGACCTCTGGCAGATTACAGTCGCTCTGTTATCTTGTGCAGACGCTTGAGAAACCAGGCAGAACATTGCAAATATTATCTGCCCCACCCCCGATTGGAGAGAGGTATTATTGTGAGCAGTAGGGGCAGCATAGCAGTTACCTCCATCCCCCCACAATACTATATTCAGCTCCCCGCACACACTACCCAGTATACATGCAGTCTCCCCCCTCCCCCGCCCCCCCCCCACAGTATGATATTTCAGCTAGCACCCCCAGTATAAAGCGCGGAACAATGCGCACAGCCCCTCTGCTCCTCCAGGTGATGTCGGCTTCGCACCCCTCCTGCAGGGAAAAACTTGCGCTGAAATGGTACAGAAGAGGGTGTTACTGAAGGGATAGAGACTCCATTCCGCACTGCGACGCGCAGGTCCTGGAAGACCAAGCGGCAAAGTCATCTCTTTACCCATATGCTTCGCCTTACTCGCACCAGTTATTGGCCAGGTTGGGGGAGCGGGAGGGGTAGATCCTCCCACCTTTATTGTTTTTGTCTCCATAGATTGTCTCCTCTATCAGCAGATGCCTCCTCAGCGCTTGTGAGGCTTCTAGATGGAGGCAGATCTGGGCGGCCAGGACACTGAATGTCCCTGCGTTAGATTGTCGCCTTCTCCAGATTACATGTTTTTTTGTGATGAGTGCATCACTGGAGAGAACTCCGGGGATTTTCTCCCCGAGAGAGCCCCATGGGAACACTCGAGACCATCAGATTCATGTCAGCTGAGATCATCGGCGGGCTGCAGTATCTGGGCACGAGAGGGGCATCTACTCGGTATCTATAGATATAGATATCAGATGGGGCGGATCCTATAGGAGGTGAAACTTTTGGGATCATGCACACAGTCATGTTATAGGTCCTCTAGTATGGAGCCACAACATATCTCCATAGAGGCGCATGACGTCCATGATTATCTCCAGTCACACAGTAATACACTGTGGTAGAGGCTCGTGTCAGTGTGTATGATCCCATAGTGCAGTTCTTTGTTACATCCTTAGGAGAGGAGCCGTCCACAACCTCCAGACAATCCTTACAGACTGACCTTCTATATCTTCACAGAGATCTAAAACCTGAAAATATCCTCATGGACAGCGACGGCCACATAAGATAGCAGATTTGTGGCCTGGCAGCCACCAACATCCATCCTCCATGAAGATCTTGGATCTTGCAGGGACTGTCGGCTACATGGCCCCGAGGTGAGGAATACAAGTCTGGTCTTCTCAGTTTGCGCCGTGATCCATCAGGTATATCTTGATCATGTGTTAAGTCCTCCCATTTGATTTACAGGTTCACAAGAAAGAACTACAACGCCCACGTAGACGTTCTTCTCATTGGGGGTGATCCTCTATGAACTGGCCACGGGACACTTCCTTTCCACAAGGGAGCAACCACATAAAGCTTGGGAGATCCACTCAGAAATTTAAGTGTCCCAAGAACCTGGATCCACAGATAAAGACATCCCGAGGGGGTGAGTATATAGACTGTAGCACAAAGACACCCAAAAGTCTAATAGGGCGATGACTGGGTCCGGCTTCTAATGATAGACGTGTAATAAGTAGATGCTGGTACATCTAATGTTAGCACGTAGCCGTCTGCAGGGTAGGCGCAGTGTGGACATGACAGGCAGGGATGAGAGGAGAGAAAATGATGGGTGGAGTGGTTAAAGGGGAGTGGAGCATTAGTGCTCAGATGATAGGTAGGTTTGAATCAGGGGGAGGAGATATTGAGGGGTTTATATACGGGGCTTAGGAGGGGCAGTCATCTTTTGGCTTGAGAAAATGGGCCCACCCACCCTCCAGCTTGTTTGTATTAGGTTCCACTCATGTTGTTTTGGAGACGGTACAAGTATTAAGTTTCTTCAGGGGGGAAGTGGGCTGTATTCAGGATGTAGGGCGGGGGGCGGGGTCTGGGCACAGCAAACAATTTTTAAAGTTGAAAATAAGTTGATGAAAATATGTTATGTCCCATTCATTTCAATGGTATGTAACAAGTAACAGGTGAAGATATCTGTCAATTCTTTCTAGGGTGGGGTAAAAATAACAATCTCTTGCAGTCATTATGGGATATGTTAATGTATGATGAGTTCTCCATCACAGATCTACAGTTCCTATTATTTATTATTACAGGTTTTCTGCAAGTCCCTACAAAGCGGAAGAGGTTCTGCGAAACAATACGCCAACATCCTTTTTTTGCAGACATCAACTGTCGGATGTATCATCGGGAGCGCAGGCCTCCATATGTTATGGGACCAGTAAGTACATAGGAAAGATGAGAATCTCCTGAGATATTTATAGCTGTCAGATATAGTTTCATGTGCACTCATCTCAGGTGGAGAACCTAACTCTGCTGGAGCACAGATACGATCTACTCTCAGGACAAATCATTGTGCAGAATAAGTCCTGTTCTCATGATCCATCTCATGTCTGTATCTTCTCTTCTAGTCTGAGGAAGTGGACTCATCAACACCTCCTCCTGGCACACCGGCCTGTCATCTGCCAGAGTCAAGGAAGACCCCACTAACATCTTAGACCGAGAGACTATTCGCAGGGCTTCTCCTAATAGCACCGGACAGAGTGGAGTGAGACTCAGTGGGACCTAACAGCATGCCAGCTGGACCATATGCTCTGCCCGGAGCTACAGAATATCATAGACTCTGTCCGATTGATTGTGAAGGTGAGTTCAGAGCTTATCCCATATTATTATTCTACTAGACCATACTGAGTTTTTACAGAATCGTTGCCTGGGTAAGGCAGGATCCGGTGATGGGATTCGTGAGATCCATAGGCTCCTGCCCCCTCCCATGTCCGAGCAAGAAATCATGGTTTGATTTGTCACCTTACCTAGCTAGGGAATCTCTGCTTTTCTGCTCTCAGACCTGACAGTTGAGCGGATTGGGTGTCTTTTGTGGCCTTACTCTGTCTGGCTGGTTGGAGCCAGGTTGTGACTTTGCTGCTTGTGGTGGTACCTCAACTTGTGAACGAAGAGCAAAGAAACCGAGGCAATTGGGGTCAAATGTGTGACGACGCAACGTGGAGCACTCTGGTCTGTGTTGTAGACTGGCCACGTGCTCTGTTCACGGGGTCATCACTGCGCTGTGCTTTGCACTAACAATCTCGATCTTGCAGACTGTCGGCTACATGGCCTCGAGGTGAGGAACACAAGTCGGTCTTCTCAGTTTAGCTCCTATATACATCGCGTTATATCTTGATCATGTGATAATACTTCAAAATAGTTTACAGTTGCAGCAGCGCAAGAACTACAACTCCAGCGTAGACTTCTCTCATTGGGGTGACCTCTATGAACTGCCCCAGGACACTTCCTTCCACAAGGGAAGCACTCAAATAAATCTGAGATCCTCAGAAATTTAAGTGTCCCAAGAACCGACCCCTGATGCCAAGAAAAGAACATCCGAGATGGGGTGAGTATAGGACTTGTGATACATATTATGATGAGTTTTTCAAAAGTTCTTGGGTAGAGGCGGATACATGATGGGATTACGCAGGTCTATAGTTGCTCTCGCTCCCATCGTCCGTGTAATAAACCTGACGTCTCTCAGACCAGACGAGTTGAGCAATTGGTGTCTCTTTTCACCCTGCCTGGCTGCCTGGGTTAAGGCCCGGTGCGACATTACCGTGCTTGGCGATCCTTGATTGTGACCACAAGCTGAGGGACCGAGTCTACACGGGTCAATGTGTGAAGAGGCAACGTGTGAGCACCTTGGTCTGTGTTTGCGCTGTCCACTGCGCTGCTCGCCGGGGGGTCGTACTCTCTGCTGGTGGCCCTTGCAGCTGTCGGGCGCTGAGTGTGGGGACGGACGCCAGTGAGCGGACAAGGCTTGGGCTGGTTTGGACCTAGGACTTGCTCTGGCTTGTTGATTTCCCTACCCTTGGACTAATGTGCCAGTAGTGGTTACTAGTAAAGCACAGGATTTATTTACCCTACGTAATTTTTTTTCCCCAAAGTAATGATTTCATCTTTTAATTTCTAGGTTTCTTGCAACCAGGAATTGTGTTTTCCTTCCTGCATTATATTCCTGCTCGGTGTGTTCCCACCATCTCGTTGATTGTGAGAGCGACCTGCAAGTGATATGGGATGAGGCTGAGACCTCGGTGTGCCTGAGCCGACTGCTGAGACTGGATCCGGAGATCTGACGGTTTCCTGGACTCAGCACAGTCTCCGAATTGAAATGGGGCCTGAATGAGATACCATTCTGTGAAGTAGCGACTCACTACAGGTTGTCCCAACTCTTCAAAAACTTATAAAAAATATCTTTCTGTATGTCTTGTTGGCTTGGCTGATGTGACACGGTGACTACATGGTACTGTTGTATTTAGTATTGGGGCCATGAAGTTCTGTGGATGCGCTCTTCAGGGCTTCCAGAATGGGTGATGAACTTCGCATCACCAGCTCACCCGCCAGAGCCGTAGAAGTCTATCCTGGATCTACTGGTCCTCCTGCACCATTTGTGATCGTTGCTGATGATGCTAGGTGCGGTTCCCTGGCAGATGGATTCATTAGTGGATGTTGCGGCTCTGGACTATTAGATTGCTTTTTTATTATTTTCTTTTTTTTGTTTTGTGTATTTAGTGTTAGGCCTCACAAGACTGATGGTGCGCCCTTGACGTGTTGTGATCTTAAAAACTTCTTTGACCCTTTTGTGAATTGTTTCATTTTGGGCCGACAGTAAAATGAATCAAAGAGTTAACCAAGACCCCTCATTGTCTTGTGTGTGATTATTGCAAGGTTAATATAACAAGTAAAAGTTTTGACACTTGGATTTCTATAGTTATGAGAGCGATACTGATTTGCTCAGATCCAGGCAATGTATAATGTAATTTACAATTCGGATATAGCTATGTCCCGATAGCAATGGAAGATATGCAATGTAACACTCCAGTAGTCCAGAAGTTTCCAAAAAGTGGTGATTTATGAGATTATGGCACAGCGTTTCTGTTTGTTAACCACCTTTTCCAGCCTTAATACCCAAACGTTGCAGCACATATCAATAAATCACCACTTCTTTGAACTTGCTGGACTACTGGAGAGCTGCCTGCCGTTCTTCACGTCTACTCATAGGACCCATCCAGGACCTCTGTGAGGCTTTTGCACGGACATGAGGGCTCATAGGCTGAGCCCCTCTCTATACCAGTGGGCATTTGCGCTGCATATCATGGGCTGCAAACACGTTATAAATGCTGACAACGTAACAAAAAAAAACCGCTCACGGCCTGTCTAGTTTAACTATGTGTCAGATGCGATTCGAATGATGAGGAAAATCTCCCATCATCTGCCTAACTGTAAATGGCCGTGTGATATGTAGATCATCATTTTAACTTTGGTTACGTACCCTAGGGGTCTCTTGAAAATAGTAATAAAATAAAAAAAAAGTTGAAAAAATTAAACCATAAAATACAATAAATAAACATAAAAATCCTAAACATGTTAGGTATCACTGCATCCCAAAACGTCAATCTCATGGTTATTCCCGGTGGTTAACCCCTTAACAGAACATCACGCCCAGAGTTGAAAATGCCACTTTTTTGCCATTTTGAAATGTATAAAAAATTCTATAAACAGGATCAAAATGCCGTACAGTCCTCAGAATGGTAGCATTGAGGATGTCACGAAAAGTCACAGAAAATAACACCACACACCGCTCCATACACCGATATATGAAGTTATCAGCGGCAGAAGATGAAGAATTTTTTTTAGAACAGGAGGTTTTATTTTTGTAAATGTATGAAAACATTATAAAACACATATAAATTTGGTAACCCTGTGATCGTACCTTCCCAATAATTTAGGAGACATGTCATTTGGGGCGCTCAATCCAAGCCGTAAAATCCAAGCCCACAAAAAAAGGCCAGATATGCATTTTTTATTGCAATTCAACTGTTTTGGGATTTTTTCCCCACTTCACAGTACCGTCACGTACCGTCACTATGAAGTGCAATTTGTTACGCAGAAAACAAGCCCTCACACAGCTCTGTACATGGGAAAATAAAGAATTTATAGATTTTTGGGGGGCAATAAAAAGAAACACAAAAATGAAAGAGACGAGTCGTCGTTAACGGGTTAAAACCATGTTAGAATGAACTGTAAGTGGCCCCCAGGATCCGGAGCTCAGGGTCGCTCTGGGACCCTCTATATATGTGAAGAGTCTCTGGGATATATAGTAATTCTTTACATTCTGACAGATTACACAGTGTGGCCTCCTGTCAGTGGTCATGTGACACAGTCCACAGTCAGGACCCCGAGCAGGTGCCCCCCAAGGCTGTGACATCACCCCTGACAGGAGGCAGCGCCGCCCCAGGGAGAGGTAAGTACAGCTCCTGAGGCCTTAATTAAAAAATGTAAAACCCTTTAATTATTATTATATATTATCCCCTCCAAATTTTATACAATGGATTAATTTACATATAATGACCCCACATAAATCTTATTACATTATATGCCGCCCCCTCTCTGCCCCCAACACACACATAATTATTCATTATGGGGGCTTCAAAAATGTTCTTACTGGTCCTTCCAACGTTTATTTTCAATAAGGGTATGAAATATAAAAAAGAATGAGAATATATTAAACATAACAGATTAGTAGGGGCACTATATAAATAATAAGAGGGGGCATTATACTGTGTATTATGTTAATATTTTACGCACAACATAAAATTTATTACCGTATTATTTATTTAAGCGCTGTAGCCCCCCACAGATCCTAGAACATGGGTCTGATGTACCCCTGTCGAATCCCTTGTCGCTCCCCGAGATGAATGGAGCAGTCAGTCAGGCATGCGCAGGCTTCCCCATTCATCTCCATGGAGCTGAAGGGGTGGATGAACCCCATCAGACCCCCGTTCTTGTGACCTATGGATAGGGCCTAAATTGTTTTGTGGAAAAATCACTTTAAATATTATTATTGAGCATAGTTTGGGACCTTGTTATCTCGTTGACACTATTAGTGACTGTGATATTTTTAGTTGCACAGTGTGGAGACATGTTTCACAGAGCTGAAGATTTCTGGCCAAAAATTCTCTGGTGATGTCTCGGTTGGGAGAAGTCATAATGTGCTGCTGAACCTGGAATAGAAGACATGTCACCTGTGTGGTCTGATATCCCACGTCTAGCTGTGCCTGATCAGTCCTGTTTTCACTGACTAAGTATCTAGATTGTGAGACAACTCCTGACCTGTGTAGTGTTCTATCCATAGTGTCTTATGCAAATACATTTTCCAGAATAGGATAAGGAAAATATTGACTCTCTTGGCTACTTGTAATGCAGACGCCTTATGGTGACTTTGCCAATTAAGGCCGTGTGGAGACTTACAGCCATTGTCGCTCCACTGGGAGAATCAGGGAAATATACAAGTACGTTTTCCAAGATGGGATTAGGAAAATATTGGCTCTTGTGAGGCTGCCCCCTTAACATCAAGCATGACTTTCAAGAAATCATACTTGTTAGTGTCAGTGAGCCGAACCCTTCTTCCGTATCGGATGTAGTGACCCTGGGGCGGTGTGTGGGGTTTGTGGTCTTCAGTTATTTGAAATGTTGTCAGTATTTTCCTATTAATAACATTGCTGCTGACACATCCCTAACCAAAGCCCAACCATCCCTAACCACAGCCCAACCACCAACATAATACCCAGGAAACCAGGGATAATTCTTCTGACTTCCCCAACATTACTCCAACTATTACAACGGTAATGACCCTGTTTGTAACTATTTCTGTAAACACAAAAAATTATGGAACCAAAACAGTATTTAGTCCAATAATACATCTCTAGAGAACATTTTCCACATTTCTCGTTTATTCTATTGCCGTCACGCAGACACATTATTTGCAATTCAATCTGCACCTACCGAGGCAGAACATTTCCATTCCTTGCTACTATATGTAATTTGAATATGATGATGACACGGGGGCTGTTGGGATTATATATAAGGAGCGCAGATCAGGTCAGTCACTATCTAGACTTTCAGAGGGTGATATGTCCATAATGCTGAGTCTCGGGTCCATGGTCATGCTGGTGGTGGATGTGGCTTGTCTTCTTCTTGTAGTCCCAGGACACTTAGGGATATTATTGGTCTATATTCATGACTCAATGAAGAATAGTCTCACCATCAAGGATCAACTTTTCTGCGGTCTTAGTATTTGTAACCTTGTGCATGGACTTTGTCACGTGATACAGAATGTCTTTCTATATTTGGATGCGACCATTGTCGGGAACATTAATAGCTTTCTCCTTGCGTTGTTTCGGTTCTCCGCCATGTCCTGCACCCTCTTCTTATCTACTTGGCTCAGCTGTTACTTCTGTCTGAAGATTGTAAACCTCAACAAGAGATGGTACATCTATCTACAGAGAAGATTTCCCCAGATATTCCCATGGCTCCTGCTTCTATAATCATTATTATTTATCACAAAACACAACAAAAATTTCATTGATTGCACAAACTGCTGATAATTTTTATAGATTCCCGGGTGTATTGGCCTCAGTCCTGTTCTATGTAATTGTGTCTATATTGGGGTTTACCCTACTTTTCAGCTCCTCGTGTCCTATCATTGTTTCCCTCTACCAACATATGAAGAAGATACAAGTCTCTACTCCAGGATCTACATTCCCGACCCTCCAGCCTCATATCACTGCTGTTATAACTATAACTATGCTGATGATCTTGAATATGTTCTTTTGTTTTTCCTTGTTATTACTTGCAACCACCGGGCAGCATGTAGTAGGACATTACATGGCGGTCACAACATTTAACTTTTGTTTTTTAGCTTCATTTTTGATTTCTATAAGAGGAAACACTACAATTCGGAAGATGATAAAAGAGATTATAACTACATATTAGAAGAGAATAGCAGAAAATATGGGGTCAAAAAGCGATCATAGGAGGATAGACACTCTATATAAATTAAATGTAGGCAATTTGGCAGATGTGGTTGTGCACATATTTAAAGGGGTATTCCGGGAATATGAACGTCTGATACAAAAACCCATGATGATATAAATAAATGAGTATAACAAAACTTAATGTCATTAGTTACAAAATGGAGCTTAAATAGTTTGACAAAATTGTATGAACATTTTAAAGTATGCAGAGTCTTCACCAATATGGCTGCCACTGGAAACTACAAGTCCCATGATCCTGCAGTTCTCAGTAACTCCTCCTCCCTCTTATGCTCTGATCCCAGTGATGACCTAACAGACTTTCTTACTCTGTTTTGCAGAGTTTTCACCAAAATGGCTGCCACTGGAAACTACAAGTCCCACGATCCTGCAGTTCTCAGTAACTCCTCCTCCCTCTTATGCTCTGATCCCAGTGATCACCTAACAGACTTTCTTACTCTGTTACCATAGTAACTGCCATCACTGCACATGACCTCACTGAGATGACGTCTCATCAACCCACTACAGCCAAACTAAGTGGTGATCACATGAGCTGCCCAGGCAGGTGCAGGACATGTGATGCGGACATATGACCTTCAGCCATCTTCTGTCCTGTGTCTGATCCGTGCAGAGGAAAGGGGCAGTAACATTTTAATTTTTCCATTATAGTTTATATGAACAGCATGTTCTGCTATGGGGAGCAAAATTTTAAATAACAACTAATTACATACCGTAGTAGCTTATATTCTATGGAGCATTTGTATATGAATTATGCTGATTCCTGGAATACCCCTTTAAGGAAATTCTTATACAAGTATGGAAATCCTTATGGGTGCAGCAAACATCTTATTGCCCCTGGCTTGGGGTGCTAACCCGGCTTGAGATCACATGATATAGGTGTAGAGGGTCGACACCACCAATGCAGGTTGACAAATACAGTAGTATGTACAGAAGATTTTACTGTTGTAAAAGGTATAAAACCGAGTAAAACATGTTTCGGGGACATAAAGTTTTTTATTCGAAATTTCTGTGAAAAGGAAGAGTACATAAAAAGCAGGACTGGAGTACATATGTAGATACATTGTAAATGAATAAAAATATAAATAATAAAGGTAACAAAAATAATGAATCATCTCAATCGTTAAAATGCATCAAGAGGTAATAATGGACCTTGGACTTCTAGAATTCATGATAATAATGAATATTATTGTGTTTGTATTTTCCTGTTTTTATCTCTGTTTTTGCAATTTGGCGCAGGAAGGGAATGTCTTGACCAGTTGTCACTTACCTTAGGGTAGGCTGGGCAATTAGGCAGGGAAAGTTAGGAAGGAGTTTAGTCTTATGACAACTGTCCTTGTCTGTCCTTCTAGTCCGTACAAGTTGGTCCTGTAGAGCAGCATAACATAATGCTACAATATGAGGTGATTATTTGAGGTAAAATATGGTAAACTCATCCACAACAAGCCAAGCTAGGTGTAGAGAGGGAGATTATGTGTATTATGGTGATATGGAGTTGACCTATGTACAGCAGAAGGTGCAATTATATATTCATAATATAACCCGTTGTTCTTTATCTATAATTTAAAGATGTTGTATAAAAAGAACATGTTACAAAAACGGAATGCTATACATATTTTGTGGTGATAGATTTATGTAGTAAAATAAAGATAAAAAAATAAAAAATATTAGATAAGTCTCATCCGTCTCATTTTTTTCCAGTTCTCAGTAACTCCTCCTCCCTCTTATGCTCTGATCCCAGTGATGACCTAACAGACTTTCTTACTCTGTTACCATAGTAACTGCCATCACTGCACATGACCTCACTGAGATGACGTCTTATCAACCCACTACAGCCAAACTAAGTGGTGATCACATGAGCTGCCCAGGCAGGTGCAGGACATGTGATGCGGACATATGACCTTCAGCCATCTTCTGTCCTGTGTCTGATCCGCGCAGAGGAAATCAACGGACTGATTAAAGGGGCAGTAACATTTAAATTTTTCCATTATAGTTTATATGAACAGCATGTTCTGCTAAGGGGAGCAAAATTTTAAATAACAACTAATTACATACCATAGTAGCTTATATTCTATGTACCCATTTGTATATGAATTATGCTGATTCCTGGAATACCCCATTAAGGAAACTCTTATATAAGTATGGAAATCCTTATGGGTGCAGCCAACATCTTATTGCCCCTGGCTTGGGGTGCTAAGCCGGCTTGAGATCACATGATAAAGGTGTAGAGAAGGTGGACACCACCAATGCAGGTTGACAAATACAGTAGTATGTACAGCAGATTTTACTGTTGTAAAAGGTATAAAACCAAGTAAAAACATGTTTCGGGGACATAAAGTTTTTTTATTCGAAATTTCTGTGAAAAGGAAGAGTACATAAAAAGCAGGACTGGAGTACATATGTACATACATTGTAAATGAATAAAAAGATAAATAATAAAGGTAACAAATAATGAATCATCTCAATCGTTAAAATGCATCAAGAGGTAATAATGGACCTTGGACTTCTTGAATTCAAGATAGCAATAGATATTATTGTGTTTGTATTGTCCTGTTTTTATCTCACTTTTTCCACTTTGGTGCAGGAAGGGAATGTCCTGACCAGTTGTCACTTACCTTAGGGTTGGCTGGGCAATTAGGCAGGGAAAGTTAGGAAGGAGTTTAGTCTTATGACAACTGTCCTTGTCTGTCTTTCTAGTCCATACAAGTTGTTCCTGTAGAGCAGCATAACATAATGCTATAATATGAGGTGATTATTTAAGGACAAATATGGTAAACTCATACACAACAAGCCAAGCTAGGTTATTGGCACAGGTTTAGTGGAGAGAAGGAGATTATGGGGCAGATTTACTTACCCGGCCGATTCACGATCCAGCGGCGCGTTCTCTGCGCTGGATTCGGGTCCGTCCGGGATTTATGAAGGTAGTTCCTCCGCCGTCCACCAGGTGGTGCTGCTGCGCTGAAGTTCCCGGAGGCGCGCCGAAATGCCCTGAAATTTACCGGCCTATACTGGATGAAGGTAAGCGCAATTTTCGCGGCACATTTTTTTAAAAAATGCAGCGGTTTTTCCAAATCCGTCGGGTTTTCGTTCGGCCAGGCCCCCGATTCCCGTCGCGCGCATGCCGGCGCCGATGCGCCACAATCCAATCGCGTGCGCCAAAATCCCGGGGCAATTCAGGTACAATCGGCGCAAATTGGAAATATTCGGGTAACACGTCGGGAAAACGCGAATCGGGCCCTTAGTAAAAGAGCCCCTATGTGTATTCTGGCAATATGGAGTTGAGGTATGTACAGCAGAAGGTTTAATTATATATTCATAATATAACCCCTTGTTCTTTATAAAATTAAGATGTTGTATAAAAAGAGCATGATAAAAAATTGGAATGCCATACATATTTTGTGGTGATAGATTTATGTAGCAAAATAAAGATAAAAAAAATAAAAAATATTAGATAAGTCTCATCCGTCTCATTTTTTTCTTCTTTTTTTACTTTTAGGGCTTTCAGATTTTTTAATAAGTGCTGGATTATAGGGCGCACACCCCGGGACCTCCACCAATTTAGTCTTACAGGGACACATACCAGCAGCAGGAAGGCCACGTTATGTGTGACAGCAACCATGCCAGCCACCGCATTGAGCCAGGGGATAAGGCACTAATCAGGAGCAGTGCAGGAACAGAACCCTTATAAGAGGCACAGGTGCCACGCCAAACATTTATCAATTTACTCATAACTACGTAGTAGAGGCGTCTCTCTGCCAAATTGATTACAGGGGGGACTTTCCCTAGTGGATTACTAAAAGGGGGACCCTGCCTAATGGATCACTGAGGGGGGACCCTGCCTAATGGATAACTAAGGGGGGACCCTGCCTAATGGATAGATGACTAATGGACCCTGCTTATTACATGAATTATGGACTAAGGGGGACACTTCCTATTACATGACGTACAGACTAAGTGAGGGGACCCTGCCTATTACATGGATGATAAATGTGTATCCTAACTGGGCTACAATTAGTGGGGGTCTCCTCCATTTTACGCCCAGAGGCCCCCACTAACCTTAATCCAGCCTTGTATTTTATAGTAGCTTTTTTTTTCCAGGAACAACTTAATCTTCTATTCCATAACCTGTATTCAAAGACATCAGACGTGACCAGAGACGTTCTGCTGAGTTATTTTCAGGTGTAGACAAATTTCCATCTTTCTATATCCATTTGTGTAAAAATTCCACCACACAAAACTAAAACATTTTCATTCCTTGGATACTATGTGTAAATTGATTGGTCATAAAATCGGTGCTCATATTGGTTTGATCACTTGCCTAGACCTCTGGAGGGTGAACGGGTCCATAATGCTGAGTCTCCAGTACATTGTCGTTCTGGTGGTGGACGTGTCCATAATGCTGAGTCTCCGGTACATTGTCGTTCTGGTGGTGGAAGTGTCCATAATGCTGAGCCTCCAGTACATTGTCGTTCTGTTGGTGGACGTGTCCATAATGCTGAGTCTCCGTACATTGTCGTCTGGTGTGGACTTGTCGCAAATCTGAAGTCGTCCGGTACATTGTCGTGCTGGTGGTGGAGCGTTCCAAATGCTGAGTCTCCCGGTAGCATTGATCGTGTTCTGTGTGGTGTACGTGTCCATAATGGACTGAGTCTCCGGTACATGTCGTTCTGGTGGTGTCGTGTCCATAATGCTGAGCTCCAGTACATTGTCGTTCTGTGGTGGAGCTGTCATAATGCTGAGTCTCTCGGTACATTGTCTTCTGGTGGGTGGACTTGTCCATAATGCTGAGTCTCCGGTACATTGTCGTTCTGGTGGTGACGTGTCCATGATGCTGAGTCTCCGTACATGTCGTTCTGGTGGTGGACGTTGTCCATATGCTGATCTCCGGTACATTGTCGTTCTGGTGGTGGACGTGTCCATAAGCCGAGTCCCGGTACCATTGTCGTTCTGGTGTTGGCAACGTGGCTTCTCTTCTCTTGTTGTAGTCTCAGGACACTCACGAATATCAATGATGATTGTTCATGACTTAATAGGAAAAATTGGTCTTGAATGAAGGGGGGGACTTCTTCTGTGTTTCTATTATAAACTCAGACATGACTTTGTCTTTTATTAGATGAATGTATCTCTATTCTTTGCATCCTACGTCGTGTTAGGATTTGAATATATTGTTACTAGTTTTACTGTTTCGTCTCTCTACCAGCCATGGCTCTGCCCTCTTCTGTACTTCTGTCTGAAAAGTGGTAACCTCACAAGAGAAGCTACATCGTACAGAGAAGGTTCCCATGGCTTCCCATGCTCCTGCTTCTATCTGTTTGGGATGCTGTTGCTCTGTAGCGCACCTAGCGGTTTTACCGCTCGAGCTCTTTGTCCATGAAAACACTATATATATACATTAGGAATGGTTTAAATGGACAATAAGATTTGTAATATACTTCCAGATATGATGCATCATCACTTTGTTATAGTATTGCGCCTTCATTGTGGGTTTATACTGTTCCTCATCATCCTGTGTCCTAGTCAGTTGTATCCTCTACAACATAGAGAGGATCCAAGTCTCTACTACAGGATCTACCATCTGACCCTCAGCCTCAATCACGGCTCTTCTAACCATAACTATTAGTAGTCAACTGGTTTTCCTTTGAATAGCATTTATTGCGGCACAACATCCATCGAGGGAACGTGGTACAATAGTAAGATATTTCATGTTTGGCCTTGTTGCTAACTTGTGATCAAGAAGAGGAACTAACTTAAAGAAAACCTGGTTCTACATTTTCACATAATACAGCAAGAGATCACTAACTGACATCCTTCTTTTCCAGCTAAAAATGTTCGCCTTATATCCCATATCAAACTTTTCTATTCCCTGGCATCAGGGGGGCACAGCTTACTGTGGCCGACCCTTCCTATCTAATACCCCTTCCCATGTTTCTCGTGTCCTCTTCTGGAAAGCATGTCATGGTGACCAAATTGAACGCATCTAAGGTCCCTTAAAGTCGTCCTCCACTTAAGCAAACTTACACCACTGCATATATCTCGATCACAATAAATCACAGCAGCCTCCATGGACTTCTCTACTCCGCTGCCATGCGGTGATGTGATTGCTGTGATCAGGTAATACATGGGGTTTGATTGTGTTGCAGGATTATAAGAGACCGTAGATGATGTCATCATGGTCACATGACTTTAAGTGTCCATTGATTAACAGTATCTGCGTCAGTTTCATGAGTAGAATAATTCATTCCTTAGACATGCGCAATCGAGGCAAAAGGGCGCCGGCAATGTAAGAAAAATTAAATATATATATATAATATAATCTATATACCACTCACCTGCAGCAACCACCCTGTGTCCCATATACAGATCACAGCAAAGATTGGATACACTCTTCAACAGAGTTTTTTCTGTATTTTCATTAACTATAAAACATGTAGATTCAACACTGAGACATCAAAACTACGAATTATCACATGTGTAATCATATACTAACAAAGGAGTGAAACTACTGACAATCTGTCGTATAATCTCCAGTACATTGTCGTTCTGGTGGTGGACGTGTCCATAATGCTGAGCCTCCAGTACATTGTCGTTCTGGTGGTGGACGTGTCCATAATGCTGAGTCTCCGGTACATTGTTGTTCTGGTGGTGGTTGTGTCCATAATGCTGAGTCTCCGGTACATTGTCGTTCTGGTGGTGGACGTGTCCAGAATGCTGAGTCTCCGGTACATTGTCGTTCTGGTGGTGGACGTGTCCATAATGCTGAGTCTCCAGTACATTGTCGTTCTGGTGGACGTGTCCATAATGCTGAGCCTCCAGTACATTGTCGTTCTGGTGGTGGACTTGTCATAATGCTGAGTCTCCGGTACAATTGTCGTTCCTGGTGGTGACTGTCCATAATGCCTGGAGTCTCCGGTACATTGTCGTTCTGGTGGTGACGTGTCCATAATGCTGAGTCTCCGTACATGGTCGTTCTGGTGGTGGACGTTGTCCATAATGCTGTCTCCGGTACATTGTCGTTCTGGTGGTGGACCGTGTCCATAATGGCCGGAGTCGCCGGTCCATTGTCGTTCTGGTGTATGTCAACGTGGCTCTCTTACTCTTGTGTGTAGTCTCAGGGACACTCACGAATATCAATGATTGTTGTTCATGACTTAATAGGAAAAATTGGTCTTGAATGAAGGGGGGGATTTCATTCTGTGTTTATTTATATACTCAGACATGACTTTGTCTTGTTATAGATGAATGTATCTCTATCTTTGCATCCACCTGTTGAGGATGTTTAAGTATTTGTACTAGTTTTACTGTTTGCTTCTCTCTTACCAGCTTGGCTCTGCCCTTCTTCTGGTAACTTCTGTCGGAAAATTGGTAAACCTCACAAGAGAAGCTATCATCAACAGAGAAGGTGTCCCAGAGCTTCCCTGCTCCTGCTTCTATCTGTGTTGGGATCTGTTGTCTGTAGCGCACCGTAGCGGTTTACCGGCTCGAGTCCCTTTGATCCATGAAAACGATATTATAACATTAGGAATGGTTTAAATGGGACAATAAGATTTGTAATATACTTCCAGATATGATGCGACATCTACTATTGTTTAGGTATTTGCGCCTCATTGTGGGTTTATACTGTCCTCAGCATCCTCGTGTCACTATCAGTTGTATCTTCTACACAATATGAGAGGATCCAAGTCTCTACTACAGGATCTACATCCTGACCCTCCAGCCTCATATCACGGCTCTTCTAAACCATAACTTTAGTAGTCAAACTGTTTTCCTTGATATCATTTATATTTGCTGCACAACATCCAGTAGGGAACTTGTTACTAATAAATTTCATATTTGGCCTTGTGCTAACTTGGATGCAAGAAGAGGACTAACATTAAAGGAAAACCTGGTATCCACATTTTCACATATACAGCAAGAGACACTAACTGACATCCTTCTTTTAGCTAAAAATTGTTCTCCTTATATCCCCATAAATCAAGTTTATGTTATATTCCCTGGCATCAAGGGGGCACACGCTTCTGCCGACCCTTCCTCATCTAACCCCTTCCCATGTTTCTCGTGGTCCTCTTCGGAAAGCATGTCATGGTACCAAATGTGACGATCATCTAAGGGTCCCTTAAAGTCGCCTCCACTTAAGCAAACTGTACACCACTGCATATATCTGATCACAAATAAATCACAGCAGCCTCCATGGACTTCTCTACCCGCACTGCCATGCTGTGATGTGATTCATGTGATCAGGTACATACAGGGGTTGATTGTTGCAGATTCATAAGTGACCGTAGATGATGTCATCATGGTCACAGACTTTAGTGTCCATTGATGTACAGTATCCGTCAGTTTCCATGGAGTAGAATATGCATTCTTAGACCATGCGCAATCAGGCAAAAGGGCGCGGCAATGTAAGAAAAATTAAATATATATATATATATAATTATATACCACTCACCTGACAGCAGACCACCGCTGTGTCCCAATATACAGATCCACAGCAAAGTTTTGGATACACTCATTCAAAGATTTTCTTCTGTATTTTCATTACTATAAACATGTAGATTCAACACTGAAGACATCAAAACTACGAATTAATCACATGTGAATCATATACTAACAAGGAGTGAAACTACTGACAATCTGTCGTATAATAAAAATGAAAAAGTTATGGATTTTTGAAGTTGGAGAGCGAGAAATGAGACGAAAAACCCTCCGTCCTTAAGGGGTTAATGTACATTTACGATCTTACAATTGATGTTATGTTATTGATAAATATAAATATATTTAACTATCAAATGGGGTTGTCCACTTTAACTCATGTTTTTGTAATGTGTGTGTAAATTCGGGGGGCAGTATATTAGATAATTTACTAATATACATCTATTAATAGATCTGCTCCGCTTTCTTGATGTGTAAAGTGACGTCTCCTGTCTTTTACCTCATCAGTCAGAGATTCCTGTCCATAAAATGGCCGCAGATGGAGGGTCATGTGATCTTATCTGTCCATGAGCAATCACCCTGCCAGGACCTTAATCAAATAATCATGAATACTATCATAAGGTCCTGGCAGGTACTTTGTTTAAATTTTGGAACTTTTGTTAACTCAAAATGTTTCACCTGTAAATTTTCACAATCTGTGTAACTATTGGAACTTTAAAATTACAGAATTTTTAACCACAATGAGGGGAAGTTGTTTGTGGGTTTTCTCATTGCTGTGAAATATTTTTTATGTCATGATCAAACATCATTTTGTGTGAACTGTTTAGAAACCACTTTGTCCTCGCTTTTTACTTTGTCTTTCTGCAGCTCCTCTGCGTGAAGGCCATGTTGTGACATATACAAAGCGAACACAAGGATAATTAGTGGAAACATTCTGTGTATATGAGAACAAGGCCTCTGGAAGAAACGGTGCATAGTGCATCAGCATTTTGGGAGAATGTATTAAAGGCGAGGTCTTTATATATTCAATATGGCCTATAGTATTGCAGTATTTTATCAGCTTTTTACGCCACTATGCAGATGATTTTCTATGTTTTATATATGCCGCTGTGCGCTAATAAACGCTACGAGTCTGCATTTTCTAAGAGACTGGTGTCTCAGTGTCTGCTCTCATCCCGGTACCGGGAGCCATTTTAACTGTTAATTCGAAAGTCACCTTACAACTGATAAGTACAGTTTGAGCCCAAGATGAAGATCTTTTACAGCTGCCATTTCTTCCTTATGTATATATGTATATATATAATATACCACTCACACTACAGCAGACCACACTGTGCCCCATGTACAATAAAGAGCAAAAGTTTGGACACAACTTCTCATTCAAAGAGTTTTCTGTATTTTCATGGCTATAAAGATTGTAGATTCACACTGAAGGCATCAAAACTATGAATTATCACATGTGGAATTATATGCTGAACAAAGGAGTGAAACTACTGACAATCTGTCTTATATTCCAGGTCCTTTTGCTGTGATTACTGCTTTGCAGACTCTTGGCTTCTCTTGATGAGATACAAGAGGTAGTCACCAGAAAAGGTTGTCACACCACAGGTGCCCAGTCAGGGGTAATAAGTGGGTAGTGGGGATTTCTGCCTTATCCATGGGGTGGGCATCAGTGTTTGTGCGGAGTCTGGTAGGATACCGTCTGAATCGTACTTAATAAAACTGGTAGACAATCTGTATTATGGCGAGGAAAAAATACAGTAAGGAAAGAAAATGATTTGGCCCATCATACTATAAGAAATGAGGTCAGTCAGTACGAAAAATAAGGAAACTCTTTGATAGTGTCCCCAGTGCAGTTGCAAAAACAATCAAGTGCTAATATCTACTGACCCGACTTATATCGGAGCCCCCAAACATTACTTGTCGCCCTTAGGTCTTGTATCTGTGGATCCAGGTTCTTGGGACACTTAAATTTCTGGATGGATCTCAAGACTTTATTTGAGTTTTCTCCCTTGTGGAAAGGAAAGTGTCCCGTGGCCAGTTCATAGCGATTCCTGCGTTCCTGTGTCTTCTGCATTCCTGTGTCTCCTGTGTTACCTGACCTCCTCCGTGTTCCTGTGTAACCTGAGCGCCTCCGTGTTCCCGTGTACCAGTGTTCCTCCGTGCTGCTGTACTGTGTGCTGTGTTCCCGTACCCTTCTGCTTGGACCGGACTCTGACGTTGCATCTCTGCCGCCTGCCCTGACCTTGTGCCTGGATTTCGACCACGAGATTGACTGCCGTCTCTGTACTACAACCTTGGCCGCCACTGCAGACAAGTCACGCCTGAGCAACGACCTGGTGGTACCACGCCGCAGCTTGTCTAACCCGCCTACCGGCGGGCTCTGGTGAAATCCGGGTACCACTTAGACTCCGGTCCCAGGTAGTGGCTTACGTCATCGTCTGCAGTGGTCCAGAAGATCCACAACCCGCTAGCCTGACAGTCTGATCACAGCTACTTATTACTGTGTAATATTCTAGACTCTGTATAAAGTCTAGAAGCAGCGGCACCTTGTCCGCACACTTGTGTGTAATAATGGAGTAATAGATGAATGTAATACGGTAAGTACAAGATGGCGGTATAAACAGGGAATGTCCTCCCACTTCTGTCCTGTAGTCATGTATTATTATACACAACCTGTAGACAGGAGTGGCGCCAAAATCTTATTATTGTCAGGAAACTTTTCCATCATGTCCCTATATCCCCAATGCTACATTATGGCCCCAGGAGGAGGAAATATTGGATGTCTGTAGGAAAATTTGTTTATGTTGCTCTTAGCAACCAATCCCAATTTATATAGAAAGTTCCCCCATCTCCCCCTATATAATGTACTAGGAGATCCTAACACTGATTTTCTCTCCTCAAGGAGAACCTGAGCCCGGTCCATCAGGAGGAGTAGATGGAGCGGCCGCCCCTCTCAGGCTGGAAGATCTGACTTTCCATAAGGAGATGGGATCAGGCAGTTATGGAAAGGTAAGTGACCACTGATGATACAGTAAGTCTCCATTCACACCAGGGCTCCTGCACCTCACACTACATCATCTATCACCAGCAGTAGGGGGCGCTCAGCTTACACACCACAAGACTCTGCAGATGTTACAGTCGCTCTGTTATCCTGTGCAGGACCTTGAGGAAACAGCAGCAGGTATTGGAACATTGCAATAATTATCTGCCCCCACCCCCGATTGGAGGAGAGGTAATTATTGTGAGCAGTAGGGGGCAGCATAGCAGTTACCCCCCCCCCCACAATATATATATACAGCTCCCCCCACACACTACCCAGTATACATGCAGCTCCCCCCCACACCCCCACACAGTAATATGCAGCTCCCCCCCAGTATAAAGGCCGGACAATGCTCACGCCCCTCTGTGTCCTCCAGGTGATGTCGGCTTCGCACCCCTCCTGCAGGGAAAAACTTGCAGTGAAAATGGTAAAGAAGAGGGTTTTACTGGAAGAGGATAGAGACTCCATCCTCACGAAGCGCCAGGTCCTTGAGGACACAGCGCAAAGTCATCTCTTTACCCATTGCTTCTCCACCCTTACAGAAACCAGGTAGGATCCTCCCACTTGTCTCCATAGATTGCTCCTCTATCAGCAGATGCCTCCTCAGCCTTGTGAGGCTTCTAGATGGAGGCAGATCTGGGCGGCCAGGACACTGATGTCCTGTCTTATGATGTTTCTCCTTTCTCCAGGATTATGTTTTTGTGATGGAGTGCATCACTGGAGGGAGAACTCCGGGATTTATCCAGCAGAGAGCCCCATGTGACATCGAGACCATCAGATTCATTTCAGCTGAGATCATCTGGGGCTGCAGTATCTGCACGAGAGGGGAATCATACATCGGTATCTATAGAATATAATAATATCAGATGGGGCGGATCCTATAGGAGGTGAAACTTTTGGGTGCATGCACAAGTCATGTATAGGTCCTCTAGTATGGAGCCATAACAGTATCTCCATAGAGGTCCATGACGTCCATGATTATCTCCAGTCACACAGTAATACACTGTGGTAGAGGCTCGTGTCAGTGTGTTGATCCCATAGTGCAGTTCTTTGTTACATCCTTAGGATGGAGCCGTCCACAACTCCATGTACAATCCTTACATACTGACCTCTATATCTTCACAGAGATCTAAAACCTGAAAATATCCTCATGGACAGCGATGGCCACATAAAGATAGCAGATTTTGGCCTGGCAGCCACCAACATCCATCCCTCCATGAAGATCTCGGATCTTGCAGGGACTGTCGGCTACATGGCCCGGAGGGGGAGGAATACCAAGTCTGGTCTTCTCAGTTTAGCGCGTATGTCATTCCAGGTTATATCGAAGTCTATCTGGAGTTGTGTTCTTTCTCTGCTAACTTTAAAATCATTTTGGAGGATTAATCCACATGATCAATAAGTCAACCTGGATGTAGCATAGAGCTAAACTGAGAAGCCAGACTTGTATTTTTTTCCTCCACCATCCGGGGCCGATGTACAGCCAACAGTCCCTGCAAAGATCCGAGATCTTCATGTAGGGGATATAGGGATGTGGTGGCTGCACAGGCCAAAATCTGACTGCTATCCTTTATGTGTGCCATCGCTGTCCATGAGGATTTTTTCAGGTTTTAGATCTCTGTGAAGATTAACAAGGTCAGATATGTAAAGGATTGTCACATGGAGACAGTGGACAGCTCCATCTCTAAGGATGTAACAAGACTGCAGCACTTCTATGGTGTCATAGACACTGACACGAAGCGCGTCTACCCACAGTGGTATTCTGTTTGACTGAGATAATCATGGACGTCATGGACCTCTATGGAGATACGGTTGATACAGCTCCATACTAGAGGACCTATAACATGACGGTGTGTCATGACCCAAAAGTGTACACAACCGGTTATCCCTATAGGAATCCCCCCCTCTGATATTATAAATTCTATTCCCTGAGTATGATGCCCTCGTCGTCGCAGATACTGGAGGCCCGCAGATGAATTCTCAGCGGAAATGCATCTAGATGGTCTCGATGTCACATGGGGCTCCTGGCTGTGAACAATCACCGGAGGTGTACCTCATTACTCCTCCCAGTGATGCACGTCCATCACAAAAACATCGTAATCCCCTTGAGAAATGGAGAAAAATCATAATACCGGGACAATTCGATTGGTCCCGGCCAGCCAGATCGCCTCCATCTAGACGCTCATGCAAGCGCTGAGGAGGCACTGGCTGATAGAAAGGAGACGAATCTATGACGACAGTGGGAGGACCTACCTGGTTCTGGGTAAGGAAAAGTGGAGAAGCAATGGGGTAAGGAAGAATGCTGGACTAAAGTTGCGCTGTGCTTCGCAGCGAGCCTTTCGCTGCGGCGGAAACCTTGGGATAGACCTTCATCTAAAATCCTCTAAACTACTTGTTATTTTCTTAACCAACTAAAAATTAACCAATCATTATACGTTTGAGCCATGGAGTCCCTCTGTCGTGTGTTGCGCAGTAACGGCCTCTAAAAGTCAGGAGCCTGAGTTGCACCGCCTGACCTTTGCCACGTCAAGAGCGAGGTCTTGACTTCTTTACGGCCTTTTCCCTGCAAGTTTTTCCCTGCAGGAGGGGTCGGCGCTGAAGCCCCCATCACCTGGATGAGACAGTATGGGCGTGAGCATTGTCCGGTCCTATATACAGAGTGGGGGGAGCTGCATATTAGTAGCTCGGGTTAAGTGTGTTGGGGGGGATGAGTGAGTCTGTGAACATATGTACGTTAGGGGGGGGGGGCTAACTGCTAGCGCCTAGTCCCCTCACTGTTCACCCAATAAGTATGTCACCAATCGTCCTCGAACAAATACACGCAACGGTGGGGGCAGACGTAATTTTGGCAATGTAGCGTGCCAATCTCCGTCCTGTGCATCGTTCTCAAGGTCGGCACAGGACTAACAGTAAGACACGACTGTCACTATCCGTTGCAGAGCTCTTGTGTGCGTAGATATAAGAGCTTAATTTTGCAAGTAACAGCACTCCCCGCTAACTGGCTGGTGCATACAGTAATGATGTTATTGTGCAAGGAAATCGCTGACTGACACCTCGTGTGAATGGAGACTTACTGATCATATCATCGTGATCACCACAATTACCTTTCCATAACTGTCCGTGAATCCAGCTGTCTTATGGAAATTAAGATCTTCCAGTGTAGAGGGCGCGCTCCCGCTCTCGACTTCCTCCTGATGGACCGGGCTCAGGTTTCTTTCTTGATGAGAGAAATCAGTGTTAGGTATCTCCTAGTTACATTATATAGGTGGGCTGGATGGGGGTAGCTTTCTATCTAAATTGGGATGGGTTGTCTAAGAGCATACTAAACAATTTTCCTACAGAACATCCATAATTTCCTTCATCCTGGTGCCATAATGTAGCAATTGGGGATATAGGGAGACATGCAGGATAGTCCATTCCCTGACTCATTATAATAAGATATTGGCGCCATACTCCTCTGTCTACAGGTGTGTGTGTGGGATTACAGCATGCCCCATTCATTATAATATAAGCTGAGCTGTAATACCAACCTGCCATATGGGACCAGTGTTGACTGGCGCTGTCCCCTCTTGTTCACATTCACCAATACTGTGTACTATTTCATATCCATGTTCCCTGCACTTTGCTGTTTTCTCCTTGTCGCTTGAAGTTGCTCTTTATCAGGTACAATACCGTCGTAGATGTGTAGATGTAGCAGACCATGTATCTCTCCTCTCTCTGTCCTTCCTTTCCGGATCTTCCCTCTTTCTTCTTCGCCATCTTGTGGAGTCTCTGTAAGAAAGGCGCTCTCATATAACGCCCCCTTATGGCGAGAGTCTGGGTCTTCCGGAACCCTGTATGAGTTGTGGGGGGCTCTTCTCATCATAGGAAATCCGGTAATAATTAGTGAACCCTCTTCTTGTGCGTGGGATTCCTCCTCCCTATATGCTCCTCTCACCTCACGTTATTCGCTTTCCAAACTGCTTCATTAGTTCGCAAGTGCAAAACCAAATCGCTCGTCCCAGTAGAAGGTGAAGAAACCACACATGATTTTTCTGCCCGTCTTATTTCCATGTAACGCCGGTGACAGCGGGGACTTAGTCATAATGCAATTGTGACCGTCCTGTCACGGGATGTCGAGACAACTTTTGTCATTAGTAGCTATTTGAAGATTCTCAGCAGCCACTAAGCACAGCTTTCCAGTGTCGATAGACTCATGAGTGATGAATGTCTTATCATGTATCGTCTATATAATCATACATACTCACAGGACAGAACTGGGAGGACGTTCTCTGTATATTACCCGCCATCGTGGTAACCTTACCGTATACATTCATCCTTTACTCCCGTTTCACACAAGTGTGCGGACAAGGTGTCCGCTGCTTTCTAGACTTTTTCTCATTTGGGGTGATCCTCTATGAACTGGCCACGGGACACTTTCCTTTCCACAAGGGAGAAAACTCTATGAACTGGCCACGGGACACTTTCCTTTCCACAAGGGAGAAAACTCGAATAAAGTCTTGAGATCCATCCAGAAATTTAAGTGTCCCAAGAACCTGGATCCACAGATAAAGAACATCCTAGAGGGGGTGAGTATATAGACTTGTAGCACAAAGACACCCAGAAAGTCTAATAGGGCGATGACTGGGTCCGGCTTCTAATGATAGACGTGTAATAAGTAGATGCTGATACATCTAATGTTATGTCCCATTCATTTCAATGGTATGTAACAAGTTACAGGTGAAGATATCGGTCAAATCTTTCTAGGGTGGGATAACAGTAACGCAACGGGGCTCATTTACTAAGGGCTTTGCGCCGCACTTTAGTCGGATTGTTCACGTTCTTCATGGCTAAAACGGCTTGTACAGGTATTTAAGAAGTGTGTGCTGCGATTATGGCGCATGCGACCCTTTTGTGGCGCAGCTGCGGTGGCTTCCATGTGACACATATTAGGGCGCGTGCAGTCGGACGGTTCTACTGATTTGGACTGAGCGCCCAATTTAACTTTGAAATTGTGTCGCACGCCCTATGTTAAACATGCAACACAAAAAAGATGGTAAACTCTATAGCACCTGAGCGGAGAAGCGACACATCCATGATTTCTGGCGCACGATCTTAGTGAATCGCCGCACGCTGCATTATAGACGGACAATGCACTTGTGAACTCGAGCGGCATTGTAAGTAATTGGGCCCCAATCTCTTGCAGTCATTATGGGATATGTAATGTATGATGAGTTCTCCATCACAGATCTACAGTTTCCTATTATTTTATCACAGGTTTTCTGCAAGTCACCGACAAAGCGGAAGAGGTTCTGCGAAACAATACGCCAACATCCGTTTTTTGCAGACATCAACTGGTCGGATGTATCATCAGGAAGAGCGCAGCCTCCATATGTTATGAGACCAGTAAGTACATAGGAAAGATGAGAATCTCCTGGGGATATTTATAGCTGTCAGATATAGGTTTCTATGTGCACTCAATGGTCAGGTGGAGAACACTAAAGCTCTGCTGGAGCACAGATACTATCTACTCTCAGGACAATCATTGTGCAGATAAGTCCTGTTCTCATGATCCATCTCATTTCTGTATCTTCTCTTCTAGTCTGAGGAAGTGGACTATCATCAGACCGTCCCCCTGCACACCCTGCTGTCATCTGCAGAGGCAAGGAAGACCCCACTAACATCTGAGGACAGGAGACTATTCCAGGGCTTCTCCTATACCAGCCACAGGTGGAGGTGATGACCTCAGTGAGGACCAGACACAGTCCGTCTGGCACATATGATCTCTGCCCGGGCTCAAGAATATCATAGACTCTGTCCATTGATTGGTGAAGGTCACCGTAGTGCGATCCTTTACATCTATGTATGATCTAATGAACACATCTAGGATGATTGTCACGCTGCAAATGACATGAAGTGGCCCCACAGTTACCCGCAGGCTACTTTTATACTCACGTCCTAATACACTGTCTAGAAGTAATAGACATACATAATCTACTGGTATGCTCTGTGCTAACCAGTTGGGGGGGGCCCCATCTGACCGGCTTCCTATACGAACTGCAACAATTCCCTCTAGTCCCATACCGCCTGCATCTCCATGAAGTCTCAGTGACCTCGTTAATATATCCGGGAGCATACCTTGGCGCTCCGTACTGTCCATGCCCTCTGGTATCTCCTCTTCAGTGACTATTCCAGCACCTGAGGCCCCATGTTACGTTATCACAGTCCGTGAAGACTCCGCATGCGCTGACGGAGAATATCAATATAGCGTGATCATCTGCGGCTGCCAGATCTGCACGAGAGGGGCATCATACATCGGTTTATCTAGCATATAATAATATAGATGGGGCGGATCCGATAGGGTGACCTTTTGGGTCATGCACACGTCATGTATAGTCCTCTAGCTGGAGCCATACAGTATCTCACTAGAGATCTCCATCGCCGTCCAATAGCGTTACCTCTACCAGTCACACAGTAATACACTGTGGTACGAGTGCTTCGTGTCATGTTTATGTCCCATAGTGCAGTTCTTGTTACATCCTAGAGATTGAGCCCGTCACAACTCGTACATCCTACATACTACCTCTATACTTCACGAGATCTAAAACTGAAAATTCCTCATGGACAGCACGGGACCCATTAAGATAGCAGTTTTTGGCCTGGCAGCCACCAACACCCTCCATTTTCCAATGAAGATCCTCGGATCATGCAGGACGGTCGCTACATGAGCCCGAGGTAAGATAGTCTGTCTACAGGTTAGAGCTGATGATATACTATCCAGTTATACAAGTTAGAGTAAGTTATCGTTCAATCTATTCTAGGGGGGATAAAGTACACAAGTCTCTGCAGTCATTATGGGAATGTAGTATGATGATATTCCATCCACAGAATCTTCACAGTTTCCTATTTTTTTATTCCAAAGGTTCTGCCATCCCTAAACCGTAGAAGTGTTGCAAACAATTAAGCCACAACATCCGTTTTTTACAGATAAGCGTCGGATACTATCATCACGAGAAGCGAGCCTCATATGTTATGAGACCAGTAAGTAATAGAAAGATGAGCCCGGATTTACGTAGAAGGTTAGTGTCCAAGAGACACTAAATCTTGCTGAGCACAATACTATCTACTCTCAGGACAACTCATGTGTGCAGACTAAGTCGCTTTCTCATGATCCATCTCACTTTCTGTATCTGTCTCTCCTAGTTGAGGAAGTGGACTAAATCATACCGTCCCCTGCACACCCATTGCTGTATCTGCAGAGGCAAGGAAGACCCCCTAACATCTGAGGCCAGGAGACTATTCCAGGGCTTCTCCTATCCAGCCACAGTGGAGTGATGACTCAGTGAGGACTACAAGCATGCCGCTGGACCATATGATCTCTGCCCGGGCTACAGAATATCATAGACTCTGTCTCATAGATTGGTGAAGGTGAGATCAGCGCTTATCCCTATTATTATCTATTATTTTTACAAAATGTTCCTGTGGTAGAAGCAGGATCACATGATGGGATTACGTAAATCTATATTGCTCCGCCTCCGGGCAAGATATCATGGTTTGATTTGTGCACCTTACCACGCTTTGGATTCCTGCTTTGCTGATCTCAGACCTGACAAGTCGAGCAGATTGGGCGTCTCTTTTCGGCCCTGCCTAGGCTGGCTGGTTGGAGCCCTTGTGCGAATTTACTGCTTGGCGTTCTTAACTTGTGGACCACGATCTGAGGAACCGAGGGCTACTGGTCAAATGTGTGACGAGGCAACGTGTGGAGCACCTTGGTCTGCGTTGCGCTGCCACGTGCTCTGCTCGCTGGAGGTCGTCACTGCGCTGGTGCCTTGCAGCTGTCGGGCGCTGACTGTGTTGAGGGACCGCCGGTGAGCGGACGAGGGCTTGGGCTGGTTGGACCTAGGACTAACTCTGCTTTGTTGATTTCCCTACCTTGGAACTAATTTGCCCACTAGGGGTTTACTAATTAAAGTCACTGGATTTGATTTACCTGCTGCCATCCTGGACTGAGGCCTCTTTCACATTGCTGTTGTTTTTCACCTTCGTGGTTCAGTGATTTCCAAGGAAGCCTCAAAAGATGAAGGATGCAGTGGGGGTTTTATGCTGGAACACTAGGGGGATTAAGCGATAGATAAAAGTGTGGTATGATTCTCCCCGTAGTTAAGCACTTAGGGTCCATGCACACAAACGTGTGATTTCTCCAGTCCTGTATTTCGGTGCCGTATGAGCCCGTATATAAGTGATGTTTCATCCATATGTGCACGTATGGCACCGCATGTCACCCTATCTGTATAAAATATGGTGAAATGACAAATGATGAGAAAAGCTTGTGAAACATCCCCAAATTTGTCACCAGCCAGGACTCCATTTTGTCTTTTCTGAGAGCGAGGTTAGACTCCATTGCTGCTTCTGGCTGTGGTTTCTGGCGTTTATAGGCTCTGGTGATGCCGTACAATCCTACCGATGATTTGCTTCTGGACTGGGTCGTTCTCTGGCTTCTTCGAAGGCGTTGTACAATGCTGGAGGAGGAGCCAAAGACAAGTAGGTGGGTTTGGGTTCATCCCATTAAAAGCTAGCGGCCCAGGAAGGGTCACTTTAGGAACTTGTATGATGACCTGCATCTGTATAAGTTTCAGAACTACATTTGGATGTCTGTTCGTTCTGTTGACCGTCTTTTAGCGGACCTGCGATCCGGGCTCCGGTTTCAGGACATGAACATAAGGCGGTCTGTCACACCAGAGGACCGGCTCATCGTGACACTGCGGTAAGTTTTTTTTTCCAATAGTAATGATTTTATCTTTTAATTTCTAGGTTTCTTGCCACCAGGAATTTGTTTCCCTTCACTGCATTATGAGTTCCTGCTCAGTGTTTCCACCATTTCGTTGATTGTGAGAGCGACCTGCAAAGTGATATGGGGGCGGCTGAGACCTGCGGTGATGCCTGAGCCGACTGCTGAAGACTGGATCCGGAGATCTGACGGTTTCCTGGACTCAGAACAGTTTCCGAATTGCATTGGGGCGCTGGATGGGAAACACATTTGTGTGAAGAAGCGACTCACTCAGGGTCCCAATACTTCAATTATAAAGAATATTTCCCTGTGGTTTTGTTGGCTTTGGCTGATAGTGACTACAGGTTTGTAGTTGTAGATATTGGGGCCTATGGAAGTTCTGTGGATGCAGCGGTCTTCAGGGCCTCCAGAATGGGTGAATGACTTCACATCAACCAGCTCACCCTGCCAGAGCCTAGATGTCTACCTGGATCTACTGGACCTCCTGCACCAGTTCCCTGGCTGATGGATATTATAAGTGGATATTGAGGCTCTGGACTATTAGATTAGCTTTTTTATTATTTTCCTATTTTTTGTTTTTGTAGTTTAGTGTAGGGCCTCACAAGAGATGGGGCCCCTTGACGAGGGTTGTGAGCTTAAAACTTCTTTGACCCCTTTGTGAATTGTTGCATTTTGGTCAACAAGGTAAAATGAGTCAAAGGAGTTAACCAAGACCCCATCATTTTCCAAATTACTACATTAATATAAGTTATGTGCACATTACTTTGTCTTATGTGATTATTGTAAGGTTAATAATAAAAGTAAAAGGTTTTGACACTTTGGATATTGATAGTTAAGAAGAGGACACTGATGTGCGCAGATCCAGGGAATGTAATAATGGAATTTACAATTCGGATAAAGCTATGTACAGCGATAGCAATGGAAGAAATGCAGGCAGCACTCCAGTAGTCCAGAAGTTCAAAAAAAGTGGTGATTTATTGAGATTGTGGCAAAGTTTCTGTGTTAACCATCTTTTTCCAGCCTTAACACCCAAACGTTGCCACAATATTAACCGCTTAGCGCTCAGCGTCCGATATATTAGACACTGAGCTCAGTGCCTTAGCGCTCAGCCGAACCGGCATCGGGAAACACGGGGTGCCGGCTGTGCCTAATAACCGGCACCCCAGTGTAAATCTCCGATCACAGACGCATAAGCAGTTAAATGCCGTGGTCTGCTTGACCACGGCATCTAACATGCCTCTGGGGGGGTCTTTCCCCCACGATCGCTCCCCCCCAAACCGTTTTCGGGGGGCGCCGATCGTTGCTATAGCAACTCCGAGGGTCCGATTTGGGCCCCAGAATTACCTGCAAGAACTGCCAGTAAGATGGCGTCTGTGACGTGTGCATAGGCTGACACTGCTAATGCCCTGCAATACATCAGTATTGCAGGATATTATCATGAACAAGCAATCAGAGGATTGCTTGTTCATGTCCCATGGTAAAAAAAAGTGAAAAAGTAAAAAAAAAAGTTATTCAATAAAAATATAAAGTAATAAATCACTAAAAATGCCCCAAAGCCCAAAAACATATAAAGAGACATATAACTAAAAAAAAAGTCTAAATCATAACACACACCCCACATATATAGTATCACCGCGTCCGTAACAACCCGTAGAATAACAGTAAATAATTATTGAACCCGTATGATGAACGCCGTAAAACAAAACTGTTATAACCCTCCAAAAATTATGATTTTTACCTATTCAATCCCACATAAAATGTGATGAAAAAAACATATGTACTCCGACATGATACTGGTGCAAAGTACAACATGTCCCGCAAAAAACAAACCATCAAACAGCTCCGTAGCCAAAAAAGTAAAAATGTTATGCCACTTGGAAGACAGTGATGTAAAAATGATAGATTTGTCCCCACATTAGGGTTTTATGTGACAAATTTAGTAAAATGTAAAGAAAATATATTCAAGTCTGGTATCCCCGTAATCGTATCGACCCATAGAATAAAGATAACATGATTATTAGGCTATACGGGGAACACCAAAAAAAAGTAAAAAATCAAGTACAGAATAGAAGCTTTTCTACTCCTGTCCTCAAAAACAAGTTCCTAAATTTTCAACAATAGGTGATACCAACCCCAAAATGGCAACACTGGAAAAAGGATCTCATCCCGCAAAAAAAATGCCGTCACATGGCCCCAATAACGAAAAAGAGAAAATTTTATAGCCTTCAAAAGGGGGCAACCAGAAAACTAAAATCCTGGCAGCTGCAGGGCCCTCCTTCCCTTCTGCGCCTCGCTGTGCCCCCATAACACAAGTCACAGCCACATGTGGGGGGTCGCTGCACTCAGGAGAAATTATAGAACAAACTGTATGGTGGATTTTCTCTTTTTATCTTTTGGAAATGTGTAAATTTTAGGGCTAAATGAACGTATAAGGGCACAATTTGACCATTCTAAATTTCACCGCCATTTTGATGTAATTACTATGAAGATCGCAAGGGGTTAACAATCTTCCTAAAAGCTGTTTCTTATAGGTTAATGGCCCCAAAGCCAAAGATCCGGTGGTTATATAGGGGGTTTTGATGCTAAATATGTAAAATTTCATTCAAAACTGTATTTATCCCCAAAATAGTCAATTCTGAAAATCCGGAAAAGCGATATTCTATTTGTAAGCCGCGTGACGTTAAAATATATTATCCAGACATTACTGATATCCAATAACTTTCTATTGTGACTGATATAAGACTCTGGCTGGACTAGTAACGAGTGTCGGGACATGGTTTGGGGACATACTGTGACCCTTGCAGCACATAGAGCCACATTGTGCACAAACCCGGCATAAAAACAGAATAGCTTCTGGTGCCGGACACATTAATAGTATCCAGTGTGAACAGTGATATACATAAAGTTGCATTTCATTCAAATGGCAGACTATGTTTTGAACTGATATAAATATAAATAAACTATAAAAATCATAAACACATTAGGTATCGCCGCATCTGAAAATTCCCGATCTATCAAAATATAATAACGTTTTTTTCACTGTGATCCACCGCAGAGCTATGATGGGTGTATGAAGTGGCATCACGGGCTGAGCCCGCTTCATACAGAGGTGGGGTTTGCTGTATATCACAGCAAAGACCCATCCCTAACACATGTGGTCGGTGCTTGCACTAATCGTAGGTGTTAACCTCTTGTATGCCACTGTATAAATATACAGTCTTCTTACTGGCTATACTACAAGGGCTGAGAGGAATGACTATAGGTCAGTGGTGGCGAACCTATGGCACGGGTGCCAGAGGTGGCACTCGGAGCCCTCTCTGTGGGCACCCAGCACAAAGGTCACCATTCAGGACCCAATACCTTCTCCTGCAGTCACAGGCAGCCCAGGACGAGCCACGTTCAGCGCTATTTTAAAGTGACTAGAAGTGCAGGAGGAGCAAGGAGGTGCTGACATAGCTGGATTATCATTGTAGCCTCTTCTCTGGACTTGTGATTCATCCTGTTAAGGGACCTTAGAGGGAAACTACAATAATAATCCAAATTTCTCCTTTCTACTGTATTGGTGTCCTCAGGATGCCAATAAGTTTGAAACCTGAGTTACTTTAGTTACTTTAAATTGGCATTTGGCACTTTGTGAAAAATATGTGGCTTTTGATGGAAGTTTTGGTACTCAGTCCCTAAAAGGTTCGCCATCACTGCTATAGATCTTTTCTCAGTGTATACATGAAGGGAACTGCCCTTCTTCTACCCACAATCCTTTGCATCTGCCAATGGGTGGGGAAAACAGGATGTAGGTAATTATTACCTTTGGCCATTAGATGGCGCCTGAAAACAAATCTATGTTACCTAATGGACCAATCATCATCACTGAACCTCCATGACATTTGCCAGTGGCAGCACATATATCAAGAATCTTTATATCTCTCTTACACAGACATATCCTGTATATAACCAGTATACACTGTGTTACCAGCAAGGGGGTACTGGCGCTAGGTCACCAAAAATTCACTAATGTAAAAGACAAAGCGGCCGGCACTAGTGTATAAGGTAAAATATACAGATGTACAGATACATTACATTATATAACCAATGTTGACAATCAAAAACTTAAAAGCAGTTGTTTTCTGAAGATGGATATATGGTGGTCACCTCCTATATGTTACTACAGAGTTATAAGAAAATCTACCATTTCATGCACATTACAACCGCAGATACAACAGAGTTCACACTGGATTTTGTTGATATGTTCCGGCACAAAAAATAGTCTGCTGTTTAAATGCAATGCGATTTTATTTATATTGCTGTTCACACTGGATCCTATCAATGTGTCCGGCCCAATATAGATATTCTCCTCTTTTTATCCCGGGTTTGTGCATAATGTGGCTGTACCGCAAGGGTCACAGTATGTCCCAAGACCATGTCCCGGAACTTGTTACTAGTCCAGAGTCTCATATCAGTCACAATACAAAGTAATTGGATATCAGTACCTGAAGAATGGATCGCCTGGAAGAGCTGTAGTTAGTACATAACGGGGGTCATTTACTAAGGGCCCGATTCACGGTTTCCCGACGTGTTACCCGAATATTTCCGATTTGCGCCGATTTCCCCCGAATTGGCCCGTGATTTTGGCGCACGCGGTCGGATTGTGGCGCATCGGCGCCGGCATGCATGCGACAGAAATCGGGGGGTGGCCGCACGAAAACCCGACGGATTTGGAAAAACCACCGCATTTAAAAACGGAAAATGTGTCGCTGGACTCGCGCTTACCTTCACTCGGCCGGCCTCGGTGCATTTCAGTGCGTTCCTATGCTCTTCAGCGCAGCAGCGCCACCTGGTGGACGGCGGAGGAACTGCCTTAGTGAATTCCGGCCGGACCTGAATCCACCGCAGAGAAGGTGCCGCTGGATCGAGAATGGGCCGGGTAAGTAAATCTGCCCCAGTATGTTGTTTGTTTCTCTGTGTCTGCCGGTGTTCTGTCTCAGGTTTGTGCTTGTGAGCTGCGCATGCGCGTTCAGACTCCGGGACGCACAAGTTGCAGAAAGGTAGCGCAACGTTGAAGATGATTGCTAATGTGGCAGCAGCTCATTCTGCAGAGTGATCCCGGCTTTGGTCCGGGAACTATTCTACCTTCTCCGATGATAAATATTTAGATAGATTGGCCGATCTTTTCTTATGCAGAAGGATTTTTCATAGTCCTTAGCTATATGCGTATCAGAGTATGCCGAACTACAGCGGCATCTAATTGAAGCGGATACAGTGCCAGTGAAAGGGGGAATGAATGAGAAAGTACAGAGAGCTAAAGGGTATTGAATCCAATGAATGGCTAGTGACAGATAGCAAGTCAGCGCATAGTTCAGAGTCGTCCAGAGCATAGCACTTCTGACAAATAACAACTCTAACTTCTGATATCATAATAAACACAATGGGGCACATTTACTTACCCGGTCCATTCACGTTCCAGCCGCGGCTTCTCTGAAAAGCGTTCGGGTCTTCCGGCGATTCATGAAGGTCCTGCGCCCGATGTCCACCAGGTGGCGCTGCTGCGCCGAGGTCCGCCGAGATGCCATGGAGTTCATCGTCTTCATCGTGGTGCATGTGAGCATGGCCCGTGCGACCAATTTTTTTTTTAAAATGTGGCGGTTTTTCCGAATCCGTCGGGTTACCGTTCGGCCACGCCCCCCGATTTCCGTTGCGTGCATGCCAGCGCCGATGCGCCACAAACCGATCGCGTGCACCAAAATCCCGGGGCAATTCAGGGAAAATCGTCGCAAATCGGAAATATTCGGCTAACACGTCGGGAAACCGCGAATCGGGCCCTTAGTAAATGACCCCCTGTGTGTGCTCATAAACAGCTACCTCAGTGACAGTCAGAGGGATGACACTGATTAATAACTCCATAGACAGGGGAATACATATGGATATGAATGTGTGAAACTCATGATTGTATGGTCTCGATCCCCTAGAGCAGTGGTGGCGAACCTATGGCACGGGTGCCAGAGGCGGCACTCAGAGCACTTTCTGTGGGCACCCGGTCCATCACCCCAGCACACCAGACAGGACTCAAAGAATCTTCCTGCAGTTCCAAGCAACTTAAAAGATGCGGCTTTCAGTCATATATTTAAGTGATACTTCACTACCTGGGTTTGTAGGAAGAGGGAGAATTAGACAGGGACAAATTATATTTGGAGGACCTCCTGCTGGCCCCACGATTCTCTGTGTACAGAGGGACACTGGAAAGAAGATAAAATGATGCAAATTTTCCATCTTGTCCTCAGGAGGCCAATATGATCGAACCTTGTTGAAGAACAGGGAGCAATAAGTTACTGCTTTAATTTTTGGTTGGCACCTCACAATAAATAAGGGGGGTTTTGGGTTGCAGTTTGGGCACTCGGCCGCTAAAAGGTTCGCCATCACTGTCCTAGAGGCTGTCGCCCAAAAACCAGTGAAAATGAATAATCTGAACAGAACCACTCTGAGGTAGAGCAAGTACTGCACAGTAATACTACTAACAGTAGCTATTTGGTCAAAGTACCCAAATACCTCTGCGACAAATGTGAACATATATCAACTGTACAACATTCCCTCTCATATATAAAAGCAAAACTAAAACTACTCCCACCACTCCTATTTTTAACACTTTCCTTTGGTTCCAATAAATAGAGTCTAAGTAGGATATTTTTCCCTGCTCTTTTTAAAAGATTATCAATAATAAAAGTTATTTTTTTTAAAAAATATTTCTTTCTTGGTCGAAGGACCTTTTGTTTTCAGAATGCAAAGTATGTAAATATAGATTACCACTATAGGTCCAGACCATACAAGTGGTCCTAGGTGTATCTAACTTTACTATACATATCAGAGTATCGCACTCCTTCCTGAGTAGCTTCCTACTGAGTGCAATATACAGTATTCCTTCTCACTGGTAGTAGATGTTCACTGGCTGCTAATTCTTCACTCCTTCACACCCCCCTCTCCCATGCTTTTGCAACGCCCCTGCCAATACATAGGCAGGCTGGTAGTTGTGAATAGCACCCTCTCCAGGTTAGGAGCTGTCAGAGGGAGTCATGAAACCTCTAGTAAGATTCTAGTATTGAGAGATTATGTAATTGCAGCTGTAAGATTCTAGTATTGAGAGATTATGTAATTGCAGCTGTAGCCTCTTCCTAGGAAGACAATAGTTAAATGGGTGTAAGATGTTATCCAATTATGTGGCTGTATTGTAAACTGGAGTGTGATTGGAGAGGGGCTACCACCTGACCAGGGGGAGTATAAAACCCCCTGTGTAGCGGGAGCACATGGTCCAGTTCAGACTACAGGAGTCTGAGAGTGAAGAGCGAGATTGTGTAGTACACCTTTACTGCTGTCACAGGAACCAATCCCAGGAACTGAGTCAGAAGACTCTAACCCAGAGCTGCAGCTTCCACAGTTTGGACACAACTCCATCTCAATTATCCCAGCCTGCATCTACCATCAGAATGGTGCACTATTCCTGCGGACCCCTCTCCACGACCACTCCACTACCAGAATCCAAATCTGCTGTTTGACCGTTTAGGCCCGTTGCCTGCTACCTGTTGTTCAATAAAGAAACGTGAGTGGATTTGCACAATGTTTTCTCCATCTGATGCCTGGATACAGCTGTTACCACCACTGGCTTCCTATCCATCACCCAGGGACTTATCTTACAGACACTCAGGAATTGCCCCAGGGAGAACCAGTACCACAGCCTCTCGCTCCTTATTTCTTGCACACACCACCTGCTGGAGACCTGCCAGGCTGTAGGACAGCCCTCTGGTCCCCATACCAAGCACCGTGACCACAGCATGCCCGGGCACCCGGGCCATCACCCCAGCACTCCTGCAGTTCCAAGCAACTTAAAAGATGCTGCTTTCAGTCATATTCTAAAGTGATACTTGCTTCTCTACTTGGGACTGTAGGAAGAGGGGGAATGAGTAGCCAGGGCTGAATTATCTTTGGAGGACCTTCTGCTGCCTCACGATTCTCTGTGTACAGAGGGACACTGGAAAGAAGATATGATCGAAAGTTGTTGAAAAGTTACTGCTTTAATTTTTGGCACCTCGCAATAAATAAGGGGGGTTTTGGGTTGCATTTTGGGCACTCGGCCGCTAAAAGGTTCGCCATCACTGCCCTAGGCCACACTAGCCAGCCACTCTGGTATTCTGGGCTCCGGCTGCCTCCAGGCCCCAAAAAAAGGCTAGGCCCCGGTGGGGGATGTTGCACTTCTGTATCCCTGCAAACAAAGTTGAAATACAGGGCATTTAGACATTAGAAGGGACTGTCTATTTTTCTTTTTTTGAACAGCCCCTACCTTATACATAGCTATTGTTGTACATATGGATGAGGAGATACTAGTCCACACAATACAACCAAGCTCCTCAATAAGGAGGGTGCAAAGCCTCCACAGGTCCTGGCTGGGTCCTTGTGAATAGCAATGGAAGAACCACAGGCAGCACTCCAGTAGTCCACAAGTTCAAAGAAAGTGGTGATTTATTCAGATTGTGACAACGTTTGGGTATTAAGGCTGGAAAAAGGTGGTTAACACAGAAATGTTGTCACATTCTCTATAAATCACCACTTTTTTTTAACTACTGGAGCGCTGCCTGCATTTATTCCATTGCTATCGCTGTACATAGCTGTATCCGAATTGTAAATTCCATTATTACATTCCCTGGATCTGTGCACATCAGTGTCCTCTTCATAACTATAAATATCCAAAGTGTCAAAACCTTTTACTTTTATTATTCACCTTGCAATAATCACACAAGACAAAGTAATGTAGCACAGAAAGAAACATGTCTGACAGACTCAGCAAGTATAACACTGGGGTTACCACTTTATATCACTCTGCTGTCACCACATACACCTCACACATCATGTACCAGGGTAGACTCAGCTTACACATCATATATGAGAGGATTTTACCTCAGGAATTAATCATTACCACAGGAGATCATGTCTCCATGTCTCCTCATGTACCTGCTCCCAGCCATCTTACACATGGCAGCTATGGCTGTGAGATCCATGAGCTTATAACCCCACACACTGTAGATATGACTGGTAATGTTACAGGGGAGCAGCATTACCTCATGTAATGTGCACATGCCTGAAGGTATGTAAGAAGCTGCCATGTCTCCTCAGCCATGTCTCCTCAGGAGTCTGCTCCCTGCCATCTTATACCCTGCAGATATGGCGGCGATATCTGTCAGATTATACCTCACACTATAGATATGGCTGCTTTATGCTACATGGGAGCTTTATTTATTTACTAGTGTAATGTGGACATGATAGTTCAGGTCTCCTCATGTATCTGCTCCCAGCTGTCTTACACATGGCAGCTGTGGCAGGATGGGAGTCCATGTGTATTCATGTTCCTGCTCCTCACATGTGATGCTCCATGATAAGTACAGACAGACACTTATGTATAGGGGAGCAGGTGACCGCAGTGTATACAGCGCTGTATATGGGGAGATAACTAATCATGTATCTGCCCCAGGTCATCTCACATACTACATACATGGCTGATATGTCATCTTATTGCTTAACTGCATAATGCCCTAATGTATATGAGGGGTAGGTACCTCACACACTTTACATATCACTGATTTATATGAGGGTGTACTTACCTCATACACTGTACATATCACTGATTTATATGAGGGTGTACTTACCTCATACACTGTACATATCACTGATATATATGAGGGTGTACTTACCTCAAACACTGTACATATCACTGATATATATGAGGATATAGTTACCTCATACTCTGTACATATCACTGATATATATGAGGGTGTACTTACCTCACACACTGTACATATCACTGATTATATATGAGGGTGTACTTACCGCACACACTGTACATATCACTGATCGATATGAGGATGTACTTACCTTAAACACCGTACATATCACTGATATATATGAGGATATAGTTACCTCATACTCTGTACATATCACTGATATATATGAGGATATAGTTACCTCATACACTGTACATATCACTGGTATATATGAGGGTGTACTTACCGCACACACTGTACATATCACTGATATATATGAGGGTGTAGTTACCTCACACACTGTACATATCACTGATATATATATGAGGGTGTAGTTACCTCATACACTGTACATATCACTGGTATATATGAGGGTGTAGTTACCTTATACACTGTACATATCACTGATTTATATGAGAATGTAACTACCTCACACTCAGTACTTATCTCTGATTTATATGAGGTCACTGAATTACTTGAGGGTGTACTTACCTCACATACTGTACATATCACTGATATATATGAGGGTGTACTTACTTCACATACTGTACATATCGCTGATTTATATGAGGGTGTACTTACCTCGCACCCTGTACACATCACTCATTTATATGAGGCTGTGTGATGAGGGTGTACTTACCTCACTCACTGCATATATCACTAATTTACATGAGGGTAATGACCTCTTGTATACGGTTTAAGGTTACATTTATACCTTCATGACACAGGTACACATGGCTATTTTAGTACCAATCCTCGTGGCACAGATATGGCAAAGCAATCACAAGCTCCATACTGGAGCTTCTTCAGGAGTTCTGTCCTAATGGATAGAGACTGAGGGCAGATGTACACCATTACTCTGCTTGTTATGGGGAGGTTACATGTATTATACACTAGGGAGAGAGGAACTGCCCAGAGAGAGCACATGTACATGATCACAGATGGAGGCTGCACTATTACTAGTCTCTTATAATCTCGGTTCTCTATAGTCTTGGTGGCCTACACCTTACTGTGATTTACTGACCATGATAGGTGCAGGTCCCCCACATTTCTGGTCTATGTGGCCCAGCATTGACCTGAGTAATTGTAGTGGCTGGATATGGGAAGCTTAGCTATCTGAATAAAACCTCCATGTCACTGATATACATACGGATTCTATAGTAGCCCATCCCAGGTCATTGCTATATAGTAACCACATGTTGCATTCAGATACTTATGTGCCTGGTGCAGTGTATATGGCTTCCATCTCACTGCTTTATTGTAGTCATGGACCAGGCTGTATCTTACATATATATATAACTAGCCTTTAGTTGTGGCTTCTATATTATGGACTGTCCATGTATACCTTATGTGCACTCATATATATATATATATATATACATTCTAGATTACATGAGTGGTACATGGTACAATACTGAGGGGGTTATATGCCACCTCAGACTATAATGGTGAATTAGCATTGTAATATTATATTACATTTATCCCCATGAAATGGCTGGAGAATTAGCCAGACACATGGTCAGTGTCACTGCTGCACCTAATTCTGTAAGATAAATGGATCCTATATATCCAGGCCCTTGGTACATTTATATAATGTCTTATGTGTGGTTGATGTTACTGTCTCCAATGGTTGGTCTAGGGCCACATCTTCTTTCGCCACTTAGCTAGGAGGTTGGCGGCTATGTGGAGCTGGGGATGTGGCTCTCGCGCGCTGTGCGCGTAATTATGGTTTATGGGAGACAAGTTCTCCACACCTGGTTACACCACTAGCTTGGAGGTTGGTGGCTAGTGGATTATATGTGGAGACATATATGCACTTCTCTAAGGGGCGGTCCCTGAGAAGATGGTTCTGGTTCGGTTATCCACACCTAGTTACGCCACTAGCTAAGAAGATAGCGGCTGGTGGATCACTAGAGTGTTGGTTTTGTACGCTGTGCGTGCATTGTATATCACCACTTGCCAGGAGGTTGCGGCTTGTGGATATGGTAGTTATGGTTTCTCTACACGCTGAGCGTGTTTTTTGAGCAAAAATGATATTTATGGATTTGGTTTGATATGGCCACATTCTGCTCTCGCCACTTGCCAGGAGGTTGCGGCTTGTGGATATGGTAGTTGTGGTTTCTCTGCACGCTGAGCGTGTTTTTTGAGCAAAGTAACATCGCACAGACATCGCACAGCATTTTGAACATTTTGTCAGGGGCTTTGCCGTGGCAGTGCATACTTATATAAACTTTCTTCTTCTTTACCTATCCTCTTCATGTCTGTTCTGTCAATAGTATTGGTGCATGATACATGTATTGAAGTATGACTAGTGGTTCTCTAGATACTGGAGATACAGTAAGCGATATTCTCACTCGGTGGGGAGATAAATCTACACTTTTGGTGTCTAGTACTTAGTCTTTTCAGAATATATTTGGTTCCGAGGGCAGTTATTCCACCTGCTTCACTATATTGTTGGACACGGTTTGGTATATCTGTAGAATTTGGAGTTTAGCAATGTTTTACCACTTTGTGCATGTGGGTTGTGTTGGTAATTTTCTCAACACTTTATTCGTTAACCCATTGCATTCCCATTGATGGGATTTTTGTTGTTTGGTGGCGGTCGAGTCCATTTAAGGTGTCAAATGGCCTCTTTGTGGCGGTGGAGGAGTCAGGTGGAAGGTGCAGGCAAGTTATTGGTGGACTAATTTAACTTATAGAGGATGTAAAAGCTCATGGTGGTCAACAGCCTGAGCTTTGGAAGTGGCCAGCCTCAAGGCTCTGGTAATGGTAAAAGCAGCCAGGGGCGGGCATGGTGGTGAAGCACACAATGGATAATCTTCACTAGGGTCATTGGTGCCCTTAAAGTGTACTGGCTCTGCTAGAATGGCAGCCAGAGCGTGCCGCCCCCCTTTGTTGATGTCTGGCCGGGTGCTGTATGTCAGGCAGCTTTAGATTGGGGTATTGGGGAATCCCACCCCTAGCATGTCACCTGACTCCTCCTCTGATTGTTTTATTCCTGTGATTCAAATAAAGCTGTGGCCATTTCACCCATTATGTTATGTGGTTGTGTATTTTTTCCATACACCGTGTTTTTCTCTTGTCTAAACTGTTTTAAAATAAAGTGGGGGTCCATCCCATATCCACACGTCATGGACTACTGGAGTACTGCCTGCATTTCTTCCATTGCTATCGCTGTACACAGCTATATCCGAATTTTAAGTGCCATTATTACATTGCCTGGATCTGCGCACATCAGTGCCCTCTTCATAACTATAGAAATTTACACCTTACAATAATCACACAAGACAAAGTAATGTGCATATAACTTTTATTAATGTAGTAATTTGGAAGATGATGGGGTCTTGGTTAACTCCTTTGACTCATTTTACCTTGTTGACCAAAATGCAACAATTCACAAAGGGGTTAAAGAAGTTTTAAGCTCACAACCCTCGTCAAGGGGCCCCATCTCTTGTGAGGCCCTACACTAAACTACCAAATCCGGATCCAGTCTTCAGCAGTCGGCTCAGGCATCACCGCAGGTCTCAGCCGCCCCCATATCACTTTGTAGGTCGCTCTCACAATTAACGAAATGCTGGAAACACCGAGCAGGAACTCAAGAAACCTAGAAATTAAAAGATAAAATCATTACTATTGGGGAAAAAAAAACTTCCTCTGGTGTGACAGACCGCCTTATGTTCTTGTCCTAAAACCGGAGGCCGATCGCAGGTCCGCTAAAAGATGGTCTACAGAACGAACAGAGATCCGAGCAGCAATGGAGTCCTACTTCGCTCTCAGAAAAGTAAAAATGGAGTCTGGGCCGGTCACGTGACCAAATTTGGGGATGTTGCACAAGCTTTTGTCATCATGTGTCATTATTTGGCAGTCCGCCGGATTTTATATGGATACGGTATCGGTACGGTGCCATATGTGCACATACGGATAAAAAAAACGTCACGTTTATACAGGTGATGATATATCCGACCAGTTGATGTCTGCAAAAAACGGATGTTGGCGTATTGTTTCGCAGAACTTCTACTTTGGTGGCAGAAAACCTGTGATAATATTGTTTCGCAGAACTTCTACTTTGGTGGCAGAAAACCTGTGATAAAATAATAGGAAACTGTAGATCTGTGATGGAGAACTCATCATACACTCATCATACATTACATATCCCATAATGACTGCAAGAGATTGGGGCCCAATTACTTACAATGTCGCTCGAGTTCACAAGTGCATTGTCCGTCTATAATGCAGCGTGCGGCGATTCACTAAGATCGTGTGCCAGAAATCATGAATGTGTCGCTTCTCCGCTCAGGTCCTATATGGTTTACCATCTTTTTTGTGTTGCATCTTTAACATAGGGCGTGCGACACAATTTCAAAGTTAAATTGCGCGCTCAGTCCGTATCAGTAGGAACATCCGACTGCACGCCCCCTAATATGTGTCACATGGAAGCCACCGCAGCTGCGCCACAAAAGGGTCGCATGTACCACAATCGCACTGCACACACTTCTTAAATACCTGTACAAGCCGTTTTAGCCATGAAGAACGCGAACAATGCGACTAAAGTGCGGCGCAAAGCCCTTAGTAAATGAGCCCCGTTGCGTTACTGTTATCCCACCCTAGAAAGATTTGACCGATAACTTGACCTGTAACTTGTTACATACCATTGAAATGAATGGGACATAACATTAGATGTATCAGCATCTACTTATTACACGTCTATCATTAGAAGCCGGACCCAGTCATCGCCCTATTAGACTTTCTGGGTGTCTTTGTGCTACAAGTCTATATACTCACCCCCTCTAGGATGTTCTTTATCTGTGGATCCAGGTTCTTGGGACACTTAAATTTCTGGATGGATCGGAAAAACTGCAGTGAAAATGGTAAAGAAAGAGGGTTTTACGTGAAGAGGATAGCGACTCATCCCCGAGCGACCGGTCTTGGAAGGACAAGACACAAAGTCATTCTTACCCATTGGCGTCTCCCACTACAGAACCAGGTAGGACTCATCACTTGTCCTCCAAGATTGTTCCTCTATCAGCCATGCCTCCGCGCGCTTGGCAGGCTTCTAGATGGAGGCAGCTCTGGCGGCCAGGCGACTGAATGTCCTGGTCTTATGAGTTTATCGTCCCAGGATACATGTTTTTTGTGATGGAGTGCTGCAGGAGGGGTGCGAAGCCGACATCACCTGGAGGACACAGAGGGGCGTGAGCATTGTCCGGCCTATATACAGAGGGGGGGGAGCGTTGTCCGGATATATCATGAGGTTACATATCATAGACGCAGGGATATATGGGGCACAAAATCTGGTAGTGCCCCCATAATGTTGATTATATTTTCTATACAGTATAAGTAGCTGCGGTAACTGTGGGAGTCTCCCTAAACTTCATGTCTGTCTGCAGCTACCATCACTCCCCCGATGCAAAACTTGGCCCCAAATAAGGAGTAAAGTGAAAATATAAAATTTGATAGACATAAGGGCAGATTTATCAGGGCTTGTAAGCCTGAAAATTGCTGTACACAGTATAGTATAATCCCTGACACCAGTCAGTCCTCAATGCCCTGCGCACACTGCCCCCAGGGAAAAAAAATGTACTCACCTTCCTGCACTCACCGCGACTCCACTTCTCCTCCCTCCTATCTTCAGCAGTATTGCGACCCAGCTTTGTGCGAATGTTCGGCACCCACACTATGACATCATAGGTGCATGCGGTGCCGGGTCACAATTCTTGCTGAAGATAGGGGCACAGAGAAGAGGAGCCACTGTGAGTGCTGGAAGGGGAGAACTTAAGTTACTTTTTGAATGTGCTGGGGCTGACCAGATAACAGGGGGAGGGGGGAAGCTGCATATAAACTTGGGGGGAAGGAGCTGCCTATAAACTGGGGGGAAGAAGCTGCCTATATATGGGGGGGGGGAGCTGTCTATATACTGGGGAGATTGGTGGTGGGGGAAAGCTGTCTATATACTGAGGAGTGGGGGTAAGCTGCATATATACTGGGCGGGGGGAGCTGCCTATACACTGAGGAGTGGGGGTAAGCTGCATATACACTGGGAGGGGGGAGCTGTCTATACACTGGGAAGTGTAGTGTGGGGGGGCTTATTATAAACTGGGTAGTGAGGGGCTGCCTATACACTGGGGAGTGGGAATCTGCCCATTTGCGTGGGGGAAGTTGCATATATACTGGGGTGTGTGTGTGGGGGAGAACTGCCTATATACTGTTGGAGGGGTAGCAGCCTATATAGTGGCTTGTATGGAGAGGGCTCTGCCATGTTGTCTGTGCTTCTCAGTAATAGCATGAGGAAGCATCACTGTGCTATGCTGCCCCCTACTGCTCACAATAATTTCCTCTTCTCTCCAACTGGGTGGGGCAGATAATATTAGCAATATTCCAATACCTGCTGCTGTTTCCTCCTCAAATCCGCACATGATAACAGAGAGACTGTAACTCCGCAGAGTTTTGGTGTGTAAGCTGAGCGCCCCCTACTGCAGATGATGTATTGTGAGGTGCAGAGCAGTGGCGTAACTACCGCCGTAGCAGCCGATATCCTGCTACGGGGCCCATGAGTTCGGGGCCCTGGGATGACAGGACCCTGTGTGCAGTGCTTTGCCAAGTGTCTGGAATGCACTGCCCGTGTCCCTGGCAGATCGCGTCCACCTGGTCCCTCCCTCTGTGTCTCGTGCTACTGCCCTCTCTCCTTGGCCCACCCACCTCTCCTGGATCGCCGAGTCCCTGAAACTCCCACGCCGCCACGCCCTCTTAGCCGCACAGTTGACCGAGGCCCGCCTACACACTGGCCGCTGACACATCCACCGACGGCACAGTTGAGGCCACGCCCCCGTCCGGCGAACGTGCCCTCCTGCCCAGCGAACGCACCCTCTGCCTCCCGCCCGTGGCCGACTCCCGCCTCTCCCGCCCGTCCGGCTTGCCCTCCCGCCCCCATCTGCCATCCGCACCCCGCCACCCCCCACCTCCCGCTTCCCCCCCAACCCTCCCTCACTCCCTCCCGCTCCCCCTCCTGCCCACCCTCGCCTCGGAACCCCCGCCTCGAGCACGTCACCTAAGGTACTTTATGTATATTATGTATATCTTTTTTTTTCTTAATATATTTTTAAATATTACTATCGTTCTCTGTATACCTACTTGTTATATAAGTGTCTAGTAGTTATACTAGTGTATATACTGTGTATATACTGTGTATATACTTGGTATATATGGGTATATGTGATGATGTGTAATCAGTATGTGTATAGTATGTGGTGATATATATGTATACTGGATAGTATATATGTGTATATGTTATCTGTGGAATAACTTGTGTATAATTGTGTATTATGCATATTGTCTATATCGCATAGATGCAAATGCTGTATTATTGTGTGGTGTAATATATATATATATATATATATATATTATATATATATATATAGATGTGTGTCTTTTTGTATATGCTGTGCATATAGATGTATATATATATATATATATGTATATATATATATATGCTCTTATATACTGAAGGTGTTGTATTCTCCTGTATGGTTTATAAGCTGTATCTATGAATGTGTGTGGTATTGATTTGATGGTGGTATATTCTAGTATGTATAAGCAAGTATGTGTGAAATTGTGATTTGGTCTTTTTATACTGTATTATGGTATATTTGCTGATCAGTGTAATATAGCTGTGATGGTTTGTATACACTCTGTATCTAGTGAAAAATGTGTGGGTGGTATGTGTTAAGTGGTGCTTGTATGTATATGGGTGCGGATAGATACGATGTAATATCTTTTGTGTATATAAGATTATAAGTTGTGTATGTATCAGTATAACATTTGTGTACATTGTATAAAAATATGTCCGTCGTAGGGTTCATTCACAAGAACGTTATGGAGAGGGGAGGGGTTAGCCGCGATCACGACTTTCTCCTGCTCCATTGCGCCGATTGGTGCTGCCCAGGCTATCGCCGGGCGGGCACACATTATGTATATTTTTAGTGGAAGGGGGCCCCATGCAGAAATCTGCTATGGGGCCCAGCCTCTCCTTATTACGCCACTGTGCAGGAGCGCCTGGTGTGAATGGAACTTACTGTATCATCAGTGAGTCACTTACCTTTCCATAACTGCCTGTCCCATCTCCTAATGGAACGTCAGATCTTCCAGCCATGAGCGGGCCGGGCCGCTCCATCTACTCCTCCTGATGGACCGGGCTCAGGTTCTCCTTGGAGGAGAGAAAATCAGTGTTAGAGATCTCCTAGTACATTAATATAGGGGAGATGGGGGAAGCTTTCTATTAACTTGGGATTGGCTTGCTTTGGGCAACACAAACAATTTTCCCACAACATCCAATATTTTCCTCCTCCTGGGGCCATAATGCAGAATTGGGATATAGGGGACATGATGGAAAACGTTTCCTCATGACAATATAAAATTGTGTTGCGCACTACTCTGGTTCACAGGTTGTGTGTGTGGTATTACAACAAAGCCCCATTCATTATATAGAGGCTGAGCTGTAATACCAGACACGGCCAGTGGCCAGGTGCGGCGCTGTCTCCGCTATTTCACCAATACTTGTACTTTTCTACTGTCTGCACTTTGCTGTTTCCCTCTTTTGTCTCTTCTCCTGTATGTCTCTTGAAGTTCACTGCTTTCGGACAGACATAATCGGATGTAGATTGTCAGTCCATAGGTCTCCTCTCTCTGTTCACTTTCCGGACTTCCCTTCTTCTTCGCCCATCTTGGGGTCTCTTTAAGACGGCGCTTCTCATAATACTCCCTCCCTTATGGGAGGTCTGGGTCTTCACGGAAGCCCTGATGATGTTTGGGGGCTTCTTCTCATCATTAGGTTTCCGGTAAATTAGTGGACCCTCTTCTTGTGAGGTGGGATTCCTTCCTCCTATTCGCTCCGCACTCCAGGCAAACTTTTGCGTCTTTCTCGAACGCTTCATGTTCCCCAAGAGCAAAACACAATCGCTTCTTCCAAGTAGGAGGTGAAGAAACACAAATTGATTCTGCCTTCTATTTCCATGAAGCAGGTGACACTGTGGATGTCATAATGCATCTTGGTGACCCTGCTCCACGGAGTTCCGTATGACTATGAGGCTATTTACTATTCACAAGCGTCCAGTCGCACCATAAAGCACAGCTCCAGTTCTATATACTATGGAGTGATGAGAGCTTATCATTGTATCGTCTATATAATAATTACATGACCACAGGACGAGAACGGTGGGAAACGTTATCCCTGTTATTGTCCCCATCTGCCTCTTGTACCTTACCGTATTACATTCATCTATTTCCACTTACACAGCAAGTTGCGGTTACAAACAAGGTGCCAAGCTGCCTTTAGTACTTTATACAGAGTCGAAATAGATCACACAGTAATAAACGAGTCTGTGATCAGACCTTTAGAGATATGACGGTTCCGATCTATCATTCAGAGACTGGGGCCGGTGGTCCTGCCTGGGACTATGGATAATAATAGCTCTGGGTACCAGCCTGGCGGTGGTCTGGTTTATATGGCATCCTACATGTCACAGGTAGGGAGGAGGCCACTGATGTGAGGGTCTACATGGCCAGGGTGTATCTGGGACATATGACTATAGGTGAAAAGTATTTGGGGTCCGCTCCTTATATAATAATGAAATAGAAATAATATATAGATAAGAAGTCTATATAGTGTTATGGTGTTTGTGCAACTGCACTTGAGGAGCACGACTCATAAGTTTCCGAATATTTTTGACTGCGACTGCTCCTCTCCATTTATAAGATAATGATGACCACTGCTTTTCGGTGATTAAGTGCTGTTTTCCTCGCGGCCATAATAGCAGTGTCTCTACCAGTCTATTCATTATGATCAGCCGTGTATCCAGCGGGACGTCCCTGCACAACCAAACTGATGGTCCACACCCCATTTATAGGGCGGAGAATCCCACTTATTACCCTGGCCTGACAGGGCAGAGTGTACAAAGCAATACCACAGCAAAGGAGGACCGGATATAAAGCAGATTGTCAGCTAGTTTACTCCTTTGTTTAAGTATTAATTCCACATGTTATAATTATAGTTTTGATGCCTCAGTGTGAAATCTAACAGTTTTTTATAAGTTCCCCTGACAATACAGAAATCTTTTAATGAGAAGTTGGTCCAAACTTTTGCCTCGTACTGTATATCGGAGCCAACAGTGTGTTGTGCTGTAGAGTAGTCGGTATATTTTTATATATATATTTTTTTTTCTTAAACTTGCCCTGGCATCCTTTTTCCTTATGGCAGGCTAAGAGCTTGATATTCCTAACTCTACTGGAAAACTGACAGAGATCTTGTTACCAATCAATAGGCACTTAAAGTCATGTGACCAAGATGGCCAACAGTTATACGGTCAGTACATCTGCCAAATCAACCCCATTATGTATCTGGTCACATGGTAATCAAGCATGGAGTTGAGAGAGTAGAAAGTCATGGAGGCTGCTGTGATTTCATGTGATCAGATACTATGCCTGGTGTAGTTTTGCTAATGTGAGGCCCCAGTAGTATACAGCCAGCGCAGCCTTCCCCCCAGTAGTATACAGCCAGCCCAGCCTGCCCCCAGTAGTATACAGCCAGCCCAGCCTTCCCCCCAGTAGTATACAGCCAGCCCAGCCTTCCCCCCAGTAGTATACAGCGAGCCCAGCATTAAAAAAAAACAACTTATATACTCACCCTCCGGTGGCCCCCATGCGCAGTGCTGCTCCCCCGATGTCAGCATGGGTCCTCTTCTGGCTTCCGTCTTCTTCTGTCTTCGGTAACATCCTGCATGGTGCGGCCAAGCTCTTCCCGGTTGGCAGGCGCATGAAGAAACATGGCCACGCCCTGCAGGATGTTACCGAAGACAGAAGAGAGAGGATAGAAGAGAAGCCGCGTGGACATGGGGGGAGCAGCGCTGCGCACCGGAGCCGCCGGAGTTTATTAAAATCAGTGTTAGGATCTCCTAGTACATTATATAGGGGAGATGGGGGAACTTTCTATATAAATTGGGATTGGTTGCTATGGGCAACACAAACGGATTTTCTTACAGACATCCAATATTTCCTCCACCTGAGGCATAATGTAGCATTGGGGATATAGGGACATGATGGAAAAGTTTCCTGACAATAATAAGATTTTGGCGCCACTCCTGTCTACAGGTTGTGTGTGGTATTACAGCAAAGCCCCATTCATTATAATAGAGCTGAGCTGTAATACCAGACACGGCCAGTGGACAGGTGCGGCGCTGTCTCCGCTATTTCACCAATACTTGTACTTTTCTACCTGTCTGCACTTTGCTGTTTCTCCTTTGTCTCTTGAAGTTCCGGCTTTCGGACAGACAGTCGGATGTAGATGTCAGACCTGTCTCCTCTCTCTGTCTCTTCCGGACTTCCCTCTTCTTCTCGCCATCTTGGGGTCTCTGTAAGACGGCGCTCTCATATACTCCTCCCTTATGGGAGGTCTGGTCTTCCGGAAGCCCTGATGATGTTGTGGGGGGCTTCTTCTCATCATTAGGTTCCGGTATAATTAGTGGAACCCTCTTCTTGTGAGGTGGGATTTCCTCCTCCCTATCGCTCCGCACCTCACGTTTTCGCTTTCTCGAACGCTTCATGTTCGCCAAGAGCAAAACCAAATCGCTTCTTCCCAGTAGGAGGTGAAGAAACACAAATGATTCTGGCCTTCTATTTCCATGAAGCCAGTGACACTGTGATGTCATAATGCATTGTGACCTCACGGGATTCCGTATGACATCATAGAGCTATTTACATATTCACAGCAGCCATAAAGCACAGCTCCAGGTCTATAGACTATGGAGTGATGAGAGTCTTATCATGTATCGTCTATATAATAATACATGACTACAGGACAGAAGTGGGAGGACATTCCCTGTATATACCGCCATCTTGTACTTACCGTATTACATTCATCTATTACTCCAGCGTTACACACAAGTGTGCGGACAAGGAGCCGCTGCTTCTAGACTTTATACAGAGTCTAGAATATTACACTGTAATAAGTGTCTGAGAGCAGACACTGAGACACCAGTCGCTTAGAAAATGCAGACTCGTAGCGTTTATTAGCGCACAGACACATATAGAAAACACCGAAAATCATCTGCATAGGGGCCTGAAAAGCTGATAAAATACTGCAATACTATAGGCCATATTGAATATACCAGAACATCCTCTTTAAGACATTCTCCCAAAATGTTAATGAACCATGCACCGTTTCTTCCAGGGGCCTTGTTCTCATATACACAGAATGTTTCCACTATTATCCTTGTGTTCGCTTTGTATATGTCACGACATGGCCTTCACGCGGAGAAGCTACTGAAAGACAAAGTAAACAGCGAGGACAAAGTGGTTTCTAAACAGTTCACACAAAATGATGTTTGAATCATGACATGGCTGGACAGTGGTCAGCATGACCCCCGGCTAAGATAAGATGGCGTCCACTTGGCCCATAATGGCGTCTGTAGAGGAATATATCTCTCACAGCAGCACTCCAAAGTAGTGCAAAAATCAATAGACCTTATTCCATAGTGCTACAACTGAAGCCTTTCTCAAGCATATATATATGGGGCACAGTGTGGATAGCTGTAGTGTGTGCGGAATATATACACTCACCGGCCACTTTAATTTCAAATCAGCCAATCACATGGCGGCAACTCAGTGCATTTAGGCATGTGTGTATATGTGATGTGTATATGCTCTATATGTGTATATGCTGCATGTGTGTATATGTGATGAGTAAATGCTCTATATGTGTATATGCTGCATGTGTGTATATGTGATGTGTATTTGCATGTGTGTATATGCGATGTGTATATGCTCTATATGTGTATATTCTGCATGTGTGTATATGTGATGTGTATATGCTCTATATGTGTGAGAGTATAAATGTGTTTGAAAGTAACATGTATGTATTAGTGAAGAACTGTATGTTGATTTATATACAGAGCCTTGCAAAAGTATTCAGCACCTGGAACTTTTCTACCTTTTGCCACATTTCAGGCTTCAAACTATCTAAATATATCTAAACTTCTAAAATATCATCACCTGTGTGTGATCAGGTCTCTGTATAAATCCCCCTGCTCTGTGATAGTCTCAGGTTCAGCATCATGATGGAACACACCAGGCAGATCCTGATACTGATGTGGGGAAGTTTAAAGCCGGATTTGGATACAAAAAGATTTCAGAAACTGTAAACCTCCCAAGGAGCCGAGTGCAAGCGTCATATTGTGATGGAAGGAGGATCAGACCCTGCAAATCTACCGAGACCCGACCGTCCCTCTAACCTTCAACTGACACAAGGAGAAGACTGATCAGAGATGCAGCCAAGAGACCCCTGATCCCTCTGATGACCGCAATCACACTGAGGGCAGAGTCTGCCATAGACAACACCAGTCCTACACTGCACTATTCTGCCCTGGAAGAGAGTCAAAGAAGAAGCTATACACAAAGATATCCATACAAAGTCTGTGTCAAAGTTTGCACAAGCCACCGGGGAGACCAAACATGTGGGAAAAGTGCTCTGGTCAATGAAAACCAAATCCTACTTTTGGCAACAATGCCAAGTAATGTTTGGCGTAAAAGCAACACAGCTTCACCCCCCTGACACCCCATCCACCCTGAGTGAAGTTGCCCCCCCCTTTTGCAATCAAACAAAATTGGTGTCAAACGTTGGCAACGTTTGTGCTGGGTTTGTGCAGCAGAAATCGTTGTGTGCCGCTATTGTTTTATAACAGTTAATGAAAGTTTCCAGAGGCACAAGGGTCAACCAGCCCCCCCACATTGCCCAAATATCAACAAACTTGGTGCCGAACAATTTCTGACGTTTTGTGCTGGGGTGCTGGCCAAATTGTTGGTGCTGCGGTTTTTTTGAATATATGACAAAAAATAAAAGTTCAAAAGTTCAGCAGAGCCCCCCCAGCAAAACCGAATCAAACAAACTGGTGTCAAACGTTGTGCTGCGTTTGTGCTGTGCTGTGCAGCAAAAATTTCACATTTGTGCCGCTATCAATTTTATTATATTCATACTTTTTGCAGGGTATCAAGGTTCATTTCTTCTCCAAAGTACAATGTGCTGGCTAGCTCCCCCCTGTGGTGACAGCCGGGAATGTCAGTCACTAGGTTTGTTTTTTACCAGTCACTAACCAACACCTCAAACAACCTGAACATACCTCTTAAAAATGATCGTGACAGCAACAAAAATTTTGCTGCACAAAAACACAACGCATAAAGACTCACTACAGTTTGCACACAGTTTGTATGTGTGATCGGTTAATGTGGGGGGCTGCTTGAACTTTTAATTGTTTGTGTTCATAATTCAAAACAAAAGCAGCAACAAACAAAAAATTTTCGCGCACAAACCAGCACAAACGTAGCAGATGTTCGGCACCAGTTTGTCTGATTTGGGCAATGTGGGAGGGCGGTTGACCTCTGATGACCCTGGACAACTTCATTAAAATCTCAGAAACGATGGCGCACACAAAAATTTCTGCTGCACAAACATCAAAACACCCCTAAAACGTAGCACAAACGTTTGGACACCTTTTGTTTGATTTGAACAGGTGGGGGGGGCCAAGCGAATCTCTTCACTCAGGTCCCATCCAACTGTCACACATGGTGGGGGCACATCCCCACTGTCACCGGTGGTGGCACCATCCCCACTGTCACACATGGTGGGGGCAGCATCATGGTTGTTGGCTCTTTTCTCAGCAGGGACAGCGATGATGGTTATTTGATGGGAAGATGGAGGAGACAAACAGGACCATTCTGGAAGAAAACCATATGAAGTTTGTAAAAGACTAGGATGGCACGAGATTTATCTTTAACAGACATGATCCAAACAAAGCAAAATCTACACGAAGGTTCAAAATAAACCGTATCCGGGTTAGAACGGCCAAGTCCCGTCCACCCTGAAGACCAGGTAGAACTGTGGGAAAGAGCCGAAATCTGCTGCTCACAAACGCTTCATCCAACCTCCCTGAGCTCCGGCTGTTCTCCAAGGAAGAACGTGCAAGAATTTTAAGTAGGTGGTGCTTCAAAATATTAACTTACGGGGGCGGAATAATATTGCACGCCCCACTTTTCAGTTTTTTTTTTTTTACAAAAATCGAAAATATTTAATACATCTCATTCCACTTCACAATTGTGTCCCACCTGTTGTTGATTCTTCACCAAATAAATTACAATTTTATGTTTGAATCCTGAAATGTAGCAAAAGGTAGAAAAGTTCATGGGGGCCGAATACTTTGGCAAGGCTCTGTATGTATATAAATATTTGTGTATATATGTATGAGTGTCTTACGTGTATATGGGAAGGGGGCCCCATTCAGAAGTTTGCTATGGGGTCCTACCTCTGCTAGTTATGCCCCTTATTCACGACTCTGCTGGCTTTCGTTTCCTCCTCCTCCCTGACGTCACCGAGACTTGGGCAGGAGCTTTGGAGGAAGAGGAACTCCTCGGCAATCGTCAGCTTATATTATTATATATTATTATATTATTATTCCTGCCCCTTCTGGAGTTTATTCCAGCACAACCGTGAATAATTATAAGCCAGCGGAGCACCGCACAGCTTGGATGATGCTCCCAGGAGCACCCATTCTTAGGCTACATTCACACTACCGTATGGAGGACGTATATACGGCCGATATACGTCCTCCATAGACGGCAATGGGTGCACGGCACCCTACGGGAGCGGTACGGTGCAGCACACGTCGGCACCGTACCGCTCCGTACCCAGAAGATAGGACCTGTCATATCTTTTCCCATAATACGGCGCCGTGCGCCATGTATCTCTATGGAGAGGGGCGGGGGTGAGCTGCGCTCACCTCCTCCTCCTCTCCCCGTGCACTGCCGTTGCCCGCTACGGTACGGTACGGGCGGGCAACGGCAGTGTGAATGTAGCCTTAATATACATGTATTTATAAATAATTTTTTTGAACCTGCACATTTTTAGCGTTACTGAAGATAAGATCCTGTCTCACCGTCGGCATGTAAGTCTGATCACCAGAAAACTACCTGCGGCCAGTGGTGGATTTCTTTTTGGCTTCATAAAGCTTCACCTTTTTCAAAACCTTTTTGACTACATTTTGTGTGTGATGCCTGGAGATTTGTAGATTTCTCACGAGTTTCACCAGAAAACAGAAATAACAAGGGTTTTTCTGGGAGAAATATAATTGTTTATTAATTTGTGAACTTTGGAATCACCTTGAATCATCTTGTACACCTTGTAATGAAGGCAAGTGCTACCGAAATAGAGACAAGCATATTGAGACAAGAGTCCTCTATTTCCTTTTTGGAAATTATAGAGCAGGGAGTTAATATTCCACAACGACAATGCCGCCTTTTATCTCATAAGTTCCATCCTTCCAGCTAAAGATATTTCCATGTGGAAACCAATATCCGTGTGAAAAGCTCTTCATAGCATCAGGGGGCAGAACCCAATCCCACACATGGACTTCACGAATCTCACCTATAAAACTCTGAGCTGTTTCAAATCCACCACCAAAAGTGTCCTGTTCCTGCCCCAGGATGACGCTCATCTCAGTTCCTATGGGAGATCCTTTCTTTGTAACTTTTCTAGGGTAACTTTTTCCATCAATGTTAAGTTGGAGAAGACCTGTCTCATAATCCCAAGCCACACAAGTGTGTCTCCAGTCTAGAGCAGCAGGATCCACCTTAAAAATAAATTCTTCTTGATTTACATAAATGCTGACCGTGTTTGGAGATGTAGGAAAAATGAGAAAAGTGTTATCCTTTCCTGTACCAGGCGTGGCTAGTGAAAAAAGTGCGTAATTTCGGGTGAGCTCAGTAAATGAGCGCAGACATACGGTAAGTTGCATTAACGGCTTGCTCACAGTGTGTTTCAGAATCACATTGTCAGTTGCCGTTTCCCTTGGGAAAATAATAGTTTTACCTAGAACAAAAGATAATATTAGATAATTGGGTATAGAATAATAATATACACTTTTGGTACTGTATATTGAACCTTCTATATCAAGTATATATTATATATTTCCAACCTTGGTGCTGGGGATTTAACCACTAAAGAAAACCATGGAGTGGCCGGTGGTCCTCATGGACCACCAAGACAGTTCATGTCCGAAGTGAATTAAGGAAATTCTGCCACACGCTAACTAAGTAGTATTACAACAGAGGATAGAGATAACAACAAAGCAGACAAAGAAGGACATGTTTTGGCAGTAATTCAGTCTTTTTCAACTTACTAACATTGATGTCGACAAGAACCTAACGTCCTGGTACCATTATAATCCATTACCATAATTATCTATAAGTTCTTCATAAGCTTATAATTCTACCATAAATTCTGGTGATATTTTTCACACCAGGCCATAAATTATAGCAGGTTTACCTCTGCAGTGTCAGGATTCAGGGGTAGTGGACCCACTGAACCACCGTGGATGATGACGTAGGCTGACACCTTGGAGCAGAGTTTAAGTGGCACCAAGTTTTCACCAGAGCTCGCCGCAAATCGGGTTGGACTTGCTGTTGCATGGTACCCCCAGGTCACTCCATAGGCTCGAGTTTGTCAGTGGTGCTGGTCAAGGCGAGGTGTGGCCGAATTGTGGTCTAGGACAGACAGGAGGTCGAGACGGACAGCACAGGATCAAGGTCAAAGGTAGAGTAGAAGGTCAGGGCTGGTAGCGGAGAAGCATAATCAGGAACAGAACCGGGGTCACAACAGGAATTCACCAAACAATCGCAGGGCATAGGGAACAAGCTTTTCACTAAGGCACGAGGCACAATGATAAAGCGGGGCAAGTGGGAAGAGGCTGGCTATTTATTAATAGCCCCAATTAGCGGAGCACTGGGCCTTTAAATGTCGCAGAGATGGAGCGCACACACTAGGAGGCGGGGACACGCCCCGCCGGACCGCAGGAGCCGCTGTTGGATCGTGGAGAGGTGAGTGAGACTGCTGGCATGGAGGGGCACACAAATGAGTGCGGGTGCACCTGCGACCCAAAACATGCAAAACATGCAGTGTTAATCTATTTGAGAAGGGTCCGCGCACCTCATGTATAAGAAGACGAGGGAACCTTGTGTTCAAGCAGTGAGGAGGATTTCTAGTGTCCATTGTTATAGAGGATTTGGTGCAGGTTCTTTTGAAGAAAGCGGAGTCTGGTGGGGGAGAGGCTTGGTAGCTGAGGGGTTTGGAGGAGACAGACGATACAGAGGTCGGGTATGGTGACCCTGCAGGATATAAAAGGAGGGAGAAGAAGCACCATACAGAACCGGAAGACGTGGTGGGAGTTCTAGGCTGAAGGATCTCCCATCACAGTCAGTGGGTGAAGGTGAGAAGCCTGACTGCCGGCCTGTGCTGTGGAGGGTCCGGAGCCTATGTGCAACCCCGGGATCCGAAGCATTGAAAGTAGCAAGGGAGCAGTTGGCTTTGGATAAGGCTCTGTGTTGGAAGAGGATTAAGAAGACAATGAATGTATATTCGCCGTTTGCAGGTCTGCAGGTCATAAGGAGCCGTTTCCAATGATAATATGTCGGTCACCTACATTGAGAGAGGTGTTGGTGTGACACAAGTATGTGCTAAGGAAGCCTTACCTTGTGACGTATCTCTGCTCGGCTTCCATTTACAGTTATCTGTTAAGGAAAAACTATGAGTACTTATATGCAAGTGGTGGAAGATAAATTATTATGGGAATTACAGTTGGATAGGATTGATGGCCCCTTTTTGTCTCCAGTCGGAGTGTTGCCAAAAACAGAAGTTAATTTGTTTTGACTTGTCCATCGCTTATCTTATCCGCGTGTCTTTAAAGGGAACCTGTCACCAGGAGCCTGATTTTCACTAAAGACAGGTTGCAGAAGTCCATTACACCTGCAGTGCACAGATGTCTTTCTTCCTTTTCTAAGCATTTGCATTACAATATAATATAATTGTGTGTTGTAACTTACATTGCAACCTGATAGAATCCTGTTCTGAGTCCCAAGTTTGTTTTGCTTTGGCTGCATTTAACCCCTTAACGCGTGGGTGCCGCCATCTTTATTCTGATCGTCGCTCCCCCGAACGTTATCGGGGGGCGGCGATCGGTTGCCATGGTAGCTTCATGGTGGCTTCTGCAGATTCGTTACAATGAGCCAGTGGCTCATTGTAACGAATAACATGAAATAATGCCATATATTGCAATACAGTAGTATTGCAGTATATGGTAGGAGCGATCTGACCATCTAGGGTTAATGTACCCTAGAGCAGTGATTTTCAACCTTTTTTGAGCCGCGGCACACTTTTTATACTTAGAAAATCCTGGGGCACACCACCAACCAAAATAGCACAAAATGACACTAAAACAGTCATATTATACATATAGTTAATAATATAGATTCTAAATTTATTTTAAGACAGTTCATGTCCGAAGTGAATTAAGGAAATTCTGCCACACGCTAGCTAAGTAGTACAACAGAGGATAGAGATAACAACAAAGTAATTTAGTCTTTTTCAACTTACTAACATTGATGTCGACAAAAACCTAACGTCCTGGTACCATTATAATCCATTACCATAATGATCTATAAACAATGACCATAAGTACTTCATAAGCTTATAATTCTACCATAAATTCTGGTGATATTTTTCACACCAGGCCATAAATTATAGCAGGTTTACCTCTGCAATTTCAGGATTCAGGGGTAGTGGACCCACTGAACCACCGTGGATGATGACGTAGGCCGACACCTGGGAGCTGAGTCTAAGTGGCACCGAGTTTTCACCAGAGCCTGCCATAAAGTGGGTTGGACTTGCTGCTGCGTGGTACCACCAGGTTGCTCCACATGCTCGACTTGGTCAGTGGTGCTGGCCAAGGCGAGATGTGGCCGAATTGTGGTCTAGGACAGACAGGAGGTCGAGACAGACAGCACAGGATCGAGGTCAAAGGCAGAGCAGAAGGTCAGGACTGGCAGCGGAGAAGCATAATCAGGAACAGAACCGGGGTCACAACAGGAATTCACCAAACAATCGCAGGGCATAGGGAACAAGCTTTTCACTAAGGCACGAGGCACAATGATAAAGCGGGGCAAGTGGGAAGAGGCTGGCTATTTATTAATAGCCCCAATTAGCGGTGCACTTGGCCTTTAAATCTAGCAGAGATGGAGCGCATACACTAGGAGGCGGGGACACGCCCGCCGGACCGCAGGAGCCGCCGTTGGATCGTGGAGAGGAGAGTGAGACTGCTGGCATGGAGGGGCACACAAATGAGTACGGGTGCACCTGCGACCCAAAACACGCAGATGTGTTTTGGGGGGAGTAGTGTTAATTAGAGATGAGCGAACACTAAAATGCTCGGGTACTCGTTATTCGAGACAAACTTTTCCCGATGCTCGAGTGCTCGTCTCGAATAACGAACCCCATTGAAGTCAATGGGAGACTCGAGCATTTTTCAAGGGGACCAAGGCTCTGCACAGGGAAGCTTGGCCAAACACCTGGGAACCTCAGAAAAGGATGGAAACACCACGGAAATGGACAGGAAACAGCAGGGGCAGCATGCATGGATGCCTCTGAGGCTGCGAGAATCACTCCTGCCTAACAGTAAGCTAATAGAACACCCTAACGCTTTCCCTGACCAGCAGCAGCTCTCTCCCTAGCGGCATCCAGACACAGAATGATCCGAGCAGCGCGGGCAGCGGCTAGTCTATCCCAGGGTCACCTGATCTGGCCAGCCAACCACTGCTATCGACGTGTAAGGGTACCACGTCATGCTGGGTGGAGTGCAGAGTCTCCTGGCTTGTGATTGGCTCTGTTTCTGGCCGCCAAAAAGCAAAACGGCGGGAGCTGCCATTTTCTCGAGCGGGCGAAGTATTCGTCCGAGCAACGAGCAGTTTCGAGTACGCTAATGCTCGACCGAGCATCAAGCTTGGACGAGCATGTTCGCTCATCTCTAGTGTTAATCTATTTGAGAAGGGTCCGCGCACCTCATGTGTAAGAAGACGAGAGAACCTTGTGTTCAAGTAGTGAAGAGAATTTCTAGTGTCCATCCATCGTTATAGAGGATTTGGTGCAGGATCTTTTGAAGAAAGTGGAGTCTGGTGGGGGAGAGGCTTGGTAGCTGAGGGGTTTGGAGGAGACAGACGATGCAGAGGTCGGGTATGGTGACCCTGCAGGATGTGAAAGGAGGGAGAAGAAGCACCATACAGAACCGGGAGTTGTAGGCTGAAACACAGCGGGCCAGTGCTAGAAGGCAATAAGAAAGGGGAGGGGGGTGAAGGATCTCGCAGCACAGTTGGTGGGTGAAGGTGAGGAGCCTATGTGCAACTCCGGGATCTGAAGCATTGAAAGTAGCAAGGGACCAGTTGGCTTTGGATAAGCTCTGTGTTGGAAGAGGATTAAGAAGACAATGAATGTATATTCGCCGTTTGCAGGTCTGCAGGTCATAAGGAGCAGTTTCCAATGATAATATGTCGGTCACTTACATTGAGAGAGGTGTTGGTGTGACACAAGTTTGTGCTAAGGAAGCCTTACCTTGTGAAGTATCTCTGCTTGGCTTCCATTTACAGTTATCTGTTAAGGAAAAACTATGAGTTTGTGGAGTTTTTTTTAAGTCAATATCTACTCATATGCAAGTGGTGGAAGATAAATTATTATGGGAATTACAGTTGAATAGGATTGATGGCCCCTTTTTGTCTCCAGTCGGAGTGTTGCCAAAAACAGAAGGTAATTTGTTTTGACTTGTCCATCACTTATCTTATCCACACATTGGGGGTCATTTACTAAGGGCCCGATTCGCGGTTTCCCGACGTGTTACCCGAATATTTCTGATTTGCGCCGATTGTACCTGAATTGCCCCGGGATTTTGGCGCACGCGATCGGATTGTGGCGCATCGGCGCTGGCATGCACGCGACGGAAATCGGGGGCGTGGCCGAACGGAAACCCGATGTATTCGGAAAAACCGCCGCATTTAAAAACCGAAATTGTGTCGCTTGGGACGCTCTTACCTTCACCTGGTCCAGCTCAGTGTATTCCGGCGCGTTCAGTTGATTTTCAGCGCAGCAGCGCCACCTGGTGGACGGCGGAGGAACTACCTTCATAAATCCCGTCTGGACTCGAATCCTGTTCAGAGAACGCGCCGCTGGATCGCGAATGGGCCGGGTAAGTAAATCTGCCCCATTGTGTCTTTAAAGGGAACCTGTCACCAGGAGCCTGATTTTCACTAAAGACAGGTTGCAGAAGTCCATTACACCTGCAGTGCACAGATGTCTTTCTTCCTTTTCTAAGCATTTGCATTACAATATAATATAATTGTGTGTTGTAACTTACATTGCAACCTGATGGAATCCTGTTCTGAGTCCCAAGTTTGTTTTGCTTTGGCTACATTTAACCCCTTAACGCGTGGGCGCCGCGATCTTTATTCTGATCGTCGCTCCCCCGAACGTTATCGGGGGTGGCGATCAGTTCCCATGGTAGCCTCGGGTCTTCGTTTGACCCGAGGATACATGGCTTCTGCAGATTCGTTACAATGAGCCAGTGGCTCATTGTAACGAATAACATGCAAAAATGCCATATATTGCAATACAGAAGTATTGCAGTATATGGTAGGAACGATCTGACCATCTAGGGTTAATGTACCCTAGAGGGTCAAAGAAATAGTGAAAAAAAAAAAAAAAAGTTTAAAAAATTAAAAATTTTTATAAAATATTAAAAATTCGAATCACCCCCCTTTGCCTAAAACTGATATAAAACATAATAAACAGTAAAAACCACAAACATATTAGGTATCGCCGCGTCCCAAAATGCCCGATCTATCAAAATATAAAAACGGTTATTGATGGCGGTGACCTCCGAGACGGGAAATGGCGCCCAAATGTCCGAAATGCGACTTTTACACCTTTTTACATCACATAAAAATGGAATAAAAAGTGATCAAAGAGTCGCACAGACCTCAAAATGGTATCAATGAAAATGTCGGCTCATTTTGCAAAAAATGACTCCTCCCCCAGCTCCGTGCACCAAAGTATGAAAAAGTTATTATCGACAGAATATGGCAAAAAAATTTTTCTTTTTTATACACATTCGTTGAATTTTTAAAAATGTATTAAAGTGTATATGTGATGTGTATATGCTCTATATGTGTATATTCTGCATGTGTGTATATGTGATGTGTATATGCTCTATATGTGTATATGCTGCATGTGTGTATATGTGATGTGTATCAAGTCACATCCAGACCTGAATACAATGTAGAATCTGTGGAAAGAGCTGAAATCTGCTGCTCACAAACGCTTCATCCAACCTCCCTGAGCTCTGGCTGTTCGCCAAGGAAGAACGTGCAAGAATTTTAAGTAGGTGGTGCTTCAAAATATTAACTTACGGGGGCGGAATAATATTGCACGCCCCACTTTTCAGTTTTTTTTTTTTTACAAAAATCGAAAATATTTAATACATCTCATTCCACTTCACAATTGTGTCCCACCTGTTGTTGATTCTTCACCAAATAAATTACAATTTTATGTTTGAATCCTGAAATGTAGCAAAAGGTAGAAAAGTTCATGGGGGCCGAATACTTTTCAAGGCTCTGTATGTATATAAATATTTGTGTATATATGTATGAGTGTCTTACGTATATATGGGAAGGGGGCCCCATTCAGAAGTTTGCTATGGGGTCCTACCTCTGCTTGTTATGCCCCTTATTCACGACTCTGCTGGCTTTTGTTTCCTCCTTGAATAATTATAAGCCAGCGGAGCACCGCACAGCTTGGATGATGCTCACAGGAGCGCCCATTCTTAGGCTACATTCACACTACCGTATGGAGGACGTATATACGGCCGATATACGTCCTCCATAGACGGCAATGGGCGCACGGCACCCTACGGGAGCGGTACGGTGCAGCACACGTCGGCACCGTACCGCTCCCTACCCAGGAAAAAGATAGGACCTGTCATATCTTTTCCCATAATACGGCGCCGTGCGCCATGTATCTCTATGGAGAGGGGCGGGGGTGAGCTGCGCTCACCTCCTCCTCCTCTCCCCGTGCACTGCCGTTGCCCGCTACGGTACGGTACGGGCGGGCAACGACAGTGTGAATGTAGCCTTAATATACATGTATTTATAAATAATTTTTTTGAACCTGCACATTTTTAGCGTGACTGAAGATATGATCCTTTCTCACCTTCGGCATGTAAGTCTGATCACCAGAAAACTACCTGCGGCCAGTGGTGGATTTCTTTTTGGCTTCATAAAGCTTCACCTTTTTCAAAACCTTTTTTAATACATTTTGGGGCAGATTTATCAAGTGTCTGAAAGTCAGAATATTTCTAGTTGCCCATGGCGACCAATCACAGCTCAGCTTTCATTTTACCAGTGCTCATGTACGCACAAAATAAGCCCTCACACAGGTCTGTACACGTAAAAATGAAGGTGGAGAGCGAGAAATGAGCGAAAAAACCCTTCATCCTTAAGGAGTTAAAGAAAAATACAGGTGACTTGTCTGTGCTGCTCACTCCTCAGCTCTCAGCCCCCACCTTTGTGCTCCTGTACAGCCCCTCCCTCCTGCTCCTTCAGCCCCCACCTTTGTGCTCCTGTACAGCCCCTCCCTCCTGCTCCTTCACTCTCACAAGGACAGAGGTCACAGCCTGGTGAGCTGACATCGATGGGGCAGGGAAGGAGCTGTACAGGAGCACAAAGGTGGGGGCTGAGAGCTAAGGAGTGAGCAGCATGTGTATTTTTTTTAAATGCAGCCAAAGCAAAACAAACCTGGGGCTCACAACCTGGGGTTCTGACAGGATGCAAGGTAAGTTACAACACACAATGATATTGTAATGCAATCGCTTAGTAAAGGCAGAAAGGCAGATGTGCACTGCAGGTGTCATGTGTTACTCTATCCTGTCCCTGCAGACAGGTTCCCTTTAATGATCAGCCCCCACCTTTGTGCTCCTGTACAGCCCCTCCCTCCTGCTCCTTCACTCTCACAAGGACAGAGGTCACAGCCTGGTGAGCTGACATCGATGGGGGAGGGAAGGAGCTGTACAGGAGCACAAAGGTGGGGGCTGAGAGCTAAGGAGTGAGCAGCATGTGTATTTTTTTTAAATGCAGCCAAAGCAAAACAAACCTGGTGCTCACAACCTGGGGTTCTGTCAGGATGCAAGGTAAGTTACACCACACAATGATATTGTAATGCAATCGCTTAGTAAAGGCAGAAAGGCAGATGTGCACTGCAGGTTTCATGTGTTACTCTATCCTGTCCCTGCAGACAGGTTACCTTAATGTACATTTGTAAAGAAGGTGTCATAACTTGGTTTGGGTTTAGAGGATGAGAGACATTTATTCACCTTCTAGTGCAAACATCCAGAGAGGAGAACAACCAGGAATAGGAAGCTTTCCATTTTTCTGTAGAAACAAAAATTTTGTGTAAATGTTTATGCAAAATTCATATTTCTATTCTTTATTCAACCCAAACCAAGAACTAACGAGCTCGAGATAGAGACCCGTCCCTGTGTATGTATGTTTTAGTTTATCCAGGCCACAACATTACATCATTCTACCCCCCCCCCCCCAAAAGATATAATGTACTGTTTTCATGTCAACGCTGACCTCAACCGTAACTGTAATAAAGGAGGCGAGGTGAAGAGAAACCATCTCATAAGTGTCACACGAATGAAATAACTACAATACATACCCCCAACGTTATGTACATGTGTATACTGCAAATATACAATACCTCATTCTAATACTGCACTATATACTGCAATAAACAATACATCTACCTATATACTGCACTGATATACTCCTCCATATCCTGCTACTTATATACTCCTATATATCCGGCACTATAGTCTCTGCATATATTACTCTCCTCTATATCCTGCACTATATACTCCTCTATATCCTGCACTATATACTCCTCTATATCCTGACACTAATCCTGCACTATATCTCCTCATATCTGCACTATATACTATGTTATATCTGCCACTTCTATCCTGCACTATATACTCCTCTATATCCTGCACTATAATACTCCTCTATATCCGCATATATTACTCCTGTATATCCTGCAACTATATAACTCCGTCTATCATCTGCACTATAACTCCTCTATATCCTGACACTATATACTCCGCTTATATCCGGCTACTCTATACTCCTCTATATCTGCACTATATGTACTTCCTCATATCGGCCTATCTACTCCTCTATAGCCTGCACTATATACTTCCGATAGAACGGCACTATATCCGGCACTATAATACTGCCACTATATACTTCCTAATATCCGGCGTTATAATACATGCACTATATACTCCTCTATTATCGAAACTATTATTATCTCTTTATATATCACTGGCACTATAATCCTCCATTGATTACCTGCACCTATACTCCTCCATATTAGCCTGCATGTATACTGTCCGATATATCCGGGCCATATAATACTGCACTATATTACTCCTTAATATACCTGATACTATATACTCGTTACCAAGATACTGCACTATATCCTCCTCTAATATCCTGCACTTATATATCCTCTCTAGTCCTGCACTATATGCTCTTCAATGTGATCCGGCACTATATACTCCTTATATATCCGGCAGATAATACTGCTTTTACTATATACTCCTCTATAGACTGCTACATATGTTATACTACTTATATATCCGGCACTATATACTTGCTACTCTATGCTCATCTATATAATGCACTATATACTGTGTTCTATCTACGGCCTCTAATATCCTGCACTATAATAAGGCACTATATCACTCCTCTATATCCTGCACATCTACTCGTGATATATGCGGCATATAATACTGCACTATATACTCCTCTATATACTGCACTATATACTTCTCTATATGTACCTGCACTCTATACTCCTCTATATCCTGCACTATAATACTGCACTATATACTCCTCTGTGTGTTATCACCCTTCAGACCCCTGCACATGTATCCTATATATATCCTCGGCACTATATATGCATGTATATACTCTTTATTATAGCACTTACACAATACTCCTCTATTATCATGCGACTGTATACTCCTCTATATCTGCACTGAATACTCCGTCGATATCCTGCACTATAACTCCTACACATATCCTGCTACTAGATACTCTATCTATATCCTTTGCATCACTCTATATCATCAATATCTGCACTAGTATACTCTGATATATCCTGGCACTAACTACTCCTTATACTAATCCTCTATATACCTGCTTTACTATAGATCCTCTATGTATTCCTGCACTTATTGTTACTCTATATATTTCCTGCACTATATACTCCTCTATATCCTGCACTATAATACTGCACTATAATACTGCACTATATACTCCTCTATATACTGTCATCTATATCAGGGCTGTTGTGTTGTTATTATTATGTCACGGTAGAAATATAATTCCTAATAATGTATCTCTTCCTTGTTTCTGTTTTTATTTGATAGTGTACACACTTCTCCAAACCTCCAATACTGTATATGTATATAGTTTACTTATAATATTTACATTATTCTTCAGATATCCTACATCATATACATGTTACTACTGCCTATAACAGCCCAACATGCTGCTGCTCTGTATCAGCAAACACTATGTATAGTGACAGTTCACTCCTCCTAGGGAAGCACAGTGGTCTGGATGAGTCCTTTGTGGAGCAGAGACACTGGGTTTTTATAGAAATCTTACGTCAGGGAGGAGATTTTTATGTGGAAATGTTTGATTTGTTTCAGATACAAGGTAAGTCCACGTCTACATACTGGCAGTGAGAATGTTAAGCAATTACATGAACTTACAATCATGTGTGTTTCTAGAGAAAAACACCAGTCCATCAGTAGGATTTGTGGTTGTTAGTTGTATTGTGTGTGTGTAATCACCACAATGTGCTATCGTGGTTCCCCAAAATGGTAGAGCCCTGGGGTGACCACTAGGGCGAGTTTTGTATACGCAAAAGCTAAGAAACCAGACAACAAGGGAATGGAAAATGTGATACTATCAATCAGGATACATGTTCTATGATTTTTTAAACACACTAATATCAACTCCCGTGGTTGGAGATAAGTGTTATTGTTAGTATTATCCTGTACTGTGACATCATGTTTGTTGGTATTATCCTGTACTGTGCATCACTGTGTGTATTACTCTGTACTGTGGACTATGACACTGTGTGTATAATCACCCACTGTACTTGGACATCGCTGTGTGTTTATCTTCTTGTACTGTGACATCGCTATTGGTGTATTATCCCTTTTTTGTACTGTGGACCTATCACTGTGTGTATTATCTTGTATCCGTTGACATCACTGTGTTAGAGTGTATATCCCTGTACTGTGACATCACTGTGTGTAATATCCCTGGACTTTGTGACATCGCGTTGTGTATTATCTTTGTATCTGTGACGAGCGCTGTGTGTATTTTATCCATGTGTACTGTGACATTCACTGTGTGTATTTATCTCTGTATGAGGGGGACATCACTGTTGGGTATTGATCTCTGTACTGTGTATCTACTGTGTGCAATTATCTCTGTTACGCTAGATGACATCATGTGGTGTGTTATCCCTTGTACTGGACCTTTCATGATGGGTATCTTTTTACCACGGTGACACCTCCCATAACTCTGTGACACCCTGGTGAATGTGGTTGTGTATTATCCACTTTTTCCCCTAGATACTCCCCCAGCGTGCGTCCCTCTAGATCAACGCGTGGTATTATTCTCACTGTTACTGGGACCATGCCCTGTGTGTATTCTCACTTGGACTGTGACACCTGGTGTATATCCCTGTACTGTGACATCAATGTGTGTATTATCTCTGTATTGACATCCACTGGTGTATTTTCCTTGTACTGTGACTCACTGTGTGGTTATCCCTTGTACTGGGTGACTATCACGTGTGTAATATTCCTGTACTGTGCCATCACTGGTGTTATTATATCTGTACTGTGATCATCGCTGTGTGTTTTATCCCTTGTACTGTGATCTCACTGTGTGTATTGATCTCTGTACATGGGACATCACTATGTGTTATTTGATCACCCTTTGGACTGTGAACTCAATGTGTGGATTATCCCGTACTTGTGGATCACGTGTGCTCTGTATTTATTCGGGCTGTACTGTGACATCATGTGGGGATTATCAACTTGTACGTTGTGTGAGGAGCAATCATGTGTGGTTATCCCTGTACTGGTAGTGACATCACTTGTGTGTGAGTAGGTAGAAGTTGGGTCCCTAAGTGACTTGTGTGAATCACAGTTGTGTATATCGTGCTACTGTACTGGACATAACTGTGTGGTATTATCTCGTGTACTGTGGACCATCATGTGGTATTATCTCTGTACTGTGAAATCACTGTGTCAGTTACTCTGTACTGTGAAATTCACTGTGTTGGGTACTATCCTGTACTGATGACATTCACTGTGTGTATGATCCACTTTTACTGTGATATCACTGTGTTGTATTATCCTCTTGTACTGTGTACACTGTGTGGTGTATTATCCCTCTGTACGTAGACATTGGATACCTTTACTGTACTTGTGGTATTATCCGTGTACTGTGACATCACTGTGGTATATCCTGTACGTATCCACGCACGTTGTTATCTACTGGACAACTGTGGTATTATCCCTGTACTGTGATCACAAACTTGTGTATTTCCCTCTTACGTACATGTGAGACATCGTATTGTGCTCACTTTACTCTCCCTGTACTGTGACATCCACTTTTGTGTTATCCTGCTAGTGCATCACTGGATTACGTCCTGTGACAATCACTATGTGTATTATCCTTGTCTGTGACATCACTGTGTGTATTATCCTGTACTGTGACATTCACATGTTGTGTATATCCCTGTACTGTGACAATCCTGTGGTGTATCCTGACTGTGACGGGACTCACTGTGGTTTATCCCTGTTACGGTGACATCACGTTGGTGTTGGATCCGTACTACCTCATTTTTATCTCGGTACTGTGACATCATGTGTTGTATTATTCCTGTACGTGGGACATCACTAGTGCTGTGTGATTATTCGCGGTACGTGACATCAATGGGTGTAGTTATCTCTGTACTGTGACATCGCTAGTGGTGTAGTATCTCTGTTACTGTGAAATGCACTGTTGTGTAATCACCCTGTACTGTGATAATCACTGTGGTTTATTATCTGTACTGTGACATCAAGTATATCTCTCGTACTGTGCTATATTGTATACCTGTTACTGTGACATCATCATGATGTGTATTATTCCTGACTGTTGACAGTGAACTTTGTGGTATATCCCGTGTGACTGTGACATCAATTGTGTATACTATTAGTCACTGGTTACTGTGACCTCACTGTGTGTATTTTCTGTATTATTGTGACATCACTGTAGTGTGTGTATGTGACTCACCTGTACTGTGACATCACTGTGTGTATTATTCCATATGTGACATACATCGATGTGGTATTATACTACTATAGCGGTGACATCACACATTGTGTGTATTATCCCCTGAGAACACTGTGACATCAACTGTGTGTATTATTCCTGTACTGTGACACACGTGTGTATTCTCCTGTACTGTGACACACTGTGTGTATTTACCTGTACTGTGACAATCACTGGTGTGTACTTAGTCCACAGTCTGTGACGTACTGTGTGATGTATTCCCTGTACTGTGACATCATTGTCTGTGTCATTATCCCTTTGTACTGTGACATCATACGGTTGCTTATCCTGTACTATGACATCACGTGGCGATATATTTCTGTACTGTGCCCTGTGCTATTTCACCTCCGCTGACCTCTGTGTGTATTATCCCTGGACTGTGACATCATGTGATTGTCATTTCTCCTGTTACTGTGAATCACTGTGGTGTAGTTATACAGATACTGATACATATGTGTGGTGGCTCTTATCCCTGTACGTGACATCACTTGATTGTAGTGCATCCAGGATGATCTGTACTGTCTGACATCAACGTGTGTGAGATATCCTGTACTGTGACATCCTCTGTGTGTATTATCCCTGTATGTGACATCACGTGTGTATTATCCCTGTACGTGATATCATTGTGTGTGATTATCCCTGTACTGTGACATCAATTGTGGTATCTGTACTTGATCAGTCACCTTGTATTTGACTTTATCACTGTGTGATATCCCTGTACTGTGACATCTCGTGGGTATTATTGACTGTATCACGTGTACCCGTACGGTGTGACATCACTGTGTGTATTATCCCAGTACTGTGCATAACTGTGTGGTATCGTATGTTTATAATCCACTGTGTATCGTGGTAGTACATCACTGTGTGTATATCCCTGTACTGTTGACCTTCGTGTGGTATACATCCTGTATTGACTCACTGTGGTATTATCCCTGTACTGTGACTACATTAGGTGTATTATCCTGTTGTGACATTCACTGTGTGTCATTATCCTGTACTGTGACACGCAAGTGATGCAATTATCTCTGTACTGTGACATCACTGTGTTGTATTATCTGTACGTGACATCCCATGTGTTATTATCCCTGTAACTGGGCATATCACTGGGCATTTTCCGTATGTGACATAATGTTATCCGTCTGTGTGTAACCCTGTGACTTGACATCACTGTGTGTATACGTATTATCATGGTTTCCTACTATCTGGGCAGTATCGTACGGAAATCATATTGTACTTCTATGTACCACGGTGTGCATTATCCCGTGTACGTGACATCACTTGTGTGTATTCACGTTGCTCTGTACTCGTAGTGAGAACCTTGTACTGAACGACGTGTGTGATTATCCATGTACGGACATCACTGTGTCATTAGCCCTGTACTGTGGACATCACTGGTGTTTATCTCTGCGTAACGTGTGTTATCCACGGTGAACACTTCCTGTGTGATTATTCTCGGCTGTACTGTGACATCACTGGTGTGGTATATCCTGGTACTGTGACATCACATGTGTCATTATCCTGTACTGTTGAAACCCCATGTTATCTGTATGTTCGTGTTTATTACTTACTGCATACGTGACATCATGATCCGTGGTCTGGTCTTATCCTTGACTGTGACAATTCGTGTGGTATTATGACCCTGTACTGTGACATCACAGTTATGTGTATGTATCCCTGTACTGTGACATTCCCACTGTGTGTATATCCTGGACTGTGAACATCACTGTGTGTATTATCCATTGTACTGTGAATCGCATGTGTGTATATCTCGTACGTACATCACTGGGTTGATCCGTACTGCAGCTTGTTGTATTATCCCTGTACTGTGACATCACTGTGTATTATCCTTACTGTGACATCATGGGTGTATTATGCTTGTACGTGACAGCTCATGTGTGTATATCCTCCTGTGATTGGACACTCACTGTGGTGTATTATCCTTGTACTGTGACATCACTGAGTGTATCTATTCACTGTACTGTAGACAATCATGTGTGGTATATCCTGACTGTGACATCAATGGTGTATTAGTCTGTACTGTGACATCATGTGTGTATTATCTTTACTGTGATCCTGGTGATTATCCTGTTACTGTGACACATGTGAGTCACTCTATTTCGTACTGTGTACATCACTGTGTTATTGATCCCGTTGTACGGTGAACATCAATGGTGTGTATTATCCCTGTACCTGTGACATTCACATTGATTAGTCCAGTACATGACCCACGCTTAACTGTGACTGTATCACTGGTGTTATTATCCCGTGACTGATGACATCTCTCGTTGTGTATATCCCTGGCTGTGACAGTCCGGGTGATCAGTCCCGACTCTGACATCACTGCTGTAATAGTCTGTTTCACTGTGACCTAGTCACGTAGCTGTTGTATTATTGTACTTGACACTGTGTGACATCACATTGACGTGTGGTGTATCCTGTACTGTGACACTCTGTGTGATAATCGTTGTACTGTGAATTCAATGTTGTGATTATCCCTGTACTGTGACACTGTATATCGTGTGATTAATCACTGATGTATACCCTGTTGGAACACCTACGTGTGTAATCCCGGTACTGTGACATCACGGTTGTGGATGTATCCACGTGATCATCTGTGGTATATCATACTGTGAATCCGGGTTAGTAGTCCATGCTACTGTGAACTCACTGTGTGCATTTATCCCTGTGACTGACTGAATATCACTGTGTGTTGTATCTCTGTACTGTGACATCACTGTGTGTATTGTTCCTGTACGTGGACATCCATCGTGTGTGCATTATCCCTGTACTGTTGACATAATGTGTGTATTCTTCTCTGTTACTGTGAATCATTGTTTGTGGGTATATCCCTGTACGGTGACATAACTGTGGTATGTATCCTGTACGTGACCTCACTGTGTGTTATTATCAATGTACTGGGACATCACTGTGGGCATTATCCCTGTACTGTGACATCACTGTGTGTATTATCCCTGTACTATGACATCACTGTGTATATTATCCCTGTACTGTGACATCACTGTGTGTATTATCCCTGTACTGTGACATCACTGTGTGTATTATCCCTGTACTGTGACATCCCTGTGTGTCTATTATCCCTGCACTGTAACACCACTGTGTGTATTACCCTGAACTGGGACATCACTGTGTGTATTATCCCTGTACTGTGACATCACTGCGTGTATTATCCCTGTACAATACTATGGACTGGGTGGGGCTTGCTATACCTATATAATGATACATATACCTGGTTGGTCTTGGCTCTTGCTGAGTTAGGTCTATGGAAGTTTCTATAGATTACTATTACCCTTTAGATTGTGATATTTCAGGCTCCTCTGAAATTGCTGTATAATCTTACACCGTTCCATCAAGGTGACTTCTAATTAATCTGACTTGTCAACGAGGGGAAAACCCTGCGGCTCCTCCGTCTTCCTTGTTTATATTAATCAAACAGAACATCACACAATGAAGAAGATTTATGACTAATTTCTTTCAATGGCAAAAATTCCAAGGACGAAAAGTCAAATATAGGTGACAGCGTGTACACAGGACGTATACGGATATGTCCTCTTAGATCCAAGATAACAATTAGGCAAAGGACCAAAGACAACACAACCGGGGAGGGAGCGAGAGTTCAGATAGGGAAGATAGAAATAACTTTGCTGGTTATTGTAGGGAAATGTGCTGCCTTTATGGTCTTAAATTCCACATCATACAAAATCTTGAAAATGTCAGGAATAGGACCTAGATGAGTCAAGATGACGTAATCAGGGCAAATTTATATACAGAATGTCCTAAAATATTCTTAGCGACTCTGAAGCTGATCAAAAATGATTATAGTCAAAGTTGCAGTGACTGCTTCCTCTACTACTTCTACCTAGATCTACTGTACATGGGGGGGTGGTAAAAAGTATATGGGGGGTAAGAACCCAATCCTCACTGCTCCTTATACCAGTCAAAATAATAGGAAAAAAAGTGGGACTGAAAATGAAAGTTTTTTTCTTCCCTTTCCTTTTAGTTCGAAATATTGTTGCAGATATTATGGCCCCATATTTTGCCGCCTCCTTTAGGGCTTGGACATCTGCCGCCTGAGGCTAGATTCTCTCCTCATGACATATACGGCCCATTGTAGATGATTACTACTCACCTCTCCATCCAATTTCCGATTGCACTTATCTTTCAGCATAACTTTGAATGGCCGCATATAGCTTTATAAAATATGCAAAAGAGCACCTCTGGGCTCTGCAGCTTTATAATTTATACATGCCCCCATTCCAACCGGCTCCACCTACATAGTGTTCAGAGAGCCAGTGACGTCACTGACTCTCGAGATTTACATTACCTGCGCTGCCAAGTGGGTATGCACAAGATTTCTAAAGAAAGCTGGTAACATCACTGGCATTTTGAACACTATGTAGGTGGAGCCAGTTGGGTTGTGAATTAATTATATAGCGGCGGAGGCCAGAAGGGCTCTGTAGAGCAAATTTGCTAATTTGGACACTGGATGCTGGACACTTTCAGGACAAGCGTCCAGCGGGTGCACATTTAAGTACATATAGAAAAACCAAAAAATGCCAGGACTCCGAGACACAGCTGGTCTCTCCGACGCTGATTCGGGTCTTCTGGCGATTCACTTAGGTAGTGTGGCCGATGTCCACCAGGTGTCGCTGTTGCGCTGAAGTCCACTGGAGTTCGCCGGAGTTCACTGTCCTATCTTGGGTGCAGGTAAGCGCGTGTCATGCGACATATTTTTTTTAAAAAATTCGGCGGTTTTTCAGAATCCGTCGGGTTTTCTGACGGCCATGCCCCCGGATTTCTGTCTCATGCAACCCGGCGCGGATGCGACACAATCCGATTGCGTGCGCCAAAATCCCGGTGGAATTCGGCGCAAATCGGAAATCATTGGGATGCCCGACGGAATCGTGCGATTCGGGCCCTTAGTAAATGACCCCCTTTGTGTTCAGCAAATTCGAGATTTTTGACAATAACTACAAGGTGTGAATCGTTTCTGACATAGGACCGCTATAGGAGTGACATCCTGTTCCTAAATGTGCACCCGTTGGACACTTGTCCTGAAAGTGTAGCTATGGGTCAGGTTTGGGCCATAGACGCAGCTGTGACAGAATTGATGCTGTCTGAGCATACACACCTAGGTCCTTAGGAAACTTAGCACCATCTATTTTTATTCTGGGTAGCGGTTCCTTATATTCAGCAGTTTTCCCTTCAGCAACATGGCGACGTAGGCTTTGGCATCCTCGCGCGCATGCGCATTCGCTGATCGCCCATCCGTAGGTCAAATGATCGTGGACATGCGCAGTGACCGAGGCAGCATGCCGATGGCACTTGCTCTGGTCATAACTGATCCTCGGGTAAGCGATTGATAGTACTTAATAAAGTGAGCAGCTCCTAGTGCTAAAACAGACGCAGCAGTGTTACACAGCTAGCATTATCGGAAACCTCTGATAGCGCTAGCAGACTCTGCTGCACTGTACACTAGACACGCCGGACCTTGCCGGAAGTGGTCTGGTGTATTCATGAGGGGGTGGTCCGAGGTGCTGCCTCTCCCCCCATGCCCCACCCACTCCATAGGCCACTGGTGACTGCCACGCGTCATGCGTCAGTCACTCCCCCCCGAACCCGCCCCATCATAAATACGCCGGCTTCCAGCGCGGTCGGGCGTTTCTAGTGTACAATGCGGCAGTGTTTGTTAGCATTGTCGGAGGTTTCTGATAACGCTAGCAGTGTAACACTGCTGGGACTGTTGTACCACTAGGAGCTGCTTACTTTAGTAAGTTTTTATAGGTGACAGGTCCTCTTTAATTGTTATTCAATCTCCTTGCCTGCACATGACTGATTTCTTAAAGGGTCATTCCTATCTCAGACATTCACAGCTAAGTAGATAATAGTCCTGTCTCCACCACTGGGAGGTTGTCAGACTTACAAGAACAGACAAACATGGCTGAACTTTTATACACATAAACTGATGTTAGCTCTTTCCGAAACCACATTAGACACGGCTGTTCTCTTTTCATCTGTGAGTTACTGTGATTGGAATAACCCTTTCACTGAAACCCAGCAACAATTATAAGTGTCGGAGAATAATATTTATTCCATTATCAGCATTCGTGACTGTGAAGCTGTTGAGTTACTTGCAAATATATTCAAATTTCTCATATTGCAATTTTTCACTTATGTCTGTGTTCCACCAAATCCAGACAGGAGATTTCCATACGTTGTACTATGTGTCACGTGAATTTGATATAGACGTGGATGAGGTTGAGAATATAAAGCAGGTCTCCTGTCAGTTCCATCACTCGCCTGGACCTCTTCATGATGAGTCCTGAATACATCGGCATGCTGGTGATGGACCTGACCGCTCTTCTGGCTGTTCTCCCAGGACACTTAGGAATATTACTGGAGTATTTTCACGATTTAACGAGTTATAAAACACTTGATATAAAGGATCATCTCTTCTGTGGTCTAAGTATTTGTAACCTTCTGAATGGACTTTCTCGAGTCGTCCAGGATTTTTTTCTAATTCTGGATGAGAATCCTATCCTGATGTTTAATAACTTGGGATTTTTACTGATCCGGCTCACCACCATGCCCTGTGTCCTCTTCTTCTCCACTTGGCTTAGTGTATACTTCTGTCTGAAGATTGTAAACTTCAACCATCGATGGTACGTTGGTTTGCAGAAAAGATTTCGCGAGATATTTCCATGGCTTCTGATCTTTTCGGTGGTGGGATCTGTTGTCGTCAGCTTTCCTTTTGCATTCTTTGCTTCCAGGTTTTTAGCCAAACAGACGACTGTAATATCCTCATACGGAAATAGGACCGTATATCCTGTACCTTCCAATATATTGACCTCAATTAAATGTTATATTGTTCTATCTTCATTGTGTTTCATACTGTTCCTCAGCTCCTCGTGTCCTATCATTTTATCTCTCTACCAACATATGAAGAAGATCCAAGTCTCTCCTCCAGGATCCACATTCCCGACCCTCCAGCCTCATATCACTGCTGTGAAAACTATAACTTTATTGACAATCCTGAATGCTTTGTATTTTATTTCCGTGGTACTCTTCATATTAAGCGGAGGTGAACTAACAGTAAAATATGTCACACTTACAATATTTAACATTTGCCACATTACATCAGTCGTGATATTATTCAGAGGAAACTCCAAGGTTCAGGACAATTTGAAAAATACCGTGACGGAATGGCTATGCGTCTGTGGACTAAAGTACAACATATAATATACTTATAACTGGACAGATGGTCGCGGTAATTTTCCTGTGACCTATAAGTTTATTTTTTTTGTCAATTTGAATCATATTACTTTTTTTTTTTTTTTGTTTTTTTGCATGTTCCAGTGTTTTAATGGAGAAACTGTCACACAACAAATGGATCTTATGTTGAAGCATAACATATAGTACTCATCATTTAAATGTTCTATTGGATAATTGCTTCGACATTTTTGTTATACACTGTAGGGAATTGCTCAGGTAGATGCCTGGTAGTAGCAGTGCAGGAAGCAGGGACACACACAGGGTTAAAGTCCAAATAAAGTGTCCAAAAAAACATAAATTCAGCCTTGGTTTTGGAACATATAAAGCAACACAAAAATAAATCCTGCCCGGCTGGGCACTGCCTAATACAATATCAGATCCTAGCTATACGGGTACCAGGCTGCCCGCACACGCTCTTGGCCAGCAGAATATCAGGAGGCACTCAGTTACCTTTGCTGTGTGAACTCAGTCTTTGCCTTCAGCTCTCCAGGTAGTGCCTCTCCTACTGCTTCTGGCCTGCAGACTAAATCAGGCTCTAACGAGGTCTGTGACCCGCACCTGTGGGCTATACGAAAGCCCAGGACCGAAGCCGGATGGAGTAGGAGTCCCACTACCAGCCTACCCCTACTCCATAATAAGCAGGCCCAGTACGGACATTACCAATGTGTCTGTGTTAGCTAGGCCAACATAGACCAGACAGACTACTCCTGCTTACTATATGTCTGCATTAACCCTTGGGTTACTGCAGACAAATCCAGGGCTTTTACCACCTGCATTTTATCTGCCTGTAAGACAGATAGTGGTTTTCCCACACAACACCTCTCACTTTCTCACAACGCATAAACACGTTAGCTACGTGCATGTAGACAGAAAAGACCAGCTCACCCCACCTCGGGACCACTATTAGGCACTGCCACTCCTGGACGCCTCCTGGTGCACGTAAAACGATCCACCCATAGCCGCCTGCTAACGACCTAAAATATGGGAAGGACCAGCACTTTACGAAGGAGTTTTACGATGAGTCTTGCCAAAAAGTTTCTTTTATTCACATAAAAAGCATATTCCAACACGAGGAGACAGTCGAGGAGACGTTTCGACACCAAGCTTCGACACCAAGTCTTACTCATCACCTCTGAGTAACCTATGAGTTACACGCTTTGCATCGAAACGCGTTAAACCGACTGTCTCCTGGTGTTGGAATAGCCATTTCATATGAATAAAAGAAACTTTTTGGCAAGACTCATTGCTGAACTCCTTCGTGAAGTGGAGTTATTGGTTCGACCATCACCCCCAGCGATGTCTTCAAGAGGAGGCAATCGGCTGCTATACTAGACTCCCAGCCTGTCATTTAGCCTGATTGCTAAGATGTCTTAAAGATCACTAGCAAAACTGCCATAGACCGCAATACTATATAAAAGCGAGAGGTACCCCTAGGGATCCAAAAAATAGTGAAAAAAATAAATAATAAAAATCTAAATATTTAAATCACCCCCTAGAACTGATTATAAAAACAAACAAGTAAAGATCATAAGCATTTTAGTTACCCCCATGTCCCAGAAGCCTTCATGTATCTAAATATAAAAACGTTTATTAACGGCGAACCCTATAACGGAAAATAGCCCCAAATGTCTGAGCTGGCACTATATAATTATGGGCTGTAGGTAGGAATTTAGGAACATAAAATATTTAATAACTAACCTGTACTTGTTTACCTGCATATGTTAAGTAAACTCAACTCCATTGGTAGACATGAGATGAGTACAAAATCTTGACTTTACACAGACATTGAATACATTTTACTTAATTTACCTGTTGTAGAGCTGTGAGGGATACTGTAACATCTGTGCCAGCATCATCCTCTGTCCCCAGAATGCGGCTTAGGTGGCGTTGATTTTCTGCTTTTATTTGACTTTTTATGGTGTGAACTGTGCCTTATGTTGTTGGCTGTATTAAGAGTAGATGCACCACACTCGGTTCTCTGCAGCTCACCTCTAGTCCAGCAGCAGTTTACCTGCTTCTTTGTCCATGCCTTTGCTCCAGTAAGAAGTGGTGGAGGTTCTCTGGCCACATGTATAGATCTTGTTTACACCTAGCTTTCTGCTGGTTATATTCCTGACTGAGGTTCATGCTTCCTGTTCCCTCACTATATTTCTGATATCTCTGGTTTTCTGATCTTGGCTTTGTATTTTTTGACTATGCCTTTTGACTTAGATTTTGTGCGGTGTTTGCTATCCTTGTTGTAACTCAGATCTGTCAAGATTGCTTTTTGTGTTGTTGATTTGCAAGTCTTGTTTTGTGTCTGCACAGTGACCTGGGAAGGGATTCTCTTCACGGTTCTACCCAAGATATGCTGATGCGAGCAGGCAGATGAGAGTTTGTTGGGCTCAGTTTAGATCTTTCAGAGTCCAGAGTCCCCGTTACAGCCTGTTACAGCAACTCTTTCGAGGCAATGTGACTATGAGATCTGAAGCAAGAGGGGCAATGTGAACGTTATTATTTTTCTCCTCGCTTGCAGTCCGATTTTTTTAAAGGGTCATTCCCATCTCAGCCATTCAAAGCTAATTTGAGAAAAGTTCTCCTCCACCACCGGAAGGTTCTTGATGTTACAAGAACAGACAAACGTGGCTGAACGCACATACAACTAAAAGGATGATCAACTGTTCACACAACTCTCCACCCCTCCGAGTTTGTGAGACGCGGCTGTTCTCTTTATGACTATTAGTGAAATGTGACAACAATTGTTGGGAAAACATATTTATTCCATAATCAGTATTCGTGACTGTGGAACTGTTGAGTGACTTGCAAATATACTCAAACTTCTCATATTGCATTTTCCACCTGTGTCTGTATTCCACCCTATTTAGACAGGAGATTTCCATACGTTCGTACTATACGTCACATGAATTTGATATTGACTTGGATGAGGCTGAGAATATAAAGCAGGTTTCCTTTCGGTTCTCTGTTGGCCTCTTCATGATGAGTCCTGAATACATGGTCATGCTGGTAGTGGACCTGGCTTCTCTTCTGGTTGTTCTCCCAGGACACTTAGGCATATTAATGATGTATTTTCACAATTTAATTAATTATAAAGCACCTGACATTAAGGATCAACTCTTCTGTGGTCTTAGTATTTGTAACCTTCTGAATGGACTTTCTCGAGTCGTCCAGGATTTTTTTCTAATTCTGGATGAGAATCCTATAGTAATGTTTTATAACTTTGGTTTCATGTTGATCCGGCTCTCCACCATGCCCTGCATCCTCTTCTTCTCCACTTGGCTCAGTGTTCACTTCTGTCTGAAGATTGTGAACCTCAACAAGAGATGGTACATCTATCTACAGAGAAGATTTGCCAAGATATTTCCATGGCTCCTGCTTTTTTCTGTGTGTGTTTCTATTCTCTGCAGCTTTCCATACGCATTCTTTGCTTCCAAGTTTTTAGCTGAGAAGATAACTGTATTGTCTTCATATGGCAATAGGACCGTATATCCCGTACCTTCCAGGCTATTGACCTCAGTTCAATGTTACATTATTCTATCTTCATTGTGGTTTATACTGTTCCTCAGCTCCTCATGTCCTATCATTGTTTCCCTCTACCAACATATGAGGAGGTTCCAAGTCTCTACTACAGGATCTACATTCCCGACCCTACAGCCTCATATCACTGCTGTTATAACTATCACTTTATTGATGATCCTAAATGCTTTGTATTTTTTTTCCTTGATACTCTTCATACACTCCGCAGATAAACTAATAGTAAACTGTGTCACGCTTGCAATATTTAACATTTGCCATATTGCTTCAATAGCCATATTATTAAGAGGAAACCACAAGGTTCGAGAGACCATGGCCCGATGGCTACGCTTCTGTGGACTAAAATGCAACATACAGAGCCAAATATAGAAGATACTTATACCAGGACATGACCATTAAGGGTATTTTTCACCAATTATTTTTCTTTGCATATTTATATGTTTTTAAAAAAATCTTCCTGCTCTCTAAATCTATAGTTCTTACTATCTTTTAACAAAACACCTCTCCCCCCTTGGGTTCCTCACTTTTATGTTCAGCTAGATATGAAAGGATGTGCCAGTAGGAAAAGAAAATGTTCTGTTTGTAAAATCCATAACAGGGTGTAACATCTGTACCTGCATCATCTTCTGTCCGTACGGTTGAGGATGAGTAACATTTTGTTCCTTTTAGTCTGGACACTGATTTACTCCTTTCCTAGCAGCTTTGATTTCCACCACACCTGATTGTCTCCCATCCCCTGCTCTGGTTTACTAACAGTCAATCTGCTGTGATGGACAGAATTTATCTCCACTCTCATTGCTGCCTTGTCTGAAAACTAATCTCATCATCTTCTGAGCTGAGGCTCTTGCATCTCATAAAAGGTTTGATGCTGCAGTCTTTGATTGTTATAGTCTTTGAACCTTTGCTTGATTCTTTGACTATCTGTTTACCTAGTGATTCTGTATTGCATTGAGCTACTGGTTACAATTCTTTGCATTGTATTGTTTTTTTCTCTGTCTTTGAAATTTAGCGAAGGAAGGTAACATCGACCAGTTGACCTTTACGACTTAGGGAAGATCGCGCAATTATGTTTGGGAGGGCTGGGAAGTGGGTTTAAACTCAGGACTCTCTGTTTCATCTTTCTGATCCCTGACTCTGCATAACACAGGGAGAAAACAGGAGGGTTTAAAAGCAGTAGCAATCAGGTCATCTGCACTGGGGCTTAAAAGGCTGTAACTCTTACAACTATAATGTGTACAAAACAGTGATACATCATGCAACATCTGCCTGCAGGCACAGTTAAAAGATAGATTTGGCTAAAAGCATAAAAACTAGTGCGCCATAAGCTTCAGAGAAGTCATAAAAAATGTTCAAACACAAAAAATGAAAAGAAAAAAATTTCAATAAAAATGGTCCCCAACTTAAGGACACCCGACTTACATATTACCACTAGTTACAGTGCCATGTATTCAACCACCTTAACCCTTTCAGGACCTGGCCCTTTTTTGTTTTTTTTATTTTCATTTTTCACTCCCCATGATCAAAAATCCATAACTTTTTTATTTTTCCATGTCCAAAGCTGTGTGACCACTTGTTTTCTGCAAGTTGCACTTCATAGAGATGGTATTTATTATTCCATGCCGTGTACTGGGAAGCGGGAAAAAATTCCAAATGCAGTGAAATTGGTAAAAAACCGCATTTGTGACGTTTTCTTCTGGGCTTGGATCTTACGGATTTCACTGTGCGCCCCAAATTACATGTTTACTTTATTCTTTGGGTCAGTACGATTACGGGGATAACAAATTTATATAGGTTTTATTATGTTATCATACATTTAAAAAAATGTAAACCTCCTGTACAAAATTTTTTGGGGGGATTATGCCATCTTCTGGCGCTAATAACTTTTTTATACTTTGGTGTACGGAGCTGTGGGTGGTGTAGTTTTTTGCGAATTTTGATGATGTTTACAATATTATCAATTTTAGGACTGTATGACCTTGTGATCACTTTTTATAGAATTTAAATTTTTTTAAAAAATGACAAAAAAGTGCCATTTTCAACTTTGGGCTCGATTTTCCATTACAGGATTAAACGCAGTGAAAAATCGCTATTATATTTTGATAGATCGAGCATTTTCGGACATGGCGATACCTAATGTGTTTATGATTTTTACTGTTTATTTATATTTAGATCAGTTCTAGGGAAAGGGGGGTGATTTGAGTTTTTAGGGTTTTTTATTATAATTTTTTTTTTAACTTTTTTTATTTTTACTACTTTTCAGACTTCCTAGGGTACTTTAACCCTAGGTTGAGAATACCAACGAGAAGCATATGAGACCATAAATCGTACTACAAGTACCGAAAATAAATTCAAAATATAAATCTTTATTAATCCATATAGACAATAAAAAAATTGGACATTAAAAACATACACGTTAAAACCACAAAAACAAACAACATGGTGGTGGTCGATCCATTGACCCTAATAAAGAGTAACAAGTCAGAATGGTACACAAATTCAATCAATAAATATAAAGATACGGGCTATACCGAGCACAGAAAATGTAAACTCTATCTCAATTGAAAATACAAGTGTAAAGGTATTATACCTGTGCCCCAGGTCCAATTAGCCCCAAACCACCACCACAGCACCCCGACGCGCGTTTCGCTTATTGATAATCCTTGTTCCCATGACAACAAAAATCCAATTGTCACTGAGACAAAAAAATGACTGGAGCTACAGTTATAAAATATACCAGTTTTGACTCAAGTTCTCAAATTTTAACCTTTTAAACTATTTTTACACCCCATGCTTTACAATTTGACTCAGTTTTATTGCTGTTTTAGCTCCTGTTGCTCTGTGAGAGTCAGTTTAAGATTCTAGAGTGTGGGCAGGGACTCTCGAAGCAGACATTTCATGATCCCTCTAATTCTGTGAGATGCTGTGTGCTGACAATGTGATTAGATTATCAGGGTCCAGGTTTTATATACACTTTTATTTAGCTTCTGAACATCCACCAGCATCTGACACATAGAAAAAAAGAGGTGAGACAGATCAGAGATGAGAGATGATGAGATCATTGAGATGCTTATAACACACAATTACATTCCAAGCTCTGCTAACTCACCTAGAACACAGACTTTCAGCTATCAAAATCTTATCTTGCCTGCAGCTTGTAGAGTAAGAAACCCCTATCTTTGGTTGTAGAGCACCTAGATACAAGCTTTTTATGTCATATTAGAATCCCACCAGGGGCACAACTAGGAGAAGCTGGGCCTCATTGAAGACTTTTGAACATTAAAAAACTCACATTTACAGTATATATCCATACACATACATACAGTTCTGCTCTCTCTACAATACATATACGTACATTGGTGCACTCATATACTGTACAATATTCATATCCACATATTCATGCACTCTTATAAAAATATATCAATTTATATTCTCAGATACTCTTGAATAGCGATGAGCTCCCTTCCCCCGCTTGCCCCGTGTTAAAGGTGCACCAAAAAAACTTGGTGCACTCTGTCGGGGTTGTGCAGGGGGCGCCAGATTCATGAAGAACGTGAGCCAGAAATCCTGAATCTGGCGCCCCCTGCACACTACACAGGCAACTGCACATAGTACACACTGCGCTGTACACACTGGAGCAGATTTACTTACCCGGTCCATTCGCGATGCAGCGGCGCGTTCTCTGTGGAGGATTCGGGTCTTCCGGCGATTCACTAAGGTAGTTTCCCCGATGTCCACCAGGAGTCGCTGCTGCGCTGAATTCCGTTGGAGTTCACTGAAGTTCACCAAGCCAAGTATTTTTTAGATACAGCAGTTTCTCCGGATCCGACGGGTTTTCTGACGGCCACGCCCCCCGATTTCGGTAAAATGCGGGTAACCCGACGTAAAAACGCGATTCGGGCCCTTAGTAAATGACCCCCACCATTCTTAGTAAATGTGGGCCTGTGACTTCCACAGGAGTGGAGCTTTGGACTTTTCTTGTTTCAACCTTTACTGGAAATGATGGCTCTGTATCCAGATACTTCATGTGGTGAGGAGAGCTTGACCTCAGTGCTAAATTTTCTGCCTCCTTGACTTTAATTACAAAGTAGATTTTCTGGTTGATGACACCACACTAGGCCACGGAAGAAACATGGCCTGGAAGGTGTTACACTATTTCACAACCTACAGGTAGTGGTTTAGTGGGTCAAATTTTGATGTCAGGTTTCTTTAAAGTTCGGACAATCCTTTTCCGATTTTCCTATTTCTTTTATAACTGGTATGCGTGACTCAAAACATTTTGTTGAGTTATTTGCAAATGTGCAAATTTCTCATATTTCAACTTCAACTAATGTTTACTTTACCCAGTAAATTTCCCTACGTTGGTGCTTTGAATGTGATGGTGATACAGATGAAGTTGGGTTTATAAAACAAGTGTTCCTCTCGGTGTGATCACTCCCGGGACCTCTGGTGGGTGACATGTTCCTAATGCCGAATCTCCAGTATATTGGAATGGTGGTGATGGACGTGGCTTCTCTTCTTGTCGCAGTCCCAGGACACTTAGGAATATTAATGATATATATTCATGACTCAATATACAAAAAAAATCTCGACATAAAGGATCAAATCTTTGTGGTTCAGTGATATGGAATATTCTACATGCAAATGTTACGAATCACAGGGAATTTGATTCTATTTCGGATCCGAATTCTTCCATGACGATTAAAAACTTTACTCTTGTACTGATCACGGCTCTCCGCCATGTCCTGCACCCTTTCTTCTCCACCGTGGGCTCAGCGTTTTACTTCTGTCTGAAGATGTAAACCACAGAAAAACGTGGGTGACATCATCTACAGAAGAAGATTTTCTAGATATTCACATGGCTCCTGCTCTTTCCGTGTTGGTGTCTATCCTTGTGAGCGCTCTATGTTCTTTTCTTGAGATTTGTATCTGAAAACTAAACATGTTGGAAATATGACATTGAACCCATCATTCCCAGCTTGGAGCTTCACTGCGTGTGTTATTATTACAAGGTCTTTCTTGGAGGTTTCGCTTTTTAGCTCTCATCAGTCTACATTGTGTCTTTATAAACATATGAGGAGGATCCGAGTCTTCTGTATGGGATCTTGCATCCACGACCCTAAAGCCTCATATCAATGCTGTGATACAACCATAACCCTTGTTGTTTGATCCTAAATGCAATTTTATGGTTTCTTGGATATTACTTGTATTTACTGGAAAGTTTTAGACTGGAGCATATGTACTGTGACAATATTCACCATTGCCAATTTCTTTCAATTGTTCTACTATTAATAAGAGAAAACCACAAGATTCTAGAAAGCTGTGAAAGGGACAGTATCCTACGGATAGCCATGAGACTCTTCACCAGGGGCTATGTTGTGAAAAACAGAGGTTCTACGTTATATAGGGTGATTCGTGGCGGAAATACGATGGTCTTATATACTTACTCATCTTTCCATGTGGCTTCCGCTATTTTTACTCTTGTTGCTAAAAAGGGGAATTTAACACTTTATAGTTGTTTAGGCAGAAGCTATAACTAAAGCTCTCATTCACTTCTCCTGGCTTCCGACCCCCATACATAGCAACATAGCACTAAATCAACTTTTGACTCACCGATCTCTTCTTAAAACTAAATTTGTTTGTCACATTAAAATAACTTTAAATGTATTCAAATCTCTTTAGTTACTTTGGAATTATTTAATTTGAAGAATTTAGTAATTTTCTGTTAATTATTAGAGATGAGCGAGCACTAAAATGCTCGAGTGCTCGTTATTCGAGACGAACTTTTCCCGATGCTCGAGTGCTCGTCTCGAATAACAAGCCCCATTGAAGTCAATGGGAGACTCGAGCATTTTTCAAAGGGACCATGGTTCGGGAATAAAATGTGTTAATTAATTGAAAAAGAATGTCTTCTGATAAGTTATCAGATGTATGCAAACATCTGCAATCTATTCTTCACTGTTCCGCTCGTATATTATCTCTCGACAAGTTAGCAGATGTGAAGAACAGTGAAGAATAGAATAAAAACAGTGAACACAGTGAACACAGGATCATTTAAGTGAAAAACACAGTAAAGAACACAGTGAAGAATAGATTACAGATGTTCGGCACATCTGCTTTCTTGTCGGGAGATACGCTGTCCCGGGATCCGCTTCTCTTCTTCCACTGAAGTCTCCCCGATCTCTCCGTGCTGCCCCATGTCTCCGTGCTGCCCCATGTCTCCGTGCTGCCGCTGCCCCATGTCTCCGTGCTGCCCCATGTCTCCGTGCTGCCCCATGTCTCCGTGCTGCCCCATGTCTCTGTGCTGCCCCATGTCTCCGTGCTGCCCCATGTCTCCGGTTGTAATGGTGGAATATCGTGCAAAATACACACATACAGACATAAGAATATACCTGTCAAATATATTTTTAAAATCCATCCAATGATACTAAACTTGGCACATGGGGCGGGGCAGGGGGCAACTTATAGAACTTTAATAAGAACTCCCATTTCCTATTGCAGATTTTGATCCCACAGAAAAAATTACATTTATTTGACCGTGATCTTTTTCAATTTTAGTGACAGGTGGCGCTGTAATTGCCAAAAATTGAAATGTGTTTAAAAACGTTGAAAAGGGGGATATCTCATAATTATCATAACACCAGCCCCCGATGTGTGAAAGGTGGGGACTCATATTACACTGGCCCCCAAAGTGTGAGAGGTGGGGACTCACAGAACGCCATCCCTCCAAGAGAACAGGTCCCCTACTTAAGAATGCCTGACTTACATACAACCCCTAGTTACAAACGGACCTCTGGATGTTGTGTCTGTAATGAAGCTTCATTGTTAATCCTGGTTCTTATGAGAATCCAACATTTTTAAAATCCAATTGTCACAGAGACAAAAAAAAATTTGACTGGGGTTACAATAATAAAGTATACAGTTCCGACTTACATACAAACTCAACTTAAGTACAAACCTACAGAACCTATCTTGTATGTAACCCGGGGGCTGCCTGTACTTCCACATATTTGTTTCTAGTTTATGCTGAATATAGTTTCTACATAAAAAATAGATTCCCCCCACCTCACCCCACTTTGGTATAATTGAATATATTTTTAAGAAATATTTGTCACGTATCTTTTTGTTTTGCCTCAAAATTTTGCCATTTTTAAAAAATGTCTTACCTAGTTTGAGTTTCGGTGATTACAGCGCCATCTGTCAATAAAAGTTACTTGAATCGTAGATATCAATATGCAATCAAAAATGTAAAGATTTTAAAATAAAAGGCTTAGTTTGGTGACATTGGATGGATGAAAAATATTTTACACATATATTTTTAGTTTTTTTAATCCAATGTGTATTTTACAAGATATTCCACTGTCCCACCCTTGTTGTTGCACCCTGTATCATTTATTGGGACTGTATGGAGGTGTTTGACTCAATGAAGAGGGAGTGTAATATATCTGGAACATATATAAGCAGTTTTTTATAATATATGATTGTCTAGGGGGAGTTCCCCTGGCCAGTCATTACCAAGGCTGGTAAGTAGGGGTTTAAATTTGCTGGATTGGCTCTTCGGCTGCCAATCTTGCAACAGGTCCGAGTCGGGTGGCCTGAAAGTCCAAAAAAGTTTTCAAACCAGAGGAGCAGGTAGGTGGCCCTCCAGAAAAAATGAATAGATTGAGTGCCTGTATGTGGCACTCCCAAAAATTGTTTAAAACAGAGGACCGGGTCGGTGGCCCTCCATAAAAATTAAATGCATAAAGTACTATAGCTAGAGCCAGTGGGCCCTGTAAAAAAATAGCCAGTTTCCTCTGCTTTACTGTACAAAGAGGAGGAGAAGGAGGAAAATGAGGAGGAGGAGGAGTGGATAAATTATTCAGGTTGAGCTTCCTTCACCTGGTGGAGATTGGAAATTAGGAGAAATCCAGGCTTTATTCATCTTGATAAGCGTCAGCCTGTCAGCGCTGTCAGTCGACAGGCGTGTACGCTTATCGGTGATGATGCCACCAGCTGCACTGAAAAAAGAAAATCTGAGTATGTGCCATTAATGACCACCCTCTGTTTTCTATCACTAAGCCAATTACTTACCCAAATACACAGATTTTCTCCTATTCCCAGCAGTCTCATTTTATATACCAACCTTTTATGTGGCACGGTGTCAAATGCCTTTGAAAAGTCCAGATATACAACATCCACAGCGTCCCCCAGATCCAGTCTTGAACTTACCTCCTCGTAGAAACCAATCAGATTAGTCTGACAGGAGCGATCTCTCATAAACCCATGCTGACGCTGGGTTATAAGGTTGTGCACAGTGAGATACTCCAGGATAGCATCTCTAATAAACCCCTCAAATATTTTCCCCACCACAGCAGTTAGACTCACGGGTCTGTAGTTTCCAGGATCGCTATTTGATCCTTTTTTGTATATTGGTACCACATTTGCTATGCGCCAGTCCTGTGGAACATAACCAGTCCTCAGTGAATCTTCAAATATTAAAAATAACGGTTTGTCTATCACCGTACATAATTCATGCAGAACCCGGGGGTGTATGCCATCTGGCCCAGGTGATTTATTTATCTTAGTGGTTGCGAGGCGGCGCCGTACCTCTTCCTGGGTTAAACTGTTGACATTATAAAAAGAATTAACATTATTCCTCATTGTGTCTTCCACCAGGGGATTTTCCTGGGTAAAGACAGTTGAGAAGGCGACATTCAGTAGATTGGCCCTTTCCTCATCTCCTTCCACCATGACCCCCATGTTATTTCTAAGGGGACCCACACTCTCTGTTTTTAGTTTCTTATCATTTATATACTTGAAAAATAATTTGGGATTATTTTTGCTCTCCCTGGCAATATTTCTCTCAGTCTCTATTTTTGCGGCCTTTATCTGCTTTTTACAGGATTTATTTTTCTCTCTATAATCCTGTAATGCCTCATCGCTACCTTCACGTTTTAGCACCTTAAACGCTTTATCTTTCTCGCTTATTGCTTTCCTTACAAGACTAGTTAGCCACATAGGGTTTTTCTTGTTCCTTTTATGCTTTTTCCCATAAGGTATGTGTTTCTCACAGGACTTTTTCAGAATATATAAGAAAAAGTCCCATTTTTGGGGTGTACTTTTGTCTTTGAGAACATTATCCCAGTCTATGCCTTTAAGGTTTTCCCTTAGTTGCTGAAAATTTGCCCTCCTGAAGTTTAGAGTGTTGGTTGCCCCTTCACTAACGCTCTTAGTAAAGCATAATACAAAATCAATAATATTATGATCACTATTCCCCAGGTTCCCCCCAACCTGTAGTTTTGATACCCTATCAGGTCTGTTGGTAAGGATAAGGTCCAGCAGTGCCCCCCCTCTTGTTGGCTCCAGGACTAGTTGCGACAGGTAATTGTCTTTTGTTGTTGACAAGAACCTGCTGCCTTTGAAGGACCTGCATGTTTCTGCCCCTCAGTCAATATCTGGGTAATTGAAGTCCCCCATGATAAGTACTTCACCATGCTTTGAAGCCGCATCCATTTCACTTATCAGCATTTCCTCTGCTGCCTCCATTATATTTGGAGCCTTATAACAAACCCCTAGTAATATTTTATTATTCTTTTTCCCTCCCCTTATCTCCACCCATAGGGACTCCACATTTGCGTTACTGATGTCATCTCGCAGGACGGGCTTGAGGCGAGAATTCACATATAAACAAACCCCTCCCCCTTTTTTATTTATACGATCCTTTCTAAAAAGACTATAACCATCTATAGTAACAGCCCAGTCATAGCTACTGTCCAGCCATGTCTCGCTGATACCCACTATATCATATTTCCGCTCCAACATCAAGAGTTCCAGTTCCTCCATTTTGTTTGTGAGGCTTCTGGCATTTGTGTACATACACTTTATATGGTTTTCCCTGTCCGTATTCCTTTTGTCCTTATTCCCCAATCTCATTCCAGCCCCCCTTCCTCCCCCATGGACTATGACTCTTCCCAGCTCTCTATCTACACTGTCTATTTGCCCTGCACAAGTGTAGTTGCCCTCCCCCCAGGTCTCTAGTTTAAACACTCCTCCAACCTTCTAGCCATTTTTTCCCCTAAAACAGCGGCCCCCTCCCCATTTAGGTGCAGCCCATCCCTACTGTAGAGCCTGTAGCCGACAGAAAAGTCAGTCCAGTTCTCCATGAACCCAAAACCCTCCTTCCTACACCAACTTTTGAGCCACTTATTTACCTCCTTGATCTCCCGCTGCCTTTCTGGTGTGGCACGTGGTACAGGCAGTATTTCGGAGAAAATTACCTTTGAGGTCCTTGCCCTGAGCTTATGGCCTAAATCTCTGAAATCATTTTTAAGGACCTTCCATCTACCTGTTACTTTGTCATTTGTGCCAATGTGGACCATGACCGCTGGTTCCTCACCAGCCCCTCCCAGTAATCCGTCAACCCGATCCGCAACATGCCGAACCCGAGCACCCGGCAAACAACACACTGTTCGGTATGCACGGTCTTTGTGACAGATTGCCCTGTGTGTTCCCCTAATAATCGAATCTCCCACTGCCAGCACCTGTCTGACCTTGCCTGTGCTTCCATTACCCTTCTTACTGGAGCAGACATTCCCCTGGTTGCTAGCGGCCACGTCTTTCTGCAGCATTGCTACCCCAGAGCTGATATCCCCCTCATCCGCCAGCCTGGCAAACTTATTGGGGTGCACCAGATCAGGACTAGACTCCCTACAACTCTTCCCTCTACCCCGCCTTCTACATGTTACCCAACTAGCTGCCCCATCACTCTGTACCTCCATACTTCCCTCCCCACACCCATCTTCCCCAGAGAGTTTGTGCTCCAGGAGCAGCAAACTTCGTTCCATATTATCAATTGCCCGCAGCCTTGAAACTTGCTCATTTAGATCCAGAATCTGGGCTTCCAGATGAGCAATTTTCACACACCCCACACAGCAGTATTCCCCCTCGAACGGCTGTTCAAGGAAAGCATACATGGCACAGGATGTACACCGTGTAGCAATGCCACTTATGGAGTCCATTTGTCTTTTTTTAAACCAGTATGCTGCATATTTCCTGGAAACATTTTTGAACTATCTGTGTGAATATGAGGGAGGCGTAAGTACATCATATTGTGTCGCTCTTTAACACTTTAACTATTTTTTTGGTCCGTGACAATTAAGATTATCAAAAGTTTGTGCTGTTATGGGAAAAAAGAAAATTCATATAGGATCATTACAGACACCTCACAGCCGATCACTGCATCCTGGGACTATAGTAACATCCAGAGACTTCATTTTGATAGTACAGACAGTCCCCGGGTTACATACAAGATAGGGACTGTAGGTTTGTTCTTAAGTGGAATTTGTATGTAAGTCGAAACTGTATATTTTATCATTGTATCCCGACAATTTTTTTTTTTGCCCCAGTGACACTGGAGTTTCAATTTTTTAGCTGTATAGGACCAGAATTATCAATAAACGCTCATTGCAGACAATTTAAGCTGATTATTGCAGTCTGGCTATTTTTAAAGCATCCAGAGAGCTTCACCAGAGGTCACAGTGGGCAGAGGGGTCTGTCTGTAACTATGGGTTGTCTGTAAGTCGGGTGTCCGTAAGTAGGGGACCGCCTGTAAATGTTATCATATTATAGTTTGTACAAAACACACCTATGACTCCCATTGTACAATGACACCATACCACTGCTATAACCAGGAGCGATGGTTCCCATCATCCATTGTTTGACCCTGCCACCAGCTGGTGTCTGGGATCACTCTGAGTGTTATATTTTTGTTGCTGGTGTATGGGATCACTCTGAGTGTTATCTTTCTGTTGCTGGTGTATGGGATCCCTCTGGGTGCTATATTTTTGTTGCTGGTGTATGGATCCCCTCTGGGTGCTTATATTTCTGTTGCTGGTGTATGGGATCCTCTGGTGTGCTATATTTCTGGGTGCTGTGTATGCTGGGATCCCTCTGGGTGCTATATTTCTGTTGCTGGTGTATGGGATCCTCTGGGTGCTATATTTCTGTTGCTGGTGTATGGGATCCTCTGGGTGCTTATTTCTGTTGCTGGTGTATGGGATCCCTCTGGGTGCTATATTTTTGTTGCTGGTGTATGGGATCCCTCTGGGTGCTATATTCTTTCTGTGCTGGGTAGGATCCTCTGGTATATTCTGTTGCTGTGTATGGGATCCCTCTGGTGCTATATTTCTGTTGCTGGGTAGGGATCCTCTGGGTGCTATATTTCTGTGCTGCGTATGGATCCCTCTGGGTGCTATATTTCTGTTGCTGGGCGTTGGGATCCCTTGGGTGCTATATTTCTGTTGCTGGTATATGGGATCCCTCTGGGTGCTATATTTCTGTTGCTGGCGTATGGGATCCCTCTGAGTGTTATATTCCTGTTGCTGGTGTATGGGATCCCTCGGGTGCTATATTTTGTTGCTGGTGAATGGGATCCCTCTGGGTGCATAATTCTGTTGCTTGTGGTGGATCACTCTGAGTGTTATATTTTGTTGCTGGTGTGGGATCACTTTCAGTGCTAAAATTTTTGCTCGAGACAAATTCATCAATTCAACCTTCATCACATTATTAGGATAAAGGTCAGTTCATATTTTTAATAAAGTTTAGGTTATGGTGGCACTTATCGATCTCTGCTAGGCCGAGTTTGAGTGCATCCACAATAGGTCCCAACTAGAGATGAGCGAGCACTAAAATGCTCGGGTACTCGTTATTCGAGACGAACTTTTCCCGATGCTCGAGTGCTCGTTTCGAGTAACGAGCCCCATTGAAGTCAATGGGAGACCGAGCATTTTTCAAGGGGACCAAGGCTCTGCACGGAAGCTGTGCCAAAACCTGGAACCTCAGAAAAGGATGGAAACACCACAATGGACAGGAAACAGCAGAGGGCAGCTATGCATGGATGCCTCTGAGGCTGCTTAATCGCACATTATGCAAAAATTTATGGCAACAGCATGGCCATGAAGAGTGACGAATGAGGCTAGATAGCATCTAAAACATCAATATTTGACCCTGACACTATAGGGACGGCATGCAGAGGCAGCGCAGCAGCGGCAGCGCTAGAGAGTGGCATGGCAACATACCCTAAATGGACTCAGGCCTCAAAATCCTGGGTGGCAGAGAGGAACCAAAGGAGGTGAGCAAGAAGCGCTCCAAATAATATCGGTACATGATAAAAGTTTGCAGTATATTTTGTGGATTACACAGCAGCCGGTGGACGACAAAGTTAACATGGAGCCATGAAAACAATCCAAAATTCTGCTGACACAGCCGTTGATAAGGGGACCATGTATGGAGGCGTGAACTAGTAGTAGATTAAGGTGCTGCAGTTAAAAACTATGTTAGTTGGATCTTGGCATGGAGCTGGCGCCCGCTGCAGCGAGCTTTTGCCAATCCAAGCCCCTGTCCTAGGCTACTCCCCAAACCGCACTTCAGAACCTTTTGTATAAATCAATGTAGTACGCGTTCTTATAAGTGTGGGATATGCGGGTGAGGGGAATGTAAACATCTGTGCAAGAAGCGCTGAAATAAACCTGTAAATAGAAAAAGTTTCCAGTATTTTGTGGGCTTACACAGCACGGTGGCGACAAAGTTAAACAAGTTTGATGTGGAATGCCCTGTAATAGCTCTTGGGCGGTGTGCCTTTTATCACCTAGCTAGCAGTTTGAGCACCGCTCGGCTGTCGCTTAGCGACGGCACTGCTTCTGTGCTAGATACCGACTGATGGCGCCATGCCCCGGATGGTAATTCGGAGAGGGGGGATGGAGTGAGGGGTGGGAGGAGGAGGAGGCATAGTAGGCCTAAACACCTGGACCGAGTTAGGCCCCGCAATCCCTCTGCGTCGGCAGTATATGACCGCCCAGGTTCAGACTCGGTTCCCAGCCTGCACCAAGTTAAGTAGTAGCGTTCTTATAAGTTTGGAAATGGCGGGTGAGGGGAAATGTAAACAGATCGCAAGAAGCGCTGAAATAATATCCTAGAAATGTAAAGTTGCCAGTATATTTTGAGGATTACACAGCAGGTGGTGACAAAGTTAACCATTTGTTGTGGAAGCCATGAAAACAACCCAAAATTCTGCCTGACACAGCACGTTTGATAAGGCGCCATGTATGGAGGCAGTGAACTAGTAGTAGATTAAGGTGCTGAAGTTTAAAACTAGGTTAGTTGGTTCTTGGCATGGAGCTGGCGCTCCGCTGCCAGGCGAGCTTTCGCCATCCAAGCCCCTGTCTCTAGGCTACTCCCCAACAGCACTTCTAAGAACCTTTTGTATAAGATCAAGTGTAGTAGCGTTCTTATAAGTTTAGGATATGGACGGGTGAGGAATGTAAACAGATCGCGCAAGAAGCGCTGAAATGAAATATCCGTAAATGGTAAAGTTTGCCAGTGTATTTTGTGGATAACAGCAGGCAGGTGGCGACAAAGTTTAACAACTTTGATGTGGAATCCATAAAAACAACCCAAAATTTCGGCGCTGACCACCTCGTTTGATAAGGGGACGATGCTCTGGAGAGCAGCTTATTATCCACGACTTTGGGGTAGCAATGGAGACAACGTTTGGAGGCTGCTATGGAGACAATTCAATTTGGATAGGTGCTGTATGTGGCAGTCCAAAAAAGTTTTCAAACCAGAGGAGAGTGTAGGGCCCTCATAAAAATGGATAATGATGCTGTATGTGGCAGTCAAAAAAAGTTTCAAACCAGAGGAGCAGTTGGTGGCCCTCCGTAAAACATGGAATAGATTGAGTGCCTGTATGTGGCAGTCCAAAAAAGTTTTCAAACCAGAGGAGCAGGTAGGTGGCCCTCCATAAAATTGAATAGATGAGTGCTGTATTTGGCAGTCCAAAAAGTTTTCAAACCAGAGGAGCAGGTAGGGGGCCCTCCATAAAAATGGAATAGATTGAGTGCCTCTATGTGGCAGTCCAAAAAGTTTTCAAACCAGAGGAGCAGGTAGGTGGCCCCCATAAAAATGGAATAGATTGGAGTCCTGTTGTGGCAGTCCAAAAAAGTTTTCAAACCATAGGAGCGTAGGTGGCCCTCCATAAAATGGAATAGATTGAGTGCCTGTATGTGGCCAGTCCCAAAAAGTTGTTCAAACCAGAGGAGCGTAGTGTGGCCCTCCATAAAAATGGAATAGATTGAGTGCCGTATGTGGCAGTCCAAAAATTTCAAAACCAGAGGAGCAGGTAGGTGGCCCTCCAGAAAAATTGAATGATTGAGTGCCTTGTATGTGGCACTCCAAAAATTGTTTAAAACAGAGGACCGGGTCGGTGTCCCCATAAAAATAAATGCATAAATACTATAGCTAGGCCAGTGGGCCCTGTAAAAAATAGAGCCAGTT
>CM033647.1:9491353-9673483 GCA_019512145.1 Engystomops pustulosus | reverse complement strand
TCTGCCCATCCCTCAAGCTTCCACAAATCCCTCTGTAATGCTAAACTATCGACCTCAGTATTTATTACTTTACACAGCTTAGTATCATCTGCAAATATTGAAACTTGACTGTGTAAACCCACTACAAGGTCATTAATAAAAATATTAAAAAGAAGTGGCCCCAATACTGACCCCTGTGGCACTCCACTGGTAACATCAACCCAATCTGAGAATGTGCCATTAATGACCACCCTCTGTTTTCTATCACTAAGCCAATTACTTACCCAAATACACAGATTTTCTCCTATTCCCAGCAGTCTCATTTTATATACCAACCTTTTATGTGGCACGGTGTCAAATGCCTTTGAAAAGTCCAGATATACAACATCCACAGCGTCCCCCAGATCCAGTCTGGAACTTACCTCCTCGTAGAAACCAATCAGATTAGTCTGACAGGACTGATCTCTCATAACCATGCTGACGCTGGGTTATAAGGTTGGGCACAGTGAGTAACTCAAGGAAAGCATCTCTAACAACCCTCAAAATTATTTTCCCCACCAAAGCAGTTAGAATCACGGGTCTGTAGTTACAGGACGATATTTGATCCTTTGTTTGTATATTGGGTACCACGTTTGCTATGCGCCATTCCTGTGGAACATAACCAGTCCTCAGTGAATCTTCAAATATTAAAAATAACGGTTTGTCTATCACCGTACATAATTCATGCAGAACCCGGGGGTGTATGCCATCTGGCCCTGGTGATTTATCTATCTTAGTGGTTGCGAGGCGGCGCCATACCTCTTCCTGGGTTAAACTGTTGACATTATAAAAAGAATTAACATTATTCCTCATTGTGTCTTCCACCAGGGGATTTTCCTGGGTAAAGACAGTTGAGAAGGCGACATTCAGTAGATTGGCCCTTTCCTCATCTCCTTCCACCATGACCCCCATGTTATTTCTAAGGGGACCCACACTCTCTGTTTTTAGTTTCTTATCATTTATATACTTGAAAAATAATTTGGGATTATTTTTGCTCTCCCTGGCAATATTTCTCTCAGTTTCTATTTTTGCGGCCTTTATCTGCTTTTTAGAGGATTTATTTTTCTCTCTATAATCCTGTAATGCCTCATCGCTACCTTCACGTTTTAGCACCTTGAACGCTTTATCTTTCTCGCTTATTGCTTTCCTTACAAGACTAGTTAGCCACATAGGGTTTTTCTTGTTCCTTTTATGCTTTTTCCCATAAGGCTCAACTCGCCTCATGTCTGGATCATCCTTGCTCTCATGCTAGGACCGTTGATTGATACTCTGGCACACACATTGATCAACCTCCAGCACTAGAAGAACCAGTGATGGGGAACGGAAAATCCCTTGATTGCAGGCTCTGGCCACTAAATGGCGCTGTACTTCTAGCAATGTTTTCATTGTTGATACAAGTTTGATACATCTGATTGTCAAAGGGTTTTTCCCACAAATCAAAGTTAGACCGTATCCACAGGATAGGACCTAACTTGTTGATCGGTGGGGGTCTCAATGATGAGACCACCATAGATCATGAAAACAAGGGGTCCGGTGGTGTTCCAGTTACCTTGTCGTTCCGGGAGAGTAATGGAGCAGTGTATACTCGAGTATAAGCCGAGTTTTTAAGTTTTTGTTTCAATTTTTGTGCTGAAAATTCCCCACTCGGCTTATACTCAGAACTATTCTGACGGCCCGGGTAGCGGCAGGTCTGCAGCGGCTCCGCATGCAGTGCCTCTTCTTTTTTCAAGCCATAGCCAAAGCCTGGCTGACGTCATAGTTGTGCGCCGACCAGACCGTGCACATGGAGCCGTTGTGGACCTGCGCCGGCTTTAAGAAAGAAGAGGGGCTGCAGACGCAGCTGCCGCTCACCAGCCACTGCCTGGGCCATCTGAGTGGTGAGTACTGAGTTTTTTTTTTTACTGGCAGGCTGCTAAAGGGGGCTGGCAGGCTACTACAGGGGGCATGGCAGGCTACTACAGGGGGGGTGGTAGGCTGCTACAGGGGGCTGGCAGGCTGCTGCAGGGGGCTGGCAGTCTACTGCAGGGGGCTGGCAGGTTACTACAGGGGGCTGGCTGGCTATATACTACAGGGGGCAGGCTATATACTACAGGGGGATGCTCCTCCTCCTCTATGAGCTTATCGGTTTCTGGACATGTGGATCTGTAACTACAGTCAGGGCCAGTGCATGTCCTTTACGGCCCACTGGGCTTCCTGCCCAGCCAAACCAACAACCTGAACAGGAGCCCCTACTTTCTCTTCCACAATGTCAAACTGCTGCTCCTGCTCTAATGTCCACCTACTCCTTCTCCAACACCGCCTCCACAAGTCTAAGTGCTGGTCAGGGCACTGCAGAAGTGGCGACTAGATCACATGGCCACATGAGTCCGGTGGGGGCTGAACAGGAAGACATTGGAGCATAAGCAGAGTCTGGTGCAATTTGTGGTTTTTCTACTCAGTTGACAGGAGAGGAGGAGCAGGAGCATCCGGAGGAGGTAGAAGACGAGGCAGATGACCCAGAAACACCATGGCAGTATACAGTGGAGAAGGAGGCCGGTAGTCCCTCAGTCACTTGGGCAGATGGCCCGCAGTATGCTGCTGGTGACAGCCGAATACTCAACATCCGGCATAGGGAGGAGTTTTGGCTCTCCACCCTATTGGACCCTCACTACCGGTCCAAAATGGGTGCCTTTTTCCAGCTTCCGAGAGGGAGAAACAAATGGCGTACTATAGAGAAATATTGTGCAGACAGTCGGCCGCTGCCTATATTCGCCATTGTCCATCTTCTGTCAGGTCTGACCGGGGGATTCCTAGCAGTCATCGCTCACGTACTACTGCCACGGCTGCTGTGGGGAGATGGGTGTGTAGGAGCAGTAGCAGCTCAATCAGCAGCAGCTTAAGTCTGGAGTCCTTAATGAGCAATTTCCTTCACCCGCCTAGTGAGGAGGGTAGCCGCCACCAGCAGCAGGACATGAAGCAGACCCTGCACCAGCAGGGGGTGGTCTACTTGGAGAGGATCCCCTGGACTACTGTGCAGCCAAACTTGATGTGTGGCCGCAACGTTAGGAATTTGCAGTAGAGAAACTGTCCTGCCCAGCCTTTATTGTGGCATCAGAGCGGGCGTTTAATGCAGCGGGGGCCATCGTTATCCCAAGGAGAACCCGCTTGTGGAGAGACTGACCTTTGTCGAGATTAATTAGGCCTGGATAGGCCAGGATTTCAATACACCAATGCCTTATGCTTCAGATTATAACAGCCATGAAACCTCCCCTAAATGTTTAGAAATGAGTCTGGGTTCTAACTACCTGCCGCAGCCACTATTCTGATGCTGCCACCCGCCTTACGCCACGCATCTGCTGCCAGTTGCTCCATCTGCCTCCCACCATCTTTACCAGGGACTAGAATTGTCACCCAATTTCACACTCTGTCATTGTTCTTCTTTCTGAGCTCCTGCTGCTGCCGGCACCTCCACACTCTGTCATTGTGCCACACTGTGGCCTACAATGTTGCTACCACCTCAAGAATTTGTCATTGTGCCACTCTCTGACCTCATGCTGTTGCCACCCCCACACTCTGTTATTGTGCCACTATGTGGCCTACCATGTTGCTGCCAGCTCCAGAATTTGTCATTGTGCCACTCTGCGGCCTGTTGTTGACAAGAACCTGCTACCTTTGAAGGACCTGCAGGTTTCTGCCCCCCAGTCAATATCTTGGTAATTGAAGTCCCCCATGATAAGTAATTCACCATGCTTTGAAGCCGCATCCATTTCACTTATCAGCATTTCCTCTGCTGCCTCCATTATATTTGGAGCCTTATAATAAACCCCTAGTAATATTTTATTATTCTATTTCCCTTCCTTTATCTCCACCCATAGGGACTCCACATTTGCATTTGCATTACTGATGTTATCTCGCAAGACAGGCTTGAGGCAAGAATTCACATATAAACAAACCCCCTCCCCCTTTTTTATTTATACGATCCTTTCTAAAAAGACTATAACCATCGATAGTAACTGCCCAGTCATAGCTACTGTCCAGCCATGTCTCGCTGATACCCACTATATCATATTTCCGCTCCAACATCAAGAGTTCCAGTTCCTCCATTTTGTTTGTGAGGCTTCTGGCATTTGTGTACATACACTTTATATGGTTTTCCCTGTTCGTATTCTTTTTGTTCTTATTCCCCAATCTCATTCCAGCCCCCCTTCCACCCCCATGGGCTATGACTCTTCCCAGCTCTCTATCTACACTGTCTATTTGCCCTGCACAAGTGTAGTTGCCCTCTCCCCAGGTCTCTAGTTTAAACACTCCTCCAACCTTCTAGCCATTTTTTCCCCAAAAACAGCTGCACCCTCCCCATTGAGGTGCAACCCATCCCTACTGTAGAGCCTGTAGCCGACAGAAAAGCCAGCCCAGTTCTCCATGAACCCAAAACCCTCCTTCCTAAACCAACTTTTGAGCCACTTATTTACCTCCCTGGGCAGAAACCTGCAGGTCCTTCAAAGGCAGCAGGTTCTGCCCCCCAGTCGATATCTGGGTAATTGAAGTCCCCCATGATAAGTACTTCACCATGCTTTGAAGCCGCATCCATTTCACTTATCAGCATTTCCTCTGCTGCCTCCATTATATTTGGAGCCTTATAACAAACCCCTAGTAATATTTTATTATTCTTTTTCCCTCCCCTTATCTCCACATTTGCGTTACTGATGTCATCTCGCAGGACGGGCTTGAGGCAAGAATTCACATATAAACAAACCCCTCCCCCTTTTTTATTTATACGATCCTTTCTAAAAAGACTATAACCATCTATAGTAACAGCCCAGTCATAGCTACTGTCCAGCCATGTCTCGCTGATACCCACTATATCATAGACTTCCAGTTCCTCCATTGTGTTTGTGAGGCTTCTGGCATTTGTGTACATGCACTTTATATGGTTTTCCCTGTCCGTATTCCTTTTGTCCTTATTCCCCAATCTCATTCCAGCCCCCCTTCCTCCCCCATGGACTATGACTCTTCCCAGCTCTCTATGTACACTGTCTATTTGCCCTGCACAAGTGTAGTTGCCCTCCCCCCAGGTCTCTAGTTTAAACACTCCTCCAACCTTCTAGCCATTTTTTCCCCTAAAACAGCGGCCCCCTCCCCATTGAGGTGCAGCCCATCCCTACTGTAGAGCCTGTAGCCCACAGAAAAGTCAGTCCAGTTCTCCATGAACCCAAAACCCTCCTTCCTACACCAACTTTTGAGCCACTTATTTACCTCCCTGATCTCCCGCTGCCTTTCTGGTGTGGCACGTGGTACAGGCAGTATTTCGGAGAAAATTACCTTTGAGGTCCTTGCCCTGAGCTTATGGCCTAAATCTCTGAAATCATTTTTAAGGACCTTCCATCTACCTGTTACTTTGTCATTAGTGCCAATGTGGACCATGACCGCTGGTTCCTCACCAGCCCCTCCCAGTAATCCGTCAACCCGATCCGCAACATGCCGAACCCGAGCACCCGGCAAACAACACACTGTTCGGTAAGCACGGTCTTTGTGACAGATTGCCCTGTGTGTTCCCCTAATAATCGAATCTCCCACTACCAGCACCTGTCTGACCTTGCCTGTGCTCCCATTACCCTTCTTACCGGAGCAGACATTCCCCTGGTTGCTAGCGGCCATGTCTTTCTGCAGCATTGCTACCCCAGAGCTGATATCCCCCTCATCCGCCAGCCTGGCAAACTTATTGGGGTGCACCAGATCAGGACTAGACTCCCTACAACACTTCCCTCTACCCCGCCTTCTACATGTTACCCAACTAGCTGCCCCCTCACTCTGCACCTCCATACTTCCCTCCCCACACCCATCTGCCCCCTCACTCTGCACCTCCATACTTCCCTCCTCACAACCATCTTCCCCAGAGAGTTTGTGCTCCAGGAGCAGCAAACTTCGTTCCATATTATCAATTGCCCGCAGCCTTGAAACTTGCTCATTGAGATCCAGAATTTGGGCTTCCAGGTGAGCAATTTTCACACACCCCACACAGCAGTATTCCCCCTCGAACGGCTGTTCAAGGAAAGCATACATGGCACAGGATGTACACCGTGTAGCAATGCCACTTATGGAGTCCATTATTCTAATGGGGATTACAATAGAAATATGCACAGAAAGAAGAATTTACAGTCAAAGTAACACAAAATACAGCAGTTACCTGCTAAAGTCCCTCAAACTTAAGTCCCTTAAACGTAAGTCACACTTAAGACACTGCACACACTTCAGATCAATGCACACTCGCCGCCAAGCTCATACACTCGCTTTCCTGATGCTTTTTTAAAGGTTATCTGCCACAAAACTCTGCAGAGCTCACTGCAACAAGATCTGGCTGCAAAACCAGATTGGGGCAGGGTATCAGGTCTCTATTCGAGAGACTAAAATTCTTGCCAATTCTTCCTTGAAGAAGAGCTGGAGCTCAGGGAGGTTGTATGAAGTGTTTGTGAGCAGCAGTTTTCAGCTTGTTCCGCAGAATCTTGATTGGATTCAGGCCTGGACTGGGACTTGGCCTTTCTAACACATGGACACATTTATTTGTGAACCTTCCATTGTAGATTTTGCTTTATGTTTGGGATCATTGTCTTGTTGGAAGATTAATCTCCGTCCTAGGTCTTTTGCAGACTGTATTTGGCCCCTTCCATCTTCCCATCAATTTTAACCATCTTCCCTATCCTTGCTGTGGTAAAGCCCTAACCATGAAGTTGCCCCCACCATATGTGAAAGGGGGGATGGTGCCCCCACCATGTGTGACAGTGGGGATGTGGGGTGTACCAGATCAGGACTAGACTCCCTACAACTCTTCCCTCTACCCCGCCTTCTACATGTTACCCAACTAGCTGCCCCCTCACTCTGCACCTCCATACTTCCCTCCCCACACCCATCTTCCCCAGAGAGTTTGTGCTCCAGGAGCAGCAAACTTCGTTCCATATTATCAATTGCCCGCAGCCTTGAAACTTGCTCATTTAGATCCAGAATCTGGGCTTCCAGGTGAGCAATTTTCACACACCCCACACAGCAGTATTCCCCCTCGAACGGCTGTTCAAGGAAAGCATACATGGCACAGGATGTACACCGTGTAGCAATGCCACTTATGGAGTCCATTATTCTAATGGGAATTACAATAGAAATATGCACAGAATGAAGAATTTACAGTCGAAGTAACACAAAACACAGCAGTTACCTGCTAAAGCCCCTCAAACTTAAGTCCCTTAAACCTAAGTCACACTTAAGACACTGCACACACTTCGGATCAATGCACACTCGCTGCCAAGCTCACACACTCGCTTTTCTGATGCTTTTTTTAAAGGTTATCTGCCTCAAAAATCTGCAGAGCTCACTGCAACAAGATCTGGCTGCAAACCCAGACTGAAGATGAATTATGCTGACTGAGGATGAAGGCATCATACAACAGCTGTTTCTGTCCCTGACTCAGCTATTAAGGGGCTTCATTGTAAGAGGGGAACTAGAAACCGAACCCCCCCTAGATGTGGGACAGTAACTGGTTGATGGTCCCTCCTTGTGACAAACTGCAAAACACAAAGAATAAACAGAGCAAACAGCTAAAAATAGTCACCAGAGCCAGGTCACAACAAAGATAGCAAATGAAATACAAAATCATAAAGTAGAAGAGTAGTCAGGATAGGATACCAGGAAAACAATAATCAGAGTCGCTAGCGAAGACAATAGATAACATAGCAGAAACTTTATAGCCATCACCCATGGGAGGATGGACAGGACTCTTATGTAATCTCAAGTATTATGTATGTATTGTCATTGTACTGTATGTCACTGTAGCATTGATCCTATCGTATTGGCCATTAGAGTGTATGTTATCCTTCACCTCTTGATGTCCTATCACTGCTTTTCTCTACTAATATATTGAAGGAAACACTGTGTGTATTATCTCTGTGTGATATCACTGCGCATAATATCTCTGTCATATGGCATATCCCTTGTGGCGCCATAGTTGTGCCACACTCACCACACAGTACTGGCATATGCAGGGCGCATGTATAGCCAGCCAGGGCCTCGTAAGATCAGGGCCGAACTGATATCGGAAATTCGCAGAGGATTCTGTGACGTTGAGCTGAGGGGAGAAGTAGAGGGGCCGCGGCCTAAAGCTGAGCAACCGGGACGAGGTGAGGGAGCTCTACTGGATAACTGAGCTCCTCTGCCTCCTTGACTGGACCTTTTTCATCTAAGGTCCTACGCAGAGTAATCACACTAGAAGCGATGGGACACAGGTACAGTCATACATAAGGTACTATATAGGGCTTATGTGCCTTTTCAGAGGGGACAGGTTCACTTTAAGGATATCTGCTATCACAATCCATCATGATAAATCAGGGACAGATGTATATTTATGACCACTTACCTTTAGCAGCCCTATTTTATAATACCCCTCAATTTATCCTGCACCATTTTAGTAACCCTACTCATTAAATTGCTCCCTTCATGTTAATCTCCTCACCTCTTCTTCCTTTTTGCAGTAATTAATAAAAAAAATAGCAAATACTCAACTTTTCCCATTCCCCAACAGCAGCTCTCCTCCTCTCTCCCATCATGCAAGTATGCCTGGCTCTGTAGGAGGCAGGCACAATGAGGTCATTACATAGCACCCACCACCTCTGCCACACACTGCAGAGGTGGAAGCTCATCGGTGATGCAGAGAGACATCTATTTGACTATACCTTCAGATAGATTAAAAGCTTAGGACATACCCGGGTTTCCGGGTCAGCTCCGGGTTTCCGAAGGCCACTGAAAAACAGAGCGCCAGTGGGTTGCTTTGAAGTCAGCTCATGTGGTGGCATTATATACAGTCCCCTCATAGATTAATTATATTGAGCCATCCCATGGATTAATTTTATACAGCCCCTCCACATGGATTTATTATATACAGCCCCTCCTCATGGATTCATTATATACAGCTCCTCCCCATGGATTCATTATATACAGCACCTCCCCATGGATTCATTATATACAGCCCCTCCTCATGGATTCATTATATACAGCACCTCCCCATGGATTCATTATATACACCCCCTCCACATGGATTTATTATATACAGCCCCTCCTCATGGATTCATTATATACATCTCCTCCCCATGGATTTATTATATACAGCACCTCCCCATGGATTCATTATATACAGCCCCTCCTCATGGATTCATTATATACAGTACCTCCCCATGGATTCATTATATACAGCCCCTCCTCATGATTCTTATATATACATCTCATCTCCTCCTCATGGATTCATTATATACAGCACCTCCCCATGGATTCATTATATACAGCCCCTCCTCATGGATTCATTATGTACAGCCCCTCCACATGGATTTATTATATACAGCCCCCACCATGGATTCATTATATACAGCCCCTCCACATGGATTTATTATATACAGCCCCCACCAAGGATTCATTATATACAACCCCTCCACGTGGATTCATTATATAATGCCCCTCCACGTGGATTCATTATATACAGCCCCTCCCCATGGATTCATTATATACAGCCCCTCCACATGGATTCATTATATATAGCCCCCTCCATGGATTTATTATGTATAGACCCCGCCATGGATTCATTATATACTGCCCCTCTACATGGATTCATTATATTTAGCCCCCTCCATGGATTCATTATGTATAGCCCCCGTTATGGATCCATTATATACAGCCCTCCCCATGGATAATAACATATAGCCCCTTGTGAATTAATTATACTATGAACCCCCCCACGGACGAATACATGCAGATTCCCCATATACAGTTTCCTTCCAAATATGTATAAGTAATGTGACCACCCAAAAAAAATAAAATAAGGGCAGTTATTCTCACTTTAGGTCCCGGGCTCCCTTTCTCCTCTTCGTCTGGCTCTTCTGCCAACAGCTGCGTATTGTCTTCAGTGCAGAGATGCATGTACGCGTCATGACGCCAGCCTGCATCCTGCAGCATGCATGGAGTGCAGTGCCAATCACAGGAGTTACTGTTTGGGCTCCAGGTCCAATACTCAGACCTGGACCTGAAAATAATTTTTCAATTCAGGTCTGGCAGAACTCGAATTGAATAGGGTCTCATCCCTATATGAGATCTAGTCACCAAACACAGCACAGCCCCTCCCCTCTGCTATAAGTCACTGCTGTAGCATACTTCTGTTTGAATACATCAGCAGGTACTCAAAGGGGGGGGGGGATGTTTTGAGTTAAATGAAGAAATCCCACATACCAGTGCACCACAGTGTTCTTAGTCCAGCTACAATCCTGAGATATGATTACATTTTTCACAGTCCTGCAGCTAACAACACACGTAGTGTTCTATGTGCCAAACAAAGCAGGTGCGCTTTACATAAGGATGCTCTTCTCTGACTTATCTGCCACTGATTGGAAGGTGTCAGAGAAGCTTAGATACTCACACATGCCTGTGCTGCAGCTCCTCCTCTCTGACGGTCCTGGACAATGAATAGTCAGAGACCGGGATTCGTATCTCAGGAACAAAGGGGACTAGGAGCAAAATTCAAAGTGCCCCTGAATCAAGCCCCTACATCATGGTATGTTGACTTTAATATATTTGGGGTGGTGAAAGGTCCTCTGTGAAAGGGATCTTTTCAACCAATGGAGGTCCATTCTATAATTTTTGTATGTAGTTAGTTACACCATGACTGTGAAGAATTCATCTCCAATTTGAGGCTTGGGGTCCTTTAAGTGCTCTGAGGGCGGGCCTTTAAACCTGAAGTGCTCCCTGCAATGAGCTGCTCTCGAACCCTGCTCCTCTGCACTAATACCAGGTTGGGGTTTGTTAAACACTACATAATTGGGAATAATTTATGAATCATTTTAGCAGTGATTGCAAGTTTATTAGGTGTAATGGATGGGTTTCAACCCTAGTAAATACACAACATCAGCCCTTGTTATCTCAGATGATGTATACATTGTATCAGCTGAGGGCCCCTATAGATTTCCATCACTTTTGCTAATCATGCATTAGTAATATCATATACCTTGGTGATAACACCCCCTTTCCTCACTTGAGTTCCATTTTTCCAGTCAAAGATATTTCCACTTAAATCAGAATAACAAAAAATGCTCAAGGTATTAGAGGGCAAAACATAATCCCACATATGGACATCATATATTTCCCCTTGAAAAGACTGCTTAGCATCAAACCCACCACCAAAACTGTCTTGTTCCTGCCCAAGGACAACACTCATCCGAGGTCCGATGGGAGATCCAGTCTTCGTACCTTTTCTAGGGTAACGTTTGCCGTTTATCCAGAGTTGGACCAGTCCTGTTTCAGAATCCCAAGTGACACAAGTGTTTTTCCACTCTACAACTCCAGAATCCACCTTAAAAATAACTTCTTCTTGATTGATAAAAATGTAGTAGGAATTTGGAGGTTTGGGATAAATAATGAAAGCGTTGTAATTTCCTGTACCGGGCAAGGCGATGGAGATAATAGCGTGTTCTTGGGTGAGGTCGGTATAGGACCGGAGGCATATGGTAAATTGGTCTAAAGGTTTGACCAGAGTCGGTGTCAGAATCACATGGTCGGTGGCTGTTTGCTTTGGAAAAATGATGATATTTTTACCTAAAATAAAAAATATAAAAAGTTGCAATCATAGAAACATAGTGGTACTAATAAGGGTAATAAGCACCCTCCAATATAATATGTCATCAATAACCATCAATTTCTACTGTTCATGTGTACAAAACAAAATACGATACCTTCTTAGCCAATTCTTGGAGTACATTTCAGCGAATATAGGACAATGAGTGCTCAGAAAGCACCAAATGGACACATCCAATAAAAGTCTTCTTTATTACAGTAAACATAGGTTAAATACATCATATAAGTAGTTAACATGTTCTGTACTACCCAGAGTCAAAAACTTATTGGATGTATTTTAAACTCAGTTTATTATAATTAAGAAGACTTTTATTGGATGTATCAATGGGGCAGATGTACTTATGGCCACAGCAGTTTTCTGATGGCCACGACGCCCCGATTTCTGTTGCGTGCATGCCGGCGCCGATGCGCCACAATCTGATCGCATGCGCCAAAAACCGGGCCAATTCAGGGAAAATCGTCACAAAACGGTAATATTTGGGTAACCCGACGGAAAAACACAATTCGGGCCATCTAGTAAATGACCCCCGATGTGCTGGAATCCTTTTCATTTCTACTGATTTACTACTGTTCACCACTTGAAAGTTCCCGCTGGTAGAAGTGGCTGCCCATCTCCTGTAAACAAACAGGTGCACGGATCAGACGGACTGTGGCGCTGGACATTGGGAGCGATGGAGGAGGTAAGTACACGTTTATTTTTTTTTTTAAAAGCCCACTCCAGCTCATCCGTAAATTATTTTAGTACTACTTGGGTGTGGAGAAGCCTGGCCAAGCACCGGGAGCTAAGTCTAAAGGCTACCCTACACCCCTGTAGCCTCCAAAGTCTTACCTCTGGGCACAGCCCCGCAGCGCTGTTCGGCTATGCAGCCCGTGCCCACGCATGCGCAGTAACTCAGATCACTGATGAAAAGTGCAAGAAGTTACTGCACATGTGTGGGCACTGGCTGAATTGCCGAGAGCACTTTGGGGCCGTACACCAAGATAAGACTTTAGAGCAGTGGTGGCGAACCTATGGCACGGGTGCCAGAGGCGGCACTTGGAGCCCTTTTTGTGGGCACCCGGGCCATTGCCCCAACACACCAGACAGGACTCTAAGAATCTTCCTGCAGTCCCAAGCAACTTAAAAGGTGCTGCTTTCAGTGATATTTTGATACTTGCTTCGGACTGTAGGGAGAGGGAAAATGTGTAGACAGGGCCGAATTATCTTTGGAGGAACTTCTTCTGGTCCCACAATTCTCTGTGTACAGAGGGACACTGGAAAGAAGCTAAAATGATGAAAATTTTCCATCTTTCTACTGTGTTGCTATCCTCAGGAGGCCAATATGAAAGTTGTTGAACAGGGAGCAACAAGTTACCACTTTAACTTTTGGGTGGCACCTCGTGATAAATAAGGGGGGTTTTGGGTTGCAGTTTGGGCACTCGGCCGCTAAAAGGTTCGCCATCACTGCTTTAGAGCATACAGAGGCAAGGTGTAGCCTTAGCTTCCGTTGCTCGGCCAGGCTACTCCACGCCCCAGTAGACTCTGAAGTTCATCTGCATAAATGATAAAGTTTTTAGTTAGTTTTTATTTAGCTATTTATGGTTAAAATTTTAGGTAAAGGCAGTGTAGGGCTTAGTAGATGGCAAGGTATCTACCTTTACCTCAGTTAGTATATTCCTGATGGTAGGTTTCCTTTAATTTAGCTTGAATATTAGCAATGTTTGAAGGTGACACTGCCCGTGATGCATATTGTATTTCTAGTGGAGTGGAATGAACTATGTGGCTAATTTTAAGAAGATCATAGAAGTGGAGATGTATAAGATCACATATAGTACAGGACATTTACCTTCAAAGGCAACACATCCAGAGAGGAGGGCAAACAGGATGAGAAAGTTTTTCATTTTCTGGGGATAAAAAAACAATAGAAAGAATTCAATATTTTTGAAGAGAAGGATTGTCCTAAACCAGGACCATCTCTAAGGGATGATGCCATGTAGGAGGACACTGGAACCTTCAGTGGAAGATGTTGTACTCATCCAATCTATGTGACAAGCACATTAAATTAGAGGGGCTGGAAAACCAAAATGTTATCACATTTTGCAGTGAAAATCTGCCATGTTATAGAACTTATTTGCCAGTTTTTCTACAACCTAATGACCTTAAAGCAAAGAAAAAAGACAAAACAGTATGGGGGACATTTACCATAGCCGTTGCTCTGTGCACATGGCATATTATAATGGCGCCACCTATTTGCCATGGCAGATATATCAAGTGGCTTAGACCTCCTGATGTATCTGTTGAGGCGACTGTGCCACCAGACAAAACTACACAAGACCCAACCTGGCATAGTTTTGCGTCAAAAACATTCAGCAGTAAATATACGCAGGCTTTAGACATGGGTCAGGAATCCTCCTCACCGGAACACTCTGCCGGCAGTTACTCCCCCTTTACACTCCCCCCACGCCGACAAGAAATTGTGATTATTTCAGTGCTTTTATGCCTGAAAACTGCCATAGAAACACTGATAAATCTCCCCCTACGTATCTGTTTTCCTTAAACTTCTAAAATATCGACACATACAGGGTAGATGTATCTCTATATACCAGCAAGTTGTGTCTTTAGAGAGAAATGTTGCTATTGAGGCCTTTAGGCTAGGAAAAATATTTTACTAATCACAGGTGAGTTCATAGAGTATTTCTAGCTGGGGGTGGGGGCTGATTAGATCGGGGGTGAACCTAAACTATCTGCTGCCATAGACGAGCTATAGAATGGCGCCCCCTCTTCCCATCCTATACCAATATATCAGGTTATTTGTTTTAGTAAGTGGGTTCTCTCATGCTGACATTGCGTGTGAATAGACAGTAGTTTTAAGAGTCAGGTTAAGCTTTGTTGGGACTGCCCCCCTGTTGCTGCCCCCTATTTTGCTGAAGGTGAGGCTGCCTGAGGCAAGAGGCTCAACTTGCCTCATGACTGGTGGTCCCAGAATTTGACATACGTCTCTGTCTTGTGATTACTGCCTCTTACTGCTCTTATTTATCTCCCTAATGCCATATCATATGTGCTGTACATACATCAGAGAATGACTTTTATTATCAAATCCCAACATACCTTTAGATGATTGCAGGGACAGCGAGCAACACGGGGGCCTGACAACTAGATGCTATCCTGCAACAGTCCGGACAATGGTTTTACACAACCATGATCTACATAATAATTATTATTTTTATGATTATAATAATGTTGATATCTTACACTACATTATACCGTATTGTAGTGCATAACATAATATATAATATAGAATAATATAATAATAATAATACACTGCAGCACCAGGCTGAAGACACTAAGAGGACAGATGTCTTACCTTCTGCTGTATCAGATCCACAGGTTCCTGTGCCTTAAGCAGATGTTATGGTCTTATATATACAGAAGGCTTATCTTGTAGATCTAAAGTTACATCACATGGGAAAGTTTAGACTTGAAATTCTTTTGGCACTAGTTTTGGAATGTTAAACTTTTATGTATCTCAGGAGAACTCTTCACACCTTCTTCCCATGAATTTCATGTTTTCTTGTGTGATAACATTAAATCCCATATCAGATTTCCTCCTTAGCTGTATTTGTAGACCAGATTAGGGATAAACCATGTCACTAGAATAAATAAAAGTGCAAATTTAGTGAGATACAAGTGCAGAGACCACAACCCCTCTTGACAACATCTTAAGGTTTCTCATGGGCTACTTAGGAGTAGTCAAAATCCAGTTTTCCGGTCCATCTATGCCCCGCTTAGCCTTGTGACCACTTCTGCCCAATGCTATCAGGGCCCTTTTGTAGACTATGCAATTTGATTACCATGGGTGGTCAGAGGACATGGGAATGGTTATTCATTGGCATCAAGTCAGAGTGTTCCTGGGTAAATTTTGGTTTTCCTTTCTTGTGTAGTTTGTATAGCTCTTTCCAGTAGACTAAAGTGGAGCTACCTAATATAACCTAATATAAAGGTGTATATATATATATCCTTATCATCACATTCCACACCAAGGTGATAGCTCTTAGAAGAAAAGGTGTCATGATGATGATTAGGGACGAGTGGACAGGTTGGGGTTCGGCCAAGTTCAGCAGGACACACCCAACTCTACTGATTCTAGTAAAATTTCCAGTCATGAGGCTCCTACTACTAGGATGTCGCCTTACCACATGGCGGCTGCCACCAGCGCCTGGCCTGGACATGTGCTGCCACCAACATCCTTACCGGAAGAGCTACCACCTCCCCTTCTACCTCTTTTATGGGGCCTAAATAACTGCAGATCAAACAGATCATGTTTAATTTTATGGCTATTGGTAAATTAAATTGGTAAACTACTGACCAGACAAAGCTTTTTGTGTATATTGGACTAATTGGCTGAACCAAACTTTTGAAAAGTTCACTAAAAACTAGTTAATGGAAACATCCTGTTTAAGGGGTTGTCCACTTTGAGTAAATAATTGATATGGTTTGTGCAAGGAAAAGTTTCCAATATACCATATATACTCGAGTATAAGCCTAGTTTTTCAGCACAAACAATATCAAATATTTGCCTAAAGTGGACAACCCCTTTAAGTTATTTGCAAAAGAAATTCAATTTCCCTGTATACTGTTTCCAGGGCTTTTTCTTAGAGCTCACGCTGCTCTAGGGCAATGGACTTGGACACTTGAACCATTAAGGGTTAATTTACATTTTATTCTTTTTATAAAATTTGCTATTAAAGGGAACCAGGAATGTAATTTTTAGCTGGTGACAGGTCGAAAAGCCTATGCTATGCTTATTTAAATATGCCTATTTCAGCATATCGAATCATGTCAGTACTTTATAAAACTTTATTTCACAATTCCTGGCTGCCTGCCAGTTGCATGTGGTGAGTCCCCAGACAGGGACAGCTGCAGCCTCTGTGTGCGTGTGTCTGTCTCCTCCACTCCACATTCATGCAGTTTCCTCCCCACTTCCTGTCATTTGTATTGAAAATGCAATAGAAGGAGGGGGATGTTGTGGAGAATTGGAAGAATGCATGAAGAGACAGAGGCATAGGCATAGTTAACCTCTCCCCTTCCTGGGACTCACCACACACTGTTAATGTGAAATAAAGTTTTATTAACCACTGAAATGATGAAGAATGCTGACAAGATATTTTTATAATCAGCACAGTATGGGCTGTTGGAACCTGTCAATAGCTGAAAATGCCATTTCTGGTGACACGTTTTATTTAAAAGGGAACCTGCCATCAGGAAGGTAATTTTTACATTAAGACAGGTTCCAATAACATCTGACAAGTTGATGTTTAAAATCTACATAATTCCAGTGCTTTTTAACTGTTTCTCTAACATTACCTGCTCCCTGCCAGCAGTACGTGGCCAGGACGGAAGGGAGGATGCGGTTTATATGGCAAAAGTTGTCTTATCCTCAATTTCTTCTCCCTCATACTCCTTCATTGCCCTCTACCCTCCCTTAGCCTCTCCCCTGCTCCCTCCCCTCACTTAACATATATACTCGAGTATCAGCCGACCTGAGTATAAGCTGAGGCCACTAATTTTAACACAAAAAACTGAAAAACTATTGACTCGAGTATAAGCCTAGGGTGGGAAATGCATTGGTCACAGCCCCCCAGTATATAGCCTGTCAGCTCATGCCCCCAGTATATGTCCAGCAACCCTTGTCCCCAGTATATAGCCAGCAGCCACCACCCCCCAGTATATAGCCAGCAGCCCCTGCCCCCCAGCATATAGCCTGCTTTCCCTGCCACCACAGTATATAGCCTGCAGTCCCTGGTCATACTATGGCTCCCTTGTGTCAAGGTATTGTAACAGTGGGAGTAGAAGTAACTCCTGGCCGTGTGCTTATGAACCTTGACAAATTCCCTCCAGTGGGATTTTTAGGATTTTTTGGTGGGGATTTTGTTTCTCACAGTTGAAGTGAACTACAAAAAAAAAAAAAAACAAATCTCTCTGGAAAAAAAACTTACACTATCAGCAGTTTGTCAAATACTTTACTGCTTAATTTACATATTACTAAAATAATGTTTTTACAAGTTAGGTTCCAGGTTCCATTACAGATGAGGGCAGAGGCAGGAGGAATCTACCATCAGATCTACTTCTCATGGTAGATTCCTCATTGTAGGTTTCCATTAAGACGGGGACTGCCTATATTTACCAATGGCCGAGATCTAGTCATAAAGCAAGGACCATATTGTAACAGAAAGATGCATCATGGGATTACAGATGTAGAAGTAAAAAAATGGGTTCACATTTCCTCTTTTTTTTATGAAATATCGGATTGTTTAGAGCATTCCCTTTGACTATGCTCTAGAAATTTTCTATTACAGTGAAGGAGTCATCTAAAAAGATCTCCATCATAAATGGATTTCAAACATGATTCCAAATGTTGACATCACTCACTCATTGACCTGTATGAAATACCCCACCAAAACTGCATGACACTCGTCCTATGGGAGATCTGGTATTGGTTTCTCTTCTAGGGTAAAGCTTGCTGTTCATCCACAGTTAGAGGAGTCCCAAGTGACACAGGTGTGTCTCCAGTCTAGAACCTCAGGATCCACTCTGAAGTAAAGATCTTCATTGTTTATTGAGAAGCAGATTTGGTTTGGGGGTTAGGGGTAAATAAGGCTAAGGTAAAAGGACCTTCTCTCGGGAGAGCTCAGAGAAACATACACACTGGGGGTCATTTACTAAGGGCCCGATTCGCGTTTTCCCGACGTGTTACCCGAATATTTCCGATTTGCACCGATTGTACCTGAATTGCCCCGGGATTGTGGCGCACGCGATCGGATTGTGGCGCATCGGCGCCGTGTGATTGGCTCTGTTTCTGGCCGCCAAAAAGCAAAACGGCGGGAGATGCCATTTTCTCGAGCGGGCGAAGTATTCGTCCATGCAACGAGCAATTTCGAGTACGCTAATGCTCGAACGAGCATCAAGCTCGGACGAGTATATTCGCTCATCTCTAGTTGTGGCTAAAATCAGGTGCACACTGTGCAATGAATGCCATTGGTCCCAAGGTGCACCTCACAACTGACACATTGGGGGTCATTTAATAAGGGCCCGATTCGCGTTTTCCAGACGTGTTACCCGAATATTTCCGATTTGCGCCGATTGTACCTGAATTGCCCCGGGATTTTGGCGCACGCGATCGGATTGTGGCGCATCGGCGCCGGCATGCGCGCAACGGAAATCGGGGGGCGTGGCCGAACGAAAACCCGACGTATTCGAAAAAAACGCATTTAAAAACCGAAAAAGTGTCGCTTAGGAAGCGCTTACCTTCACCTGGTCCGAGGTTGTGCATTCCGGCGCGTTGAGATGATTTTCAGCGTAGCAGCGCCACCTGGTGGATGGCGGAGGAACTACCTTCATAAGTCCCAGCCGGACCTGAATCCTGTGCAGAGAACGCGCCGCTGGATCGCGAATGGGCCGGGTAAGTAAATCTGCCCCACTGTCTGTGATCTTACATCTCCTTAGCTACCCACTGGGTTATAGTAGTGGTGCCTTGTACTGAGGCAGGAATATTTGGCTTCGATTCTGTCAGACATCACTCCTTGCCTCCAGTTGCCCCCTTCTCCTGCTTCTCCTCCATTTTTTGCAACACCTACACCACAGGATTTAGTAAAGCAATGGGGAATCTGCAATAGGCCTTGTTGAACTTCATCTGTCTGGTTGGAGAACACACACTGCCTGGGAACTGTAGACCGGAATCCGGCAGTAAGTTGAGTGGTTGTAGCCACTGAACCTTAAGCCTCATAAGGTGTTGTGCAACCATGATCAGAACCTTGTATGGTCAGCTTTGGTCTCATCCAGATTTAGGCACGCTTGTGCATTTGCTGAACCTGGTGGTGCAAAGGTTCCTGGACAACTAAGAATTCTTTCATGCTAACAAGAGCTTAGTATTTCACTCAGCCCCATGGGAATCTCATGGGAATCTCATAATGATGATAAGGGGTCACTGCATCTTTAAAGCCTCAGGACTTATAAGGGATAGGGCACAACATGAGCTGCTACTGGTAGTAAAACTGACAAGTTATGGAAACTAGGGCAAAACTAATACAACTTGACATTTTCGGCACTGAACTAGTTTATTCTAGACAAAAATATTATGAGAGAGATTAACAAAGCTCACACCCTTTAAGGTTGTCAGTAAAGATGAGTGAGCACTAAAATGCTCGAGTGCTCGTTATTCGAGCCAAACTTTTCTTGATGCTCAAGTGCTCGTTTCGAATAATGAGCCCCATTGAATTAAATGGGAGACTCGAGCATTTTTCAAAGGGACCAAGGCTCGGCAATAAAATGTGTCATTTTATTGAGAAAGAATGTCTTCTGATAAGTTAGAAGATGTACGGAAGATCTGCAATCTCTTCTTCACTGAAGAACACATTGCAGATGTTTCCATACATCTGCTAACTTAGACAATTTCCATTGACTCGAGCATTTTCTCGAGCGGGCGAAATACTCGTCCGAGCAACGAGCCGTTTTGAGTACCCTAATATTCGAACGAGCATCAAGCTCGGACGAGTATACTCGCTCATTTCTAGTTATCCCTAGTCTTCACATAGACGGTGGTTGTTTGATTGGGTATCATGATGAAGGATGAAGACAAAGAATCATCAACATGAGCATGTGAATCAAGATCAACAAATAATCATTAATGATGGATACTGAGATTTATTTTATTTTGTGATGAAGCAGGGTGCAAATCGTACGACTTCAGAGCAGTAGCGACACCTGGTGGACGTCGGAGGAACTGCCTTAGTGAATCACCGGAAGACCCAAATCCACCGCAGAGAACGCACCGCTGGATCGCAAATGGCCTGGTTAAGTAAATCTGCCCCATTATGTTGTTTTGAAGTGTATACAACATCCCCCACCGGGGCCTATCCTTTTCTTTGGGCCTGGAGGCAGCTGGAGCACAGAATACCAGAGTAGCTGGCTAGTGCGGTCTTGGGCTGTGGTCACTGGGCTTGGTATGGGGACCAGAGGACGGACCTATAGCCTGGCAGGTCTCCAGCAGGTAGTGTGTGCAAGAAATATGGAGGGAGAGGCTGATGTACTGGTTTCCCCCTGGGGCAACCCCTGAGTGTTTGTAGGATGAATCTCTGGGTGATGGATGGGGAAGCCCGTGCTGGTGAGCAGCCTGGATCCATGGATCAGACGGAGGTAACGTTTTGCAAATCAACTTACAGTTCTTTATTCAACAGCAGGCAATGGCCAGAAACGGCTAATAGCAGATTTTGCGAGCTGTAAACTGGGGAGAGATAGCTGGTCCGCAGGACCAGTGGCGTAACTACCGCCGTAGCAGCCGTAGCGGTTGCTACGGGGCCCGTGAGCTTCAGAGGCCCGGGCAGTGGCACAATCACAATGTCTGCAGACTGCGCTGCATTTCCGTACCCGGTCCGACCACTGCCCGGGCCCTGCTATACGGTGCATTAAGGTAAACGATCAATCCCATGCCCGCCCCCCTCTTTGTCTCGCCCCAGAGTTTCTGACCTGTCCGGCCACGCCCCTCTGGCGGCCGCCCGCTACGCTGCTCCCATGGCCGCCCGGCCGGTAGGGCCCGACCGTTCTCAACGCTGCTCCCGCGGGTGCCCGGCCGTTACCTTGGTCCCTCGGCCGCCGGCACACTGGTCCGGGAGCTGCCCACCGGTCCTCCACACTGCTCTTGCGGCTGCCCGGCTGATAAGAAGCTCTCGCGGCCGCCCGCCTGGTACCCTTGTCCCCCGGCCGGCACACTGCTCCCGCAGCTGCCCACCGGCCCCCCACACTGCTCCCTGCAGCTGGCCACCCACCCTCCACACTGCTCCCGTGGCTACCCGGCTGGCATGATACTCTTGTGGCCGCCCAGTCCGCCCAGCTGGCACACTGCTCCCGCAACTGAAACTGGTCCGCGGGTGCCCGGTCAGCATGATGCTCTCATGGCCGCCTGGCCGGTACCCTGGTCACGCAGCCGCCCGGCCGGCACACTGGTCCGGGAGCTGCCCGCCGGCCATCAATGCTGCTCCTGTGGCTGAACTCCCTCAATGCTGCTCCCATGGCTGACCGCCCTCAGCGCTGCTCCCGCGGCCGCCTATCCGGCACCTTGGTCCCGCGCCCTTCCTTTACACCGCTTCCTCGGCCGCCAAGTTGCTGCCGCGGCCGCCCAGCCGGCACATTTCCTTGGCTCGCAGGATGCCTCCTAACCGACCCACCCCACTACACATAAGCCGGTCTGCAACAAATGTAAGTCCCTAAATATGTATGTATAGTTAATGAATGTATGCTATATGTGTGTATATATGCTGTGTGTATATGCTGTGTGTGTGTGTGTGTATATATATATGCTGTGTGTGTGTGTGTGTATATGCTGTGTGTGTGTTTATGCTGTGTGTGTGTATATATGCTGTGTGTGTGTATATATGCTGTGTGTATGTATGCTGTGTGTGTGTACATATGCTGTGTGTGTGTATATATGCTGTGTGTGTATATGCTGTGTGTGTGTATATGCTGTGTGTGTATATACATGCTGTGTGTGTGTATATGCTGTGTGTGTATATGCTGTGTGTGTATATGCTGTGTGTGTGTATATGCTGTGTATGTATATGCTTTGTGTGTATATATGCTGTGTGTGTATATATGCTGTGTGTGTATATGCTGTTTGTGTAGCTTGATAATGGCTACATTGAGTTAGCTGAAACGTTGCTACATTGTCACTTGGTGAATAAACACCCTTGAATTGGATACGGAGTGCTGCTACTTTTTTGGTTTATTGTTGAATGCAGCGGTCTTTGGATCAGACACGCCGTAGCCTGCACCCACCGGGTTGAACCCCCTTTTCTTCACTGTGCCGCCCACCCACACAGCAGCTGTGTGTGTATATGCTGTGTGTGTATATGCTGCATATACTGCATGTACTATGTTTATATGCTGTATATACTGTATGTGTGATTATATGCTGTATGTATATGCATTTTGTGTGTATATACTGTATATAGATTCAGTATGTGTGTATATGGTGTCTTTATACTGCATGTTTGTGTATACACATTGGGTGTACACCTATGTAAAAGAATATGATGTATGTATGCTATATGTATGTGCTGTATATAAACAGTATGCATGCAACTTTGATGCATATATACTGTATGTATAATACTATTATACTGTATGTATTAGTGTATAAATGTATATATGAGTACATAAATTTGTGCATATGAGTGTATACGTATGAATGTGTGGACGAGTATATAAAAGTGAGTGTAGAATGTTGTGTTGTGTATTTAAGTGTATAAATGTGTGTGATTGTATAAACGTGTGTGTATGTATGAATATTTTTAAGGGGGGCCCCATGCAAAAATCTGCTATGGGGCCCTGCTTCTCCTAGTTACGCCACTGCGCAGGACGGTTACTCTCAGCCTGCAGGCTCTCTAGTAGCTGCAGGCTGGGCTGGTAGGGATGGCGCTGAGTCCAGATGGGGACCTCTGCTATGGGACTTAAGTGATGTATCAGGCAATGGCCTGTGGTACCTCTTCTTCCTGGTAGTGGCTCTGCAGAGCAGCTCTGTGGGGAGCTGGACACTGGACCTGCTTCTCTATCTACTGACTGGAATCCAAGACCATGTGCTCCTGCCCAGCAGTGGTTTATATACTCCCTTGGTCAGGTGGTGGCACTTCCCCAATCAGCTTCCAGCTTGCTTTACAAGAACATCTGCAACACCCTCGCCGATGCAAGGCGGAGGAGTGGTTGCGAAGACGTCCCACCATGTAGCTTACTGTCTGTGTAGGGTCTAGTCAGCCCCACAGCATGTCACTACATCACACTACATGGGGACATTGCAATGGTAGATCCTGCCTGGCAAGGCAGGAGTTAAGTGTTTTGTCTGATGTAAGATGTGTCATCCAATCACATGTATTACACTCTATTCTCTGTGAGCTGAGATGTAATTGGGGGAGCAGCCACCACCTGACCAGGGGAATGACAAGACCCTGTCAGGAAACTTCCAGAAGAGGTCAGTTAGCTGAGCACTGGCTCAGAGAGCAGTCTCTCTCAGGAGAGAGAAGAGAGCAGTCAGACTAGGAGTCTGCAGAAGCAGATTGGAGTAACTCCAGTCTAAACTCTATACAGCTAGCATACCAGACCAGAGCAGGAAGAGCCTAGCCCCTGCCTGAAGAGTGGAGCTAATAGCTAAGAGTTAGTGAGGAAAGGGGTATCATCCTACCTTTAAGGGTGATACCTGAAGCAACCCAAGAGAAAGCTGAAGCATCCTACTAGGACACAGCTACCTCCCAGCCTGCCCTCTGCATCCAGGCTGGTGATCTACATCCTGTGGCTCCCTCCAACTTGCATCTCAGCACTCCACCATTCTGTTAAAGGCACGTTGCTGCGGTTCCTGTCGGTTCCAATAAAGAACTGTAAGTTGTTTTTGTTCAACCTCTGCCTCCGTCTGGTCCCTGCTACTACGGCTGTCACCATCACGGGCACCCTGTCCACCACACAGAGACTCATACTCTAGACACCAAAGGGTTGCCCCAGGGAGATCCGCTATAGCAGCCTCTCCCTCATCATTTCTTGCCAACACCACCCTGCTGGAGACCTGCCAGGCTGTAGTACAGCCCTCCGGCTCCCCATACCAAGCACCGTGACACAAGCGTGCTTAGGCCGCAACCGCCAGCCACTCAGGTACCGCGGGCCCCGGCTGTCTCCAGGCCCCAAGAAAAGGCTAGGCCACAGTGGGGGATGTTGCACATCATTGGACAGTAACATCATTTCATTGTTAACTCTTGCCTTAGCAGGCAGTGGCTAGAGCTGCCATTACCAAGTCCTCCTAGAGAGGTGATCAGTCTCCCTAACAGCTCCTGACATGGAGAGGACACTATTCGCAACTACCAACTAGCGTATGCGTTGGCAGGGGTGTTGCATGTATCTCTTTTAATGGGGTATTCTTAATATATATTTTTTGTAATGTGATGTAAATAATATTAATAAAGATAGATTTTTTTTGTACCATGTTGATGTATTGGTTTCAATAACTATTGGCTTTTGTGAGGATTTGTAGTACAATGACACCTTGGAACCTGTTAAAGTTCCACATAATCCCATAAAGGAAATCAGCGCCTAAATGTCCAAATCACCACTTTTTTGCCTCCAATAAAAAAGGTCAATCAAAAGGTTGTCAAAATGGTATCTGTGAAAGCATCATCCAATTGAACAAACAATGACACCTTACACAGGTCCGTACACTGAAGTATAAGAAAGTTACGTTTGTCAGAATATAGACAGGCAAACATCAAGGATTTAAGACATACCGAAACTATATAAATTTGGTATCTCTGCTATCAAACTGACCCATAGAATAAAAATGATGTGCTGTCTCAACAGTACATTGAAAGACGTAAAAATAAAGCCCATTAAAATATTGGGCAACTGTCATCCATTTCATGATTCAGCCACCATATTGTGTAATCTGCCTGCTTGTCCTTGACTCCTGTCTTTCTCTGCAGCTCCTGCTTGAAGGTCATGTTTTCACTAGTGTGGAGCTTTCACAGTACATTTGTGGGTGAGATTGTGATACGTTTCTCTTCCCTGGAGAACATTGATTTTCACAGACAATGAAAACCTGTCAGCATGATTTTGGGAAAATAGCCTAGGGGGAGTTTCTGGGAGGTGCTCAAAGTATATTCAAGCTAACCTATAGCATTTTAGTATTTTATCACCTTTTCACGCCCTATGTAAAGCATTTCTGTTTTCTATATACACAGCTGCGCACTCTGAATAAAGTGTGATAGAGAACAGCTACGACCTTGAGTGAAGTGTCTACTGTTTTATCACCAGTACTGGCAGCCATTTTGCTTTCCCTTACAACAACTAATTTGTGATCACCTTACAACTGATATAGCCTGCTTTCCCTGCCACCACAGTATATAGCCTGCAGTCCCTGCCCACCCAGCATATAGCCTGCAGTCCCTGTCCACCCAGTATATAGGCAGCAGCCCCTGCCCCCTGTATATAGGCTGCTTCTTCTGTCCCTAGTATATAGCCATTACCCCCTGCCCCCAGTATATAGCCTGCTCTCCCTGCTCCCCAGTATATAGCCTGCAGACCCTGCCCCTCCCACAGTATATAACTTGCTTCCCCTGCCCCTAGTATATAGCCATCAGCCCCTGCCCCGCCAGTATATAACCATCATACCCCCCCCAGTATATAGCCTGTAGGTGCTGCCCCTGGTAAATAGCCTGTAGCTCCCTCCTTGAGATATACCCAGCCTATAAGGAAAAAAAGTGTACTCACCTTCTAACGCCCCTCCGGCCAATCCTCTTCTTTACATTGATGCTCCGGCATTGGCTCCGTGTCCCTGCGCGGTCCGTTGTGCGCACAATGACGTCAGGCGCTCGCTGACATCATAGTTTGTGCCGATGGCTGCGCACACATTAAAATGTCAGCGAGGCGCTGACATCATGATGCACGCAACTGACAGCGCGCCGAAATGGAGCATGGATGTATGGAAGAGGACCGGCCGGAGGGGCGTCGGAAAGTGAGTACACTGTTTTTTTTTAAATGGACTCGAGTATGAGCCGAGTTAGGGTTTTTCAGCACATTGTTCATACTCGAGTATACAGGCGGTCTTCTACTTAAGGACACCCAACTTACAGACGACCCCTTGTTAAAGACGGACCCCTCTGCCCATGGTGACCTCTGTTGAAGCTCTCTGGGACCTTTACTTTAGTCCCTGACTGCAATGATCAGCTGTAAAGTGTCTGTAATGAAGCTTTATTGACAATCCTTGGTCCCATTACAGCAAAAAAATTTGAAACTCCAATTGTCACTGGGGCAACAAAAAAATTGTCTAGATCTACTATTATAAAATATACAGTTTCGACTTACATACAAATTCAACTTAAGAACAAACCTATGGAACCTATCTTGTATGTAACTGCCTGTATACAGTACATCATCTCAGTGCCACAAGCATTGCTCATTTGAACTGCACTCTCCTCCCCGGGACTAACCACACACTGCTGGCAGGGAGCCGGCAATGGTAAAGAAACTATTAAAAAGCATTGGAATTATTTATGTGAACGATAATGGCATTTTTAAAATCAACATACCAGAGGCTTTTTCAAGTAAAAATGACCTTCCTGATGACAGGTTCCCTTGTGTTCCCCGTCATCTATACTATGACACTAATATGTTTTCTGGGCAAGTAAGATAAGTTAGGCATGAGTACAGCTGTGCCCAAGACATCTTCCCCCTTTGGTGGTCGTTTCTCCATGCAACAGGGATTCTTACTGTAAAAAAAGCTAAATGATATCTCCCAGGAATCTTTTATGACTTCATGGGAAAAAAATGCAGTTTGGCTGTGTAGTGTGCAGGGGGCGCCAGATTCAGGATTTCTGGCGCACATTCTGTTAGACTTTGCATGTTAAATCTGGCGCACAGTCCGTCAGCAACGCAACCCCCCTAATTTGTGTTGCATGAAGAATAGTGCAGCTTCCGCACAAAACGGTCGTGTGCGACACATATGAGGTGTGGACACTTGTTAAATACTTATAGAAGCAGTTTGCACATGAAAGAATGTTCAAAGTCTGACAGAAAAGTGGCGCACACCCCTTAGTAAATGTGCCCCTTTGTATATAAATATCCCCCGCTACACTATGAAAAACATCACCGTACTCGCCCCTTGTATCTGAGACTATACATACTGGGGCACATTTACTTACCCGGTCCGGAGGAGATCCCGAAAGTGCATTGTCCGACGACAATGCACTGTGTCGCAATTCAAGAAGATTGTGCGCCCGATTTACTGAATGTGCCACTTCCCTGATCAGGTCCGCCGGAGTTCACCATCTTCCTCCCGGTGTATGTAAGTGCATGGCTTGCGACACAATTTTTAAGTTAAATCCCGCGGTTTGCCCAAATCCACCGGATCATCCGACGCCCGCCCCCCGATTTGTGTCGCACGAAAGGCGGCCCGATTGCGACTAAATCCGATTGCGTGCACAATCGCCTTCTAAATACCTGCCCCAGCAGTGCAATCCCTGAAAACGTCGGAAAACCCCACGAAAATGTGGCTGCGGGACCCTTAGTAAATAAGTCCCATTGTATAATAAAATGACAAAAACGGATTTCATTTATGTTAATTCATCAGATAATTTAATAAAAGGACTACACATTACAAATGTTTAGAATTGTTAATTTGCCCTATGTGTCATGAAAAAAAAAACGACATTTTTTAGGGGAACACTTAAAAAAATGAAGTAAAAAAAAAAAAGTGAAATTAATGAAAAAATATTTTATATTTGCACCATTTTCTTGTGGACTCTGTACTCATAGGGGCACATTTACTTCCCCGTCCTGACGTGTTCCCTGAAAGTTCATTGTCCAACAATAATGCACTCTGCGGAGGTTCACTAAGATCGGGCGCCCGATATCCTTCACCTTCTTCTTCCTGGTGCATGTAAGTGCTTGGCTTGTGACACAATTTGCAAGTTAAATCCCGCGCTCAGTCCGAATCAGTCGGATTGTCTGCCGCCCCTCCGCCCCCGATTTCTGTCGCATGAAAGCCAGCACAGCCGTGCCACAATCTGATCACGTGTGACCCCATCCCCTGTTAAATACCTGTCACGAATCCTGAAAACGTTGGGAAATCTGACGAAACTGTGGCCGCGGACCAAAGGGATACAAAATTAGTTTCATTACTGCCAGTAAAAAGTCCTTTTTCTTTTGCTCATTAATGCGCCCTCTGCTGTAATCTGATTTACTCTCTTTGCTAATTTATTTAAAGAAAAACAGAATTATCACATGTCCATTTCCTTCTGATGCTCCTTGAGATGGTTCTACTCCTTCATTGGAGTCCATTTGTCTTTAATTAAAATGATTGGACATATATAAGACCTCACAGCACATAGTGTATGTCAAAGCACATGAGAATCATGAGGTCTAAGGAACTTCCCAAGGATTGGGTTGGGGTATGTGTAAAGTTATGTATTGTACTGTGTCTGTACTTGTAATGTTCACCGTATTGCATTGTAAAATCAGAAGACTTTAATAAAAAATATCTGATTTAAAAAAAAAAAAAACTGCCCAAGCAGAATTGTGGCAAAGCGCAGTTCTGGCCAAGGTTAGAAAAGAATTTCTGCAGCACTCAAGGTTCCTAAGAGCACAGTGGTCTCCATAATCTGTAAATGGAAGAAGTTTTAGACAACAACAACTCTTCCTTGACCTGGTTGTCCAGACAAACAAAGCAATCATGGGAGAAGAGTCTTTGTGAGAAAAGTAAAGAAGAACCCCAACATCACTGTGCTGAGATCCAGAGTAGAGAGAAATTTCCACAAAGTCAACTATCACTGCTAACTCCAGCATTTAGAGTCTGCAGATGGAATCCTCTTCTTAGTGCAAGACCTAATAAATCTGCATACAGTGCGCAAAACACATGGAGGACTCCCAGACTATGAGAAATTACATTCTGGTGTTAATTCTGAGCGGTATGTGTGGAGAACACCAGGTGCTGCTCATCACCTGCCAAATACTATCCCAACAATGACACATGGTGGTGGCACCATCAGACTATAGGGGCAGGGACAGGACTACAAGTTGTAATTGAAGGAAAGATGAATGTGGCCAAGTACAGAGATACCCTGAATGAGAACCTTTTCCAGCTCTTCCTGACTGGCCCAGCCAGAACCCGGACCTAGACCCAATTGAGTATCTCTGGAGAGACCAGAAAATGGCTTCCACCAACGTTCACCATCCAACCTGAGGGACCTAGAGTGGATCTGCAAGGAAGAGATCCCCAAATCCAGGGATGAAAAACGTACAGAAGGCTTATCTTGTAGATCTAAAGTTACATCATATGGGAAAGTCTAGACTGGAAATTCTTTTTGCACTAGTTTTGGAATGTTCATATTTTACATGGCTCGGGAAAATTCTTCACCCCTTCCTCCGATGAATTTTTGGTTTCTTTGTAATTTCTTTTTCTTTTGGTTTCTTTGTAATTTCTTATCTTCTGTACTTTGTATAGCTCTTTCCAGTAGGCTAAGTGGGGCTGCCTAATATAACCTAATGTGTATAACCAACAAACAGATACAGGCGGCACAGTGAGACAAAAGGATTGTAATCCAGTGTGGGTGCAGGCTCCAGGGATTCGACTCAAAACCCAAGCGGATACCCAAAATTGTAGACAGAAGAGCAGCACTCCCTGGTATTCAAAATTTATTCACAAGTGGAAAATACAGTGCAACGTTTCGGCTGGCTCAATGCAGCCATCTTCAAGCAATGTGAACAAGGTTACATGCCGGGTTTAAATAGCCCCGCAGGATGTGACATCATCAATGGTCATGTGATACAAACATTCAATGTAAACAACAAAAGTGCATAATGCAAATCTGAATAACACCATAATATTGTGTAAAATACATCAGATTCAAGTGTACAATGGTGTACAAGTATTTGGAGGAGACATTCACCATGTTGCGCTCAAAATAACTACTAAGCTCATGTTCAGTGGTTGCCGGGCAACCCGTCACAACGGGTATAGTAACGATCAGCTCGGCACGGCTGCGTCTAATATCCTCCACTAATCCGGGCCATACCTGTCTGCAGTGGTGGCTCTTGATGGAGAAGGCACCGTAGGTCGATCATGACCACAACGCAGCTCGAGGGTCAAGCGGCGGGACACCTTGTCCGTAGTGTTGGCGCTAACTCCGCAGTGTCACTGCAATTCTCGCGAGACCAACTCTCATGTCAGGGCGGACATCTTTGTGTGGGGAAAGCGCAGCGTGTGCCAGTAAGCTAGGGGGACACTGTTGTGTCTGGGTACAGTATGTGTACAGGTCATATGTGGGTTGGCTTGTGTCTCCCTGGACGGAAAGTCCGGTGCAGGTAGGACCCGGGCATTGTGCACTTGGAATACCAAGGGTGTTACCATGGCTACCGCATGGAGGCACATCTGGCCACCCGGACCATATACATTGTACCGTATGCACAGGATCCCTCGAAGTTTAGCGTACACCCCAAAAAATGGTCAACCTTTGGAACATGGCAAAAAACAAAAGAAAAAATGGTAACAAACGCATAGTCCAATATATATACAACGGGCGTTTTTCTGGTGAGTGTCTCTCCGTATGGTGCAGAAAGTGATCTAGGTAAAAAAAGGAAAGAAGTATTAGTCAATTAGCAATGTAGGAAAAAAGTATACAACCTTACTCTGGTAGGACAGTAGTGCATATATAGGGCAGGAAACAATAGGGCAAACTTAGTTCAGAGTCTTCAAATTAAAATCGACATTTAACCCTACTGGTTGTAGAGAGCTGAGTTTATGAATCCATTCGGTCTCACGTCGTTTCAGCAACTTCTGTCGGTCGCCTCCTCTCCTCGGAGTTGGGACAAAATCAATAATACAAAATCGTAATTGGTGTAATTTATGGCCAAATTCAGAGAAGTGGCGAGGAACCGGTAAGTCTAATTTGGATATATTGATATGTAATATATGTACTAACATGCCCGTGCCCTAGGATTTATGTAGGTCAGACGACTACCGAGTGTAGAATAAGATTAAATAACCATAGATCTTCGATAGATCTACTATACCCGGTATGACGGGTTGCCCGGCAACCACTGAACATGAGCTTAGTAGTTATTTTGAGCGCGACATGGTGAATGTCTCCTCCAAATGCTTGTACACCATTGTACACTTGAATCTGATGTATTTTACACAACATTATGGTGATATTCAGATTTGCATTATGCACTTTTGTTGTTTACATTGAATGTTTGTATCACATGACCATTGATGATGTCACATTCTGCGGGGCTATTTAAACCCGGCATGGCTGCATTGAGCCAGCCGAAACGTTGCACTGTATTTTCCACTTGTGAATACATTTTGAATACCAGGGAGTGCTGCTCTTCTACCTAATGTGTATATATATATCATCATCACATGCTTATGCTCCACACCAAGGTGATAAGAAAAGGTGCCATGATGATGGTTAGAGACGAGTGGACAGGTTAACCTCTTCCCGCACCTGACGTAACACTATGTCATAGGATGCGGGTAGTTCTCTCACCTTGATGTAGAAATATGTAACGCTGATCACCTGGGCTCAGAAGCGAAGCCTTTGCGATCACTGTGGGATCCAGGCAGTGCGTGATAGCCGGGATCCCACAGTAACATCCAGGATTCGGATATAAAACCTCCTCCAACTAGGTGACCATTCCTGACAATCGAGCATCTCTGGAGATACTTAAAAATGGATTCCACCAACGTTCACCATCCAACCTGAGGGAACTGGAGATGATCGCCAAATCCAGGTGTGGAAAAATTGTTGCATCTTCCCAAGAAGACTCCTGGCTGTACCAGCTCCAAAGATACTTCTACTCAACACTGAGCAATGGGGCTGAATACTTATGACCATGTGAGATTTGAATTTTTCTTGTTTAAAAAAATTTGCAGAAATATCTACATTTCAGGTTTTTTTCTGTCAAGATGGGGAGCAGATTGCACATTAATGAGCAGAAAAAGAGCTTTTTTGGCTCTTACCAATTGGCTGCAATAAAGCAGAGAGAAAAATTTAAAGAGGTCTGAATACTTTCTATACCCACTGTAGGTTTTATTATTTTTTAATAGATTAAAAAAAAATATCTTCGTTTCGGCATATTCTGATGCTAATAACATTTTACTACTTTAGTGTAGGGAGCTGACACCTGCCGTTATAAGTAAAAAGTAGCTGTTTTTTTTTAGTGTCAGCCTTAGCTTTTTAACCACCTAAAAGATTAGCATATCCTCTCTCAGTAATTTTTAATATTTTGTCATTTGAAACCGATAATAATTTTGCATATATTCATAAAATTTTCCCCAAAATGGTCACCTGATCTTGTGGCTAAGCCATTCCTTGTAAGTGCTAGTAAAAACAACTATATGCAGACCGATGTATTTACATACAGATATTTTATGTTGAGTTAAATTTCTGAAAAGATTGGGGATATTCAAACAATCAAAACTTTTCTCTTATATAACAAAATAGACTTAATTTGATTTTGAAAAAAGTTTAGTTCTTCCCATATGTCATTAGTATATACGTGGTCAATTATTCTTGAAACTTAGGAGACAATTTCCTCCTTCAATTCATAAGTCTATTTGAGTTCTTAAAAAATATATTTATCAGGAGTTGTGTAGAAACCCTGAAATGATTGCGAATGCCAGCGTATTCCGCCACCTCAACACCAGGGGGGCATGGAGTGGCGTGTAGGGGGCGTGGACAGTAGGGGAGCGGGCCAGCGCAGGGTGATCCTCTCCCCCCGCTGGCGCACTCCCTACAGCCAGCGACTTCTGGAAGGTGAGAAGTCACTGGCTGCATATATTTCCACGCCAGGAAGAACCTTCGGCTTCTTGATGTATCTGGCCACACCGGACGATTACCGGGACTATCATAAGCCGGCAAATGATAAATACTCCCCATAAATATAACAAGAATACATGCAGACAACAAGGCCACTGAACTTAACATAGAGTCCAGTCATGATGATGACATGACATCTATAACGCTCTTCACACCAACATCAGCAGAACTAGGAAAGTCATAGATATTCCGCAAAATCCCTGAATCCAGTTGGTGTGAGTATGGAAAAGAGTTAGTTTGATTAGATCCGTATTCTGTACAACTTGTTACAGATAATAGAAGATTATATATTCAGCACAGTCACAGTCTCTAGAGCAGTGATGGCGAACCTTTTAGACACAGAGTGCCCAAACTACAACCAAAACCTACTTTTAGGTCTATTGATCCCAACTGTAAGTCTTAATCGTATTGGCATTCTGAGGACACCAATATAATAGAAAGAAAATTTGGATTGTAGCGTCCTTGCAGGGTCCCCTGAAGAGGAATAAATCAGGGGACCCAGAGCAGGAGCTCCAAGCATAATCCATCTCTATCCATACCTTCTCGCTTCTTGTGTAGTCCTGGCAGCCAAGAAGAACAGCTTTGGACCGCAGTAGGAAACCTTGAGTCACGTCTAGCAAATTTTGTGCTGGGGTGAAGGCCTGGGTGCCCACAGAAAGGGCTCCGAGTGCCACCTGTGGCACCCGTGCCATAGGTTCGCCACCACTGCTCTAGAGCATTTACCAGTCAGAGAAGGAGATGAGAACATCTAGTTCCTGGCTCTGTTGCTTTATAACCACTAGAGTACCAGTAAGAATTCAATTTCTCCAAGTGAAACAAAAGCAGATATAAACATTTGTTCCACATATCTGGTGCCTTATGGAACGGTTTTCAGCCCAGTCCACTTGATTCACAAGGCTTCTTGGTATCACTTGCTTCCAAAAAAAGGAACCCAGCTGTTTCAGGTTACAGCGATGCGGGTATGAAGAGGATCCATGGACGTCTCACATAGCCAAAATATAAGAACCACATGCCTGGAAGTACAACAGTTAACTCCAAACTTTAGAGTCTGTCCAAACAACTCATCCGCAACAGGTCAAGTAACCAAACCATCTGAAGAAGATCTGTATGGAGAACTTGGCCAGAATCCCACCGCAGTGTGTACAATCTACAAGAACTAGATGAAACCTCTGACCTCTGTAATTCTGTACCGAATATTAGCTCCTGTTTTTCTATTGTTTCAAATACTTTTAATGTCATGCAATAAAATGTTAATTATTTAATAATCCAATGATACAATGGGGGAGATTTATCAAACACCAAAGGGGACAATTCTACCCCAGGCCCTGGCAGGATTGGGTCATACTATGGCTCCCTCGTGTCAAGGTGTTGTAACAGTGGGAGTAGAAGTAACTCCTGGCCGTGCGCGTACGAACTTTGACAAATTCCCTCCAGTGGGATTTTTAGGATTTTTTGGGGGGGATTTTGTTTCTCACAGTTGAAGTGAACTACAAAAAAAAAATTACACAACTGAAAAAAAACTTTCAAAATCAGCAGTTTGTCAAATACTTTACTGTTTAACTGCAGTTAATTTACATATTACTAAAATAATTTTTTTAACAAGTTAGGTTCCAGGTTCCATTACAGATGAGGGCAGAGGCAGGAGGAATCTACTATCAGATCTACTTCTCATGGTAGATTCCTCATGGTAGGTTTCCATTAAGTCGGGGACTGCCTGTATTTACCAATGGCCGAGATATAGTCATAAAGCAAGGACCATATTGTAATAGAAAAATGCATCATGCGATAACAGATGTAGAAGTAAAAAAATGGGTTCATATTTCCTCTTTTTTATCCTTTATAGTATGAAATATCTGATTGTTTAGAGCCTCCTCTTTGGCTATGCTCTAGAAATTTTCTATTACAGTGAAGGAGTCATCTAAAAAGCTCTCTATCATAAATGGTTTTAAAACATGATTCCAAATATTGACATCACTCACTCATTGACCTGTATGAATTACCACACCAAAACTGTATGACACCGGTCCTATGGGAGATCTGGTATTGGTAACTCTTCTCGGGTAACGCTTGCTGTTCATTCACAGTTGGAGGAGTCCCAACTTTTCACAGACAATGAAACCTAGAACTTATCAGCATGGTTTTTGGAAAATAAGCTAGGGGGAGGTTCTGGGAGGTGCTCAAAGTATATTCAAGCTAACCTATAGCATGTAAGTATTTATCACATTTTCACGCCCTATGCAAAGCATTTCTGTTTTCAATATACACGGCTACGCACCTTGAATAAAATAGAGTACAGCTACGACCTTGAGTGAAGTGTCTACTGTTTCATCACCAGTACTGGCAGCCATTTTGTATCCCCTTACAACAACTAATTTGGAGATCACCTTACCAACTGAGGAAGGGTTGTTGGAGCTGTGGACAAAATCTCTAACAGTATTTTTATGCCAATTCCACCATATTTGGAATTTTTTATGCCACAAAATATGAAATAGATAATACAATTTGCAAAAAATAAGCACATATGTAACTTTATAAACAAAAATATCAAAAAGTTACAGCTTGAGGAAGTAGAAGAGTGAGAAACAGAAAGGCAGAAAAAAAGAAAAAATTGATATTGAAGGGGTTAGGGTCTTAGAGATTGTTTGCAAGGATTAGCATGTATCCTACAGTACATATTCCAAGGCCTCTGACAGGTCTGGAGCTAATTTATTGCGCAATGTTTTGACATGCAAAAAAAGATCTATTTCTACTTCCATATACATTTCACCAGACTGAAGGGATATTTCCATGCTTGGGTATTATGGGTTATTTGAATAGGTTGTCCGGATTATAAAATAGTTTCTAGAACTAGAAGGGTAGAAGGTGACATAACGTCCACAATGATGAGCGTCGGGTACTTGGTGCTGTTGGTGGTAGATGCCTCTATTCTTCTTGTCGCAGTCCCCGGACACTCAGCAATATTATTGTTGTATGTCCATGACTTCATGAGGAACAAAAGTCTTGATATTAAGGATCAACTCTTCTGTGGTCTTAATATTTTTAACCTATTACATGGACTTTGTCAAACTATCCACAATTTTGTTATATTTTGGGATATGACCATCGCTGGAAAGTCTTTTTATTTAATTTTTATTTTATTAATTCTACTCACCACCATATCCTGCACCCTCTTCTTCTCCACTTGGCTCAGTGTTTACTTCTGTCTGAAGATTGTAAACCTCAACAAGGGATGGTACATCTATGTACAGAGAAGATTTCCCCAGATATTCCCATGGCTCCTGCTTCTTTCCGTGTTAGGATCTTTCCTCTACAGCGCACCATTGGCGTTTTTCTCTTCTCAATTGTATGCATCTCAGAACATGACTGTTCTATCTTCCTACACTAAAGAGTTTGATTCTTTTACATTTACAAGGCTTTGGTACTCAATTCAGTGTTATATTATAGTGTCTTTATTGTGGTTTTTGTTTTTCTTCAGCTCCTCATGTCCTATAATTTTCTTTCTCCACCGACATTTGAGAAGGATACAAGTCTCTACTCCAGGATCTACAATCCCGACCATAAAGCCTCATATCACTGCTGTTAAAACCATAACTATGTTGATGATCCTAAACGCTTTTTATTTTATTTCTGTGACATTAATACTCTTAGGTGGAAATAGACTTACATGGTATTATGGTAGTGTAACAATGTTTAAAGTTTCCCATGTTGCTTTTGTAGTAATATCTATAAGGGGAAACCCCAAAATTCGAGACAAGATGAAATTGGCCATACATAAAGGGGTATTCCCAATTTGCTAAATGCATTTTATTTAAAGGACACCTGTAATCAGGTCTCTGTCACTAATTCTGTCACCACTACCTGTTGGAGCAGCTCACAAGGATCCCATCCCAACCTTTATCTAGTCAATTCATACATTAATCATTGTATCATTATGTAAATGAGGCTGGAAACATGGAGAGAGAAAGTGATGTTACCCCTGTTACCCCTCTCCTGTACTTCCCCTGCTTATACCTGTGTGTAATGTATAGTAAAACATTGCTACTGTCTGTGCTGTATATGTTGACATGCTGTGTTCTGCTATACAAATGTGTGAAACACAGACATCAGCTACACAAATACCTGACATGTTCTGCTATACACATGTGAGAAACACAGACATCAGCTACACAAATGCCTGACATGTTCTGCTATACACATGTGAGAGACACAGACATCAGCTACACAAGTACCTGAGATGTTCTGCTATACATATGTTAGATAAACAGACATCAGCTACACAGGTGCCTGACATGTTCTGCTATACACATGTGTGAAACACAGACATCAGCTACACAAGTACCTGACATGTTCTGCTATACACATCTGAGAAACACAGACATCAGCTACACAAGTACCTGACATGTTCTGCTATACACATGTGAGAGACACAGACATCAGCTACAAAAGTGCCTCACATGTTCTACCATGCACATGAGAGAGACACAGACATCAGCTACACATGTACCTGACATGTTCTGCTATACACATGTGTGAAACACAGACATCAGCTACACAAGTACCTGACATGTTCTGCTATACACATCTGAGAAACACAGACATCAACTACACAAGTACCTGACATGTTCTGCTATACACATGTGTGACACAGACATCAGCTACACAAGTGCCTGACATGTTCTGCCATGCACATGTTAGATAATTCAGGGGAAATCGGTGCAAATCGGAAATATTCGGGTAACACGTCGGGAAAACGTGAATCGGGCCCTTAGTAAATGACCCTATACACTATACACATCTGAGAAACACAGACATCAGCTACACAAGTTCCTGACATGTTCTGCTATACACATGTGAGAGACACAGACATCAGCTACAAAAGTGCCTGACATGTTCTTCCATGCACATGAGAGAGACACAGACATCAGCTACACAAGTACCTGACATGTTCTGCTATGCATATGTGTTAGACACAGAAATCAGCTACACAAGTACCTGACATGTTCTGCTATACACATGTGTGACACAGACATCAGCTACACAAGTAACTGACATGTTCTGCTATACACATGTGTGAGACACAGACATTAGCTACACAACCTTTTTTTCTGACCATCCCTTTTTGATTTTGTGTTGCATTGCATTTTGTCTTTGATAAACAATCTTAGTTTAACTCAGCTTGCATGACTTTGACTTTACCTTCTCTCTATCCTTCACATTATGTAGTAGAAGGAACCTTTCCAAGTTGGTAACTTCCATCAAAGTTTCTTTTCAAGTTTGCTCCAACAGCAAATGTGGCGGGTTCATATTAGAACTACCTCTACTCCCTCCTGACATGACAGACTGGGGATGTCCCTTAATTGTCATAACTGCTCTGACCCCAAATTGGATTTGTTCCAAGGACAATGGGGCTCATTTACTTACCCAGTCATGTCGCGATCCTGTGGTGTGTTGTCCGATGAGGATTTGGGTCAGGCGGGATTCACTAAGCTCGCGCGCCCGAGTTCCTACATCTGATGCTTCTACGCCGAGGTCCTCCGGAATTTACCTGCTTCTTCCTGGTGCATGTGAGTGCTTGATATTGCGACACAATTCCGTTTCTAAATTCCGCGGTTTGTCCAAATCCTTCGGGTTGTCCGACGGCCCACCCCCCAATTTCTGTCGGGTTCAAGCCGGGTTGTGTGCAGAAATCGTCTGGAAACCCGACGAAAATGCGTCCAACGGACCCTTAGTAAATGAGCCCCAATGTCCTTGTCAATATGTGAAGCAGTGGCCCTCTTGTGAATGAAAAGGGATGGGAAATGGGTATCAATAGGCAAGCCAATACCCTTAGGCAACAAGCATGCCATTCGCATGTGGCAGAAGTCTAGGAGGTGCCCAGAGATACACCTACTGGAATGGGTTTGCAAAGTTTGGGCACGTACAAATTTTGTGAATTAGGGTCTCCTGGACCCAACCCTGTACTTCATTATTAGTCCCCACCCCCCTCCGTTATCGCTGCCACCAGTCGCTTGTCTTCCTGGTGGGGGTTCGGAATAACTTGAATTTTAATGGATCCTTGTGCACTACAACCACTATTATCTGCCTTCAGCATTAGAAGTTTTATAGATTTAGGGGCCTCATTATTAGCTTTGTGGATTATAAGACTTTATTTGCACTGAGCCTTGTGTCATTTTATTCCTTAATGCATTTCAGGGAAATTTGAGGGTGGACACATCTGTAGTTATTTGCTTTATAGCTTATCAACTATAACCACAATTTTTTCATCCTATTCTCACTCACTCACTATAAATGGACAAAGCCACACAGTGAAACCCAGGATCGGGCATTGAAGTTTCTGGCTCGTTTGCTTTTTCTTTTGTGAGAATAATAAATAAATCAAGTTGATCCGAACCATGGATCTGTTCTACTTCACCCAGCGTCCGTAGGGTACAGTGAGTGGAAAAAGTGATTCTGAGACACTGAGGGGCACATTTACTAAGAATGGTACAAACTGCACCACATGTGGCTTGCCTGTGTATAATACAGGGGGCACCAGATTCAGGATTACTGGCACCCTTTTGCTCCCTGAACTGCCCCGACAGAGTGCGACCCTTTTTTTCAGGTCTGTCTTTAACATAGGACGTGCAACACATTTCTGTTAAATCTGGCGCATGATCCAACTGAGCAACGGAACGCCCCCTAATTTGTGTCTAATGCCTAGTGCAGCTGCGCCACAAAACATACACGTGCGACACATTTGTGGTGCAGACACTTCTTTAATACCTGTGCAAGCAGTTTACACCAAAAACAATGGGGGTCATTTACTAAGGACCCGATTCGCGTTTTCCCGACGTGTTAACCAAATATTTCCGATCTGCGCCGATTTTACCTGAATTGCCCCGGGATTTTGGCGCACGCGATCAGATTTTGGCGCATCGGCGCCGGCATGCCCACCGCGACAGAAAATCGGGGGGTGGGGGGGGGGGCCGTGGACCGAAACACGCAACAACCCACGTTATTCCGAAAAAACCGTGCACTTTTTTCTACAAAAAAGAAGATGTGTTATGCCCCGAAAATTGCACTTACCTTCATCAGGAGAACAGGCCCCCGGATGTGAATTGAGTGCGTTCCGATGCTCTTCAGCACAGCAGCGACACCTGGTGGACGTCGGAGGAACTGTCTTGATGAATCCCGGCCGGACCCGAATCCACCGCAGAGAACGCGCCGCTGGATCGCGAACGGACCGGATAAGTAAATCTGCCCCAATGTGCAAAGTCCGACAGAAAAATGGAGCAAAGCTCTTAGTAAATGTGCTCCTGTGTGTACAGATCCCTTTATTTATTATCTTTTGATTATCTATTTCCAGCACTGAAATGTGCTGCAGGATACTTACCATCATTGAGAATTTGGATTCCCTGATTTAGAAAGTCGATGGCTGTGGGCAAGAAGAAAGTGGAATTGCTGATTGACCAAGCAGACATTAATGGGCTTATTTACTAAGGGTCAAAGATCGCCCTCTTGTCAGACTTTCCAACGATTTTGGGTTTTGCACGGCTGTGACAGATATTTATCAGGGGACTTTGTCGCAAGCAATAGCTTTTTGGCACAGCTGCACTGGCTTTCATGCGACAGAGATGGGGGGCAGGCCATCGGACGATCCGACTGATTCTGACTGAGTGCGGGATTTAACTTTCAAATTGTGACGCAAGACAATGCACGTACATGCACCAGGAAGAAGATGGTGAACTCCGGAGGACCTGAGTGGGGAAGCGACACATGCAGGATATCGGGCGCACGATCTTAGTGAATCGCGGCACAGTGCATTATCGCCGGACAATGCACTTTCTGTGAACTCTGCGGACCAGGTAAGTAAATGTGCTCCAAAGATGTAAATATCTGTAGCTCAATATGGTATTCAAAAATGGAAACACACACACACACTGGGGCAGATTTACTTACCCGGTCCTGTCGCGATGCAGCGGCGCGTTCTCCGACGTTGATTCGGAGCTTGCCGGCATTCACTAAGGTCGTGCGCCCGTATCCACTAGGTGTCGCTGCTGTGCCAAGGTCCGCCGGAGTTCAACATCCTCTTCCTGGTGCAAGTAAGCGCGTTTTTTAAACAGCACAATTTTGCCGAATCCGTCGGGTTTTCCGACGGCCACGCCCCCGTTTTTCGTCGCATGCAAGCCGGCGCCGATGGGACACAATCCGACCGCGTGCGCCAAAAACCCCGGAAATTCGTCGCTAAATGGTAAAATTTGGAAAACCCACCGGACAAACGCGATTCGGAACCTTAGTAAATGTGCCCCACTGTAGTAGACCTAAGGATCTACGTGACTTGTGAAGGTGGGAACTTCTTCTCTAACCCTATCAGCATCCTGAGATGTGATCGCCCAGAGTTCCAAAGGCCTTGGACCGGTAAGCAAGCCTAATACAGATGAAGGATCTGACAGGCTCCCTGTCAATATAAATGATAAAACAATGTTAGTATGTGATCCTGATGATCACATGTTCTGTCACATGAGCGCCAGTATACACAGAGGCAGTGGACCAGGCTCTGCTTCTATTCTCCCAACAATGGGGGTCATTTACTAAGGGCCGATTCGCGTTTTCCCGACGTGTTAACCGAATATTTCCAGATTGCGCCTATTTTCCCTGTATTGCCCCGGGATTTTGGCGCACGCGATCGGATTTTGGCGCATCAGCGCTGGCATGCACGTGACGGAAATCGGGGGGCGTGGCCGAACGAAAACCCAACGGATTCGGAAAAACTGCCGCATTTAAAAAAAAAAATGTGTCGCGAAAATTGCACTTACCTACACTCGGTGTACACCCGGCTCGGTGTATTCCAGGGCGTTCTGATGCTCTTCAGCGCAGCAGCGACATCTGGTGGACGGCGGAGGAACTGCCTTAGTGAATTCCGGCCGGACCCGAATCCACCGCAGAGAACGCGCCGCTGGATCGCGAATGGACCGGGTAAGTAAATCTGCCCCAATGCGCAATCAAGTATTGAGATTCAGTAAAGCAAAAACCAGATGTGCTAAGTATCACTTCCGTCGTCTTCATCAGGAGCGACGACCATCTCCAAAATGGTGGGAGGTAGCGCTGCTGCTGTGGTTTTCATGCAGCTGGTGCCTTTGTCAGTAGCATTTAAACAGTTAACACTGGAGAACAGCGGCAGAACTCAGCCAAACATGAATTTTAACGTGTCCGCTGATCACTTCTATTAACCGCTGTTTTTAGGAACTGTCTTGATGAATCCCGGCCGGACCCGAATCCACCGCAGAGAACGCGCCGCTGGATCGCGAACGGACCGGATAAGTAAATCTGCCCCAATGTGCAAAGTCCGACAGAAAAATGGAGCAAAGCTCTTAGTAAATGTGCTCCTGTGTGTACAGATCCCTTTATTTATTATCTTTTGATTATCTATTTCCAGCACTGAAATGTGCTGCAGGTTACTTACCATCATTGAGAATTTGGATTCCCTGATTTAGAAAGTCGATGCCTGTGGGCAAGAAGAAAGTGGAATTGCTGATTGACCAAGCAGACATAAATGGGCTTATTTACTAAGGGTCAAAGATCGCCCTCTTGTCAGACTTTCCAACGATTTTGGGTTTTTCACGGCTGTGACAGATATTTATCAGGGGACTTTGTTGCAAGCAATAGCTTTTTGGCACAGCTGCACTGGCTTTCATGCGACAGAGATGGGGGGCGGGCCATCGGACGATCCGACTGATTCTGACTGAGCGCGGGATTTAACTTTCAAATTGTGATGCAAGACAATGCACTTACATGCTCCAGGAGGAAGAAGGTGAACTCCAGAGGACCTGAGCGGGGAAGCGACACATGCAGGATATCGGGCGCACGATCTTAGTGACTCCCCGCACAGCGCATTATACACGGACAATGCACTTTCTGTGAACTCTGCCGTACCAGGTAAGTAAATGTGCCCCAAAGATGTAAATATCTGTAGCTCAATATGGTATTCAAAAATGGAAACACACACACACACACTGGGGCAGATTTACTTACCCGGTCCTGTCGTGATCCAGCGGCGCGTTCTCCGACGTTGATTCGGAGCTTGCCGGCATTCACTAAGGTCGTGCGCCCGTATCCACTAGGTGTCGCTGCTGTGTCAAGGTCCGCCGGAGTTCAACATCCTCTTCCTGGTGCAAGTAAGCGTGTTTTTTAAATACCACAATTTTGCCGAATCCGTCGGCCACGCCCCCGTTTTTCGTCGCATGCAAGCCGGCGCCGATGGGACACAATCTGATCGCGTGCGCCAAGAACCCCGGAAATTCGTCGCTAAATGGTAAAATTCGGAAAACCCACCGGACAAACGCGATTCGGAACCTTAGTAAATGTGCCCCACTGTGGTAGACCTAAGGATCTACGTGACTTGTGAAGGTGGGAGCTTCTTCTCTAACCCTATCAGCATCCTGAGATGTGATCGCCCAGAGTTCCAAAGGCCTTGGACCGGTAAGCAAGCCTAATACAGATGAAGGATCTGACAGGCTCCCTGTCAATATAAATGATAAAACAATGTTAGTATGTGATCCTGATGATCACATGTTCTGTCACATGAGCGCCAGTAGACACAGAGGCAGTGGACCAGGCTCTGCTTCTATTCTCCCAACAATGGGGGTCATTTACTAAGGGCCGATTCACGTTTTCCCGACGTGTTAACCGAATATTTCCGGTTTGAGCCGATTTTCCCTGTATTACCCCGGGATTTTGGCGCACGCGATCGGATTTTGGCGCATCAGCGCTGGCATGCACGTGACAGAAATCGGGGGGCGTGGCCAAACGAAAACCCAACGGATTCGGAAAAACCGCCGCATTTTTAAAAAAAAATGTGTTGCGAAAATTGCACTTACCTACACTCGGTGTACACCCGGCTCGGTGTATTTCAGGGTGTTCTGATGCTCTTCAGCGCAGCAGCGACATCTGGTGGACGGCGGAGGAACTGCCTTAGTGAATTCCGGCCGGACCCAAATCCACCGCAGAGAACGCACCGCTGGATCGCGAATGGACCGGGTAAGTAAATCTGCCCCAATGCGCAATCAAGTATTGAGATTCAGTAAAGCAAAAACCAGATGTGCTAAGTATCACTTCCGTCGTCTTCATCAGGAGCGACGACCATCTCCAAAATGGTGGGAGGTAGCGCTGATGCTGTGGTTTTAATGCAGCTGGTGCCTTTGTCAGTAGCATTTAAACAGTTAACACTGGAGAACAGCGGCAGAACTCAGCCAAACATGAATTTTAACGTGTCCGCTGATCACTTCTATTAACCGCTGTTTTTAGTTCCTGGTATCCTGTAAATATGTTGGATGTAGTAGTAAATCTGTCTAGAAGATGCTGCTCATTACTTAGTCTGGGGCTTCATGCACATAAATGTGTCTGTTTGGGTGAGATCTCTTGTATACAGGCTGTCATTGGCCTGTGACACCTCCCACACTGCTGAAATATACACACCCCTGGCACTGTGCCCATATACACACCATATACACAGGATGAGAGTAGTAGTCCTGTGCTGAGCCCATATATACAGGATAGAAGTAGTAGCACTTCCCATTTCCCATACAGGAGTAGTAGTATTGTTTTGTGCTGATATATACAGAATAGGAGTAGCAGTACTGTGCCCATATCCACAGGATTAGAGTAGTAGTACTTCCCATTTCCCATATACACAGGATAGTAGTACTGTGCCCATTTATACAGCATAGGAGTAGCAGTCCTGTGCTGAGCCCATATATACAGGATAAGAGTAGCAGTCCTGTGCTGAGCCCATATATACAGGATAAGAGTAGTAGCACTTTGCATTTCCCATATATACAGGATAGGAGTAGTAGTACTGTGCTGTGCTCATATATACAGGATAGGAGTAGTAGTACTGTGCTGTACTCATATATACAGGATAGGAGTAGTATTACTGTACTGTGCTCATATATACAGGATAGGAGTAGTAGTACTGTGCTGTGCCCATATATACAGGATAGGAGTAGTCGTGCTGTGCCGTGCCCATATATACAGGATAGGAGTAATAGAACTGCACTGTACCCATATATACAGGATAGGAGTAGTAGTACTGTGCTGTGTCTATATACACTCACTGGCCACTTTATTAGGTACACCTGTCCAACTGCTCGTTAACACTTAATTTCTAATCAGCCAATCACATGGCGGCAACTCAGTGCATTTAGGCATGTAGACATGGTCAAGACAATCTCCTGCAGTTCAAACCGAGCATCAGTATGGGGAAGAAAGGTGATTTGATGCCTTTGAACGTGGCATGGTTGTTGGTGCCAGAAGGGCTGGTCTGAGTATTTCAGAAACTGCTGATCTACTGGGATTTTCACGCACAACCATCTCTAGGGTTTACAGGGAATGGTCCGAAAAAGAAGAAACATCCAGTGAGCGGCAGTTCTGTGGGCGGAAATGCCTTGTTGATGCCAGAGGTCAGAGGAGAATGGGCAGACTGGTTCGAGCTGATAGAAAGGCAACAGTGACTCAAATCGCCACCCGTTACAACCAAGGTAGGCAGAAGAGCATCTCTGAACGCACAGTACGTCGAACTTTGAGGCAGATGGGCTACAGCAGCAGAAGACCACACCGGGTGCCACTCCTTTCAGCTAAGAACAGGAAACTGAGGCTACAATTTGCACAAGCTCGTCGAAATTGGACAGTAGAAGATTGGAAAAACGTTGCCTGGTCTGATGAGTCTCGATTTCTGCTGCGACATTCGGATGGTAGGGTCAGAATTTGGCGTCAACAACATGAAAGCATGGATCCATCCTGCCTTGTATCAACGGTTCAGGCTGGTGGTGGTGGTGTCATGGTGTGGGGAATATTTTCTTGGCACTCTTTGGGCCCCTTGGTACCAATTGAGCATCGTTGCAACGCCACAGCCTACCTGAGTATTGTTGCTGACCATGTCCATCCCTTTATGACCACAATGTACCCAACATCTGATGGCTACTTTCAGCAGGATAATGCGCCATGTCATAAAGCTGGAATCATCTCAGACTGGTTTCTTGAACATGACAATGAGGTCACTGGACACAAATGGCCTCCACAGTCACCAGATCTCAATCCAATAGAGCATCTTTGGGATGTGGTGGAACGGGAGATTCGCATCATGGATGTGCAGCCGACAAATCTGCGGCAACTGTGTGATGCCATCATGTCAATATGGACCAAAATCTCTGAGGAGCTTCCAGCACCTTGTTGAATCTATGCCACGAAGAATTGAGGCAGTTCTGAAGGCAAAAGGGGGTCCAACCCGTTACTAGCATGGTGTACCTAATAAAGTGGCCGGTGAGTGTATTTATGTGATAATGCTTATTTTGCACCTAAATTTCATTGGAAGTGTTGAAGTTAAGTAATTATTGTGCCATTTGCTCGTGAAAATACTGTTTTTCCTTGGAATACTCTATTTTATATTGTGTATTAACAATGACTCACCAATGAGATGTTCTCAGAAGCTGACAGAAATCTCTGCTGCCAGATGAAATGATTGAAATTAAAAAATCCAAGATGCTGACCATTCAGTGAATACAACAGCAGATATAGAGAAATAGAAAAACGGGAACCAGACGCTGCTTGTGGGGGGCTCAAGAGGTGGAGCCAGAGTACTTGTGACTAGGGATGGGCGGACCTAATCGAGTTCAGGATCAATGAGATCGGCTGAACTCAATCCAAAAGTTTGGTTTGAGTTGAAGTATTCGGGCAATAATCACGAGTGTTCCTTAGTGGTCACATTGATCTCTCTCCCATGAGTGGCAGTGGCTTCAGTAAAAAGGAGGTGTAGGTAGTAAACCCAGAACCAAAAAAATCGGTCAATACTATTTTGTTGAGTGATGTTGAGAATGAAGTAGTCTCACTAAGATGTCTTCTGTTGACTTGATTGATGTTCTGTAGGACAATTATATTTTTGTTAATCTATCTGGTGAGCAACTGAAGGTGGATTATGATCTTCTAGTCTTGAGGGTTATCATCAGTTCTCATTTGTTATTCAGGGCAAAGTCTAAATTTGGCATATCTTATCTTAGTCCTCTGGTTCCTTGTAGCCTAATGCTATTATATCAAGCTCAAACCTGTGTTACTTGGACATATGAATGAAAATTGTTTTTTTAAAGTCTTAAAGTCAAACCTTGACCTTACCTAACTTAATTCGAGTAAATCTCTCTTTCTATATGGCAGGTTCTGTACACTGGAGTAGTGGATTATAATATGGGTGGTTTGAGCGGTAGAAGGGGACTCAAATCTTCTAGGATGTCCATGGCCACCCAAAACACCCCACAAATTTTATACTCAGAAAGATCTTCAGCCATGAAATCCTCATACATCACATGTACACATCAGCCAATGATAAGCAGCAAAATGGACTCAGCAAAAGGGACACATCCTCCATTCCCCAAGAAGCTTATTCTAGTACCATACGTAGGAAGAGAATTTCAGACATACCGTATTTTCCTGATGATAAGGCGCACCAGACTATGAGGCGCATTATGAACAAAGGCCGGCTACCATGAATAATTCCGTATATAAGGCGCACCGGACTGTAAGGCGCAGGGTTAGAAGGAGGTCCGGGGGCGTGGTTTGAAAGCCGAGCGGAGAGGTCGCAACCAGCGACTCTCTACAGACCCGGTGAGGTGAGTGGTTACACAGGGAGATAGGGAAGGGGGTCCGATCAGGTGGAGGAGGGCAGCGGACCCTACTTACATAGGTCCCCGCTACCTGAGACCGGAGTCAGCAGATCTTCAGCGGGAACTGCAGACCAGTTGGTTCGCGCTATGGCGCCTGTTGTTCGTGCCGCGTGGTCTGCGGGACCTATGTAAGGTCTGCGGGACCTAAGGCGCACTTTGGATTTCTAAGGAAATCTTAGGTTTTTATGTGCGCCTTATAGTCCGGAAAATACGGTATATGTAACATTCAAGCAGCCCAGGGCTTTAAGTGCAATAACCCCATTTTGATGGTGGCTCTTGCCAAATTCTTTATAGCTAACAGAGCATGGAAGACTTTGAGAATATCAAACAGGTCAACTGCTGTTATCATCGCTCACCACACACCCTTAACAACACCAAAACATACAGGTACGTCATTGTGCGTGGTTTCTGTCATCCCATGATATAAACAGGTAAATCAAGTTGGAACTGACTTTCTGAGGGAAGCCTCAGCAATTCTTGGTATGTACTGTATTTGTAAAGAGGACACCAGGGTTCAGGCGTCCTTGATGGTAAACAGACTTTGAAGTCATGCATTTAGTTATTTGGTCACCAGTCAGGGAAGGGTTTAGTACCCCCAACTACCATTGCTGGTCTCATTTCGAAACAACATGCTAAATTTTGCCTGAGCAATGCTATTGAGCCTTGATCAACTCGATCTACTGCTGTTCTTCCTCTCTAGTGTCTCAAGCTGGATGATACATTCGGTTTAGTTGAGGACCGTCTAGTTGAAGTTTGCACCCCATATTGATTTGCTCACTGTATGCTCCAAAAAAGGTTTTTGCACCCTAGGACCCACCTACTTTCCACACGACCACACCTCATTACTGGACCTTGCCCCTTATACCGTACAAGTCTTAAAAGTATATAAACTGTCTAAAACTATGACAGATTAACATCTACTATAAAACCACAGCAGATTTCTTTAGAGAAACCCGGCCCCACTGTACCCGAACTTCCCACGGTGACCAGCTGAGTCGAAGAAATGACAAATGGACCGTGTAAATGCAATAACATTCAGTTTAATAAGCACAAGCAAAGAGTAAAGGAATGACAAGTTTTAGAGGGCGATTATATGCTATAGGGAATCTATTATGCTCTCCACCGTTCTATAAATATAGAGGGCACATTTACTTACCCGGTCCATTCGCGATCCAGCGGCGCATTCTGTGTGGAGGATTCGGGTCTTCCGGCGATTCACTAAAGTAGTTCCTCCGACGTCCACTAGGTGTCGCTGCTGCGCTGAAGTTCATCGGAATGCTCGGAAGTACACCAAGCCAGGCCGGGTGCAGGTAAGCGCGTGTCCAGTGACACTTTTTTTTTAAATGCAGCGTTTTTTCCGAATCCGTTGGGTTTTCGTACGGCCACGCCCCCCGATTTCCGTCGCGTGCATGCCGGCGTCGATGCGCCACAATCCGTTCGCGTGCGGCAGAAACTCGGGGCAATTCAGGGAAAATCGGTGCAAAATGGAAAAATTCAGGTAAATCGCAGTAAAAACACAATTCGGGCCCTTAGTAAATTACCCCCATAGTGTTACAGCGCCCCTCAGCCTAATTCCCAATGAAGCTTTGGGTCCAGATTTGTTTGCAAATTTGGTAGGTGGTGCAACCAATGAAATTCTTTCAGTCCCAGAATCATCTCTCATTCATTATTATTATGTTTTCTGGACCATATGTAGGGAATTGGAGGGCTCTGTAAGATCTAGGTACACCTAATGTCCACTTGTCTTTGGCCTTTCAGTATGAGGAGAAAAAAAATTCACTGTAAATACTCGCGTATAAACCAAGGCTTATAATTTTACTCCAAAAAAACGAAAACTTGGAAAAGTTATTAACTGGAGCATAAGCTCTAGGGGGGGAAATGCAGCCGCTACTCTACTAAAATGTCCAGGAGCAGCTTCCAATCATCAATGAAATGTCCAGCAACAGCCGCATCTCATTTTTATGAAAGTCCCCCTTCACAGAAATGTCCAAAACTGACCTTCGCCCCCTCCCCCATTAATGAAATGTCCTCATTAGAGCCCTCTTTAACCCCTTAACGCTCTGCGCTGTAGCTCTACGGCACAGAGGTATAAGGAGTGTATGAAGAGGGCTCACGGGCTGAGTCCTCTTCATACAAGGGTGGGGGTTTTTGCATTTTGCAGAAAACCCCCACCGCTAATAACCGCGGTCGGTGCTTGCACCCAGGCTCGGACTGGCCTGCCGGGATACCGGTCAAATCCCCGGTGGGCCGCACCAAAGAATAAAGCTGAGGTGTTATTTTGAGTGCACAGTCAAAGTCGAAAAAACTGAGCCCACAAGAACGTGAAGTGCGTTTTTTTTCAATTTTTCCACATTTGGAATTTTTTTTCAGCTTCGCAGTACACGGCATGTTAAAATAAATAACATTACGGGAAAGTAAAATTTGTTACGCACAAAATAAGCCCTCACACAGGTCTGCACACGTAAAAATTAAAAAGTTATGGATTCTTGAAGTTGGAGAGTGAGAAATGAGCGGAAAAACCCTGCGTCCTTAAGGGGTTAAAAAAAGAACAACCCCTATACTTACCTTCGACTTCTTCTCCCCACGCCTTGGTCTTGTTCTCTTCCTGCCCTCTCGCACACACACTATGATGTCACGTGGCCGCGACAGCACCGCATCAAAGTGTCTGCGCGTGTGCAGGAAGAGGAGGTGATGGGGCCCCGGGGAGAAGAAGCCAAAGGTAGGAATAAAGTTTTTTTTAAGTTGAAGCCATTAGAGACTAAGCTGCAACCACTCTGGACATCTTCATATATGACCTCGCTCGCCCATATCATCTATATGAAGATCTACCATTGTTCCCCTCCCCCCAATACCAAGGGACAGTTTTCTGTCAACACTCACACTGCTCCTGAGAAGCCTGTAGATATTACTGACAATTTCTATATTGGGGCAGATTTACTTACCCGGCCCATTCGCGATCCAGCGGCGCCTTCTCTGCGGTAGATTCGGGTCCGGCCGGGATTCACTAAGGTAGTTCCTCCGCCGTCCACCATATGTCGCTGCTGTGCTGAAAAGCATCGGAACGCACTGGAATACACCGAGCCCGGCTGAGTGAAGGTAAGTGCAAGCTCCGCGACACATTTTTGGTTTTTAAATGCGGCGGTTTTTCCGAATCCGTCGGGTTTTCGTTCGGGCCACGCCCCCCCGATTTCCGTCGCGTGCATGCCAGCGCCGTTGCGCCAAAATCCGATCGCGCCAAAAACCTGGGGCAATTCATGGAAAATCGTCGCAAATCGGAAATATTCGGGTAACACGTCGGGAAAACGCGAATCGGGCCCTTAGTTAATGACCCCCATAGTGTCTCTGACAAAATTAGATAACCAGCTACAATTAGACTGGAGATCCTTTGGCCCACCAAATAACAATTTTCTGGGGTCCCACACATCATCACCCCCCACTTAATAGACTCTAATAGTTTCCAAGTTAGATCTTATACTTTACCTCTGGAGTTCTGTAATATGTTATAACCTGGGCCCACCAAAAGATTCTGGTGCATACGGTGTCAGGCTACCTGCACTTGATGTGTGCAGCCCAACAGACCACAATCAATAGTCTATAGCAGTGATGGGGAACCTATCAAACAACAAAGAAAACCAACATATACATTGCAAAGTGCCAAAATGGCAATTGAAGGAGTTAATTATTGCTCCTTGCACTGATACAGTTTTCAATCGTATCGGGATCCCAAGGACATGAATACAGTAGAAAGAAGGATTGTTACTGCATGGTCCATCCATGGTCCCCTGAACATGAAGAATAGTAGGGTCAGGAGCAGGATCTGTAATGATATTACAGCTCTTTCCACAACTCCAAACCACACCTGTGGTCCAATGGAGCTAAGGATATGTTGCGTTAAAATGGTGCAGAGTGTGGCATGTCCTGGGCTGCATGAGACTGCCGGAGGAGGTAATGAAATCTATATGGTGAACTCTGTGCTGGGTTGAAGGCCTGGGTACCCACAGAGAGGGCTCCGAGTGCCACCTCTGGCACACGTGCCATAGGTTCGCCACCACTGTCATAGATTATGATATATTAATTTTTAATATGATGTTTTAATTTTTAATATAATATGATGTTTTATTTTTTCACTCCCCACCTTCAAAAACGTAAATAGCTCTGTGAGGGCTTTTTTTCTGTGTAAAACATTGCACTTCATAGTGACGGTATTTAATATTCCATGCCGTGTACTGGGAAGCGGGAAAAAAATTCCAAATGCTGTGAAAATGGTGAAAAAAAACCATTCGCGCCGTATTCTTGTGGACTTGGATTTTTACGGCTTTCACTCTGCGCCCTGAATCACATGTCTACTTTATTCTTTGGGTCTGTACGATTATGGGGATAGCAAATTTGTACAGGTTTTATAATGTTTGCATACATTTACAAAAATTAAAACCTCCTGTACAGAAAAAAAAGACAATTTATATTGCCATCTTCTGGAGCTAATAACTTTTTCATACTTTGGTGTACAAAGCTTTGGGTGGTGTCTTAGCGACTTTTGATAAAGTTTTCAATCCATGAGATGCATATAACACACAATGGGGGTCATTTACTAAGGGCCCGATTCACGTTTCCCCGACGTGTTATCCGAATATTTCCGATTGCGCCGATTTTTCCTGAATTGCCCCGGGATTTTGGCGCACGCGATTGGATTGTGGCACATCGCCGCCGTCATGCACGCGGCGGAAATCGGGGGGCCTGGCCGAACGAAAAAACCTGACGGATTCGGAAAAACCGCCGCATTTTTTTAAAAAAGTGTCGTGGGACACGCGCTTACCTTCACTCGGCGCGGCTTGGTGAACTCCAGTGCATTCAGCGCAGCAGCGACACCCGAAGTTGGAGGAACTGCCTTAGTGAATCGCCGGAAGACCCTAATCCACCGCAGAGAACGCGCCGCAGGATCGCGAATGGACCGGGTAAGTAAATCTGCCCCAATGGGTTTTATTTACTGAGAGCCCTGCAGCCGCATTTTCGTCAGGTTTTTTGACTTTTCGGGGATCGCGCCAGGATTATATTGCACACACGATCAGATTGTGTCGCAATTGCTCCAGCTTTCACACGACACAAATCAGGGGGCGGGCTGTCAGACGATCCGACTGATTAGGAAAAAACGCGGGATTTAACATTTAAATTGTGTCACAATACCAAGCACTTACATGCACCAGGAAGAAGTTGAACTCTGGCGGACCTGAGCAGGGAAGCGACACATGCAGGATATCGGGTGCATGATTTTAGGGAATAGCGGCAGCTGTGCAGGATCGTCGGACAATGCACCTTGGAGATCGCGCAGGGACAGGTAAGTAAATGTGCCCCAATGACTCTCACGGTCTAACATACATGATCAGCTCTGCTATATGCATCCCTCTTCTGGATAAAGACCTTATCTGTCTGTAGCTTGTAAATTTACTCTTCTCACGCCACTTGCCGGCAGGAAGTCTGTGTCTGTGTGAGCTCGTCCTGGAATGTAAGGGTGGGGGCTAGAGGCTGAGAGGAGCTCAGTGCAGCTTCAGACAGGAGGACAATATGTCCTTCCTTACCCTAGACTTCTGATTTATGGTCAGATCCTGGGGCAAATAAAATTATGTACACCAGGACTGATGGAGACCGGTTGGACTTATATCTGCAAAATGCTGCATTTTTTGTTAATAAGAGTGAATTAGAGAACTGTGTCACTAGTATAAATGTTGGCTAAATTTTGCACATTAGTCTTCAACGAAGAGGTATACAATAAATAAGCCTTTGTGAAGGTCAAAGAGGTAGTCCAGGCCTATCATTATCGTTATCTGCCATCATGATCTGAAATATGGTGGATCGCCTTTGTTGGTTATTTGATTACAAGGTAAAAATAATGAAGTCAGATACTGATGGAGAATTCTGAAGACAGGACATTATTAGAAAACACAACAACACCAGTATAAAACTAAATACAACTTACGGCTCCTTATGTATTCTTATTTCCGCAAATGATATTTTTGGACAAGCCCATGAGTATGGACTTGAAAATATCTGTGATGGGTAAAAATGAGATCAGAGGCAAGGCTGTAACATCAAATTTATTAAGCAGAAGGATAGGGTAAAGGAATCAAAGGTCTTATTTAGAGTTAACACATAAAGAGTGGTGCATGCTCACGTGGCTGCTCGAGGGCTAAGTTCTATGAGATGTTTAGAACAACCTCCCAGAAGAGTGTCTTAAAATCTATGTGTAAGTAAACCTAGTAGAAGTGATGTAGATTTTACAGGAACTATACCACGAAGACATGGAATCAGAATAGTTCCTTCAGGTGATCTTTGGTGATTTGGTGAAGTAATAGAGATGGCTGAAATTCACTCTTTTTCATAATTAAATGTACTGGTCCTTCAAGACAAGAATGGAGCCATGGACTTGAAAATTCTCATCGTTCCAATTGTAGATATTTCCAGTTAGAGAAAATTGATCAGTTAAAATGACCCTTACAGATGTTTCGGGGAGAACGCTATCCCACATGTTGACGTCACACATTTCCCCTAAGAAGGACTGATTAATGTCAAACCCACCACCGTATGAGTCCTGCTCCTGCCCAATCATTGCTGGGTGGACTGGTTTATTAATTTTAACTTGAGAGTTATTACATGTGTTGGAATTGTTATGGTGGTTTTTAAAGAATATTTATTTAATTGATTATTTATTTAAATGAGTATTTATTTATGAATTGATTGTTGGAATTGATTGTTCCAAAAAGTCGTTGTTGTGTATTTATTTAGCATTAGTATTGGTGGGGCTTGTGATACCATGTGACGGAATGTTGCAGATTATGGCATCACACGGGTATATAAGATGCTGCAGAATTCTCATGTCTCTGAGGAGATAGAGGTAAGTCCCCTGTGTCCTCCGCTCCTGTTGTATCCTTAATTTTTTTAATCTTTTCTCCTCCTCTTCGGTAATGGCCACTCTTTTACTTATACTTTGTTACAGATTGGTTGCTGGTGATTTGTGAGAGATTGAGATTGAGGTAAATCCATCTTCCTATAGATGTACAATGTGGGATATTGCACGGGGTGTTTATAAAATGCTGTAGACTGGGATCTAGTACCAGTATTATACAGGGGCTGGTGAGAGGGGACTTCATATATAATAATGGCTCACCAGCTATAGATATGATGGGAAGATTATATTGGGAATTTTTCATTCTTAAGGGCTTGAGTTGAGTTTGGGACAAGTTGAGGAAGTCATTTCTATCCCTTTTTGATATAATTCATTTCACTAAAGAGAATTTGTTGGACACTCACTTTAATATTTTCTTATAGGATGGTGGTTTTTGAGGAGATGGAAGAGATCGAGTGGATTAACATCGAGGAGGTGGTGAGGGAGATATTGGAGGACGTGAAGATGGAGAAAGAGGAGGTAGAGGAGGAGAATTTTGACATCGATGAGGCGGTGAGGGAGATTTTGGAGGATACTGACATCATGGAAGAGAATGAGGGCGAGGAGGATGATTTTGACATTGAGGAGGCGGTGAGGGAGATATTGGAGGACCCAGACATTCGGAATGAGAACGAGACAAAGGAGGATTATGTCATCATGGAGGTGGAAAGTGAAAGAGTCTTGGAGGAAGATCACATTAAGGGCAAGGAGGATGAGGAGGGGATGTGAGTATATCATTTATATTATATGTACACATGAGTAAGTAAGTCATACACACCATGAAAGCCACTAGCGGCAGGTAAATCAATGTGGCACTTGAGCTGTGGCATTGACTTGCCGACGGTGCTATTCTCTGCCACGTTAGGGTGGATCTTCGCTCCTGATGACATCACCAGGAACCGATGATTATCACTTAAATGGCACATGTCACCTTGATTTAAATGCCACCTCCGAATCTGACCGCAGCGTTGACCCCTGTGGATGCTGATCGTGGGTGTTATCGGATGGGAGGTTGAGCTAAATTCTTAATTTCTAAAAAGTTAATAGTATCTAGTAGTAGTTAGAAATGTATATTATAGGACTTCTGACCTTTAATCACTTTCCACCAGTTTTCATATTATCTGCTGGACAATATTGGTCAGAATATAATGGAGGAATATACAGACATTATATATAGTGGTGATCTGTATGTGATTTCTATTATAGACCTTTAGTACCGGAGATGAGAGAGACCTGCCCGAGCACAGAATCCGTCCAGTAAGTATATTTTATAGACAGGGCTGAATTTACATTGTATTAAAGTCCATATGGGGGTCACATACTTTTCTGTGCTGATCTCTACCCCACTGAGTGTCTTAAGAAAATGGCCCAGAACAATATCAATATCTAGAATTTTATAGACTGATCCTAGGAAGGGTCCTATTACATGGAGATAATTTTTTGACTTGTTTTTTCCTTTGAGGCCTAGAAGGAGGTGGTGGACATTGAAGTGTTTGAGCAAAAGCAGCAACAAGAAAAGGTGAGTAACAGTTTATCTTCATACTGTAGTGTTCTCTAGGGGGCGCCCTCTGGAAGAGTTTAGTAAATGTATATGCAGAATGCTCTTCATAGTGTTACAATGTTCTGGGCACCAGGGTCTCCACTATTCTAGCCCATGTTGTGATATAACTATTAATTATTTTTTATCTTTCTGCAGAACAAGCAGCAGAGGAGCCAGGAGACCTTCAAGGTAAATAAATGACTTTGTAAAATCTGCTTTACTCCTTCCCTATGAGATCACATAGAGATGATGGTAGAGGGTCTCCACATCAGGACTTACCAGTCACAATGTCCCTTGGTCATGTCTCCTGCAGGTTCATGCGGTTCTTCTTCTGCTGCTGCAGCCCAGACCCTGTTCAATAGAAGAACCATGTGATGCTGGTTTGGCCAGACTGGAAGAAGACAGAAGGGTCATCATGAGAGAATTGAGATCCTGTTCATTCTCATACAAAAGTCCATCTCCATGACCTGCTGTGGCTGAAGGTTGCACAGAGGAGATGTATAATTCTCACCATGTTGGATGCCAAACTATGTTTATAAATGTGTAGGTAACTCTATTACTATAGAACTGTTTGCTAATCATACTATCTCCATTCTCTCTGTATACCTTGCCTGTCTTTCATCTTTCTTTTCTTGACTATTTAGACCCTGAGTCTTGCATCTGCTTTCATCCCTGAGCTCTTCTGAGTGGATGGATTTTGGACTTCCCAGTCTGCCCAGTGCCCAACCCCAGAAAATGGACTCCTGTGCATGCGCCTTCAATCTCTGATTGGTGATTCTCATGCCAGTATCGAAGTGGATGGACTGGGGACGAGAAGAACAATCATGAAGCGTATGTAGTCTTCTGTGTGCGTTCTGGAGCAGGAGGATGCACATATCATTGGATGCCATGCCCCCACCATCCAGGAGGTAGACGGAAGCAGTTGTGTCACCCTGATGTCCATTCACAGGCATTCATGTCTCATGTAGAAAGCGCACCAGCCATATGTCTTCTGCCCCAAATAGCTTCACTTACATGGGGAAATTTACCTGACCCAACCGACAGAGCAGTCATTCCAGATCTTAGAAGACATTTTTGCATCCACTTTCCAGCACTTTTGTTGCAAGGAGGTAAATTCAGTGCCACACGAGTACCAAAATGTTTAAATAAAGGATAAACCAATAAAAACATTGAGGTGTTTTTTTCAGTCTTTTCCACACCCTACAAAACAAAGACCGTGATTCCTCCAACAAAGACTCAGAGCGGCGGATTGCCCCCTAGTAGACCACCCCTGTCATACTGTACTCTCTGTCATCCAAGAGGGGTTTACTAAAGGGATTGTGCTTCAATTAGGAGCTTGTCACTAAAATATATCATAACTAGAAGAAAGCCTGGTCCCCTCTGTGGTAATGGAGGGTGGTAGCTAAGCCCCTTTATGTCGGTTCAGGGACAATATTGCCAAACAACATTAGGATGGATTCACATATTATTTTATATGTCAAGAAGACAAATAACTTAACTTGTTCTGAAGTCAAAAAGCTCTAAATATTGAAAACTTTTCATAAAAAACTTGAATTGTTTTCCCAACGTAGATCTTTGCACATGGCCAAAAATCTATGTTGGGAAAACGATTCAAGAATTGAGAAGACGAATATCCTCCCATCTAAGCTCGGATCATACAGACAAGGAAACTTGGCAAAAAGTGTCAAACTATGCCATGACGGCAGGATGGATCACCGAAAATTTTGGGCTACTGACCGAATAAATCCAGATCCACGTAAGGGCAATACTGACAAAATACTCTTGCAATTACAGGCCCGATGGATAGATCGAATAGAAAGCATCAGCCCTAAGGGCCTAGATGAAGGCTTTACCTATGCCGCATCTCTTTAGATCAAAAATATATAAAGAACCTGCCTTGCTGCGGATGGTTGTGATAATCAAATTGACATAAATCCCAGTTTTTTGTAGTGCCATTTACATTCTAATTTTAAAGAGAATAAATAAAGATAAGCTTGTAAGTGTTCTGACTTGACCAATGGGTCGCAGTGAGGCCATATCCAAGTTCTTCTCTTTTTAGATATTCTTTTCTACATGCTCTACTGATCTTAGAGGTTGTCAATCATATATATACTATGGGGCAGATTTACTTACCCGGTCCTCCCGCGTAGCATTGTCCGACGAGGATTCGGGTCTGCCAGGATTCACTAAGGTCGTGCGCCCGATATCCATCAGGGGTCGCTGCTGCGCCAAGGTCCACCGGAGTTCACCTGCTTCTTCCCGGTGCATGTAAGTGCATGATCTTGCGACACAATTCTTTTTTTAAATTCCGGCGTTTGTCCAAATCCGTTGGGCTTTCCGATGTCCATGCCCCCCGATTTCTGTCGCATGCAAGCCGGCGCCGTTGTGCCACAATCCGATCGCGTATGCCAAAATCCCGGGGCAATTCGGTGCAAAACGGAAATATTCGGGAAACCCGACAAAAGTGCGGCGTTCGGACCCTCAGTAAATGAGCCCCTATGTTCTTTATTTAACACTACAGATCTTAACATCACAATTGTATCCTGTTGCTCCGGTACTAAGAAGAATGAGACCACTCCACCTGAAAAATCATGATTATATCACATGAGAAATATCATTATAATTTCAGAAATATTACTCCTAATATTAGTATTTTGACCTGCTCTGTGCGATTTAGGAATGACACGTTCTCTCCCAATATTGACCACATGGCTAGTCCTGGCCTATATACTATGATACTATGATATTCACCTGATTGAGTAGCAATTTGACCATCTTCTGAACGTACATTCCACCGATCGGACATAGAGAAGTATCTATTGGTTACCAAAGGTAACCTGAAGTCATCATTGACATCCCAAGCAGAGGCTATATTTAGAAGTACGGGACAGGATTCCCTCACTCTTAGCCACTGTAGCCCTGAGGACGCCACGGGTGCTGCAAAACATCTCTGGGGGGCTGTAATGTTATGTTAGCTTTTATTTAGCGATCATAGGACCCAAATGATATAGATGCAAATAGTATAAGATAGTGGCAGAAACAATCTGAGTGTGTGTGTATGAGTGGAATACATGTGCCTAAGGCTCTAAAGTGTGATACAGCGGAGATATAAGGTTAGGGCTTATTCACACGGCCGTCTGCGGAGACGTACATGCGACCGCAAATTTGCGGCCGCATGTAAGCCCCCATAGACGACAATAGCAGCACGGCGGGGATCCGGTACCACACATGTGTGCCACCGATCCGGGCCGCACACCGCAAAAAGATCTTTCAGCGTGTGTGCGGCCGTGCGCCGCTATTCTCTATGGAGGGAGGAGGGGTCACCGCCTCCTCCACTCCAGCACACCGCGGTATGCTCGTACGGCGGGCATACCGCGTGTGAATGTACCCTGAGAGTGTCCATATTGATACAATCATAATGCTATTTACTATCAACATTGAGAGCAACATTGTATCATTTTCACTAGATACAACTGACAAATGATAACTCAGGACTGACACCTAGGGGCTCAGGAGAATAACTTAGTACCCGTTTGTGATCCGGTGATACTTTCCTCTCTATACACACCACTCCGACCACGGATTTATATCTCTATAATTGTATTGATCACTCTAGATCCTGGTGATTGTTTTTTGTTGCAGTTTTTTGTTGTGTCATTTACATTATAACTTTAAAGAGAATAAATCAAGATAAGCTTTTATATACACGCAAGTGTTCTGACTTGACCAATGGGTCTCAGTGAGTCCATATCCAGGCCTTTTTTTTTGTAAAATTACCCAGAAATAAATGTGGACCCAGTTAAAATATATCAACGCTTCTGTTTTTGCTATCAAGGTAATAAGCTCACGTAGGCTCATAGGTTGGCGCTGTAGTGTACCATGCGGCAGTACTACTACAGATAGTACATTCCCGCGCCGCCGCACGGTACCGACAGCCGACACATGAGATGTGAAGACATGCGACACACGTATGATCGTACACTGATGATGGGTAATGGAGCTAATACTGGTCCTAAACTCTGGCTATGATAACAAAGATCAGTGTCCCAAGTATCGCCCATAGGCTATATTCACATGACCGTATGGGGGACGTATATACGGCCGCCCCCCCCCCATAGACTGCAATGGGCGCAGAGCGCCATATGGAGCGTTACAGTGCCGCACACGTGCCATCGCATGGCCAGGAGACATGTCCTATCTTTCCCCGGAATACAGCGCCATGTGCCATACATCGCTATGAAGAGGGGCGTTATTTCCCTTACAAATAACTAGTTTCTATAGGTGGTGCACATCGTGAGTGTATTTTGCAGTGTGTGAACACCACTTTCTGTTAAAATTATAGTGGAATATCAGGTACTGATGGATTATCCTTAGGCTATATTCACACTGCTGTATGGCGGACGTATATACAGCTTACATATATACGGCTTATATATGCACCATATAGACGGTAAAGGGGGAACAGCGCTGTATGGGAGCGGTACGGTGCAGCACATGTCCTATCTTTCCCCTGGAATACAGTGGAGCTCACCCCCTCCTCTTCTCCCCAGCCCCGACGTGTGCCCACCATACTAGGTGCTACGGTTTAGTGTTTCTTACTTGATCAAAAACCAACTTACATCTTACAGATTGTTATGTTGTCGCAGTTGGTTTCCTCTGGAACGATGGCCGACACTATGGGGGTCATTTACTAAGGGCCCGATTCGCGTTTTCCCGACGTGTTACCCGAATATTTCCGATTTGCGCCGATTTTCCCTGAATTGCCCCGGGATTTTGGCGCACGCGATCGGTTTGTGGTGCATCGGCGCTGGCATGCTTGCGACGGAAATCGGGGGGCGTGGCCGAACGGTAACCCGACGGATTCGGAAAAACCTCCGCATTTAAAAAAAAAAATTGGTCGCACGGGCCATACTCACATGCACCACGATGAAGACGAGAACTCCGGGGCACCTCGGCGGACTTCGGCGCAGCAGCGACACCTGGTGGACATCGGGCGCAGGACCTTCATGAATCGCCGGAAAACCAGAACGCTCGTCAGACAAGCCGCCGCTGGAACGCGAATGGACCGGGTAAGTAAATGTGCCCCTATGTATGCAAAAACCACCATGTTCCATCAATATCCAACTGCTTATGTCCAAGCGTATAAGGACCGTCATTTCCTGTAAACCAGACATTTGATGCTCTTTAATATATTATTGGGGTCTTACACTGTGTTCATGTGCTTTATAGCGGCACAGTACTTATGTGATCTATGACATATGAGTATCACTCTTGTATATTCGGATGAATGACTTATCTGTATAGAATATATTTATTTTTGTATTATTCATTTTTTTGTAGTATCCAATGAAGGTCCTTTTGGACCGAAATGTCATATTTGTATTTGTATTTGGATAAAAAGAACATCACTGAAGCATTGGATGATGGGGTTGGGACCCTATAACAGCATGAAACTTTAATTTGATGGAGCTCTGTAATAATATTTATTGCATTCACGTTATGATATGCTGGTGATCGACTGAGGACAATATTCAGGGTGTTTCCCCAGTTACATGTGTGGCACCGTACCGCTCCGTACACGGGGAGAAGAACATGTCCTATCTTTCCCCGTGTACCTGGCCTGTATGCCGTGCATCTCTATTGAGACGCTCTGGACGAATTTACCTTAATTATTATTTATTGCATTCATGTCGTGACAAGTCAACCAGGTCAATGGGCAGGGGAGTAACTACAGTGGTAGCAGCCATAACATCCGCTATGGGGCCTCTAGTGTCAGGGGGCCCCATCATCTGACCTGACACTAAAGAGTGGAGGATATTCACCATTATATACGTATTACACTGCACATTGTACAGAATGATATGTTTATAGCATACATGTGATGTGTCTATAGTTTATTATGTGTATACTGTATATTATATCTGTATATCTATGCAGTACGTTTGTATGATGCTCTATATGTGCGCGTATGAGTGTAAAAATGTATAAATGTGTGTGTATATGAGTGTAATATGTATACTTTTAAGTGTGCCTTGGGGTCCTGCCTCTACTAGTTACGCCCCTGTCAATGGGTACATCTGGCATATACATCAGGAGCTGAACATATGCAGAAAACAAGGTGTGAGCCTAGCCTAAGAAAGACCCTTACAAATTCCTTATCCACAACATGATCTTATGGGGAAATCCCTTCTGTATGGATCTAATAAGGGCTTAAATATGTTTGAGATGGGTACAAATGAGAACAGACGCAATGCTGTAAGATGGTATTTATTAACTAGAAGGATAGAGTGAAAGAATCATAGGTTTTACAAGGAGTTAATACATAAGATGTGTAATCACAGGGCAAGTGAACCCTGAAGAAGTCATGCTAATTTGGTTTAGATTTTGTAAATTGAAAGTTTCCCTGTTGTAATGATTTTCCATGGAATGGGAAATCCTATCTGAAATATATCCTTCAGGCTTCAAATCAGAATAGATCCAACGGGTGATCATTGGTGAAGAATTGAGATGAGCGGACCCGTAGTTTCAGTTTGTGTTTGGAATTTGGGTTCGGCTTTGCTGAATCTATGGCTGGGTTGGCGGCCATTTTGAGAAATTGATGCCCCTTGCTACTAGCCATGGTGTGTTGGCAATCATGGCCCAGACTGGTAGCAAGGGGCGTCAATTTCACGGAACGGCTGTCCGGCCACCAATTTGGCAATACATCTGTGTCTCAAGACCGAAAAAGAATGTCCAACACAAACTGAAGCTACGGTTCTGCTCATCTCTAGTGAAGTGATAGAAATATCTCTTGTTTATAATTCAACATACAATTGGCTTTTCAAGACAAGTATGGGCCCGTAGACTGTGAAATTCTCACTGTTCCAGTTGTACATATTTCCAGAATAAGAAAATTGATCAGTTAAAAAGACCCTAATAAATGTCTCGGGCAGGACACTAAACCACATATTGACATCACACATTTCCCCTACGAAGGCCTGATTAATGTCAAACCCACCACCGTATGAGTCCTGCTCCTGCCCAAGGACAACACTCATCTGAGGTCCTATGGGAGATCTGGTCTTGGTCACTCTTCTAGGGTAACGCTTGTTGTTGATCCACAGTTGGAGGAGATATACAGGAGAGGACACAAGCCATGTGAGGGGGTTATATACAGGAGAAGATACAAGCCATGTGAGGGTGTTATATACAAGAGTGGACACAAGCCAGTACATAGGGGGCAGTATTATAGTAGTTATATTCTCGTACATATGGGAAGAATTATAGTAGTTATATTCTTGTACATAGGGGGCAGTATTATAGTACCGTATTTTCCGGACTATAAGGCGCACTTAAAAGCCTTGGATTTCCTTGGAAATCCAAAGTGTGCCTTATAGTCCGGTGCGCCCTATATGAGGGCAGCGGACCCTACTTAAATATGTCCCCGCTACCGGAGACAGCAGATCTCCAGCGGGAACTGCAGACCACGCGGCACGAACAACTTCTGCCGCGTCGGTCTGCAGTTCCCGCTGGAGATCTGCTGTCTCCGGTCTCCGGTAGCGGGGACCTATGTAAGTATGGTCCGCTGCCCTGCGCCATACATATGCCCTGTGCCATACATAGGGCGCACCGGACTATAAGGCGCACTTTGGATTTCCAAGGAATCCAAGGCTTTTAAGTGCGCCTTATAGTCTGGAAAATACGGTAAACTTGAACACCAATTTCCCAATAAGGCACTTTAAAACAGACCCGTAATATTAAACAGTGTTATAAACTCTACCAAAACATCCCCACAAGAATAAAAGGCAAAGAGGCTTCCTGTTGGGTGTAAAAAAGGTCACAGCTATTTATTTTAACATTTTAACAAAACTCCAAAACTTAAACGGCACTGTTAGATGTTCACTCATGGTGCCAAAACCGCAGCTGCCCGAAGCGGTTTGCTTGGCCGGACTCCCGGCCAACACTGCGTCTTCCGGGAAAATCTCGTTCCATATCTCAAATCTCCACCAATCTCTTCCTTTTTACCGCCAGCTGTGACTTTGCAGTATGTAATACAAAAGAGAGACATCAAAAACACCAAACAGTAACTACAGGGAGGGAGGGAGGGACAGCTTCACCGGTGGCGCGGGCAAGAGGAAGCAGCAAGCCCAGGCACCCAGATTATAAACCCAAGGGGAGGGGAAACAACAGGGAGGGGGAGGAGAACCCAACAACTAAGCACTAACGCCCCTTAAAGTGCAAACGCCACAATAAACACTTAAGTGCAACTCCTGGACACCCCCAGTCAGAGGGCACCCTCCTCCATGTCAGACGGGGGGACCCTGCGACTGGGAGGTATAAACTTGAACACCATTTCCCATAAGGCACTTAACAACAAACCCGTTTAAAACATAGTTTAAACTCTAACCAAAACATCCACACAAGAATAAAAGGCAAAGAGGCTTCTGTTGGGTGTAACAAAGGTCACAGCTTATTTATGTTAACATTTTAACAAAACTCCAACTTAACGGCACTGTTAGATGTTCACCTTGGGTGCCAAAACCACACAGCGCTCCGAAGCGCGTTTTGCTCGACCAAGACCTGCCCGGCCAACACGCGTCTCGGGCCATCCGTTCCACTATCTCAATCATCCACCCACTCTTCTCTCTTTCTATACTCTTCCTTTTTAACCAACCACCTGAGGAGCACTCCGTAAAAAGCGCTTCCCATGCCGTCCTGCATGGCCCTTAGACAAAAATATGCCTAGCGCCCTAATATTCCATCACATCAGAATCAGGTGCAAACCCGCCCTGCTGCCTCATTGTGCAGCACTTCTTAATGATTGAGTACCGTACTCAGACGTACCAGTCCCCAAAGTTTGACAAACTGACGAAAAACAACAAAATTGAAAACGGGTAGAGGTGAACCATCACGTGCACCAAAAAAAAAAAAAGAGCTCCCCGGGGTAGAAAGGGTAGGAAACTAGGGACACATAAAAGGGCAAAACGACCAGGCAAAGTGCACAAACGAATCCATGACCCTTCCATAAATGGCCGTCTTGACTGTGGACCTTAATACCGCAAAACACATCTGGCCAAAAACCCCACGTTCCCTGCCTAAGCAAAACCCCCCAGATAAGCTGCTGGTACGCCGCTAATATTCTCCACGAACTACGGAAAGCTCTCAATAAAATTGTCCCAGTCACTAAAAAGCCAGGAAAAACATGCAGGCCTCGTGCTTCTCTGGATCACAAAGAACCACTCCTGGCCGGCTGACACCCAAAGCCTTAAGCGAGAAGGAAGACCGGTCTCGCCGACGGACTCCGCAGTACACAAAAAAAAGGACCGCCAAATTCCCTTTTCCACAGCAACCTGTAAGGATCTGTCGAATGAGAAAACCATTGGAATATCTGGCACCCTGCAACTGAAAAATGGAATGCCAAGTCAAGAAAGGCATTTTTGCACAACCACCCCGTAAGCTCCGCGGGAGTGGAGAGAAGATAAAAAGGCTAAAGTTACTGGCAACCCTTTCCGACGAGCCTAAGAAAACAAATGGGCCTGTCCCCGGCAAAATGGCCAACCACGACTCCCCGCCTTCACCATATTGATTGCCAAGTCGAAGGAGCAAGAGAGGACAAGACCACGACATCTCATTGAGATCAGGTCCCACAGATTGATGGGCATTCCCGCCCCTCATGCCTAGGCGGTTGTCCCGAAGGAAGAAACAAAATCCCCGAAATTCCTGCCAATGAATACTGGGAAACACGCAATCAGCACATTTTAACTCGCACAACCAGGATCGTGTTGGGCCCTAAAACAATGTTGAGCTCCAGGCACCTGAAGGACCAGATGGCGTAAAAGTGACAACACAGAAGAATGAGGAAGTCTCCTTGACATGCACAAACAAACAACCAACCGTAAACTTGTCGGTATGAAAACAATATCTTACGGTTTAAATAAAGCGCCCATAGTTCCACTGCACCACCGATCGGGAACAACTTCAAAAGGGTCCAGGTTCCTGCCCAAACCTGCATCTCGCCAAACCAAAGGCCCTCGGCGGTGCATCCAATCAGACCCGAAATCTCCCCAAAATACTATGACCTCTGACCCACATCCGTAAAAGGTACAGCTCGGCTCGGGAAACTATCGCAAGAGGCAACAGTCTTGCCCTTGGTTACAACAGGACCAAAAAACACCCACCCCTGGAGAATTCAGCCCTAAGCTGGGAGGTGACCCGGATGTGATGCTCCGGCTTATGGCCCCGCGTGGGCCAAGGAAAGGCCGTCTGGAAAAAACTTCCCATGGGCATTATTCTGGCAAGCAAAAACCAACATTCCCAGCAAGGATTGCAACCTCTGCCGCAACGTCACCCTTCTGTCGATGGCCCGCAAATCTCCTCAATCCCAACCAATGACTTGCCTCAACTTGTCCTGAGGAGCAGCGAAAAAACCCATGCCCACAGATTCCAGTTCAAGCCCAAAAAGGTAATCACCGTGCACGGACCCTCGGTCTTTTCTCAGCTGACAAGGAACAACCAAAATAACGCAATAAAATACTAAAAAAGACAAAATATCTTCACAAAAGGGGCAAACTGGCTCCCTCCCGGCCAATGAACAAAAAATACATCCAACATATGGACGACGGAATTGAAACCCGCTTCATACGAACACCCACTCCACAAAGAGGAACTGAACCAACTCAAAATACGCAGGAAATGGACAGCCCATAGGCAAACAATGTCATAATAATAACCCAACCCCCCGTCCACACACAACCCCAACCATGTGATAACATCATCCGGGTTTATAGGTAACCACGCCGGAAAGCCGATTCAATATCTGAGAACTTCGCCATAAGATTGCCAGGACCTCAGCAACTCGCAGCTACCGCAACCACGAGCCCTATCGAAGGGAACTAGAGACAAAGGACCCTCCCGTCAGAATAATCCGTCATTGACCTGACGATATCCCTTAGGAAAGGGAATCCGTTGATGAATTTTAAACGATACTTGCCCGTTTTCTTCTTAGGAACAACCCCGCGGGGACACGCGCAAATTAAAACGTGGGTGACTGAACTAGGGCCCCAAGCCCCCCAAAGCCCTCTTTTCGCGTTTTTCCCTAAAATTTCGGGGTGCTCCCTGCACCGATTTTTTTCTGTATCTATTGTATGGTATATGGAGGCACGCTGTATGTATTATATGTTATATGGGGGCACGCTGTATGTATCATATGGTATATGGCGGCACGCTGTATTTATTATATGTTATATGGGGGCACGCTGTATGTATAATATGTTATATGGTGGCACACTGTATGCATTATATGGTATATGGCAGCATGCTGTATGTATTATATGGTATATGGCGGCACGCTGTATCTATTGTATGGTATATGGAGGCACGCTGTATGTATTATATGGTATATGATGGCACAGTGTATGTATTATATGGTACATGGCGGCACGCTGTATGTATTATATGGTTTATGGCGGCACACTGTATGTATTATATGGTATATGGGGGCACACTGTATGCATTATATGGTATATGGCAGCACGCTGTATGTATTATATGGTATATGGCGGCACACTGTATGTATTATATGGTATATGGCAGCACGCTGTATGCATTATATGGTATATGGCGGCACACTGTATGTATTATACCCTATATGGGGGCACGCTGTATCTATTGTATGGTATATGGAGGCACGCTGTATGTATTACCATATTTTCCGGGCCATTAGGCGCACCGGAATATAAGGCGCATTAGTCCGATGCGCCTTATATATGTAATAATTCCATATATAAGGCGCATCGGACTATAAGGCGCAGGGTCCGGGGGCGTGGCGGAGGTCCGGGGGCGGAGCGGAGACCCGACGGGGCCAGAAGCAGGACGTTATAGTGCGTCCTGGTGCGCTAAGTATCTAGCCACCGGGACGTACTATAACGTCCTGGTGCGCCTAGGGGTTAACCTTCTTTATTTCCCTGGCTAATGCCCCTTGTAAGAACATCTTCATTGAACTCTAAGTACTCCTTCACCCGCTCTTTAACCGACATGCCATTGATCACCCGTAGCCAAAAAGCATTCATTCTCCAACCCCCTTTACACCTCACAAATTCCCCTCCTCATTGTCAGAAGAATAGGGGCATGATCTGACGACGTCCTCGGCAAGTACTGAATATCCAGGACTACTGGTATTACTGAGTCAGACCCCAGAATCATATCAATCTTGGACAAGGAACCGTACGTGGAGGACACACATGAATATTGTTGCACATTTTGATTACGCTCTCGCCACAAGTCATGTAGACCTACTTCTCTACACAGCTGTCAGGTGTAGGACCCCCACTGGTCTAATGGATGGGGGTGTCAGGTGTAGGACCCCCACGGAGGCAATGGATGGGGGTGTCAGGTGTAGGACCTCCACTGTTCTAATGGATGGGGGTGTCATGAATAGGACCTCCACTGGTCTAATGGATGGGGGTGTCAGGTGTAGGACCTCCTCGATCTAATGGATGGGGGAGTCTGATGTCAGGCCCCCACTGATCTAACGGAAGGGGGTGTCAGATGTAGGACCTCCCACGGTGTGATCCATAGTTGTTTTCTGATACATAGAACAGACCTTCAGGAGTCAACTTTTGCATAAAAATAGAAGGAACACCGACCTTTCCGGAGTGACCCCACTTCCAGCTCTTGGGGGGCTTGCAGTGCCGTTGGACCCGCAGATGATGACAGATACAGCGTGCATGTGACTACTGAGCAAATCCCTTTCTAAATGTATGTCACATACCAATGGTAGCTCTCCAGTTATAGGGTCTGCTGGGGCCAGGGGGACTTACCCCCTCTAAGGGAAGCTCCTGCCAAGGGCTTTATCCGCAGACTTTAAAGCAGCATCATAATCACAGCAAGTTATTCCCTATCTGCAGGATTGAGGATAAATTGCTGATATTATGGGACCACGCTGCTCTATACATCTCTATGACACTGCTGGAGATACCAGAGCGCAGTGCTCAGCTACTCTCACCATCGACATTGTGCATCCTACACCTGACCCCATTCATTTGGGCAGCAGACCCCTGTCCTCATGACTGGTGGAGGTCCCACCTCTAAGCTATCCCTCACCCCTTTAATGGTCAGTAATACAGAGGTATCCGAAATGTCGCCCCGTTACTGCGGTCACAATATGACAACCGATACCAGCACCAGGTGTGTGGGTTCTGTCCGCAGGTCCATGTCTGGTTCTGGTTGTCAGATATTTAGACTGCACTGCACACAATGGTCACAGGGGGCGCCATAACATGCGACACATCATAGAGATGAGATTCTATCAGAGTATAAAACCGCACAGTGTGTACAGCGCACACAGAGCGCAGCAGTGACGGAGGAGTCTCTATAATAGAACATATTCCCGCCATGCACCTACCACCCGGTTATCCCGCTTCCCCATGTTGTTGCTGTGGGCTCCCGGTGACGGTCCCGGGTGAGATGAGACGTCTGTGAGCGGCCGGGGCCTCCGCGGCTGCACGGACCATAAAGCACAGCGGCCGAGAGATAGAGAGGAAGGGAGTGCGCAGCGCCGCACAGCGACTCCTACAGGACGGGAGCGCATTACACCCTGACTGATATCTATACAATATCTATACAATGTATGACTTCTCTAGTAGCTATTTCATATCTATCCATGGACAGTATCCAACCATATACTATCTATAGTTCTATCTATTATCTATTGAAGGCCTCTTTCACACAAACGTACGGTTTCTCCAGTCCTGTATTTCTGTGCTGTATGAATCCATATATACGTGATGTTTATCATCCGTATGTGCGTGTATGTCACCGTATCCATGCTGTATCTGTATAAAATACAGTGGGCTGGCAAATTATGGCTGAAAGAAAACACCTGGCACCGGTTCTGGTCTCCCTGGATACTGTACGTGTATACGGCAGCATACTGTGCACAGCGGGTATTTAGCCCGTATTTTAAGGGTTCCCATAGACTTCTATGGGGCATATGGAACAGAAATACTAGAGAAGGTGCTCTGTATTTTTTACGTGTGGCTCACGGTACGGTGGACAATACGCCCATGTAAAATGATGACTGTTTTGCCCATTGAAATAATTGTGGCCGTATGCTACCCATAATTATTTTATTTAATAATAATTCTTTATTTATATAGCGCACACAGATTACGCAGCGCTGCACAGAGCTTGTCACATCAGTTCCTGTCCCCAATGGAGCTCACAATCTAATCATCCTACCTGTATGTTTTGGAGTGTGGGAGGAAACCGGAGGACCCGCAGGAAACCCACACAAACACGGAGAGAACATGCAAACTCTTTGCAGATGGTGACCTGGATGGGACTTGAACCCTGGTCCCCAGCGCTGCAAGGCTGTAATTCTTTTTTTTAAATCAGATGGTCTTTATTTAAGCATATACATTAGTATTCGTTTGATAACATACATCAGTGTACTTTATGGACACAGAAATTACAGTTTATGACCATAACATTATACAAACAACTTCCACCCCCCAACCAAAGGAAGAAACCCCCTCGCCACAAACTCCCCCCACCCAGCGGTCCGATCCCCTGTAGCCCACAGTTACAACCTTCGTTTGCTGTACCCCAACAATGCCCCTGCTCCATCTCAGCCCCTACCTCCCCCTTACTAGTCCCCCTAGGTTCACTGATGTCCATCTTCTGAGCAACTCCTCCGTCCCTAGTCCTGGGCAATCCAGCCATTTACACCATTGCTTTTCAAATTTCTTCAAGGTATTACGCTTTAGGAAGACCCCTAGTTCCATGCGAATTGTGACATTCACCATTTTTTTAATTTCTGAAATCCTAGGAGATGTGGTATCCAGCCAGTGTGTAGCTATTGTCTTCTGCACCTGATATAGAATTTTGGCTATTGCCAGCTGTTCTGCCCTTGTAACCTCCAGTTTCCCCACATAGCCCAATACACACACCTTTGGGTCAGATCCCACTGTCACGTCGAACACCCTTTCCAGCAATCTACTTGTCCTGTCCCATAAATCTCTCAGCGCCGGGCATGACCAGAACATATGCATAATATCAGCGTCATCCACCAAACATCGCGGACATCTGGCCTCACTACGGATCCCCATTTTCCTCAGCATGACTGGAGTACGGTAGGCTCTATGGAGCAAGAACAGTTGTGAACGTCTCTGCGCTACATTCAATGAAATCTTACAGGAGGTCTCCAATATTTCGTCCCACTCTTCCTCTTCTAACCCACCCACATGCCGCTCCCATCTCTGTCGCACTCCAATCATCTGATCTCCGTGCACTCTATCCAGGATTTCTCTATATAGCAGAGATATTAACCCTTTCATGGCCCTGGCCTGGACTACCCCCGTCATTACCCCAAGCAAAGATATCTCCAACTCACTTGATTCAAATTTCGACTGCAAACTGTGCCTCAATTGTAAATATTGGAAGAACATTTGTCTGGGAACTTCAAATTCCTCCTCCAACTGCTGGAATGATTTCAATGTGGAGTCCACATATAGCTGGTGTAGATATTTAATCCCCTTCTGTTCCCATCATCTTGTGCCTTCCAGCATATACACTTCTCCCAAACGCGGATTGTCCCATAAAGGAGTATACTTAGTCCAAGGCCCTACCCCCACCAACTGCTTATACATCCGCCACACCCTGTTCATTAGATCCAGCGTCGGATATTGTCGCGATCTACCCCCTAATTTCCCTGCCTCCAGCATCGCCACTGGCGATAATGTTCCCCCAAAGTGCCTAACCACCAACGGGCACCCTGAATCTCGTCCCTCCACTGCCCATCCCCCAAAATGTTGACATTGGGCCACCAAAAAATACGCCCAAGCGTCCAGCACCGCCAGTCCCCCTGTAAATTTAGGTAGCTGTAATTTCGCTAGTTTTATTTGAGAAACCCCTTGTTTCCAAATTAAGTCTCTAAATTGCCCATGAATTCTTTGAAACCAGTACTTCGGTATCCACACTGGGGAATTGTGCAGTACATAAAGTAATTGTGGCATTATTGTCATCTTGATAAGATTCACCCGTCCCAGAGGAGAAAGTGGGAGTTTTTTCCATGCCCTAATTCTATTGCGTAGTTTGGCTAGTAACGGAACCACGTTTAATTCAATAAAGTCTGATACCCTCCTAGTGACCCTAATGCCCAGGTATTTAAACTCTTCTACCACTGGGATTTCCCCCTCCCAATTCTGTAGCCGATGGTTCTGAGCTAGTGGCAGTATGGCAGATTTCGACCAATTGATGCGAAACCCGGAGTAATCCCCAAATCTTGCAATAACATCCATCGCTGCCGGCAATGACTGATGGATGTTAGTGAGAAAAAACAAGATGTCGTCCGCATACAATGCTACTTTCTCCTCCCTCCATTATACCAGAAACCCTGAATGTTTTCATGCTGTCGTATCCAACAAGCCAATGGCTCCATGGCCAGTGCAAACAACAAGGGTGATAGAGGGCACCCCTGACGCGTACCCCAATCTATTAGCTAGAACCTTAGCTAGAATTTTTATGTCCGACGTTAACAGTGACACCGGCCTATAAGAGTCAGGAAGCTGTGCATCTCTACCTTCCTTCAAAAGGACCACTATCAAGGCCTCATAGCACGAGGATGGTAGGCTACCCCTGTCAAAACTTTCCTTCAGTGTCTCCCACCATTGAGGCAATAAGATGTCCCCAAATTCCTTATTCACCTCCGTAGGGAGTCCGTCCATCCCTGGGGCCTTGTCATTCGCCATACCTCCCAGTGCTTCCTCTAGCTCCTCCAGGGAGATGGGAGCTTCCAACATTTCTCTAGCCTCCAGTCCTAACACTGGCATGTCAATTCCCCTCAGAAATTCTTCCAACTGGACTGCAGTATAATCCACCCGTGTCGCATATAATTGCCTATAAAAGTTACTAAACATCTCCAAAGCCCCTTTGGTGTCAGAGACTAGATTACCACCCATGTCCTTCAGCCCATACACAAAAGGATGCTCCCTTTGAGCCTACGCCATTATTGCCAGCAGTCTACCCGTCTGCTCCCCTTCCGCATAGTACTGCTCCTTTAGGAACATACGTTTATTATCTCGTTGTTCTAATAAATGCTCCGTATACCGCTGTTGGGCTGCTATCCATACTTCCCGCGATTCCACTGTCCCACGTCTAATATAATTCTCCTATGTTTCCACCACTTTTGCCTGCAATTCCTGCCCTTGTTGTCTAGACCTATCCTTAACTTTCTTTATTTCCCTGGCTAATGCCCCTTGCAAGAACATCTTCATCGCATCCCAAAGTACTATCCTCGCTACCGACCCTTGATTAAACTCTAAGTACTCCTTCACCTGCTCTTTAACCGACATGCCATTGATCACCCGTAGCCAAAAAGCATTCATTCTCCAACCCCCTTTACACCTCACAAATTCCCCTCCGCATTTCACTGTCAGAAGAATAGGGGCATGATCTGACAACGTCCTCGGCAAGTACTGAATATCCAGGACTACTGGTATTACTGAGTCAGACCCCAGAATCATATCAATCCTGGACAGGGAACCGTACGTGGAAGACACACTTGAATATTGTTGCACATTCTCATTACACTCTCGCCACAAGTCATGTAGGCCTACTTCTCTACACAGCTGTCCAAAGGACGTCAAGGTAGTATTGCATCCTCTCTCCCCCGAGGCCCGTCTATCTTTTCCCTCACAGACCACCGTATTAAAATCCCCCATTACTATTACGGGTACATTTGGCAACTTTGCCAGTTTCTCCAACAAGTCCCTTAACGGGACACTAGAAAATGGAGGAGGAATATAAACCACCACTAACACACACTCCCATCTATATATCCGACCATGTATCCCCACATATCTACCCTCCCAGTCAGCGAATGTAGAATAGCATGTAAAAGGCAGCCCTTTGTTAATAAGCAGGCTCACTCCCCTGGAGTAGCTTGTGTGGAAAAGCATGGTATCCCTGGGTAAAGCCCCCCCTATTAACTAAGTGTACTGTGTCTTTTGAGAGGTGTGTCTCCTGAAGTCCCACTACCTGTACTGAGCGCTCCTTAATATAGTCAAATATAGCTTTCCTCTTCCTAACCGATCCCAAGCCCCGAACATTCCAGGACAGACAAACAAATTTATCAGTCATTGTTATCCAGGTCTCCCTGCTTCCCTTCCCACCCCAATTTTTATGCAGGTTCAAATGCATAGGTTACAGCCAACACATCTCTAATTTAGTATTTCCCTGGAACGCTACCCTCCCCCTCCCCCTTTGAACAGTGAACACTTAGATCCCTTTTCCAACAGGGTCAGGGCGAACAATTAGCATCCTAGCACACCATACAAGTAATAACAGTAATAGACAGTGTAATTCCTGCGCTTTCTAGTATGACATTACCCACCACAGCAAACGTAATTCCCACGTTACAAAGGTTTGACATACCACCCCCCGCTAACAGGATAAACTAAGCATTATCTTCCGCTAAAAAAACTATCTGTAAACAGTGATAACAACACATATATATACGACCTGGCTTCTGGTCTCTAGGCACCAATGGTCTTATCACAAAAAAAAAAAAAAGGCCCCACGAGTCCCAAGAAAGTCCCCGTCAGGTTACGTAGGTCGGAGCGAGAGTCCTCTATTCCCCCGCTGGGTCTTCTGCTGGTCTTCTCAGGCGCCCCTCATTGGCATCCACCCACTGCAAAGCCGCTCTTGGTGTGTCGAAGAACTGCGTGGTCCCAAAGGCCACCACTCTCAGCCTTGCTGGATACAACATGGAGTAAGGCACCTCTAGCGCTCTCAGCCGCCTCTTGATATCCATGAATTGCATCCGCTTTTTCTGAATCTCTGCCGAAAAGTCCTGGAAGAAGGCCACTCTCACTCCATTAACCGTTATATCATTACGGTCTCGAGCCATCCTCAGGATACGATCCCGATCTTTATAGTGCAATAACTTGACCAGTACTGGCCGTGGTGGTCTTCCCGGCGGTCCCGGCCTGGTAGGCACCCAGTGTGCCCTCTCCACTGCAAACAGAGGTGTGAGATTATCTCTTCCAAAAACCTCCAGCAGCCACTTTTCAAAGTAGTCATCCGGGTTCTGCCCCTTCACCTTTTCCGGCATGCCTACTATTCGCACATTATTCCGGCCTAGCGTGTTCTCCAAATCATCAGCTTTGGTCTGGAGAAACAACACTGCTTGTGACTGGTCACGCACCTCCTGGCGTAGGCGGGGGAAGCACATCTTCCACTTCTTGCACTCTCACTTCCACCGCTGTGGTTCTCACTGCCACTTTATGTATATCATGGCGCATCAACAAAATGTCCTCTTTTAGGCTATCCACACGGCCTGTGAGTTTGAGCAGGGTTGATGTATTATGCTGCACAGCCCTTAAGATATCAGCCAGCGTGCGTTCTGTAACCTCCTCCTCCTCCCTCTCCACTGCTTCTGAACGGGACTCTTCTGTTTACCCCTCCTCAGCCGACATTTCCTCCTCCTCAGACATGGGCTCCCTCAACACATCAAATCTGGACCCCGGGGACTTGCCTGTGTTCCTGCTGGTAGGTCGGCTGCCTTTAGCATAGGCACTCACCGGGTTCACCGCCCGGGCAAAGCTGCTGAGCTTGGCGGCAGTCTCTGCCCTCAGTGCCCGCCCCTCTTCTCCCTGGCGGCCGCCATCTTGTGAGCCCCGTTCCGGCTGTCTCCCCAGGGACTTCAGCCGCTTATTTCCGGGCTTTCAGTCTCCGGACCCGGCTCCGCTGATCGCTGGGGTTAATAACTGGGGGACCGGCGCCCTGAGACCTTCCACCAGGTCAGTTAGCCAAGGGTAGCAGGATTATGTCGCGGAGCTCCGGTGCCGTGCGGCTCACTCCATCGGCAGCTAGGCCACGACCTCAAGGCTGTAATTCTAACCACTGAGCCACCGTGCTGCCCATTAGAAAACAGTTTGTCACGGCTAGCATATGTCCATGTAAAAGAGGCCTAATTATGTATTGTTGTATCAACCTATTTTATATCTTCTAAACATACTGAACTATTGGTTGAATTTTAACCCCTTAGCGACCAAGCTCTTTTGCACCTTGATGGCCAAGGCCTATTTTTCAAAACCAGCGCATGTTACTTTATCCGGTTATAACTTTAGAGGCTTTAACTTACCCAAGTGTTTTTGAATTTGTTTTTCTGTGACCTTTTGTACTTCAAGTTAGTTGGAAATTTTGGTTGATATATTTAACATTTATTATAGAAAAAAAGGTACTTCAGGTAAACATTTTGAAAAAATTAGCTATTTTCAAACGTCAAAATGTTCTGTTTTTCAAACTGATATTTAGTAACTGATTTGGGTAGTAAGACTAACATTTCCCATATCTCAGCTTTGTGTTGGTGTCATTTTATAAGTCTCCTTTTTTTTCTATTACGACGCTAGAAAGATCACAAATCGAGCCACGTTCTCTCTCGCTCAGATTTTCAAGAAAATTTTACAATCAATTATTTTAGGGACCATTTTATTTCTCTAGGGGTTTTGGATGTTCTGTTAATAGAAAGCCCCCACATATCACCCCCGTTCTATTAACTTCACCCCTCAAACTATGCAGAACAGCAGGTAGGAAGCTTGTTAACCCTTTATGCTTTTTACAGAAATTCATACAAAATTAAGACTGGTAGGTAGTAAACTTGAACACACAATTTCCCAATAAGGCACTTAATAAAATAAAAGGCAATGAGGCTTCCTGTTGGGTGTAAAAAGGTCACAGCTATTTATTTTAACATTTTAACAAAACTCCAAAACTTAAACGGCAATGTTAGATGTTCATTCTCGGTGCCAAACCGCAGCTGCCCGAAGCGGTTTGCTCGGCTGGACTTCCGGCCAACACTGCGTCTTCCGGGCAAATCTCGTTCAAATCTCCACATTTCCACCAATCTCTTCCTTTTTACCGCCACCAGAAGCTCAGTGTAACCCTACACGGAGCTCCGACCGCCACCCAACAGGAAAAGCGCCTGCTCAATGCCATCCTGCAGGCCCGACAAAAATATGTCAAGCCCAATGTCCGTCAGATGGACCCCATCATCAAGCATCAAAGCCGAATTATCCCCTTCCAGTTCTCTGTGTCTAACCACCACCCCAAACTTTGACCTCACGAAGCGCGCCATCCGAGCATTTATAGTCCGCCTAGCACGGTCAATAGCCCCAACATCCCTCGCACCCTGCCAAGCCACCCTAGGGACCATCTCAGACCACACTATGATGACCTCAGCAAAGAATGCAGACAACTTGTCCACATCCGATCGCATAACCGGGAGCAGCTCTGCGACCCTAAGGGAACCAAGGTCGTTCCCGCCAGCATGTATCACCAGCACTACCGGGGAAGTACAAACACGACTGATGTCCACCACCTCAGTAAGGATCTGGGACCATAAAAAACCCATGCCAGACTAAATGAGTACCGTACTCAGACGGGACAAGGCCCAAAGTTGACAAACACGTACGAAAAACAGACAAAAATTGAAAACGGGTAAGAAGTGAACCGTCAGTGTGCACCAAAAAACGATCCCCTTGCGGAGAAGGGATAAGAAACTATGGGACAGCATAAAAGGGCAAAACGGACCGGGTACAGCGCACAGACGAATCCAGGAACCCCTCCCGTAAATGTCCGTCTTAGACCTGCGGACCTTAATTCGTAAAACATCTTGGCCAAAAACCACGTCCTGCCTAAGCAAACCCCCAGAGGAAGAGGCAGATGCCGGCAATAACTCCCCGAAGCGGAAAGCCCAAAAAAAAATGCGAGACTAAAAGCCAAAGAAAACAGCAAGGCCTTGCGATTAGATGAACCGTTTCCAACCTTTAAGGATCTGTCTGATAAGAAAACCTTTTGTAATATCTGGCCAACCCTGCAACTGAAAATGGAATGGCAAGCCAGAAAGGCATTTTTGCGCAAACGCCCCGGAAACTCTGCGGGAGCGGAGAGAGGATAAATAGGCTAAAGTCACTTCAACCCTGTCCGACGAGCTAGAAAAAATGGGCCTGTCCCCGGCAAAGGCCAACCACGACTCCCACGCCTTACCATATTGACGCCAAGTCGAAGGAGAAAGAGAGGACTGGACCAGCGACATCAATTGAGGATCAGGTCCCACAGGAACGATGGGCATTCCCGCCCCTCCTGGGCGGCCGAAGGAAGAAACTCCCGAAACTCCTGCCAATGAAAACGGGAAAGAGCATCAGCAACAATGTTAACACAACCAGGAATGTGTTGGGCCCTAAAAACAATGTTAAACTCCAGGCACCAAAGGACCAGATGACGTAAAAGTGACAACACAGGGAGAGATGAGGATGTCAATCTATTGATGCAAAAAACAACTGCAAGGTTGTCGGTGTGAAAACAGATCCTACAGGATCTGCACAAACCTGCATCACGCCACGCCAAAGGCCACTCGGCGGCGCACCAGTCAGACCAAAAAATGGCCCCAAAACCCAAGGACCCCGACGCATCAGTAAAATGGGACAACTCATGGCTGGAGACTTCTGGAAGAGGCCAACACGTCTACCCATTGTAAGCAGACAGAAAAACACGCCACACATGGAGATCAGCCCTAAGCTGGGAGGTGGCCCGGATGTGATGCTCCGGCTTAGTGGCACCACTTCGCTGAGCAAAAACCCTCCACCAAACCAATGAGCTTGCTCAACTTGTCCTGAGGAAGGCGAAAAACCATAGCGACCGAGTCAAGTTCAATGCCCCAAAAGGTGATCACCGTGCACGGACGCTCAGTCTTTTCTGCTGATAGCGGAACACCAAAATAACGCATAAAATACTGAAAAGTCTTCAACAAAAAGGGGCAAACAGAGCTACCTCCCGGGCCAATAAACAAAAAATCATCCAAGTAATGGATGACAGAATTGAACCCCGTTTCGTACCTAACCACCCACTCCAAAAAGGAACTGAACAACTCAAAATAACGGCAGGAAATGGAGCAACCCATGGGCAAACAAGTGTCATAATAATAATCCCCGTCCACATAGCAACCCAACAAGTGATAACAATCCGGATGTATAGGCAACAGCCGGAAAGCCGATTCAATATCGGACTTTGCCATAAGAGCGCCAGGACCTGCAACGCGCAGGAACGCGACAGCCCTATCGAAAGGAACATAGGAGACAGAGGACTCCTCCGGCAGAATACCGTCATTGACCGACGAACCCTTAGGAAAGGTGATGAATTAGACGATACTTGCCCGGTTCCTTCTTAGGAACGACCCCCAGCGGGGACACGCGTAAATTAGAAAACGGGGGGTAACTGAAAGGGCCCTCAATCCTGCCCAAAGCAACCTCCTTCGCAATTTTTTCCCTTAAAACTTCGGGGTATTCCCTGGCCGATTTCAAGTTATCCGCGAAAAATCCTTCCCAGGACAGAGAAAAAGGGATGATAAAACCATCGCGAAAACCGAAAGATAGGGACTCCCTATTGGGGTAAACGTCGAGCCACGGCTGCATTGCGGCCACGCTCACCTGGGTCTTTTGGTTCCGAGGGCCTAGGCGGCTGCTTACCCGCCACTCTGTTACAACGGGAGAAGGGGTGAGATCCTCCGCAGGACGAGCACTCGTGTTTGTATTTGCAAAGGCCGAAAAAACGTCAGTGTCCTTCATTAAAGAGCCAACAGGCTCCCGGCTGGAAAGGAAGGGGGCTTTTGGGACACCATTAACCGTAACCACGCATCCGTCGCTTTTACACCCCAACCCATTTCCGGATGCAGAGATAACCGCTTCCAAAAATCCTCATCATACTTCCACCATGCAGAACCGCCATGTGTCTTATACGAAGAATAAATACCGTCCATGTACATAAACAACTCGGAACACCGTTCCGGGTGCTTCTGCCCCATGACCCCCCCCCCAAAAACAAAAAAAAGCCTGGACCCAGTTATTAATGGTCTTGGCCACCCGGGGCTTCCTATCCTGGGGCCGCTCAGATCAAACCCGCCGCTCCTTGTCCATTGTATGCTGGTCAACCGTTACCAGCGACCAGATGTCAACATACGCGTTAGCCCAAATCTTTTCCACTATCTGTTTCAAAGAAGACAATATTTCTGAACCCACCCCACTAGGCCCGGCCCCGCCCAAGCTCCCACAAAAGGATACTCGCCAGAAACAGTAGCACCTGTGGCCGGAGCCGATGGTGGCCGATGGCATCGGCGGTGGAACCAGGCTGGTCTCCCCGGCAGAACGGCTCCTGTCGCTCCCACGTCATCCACGACTCCTCTGACCAGGCATGGCCGAGGTGTCCGATGAACCGCCCAATGAAGACGAAGAACGCCATCTGAACGACCTGGATCTCTTTCCCGATGAGAGGAGCGGGACCACCTTCCACTGCTGTCACGATGCGCCGCCAGGCGACGCCTGCGTGCATCCGGGGCGGGCGAGGACGAATAGGACCTGCTGCGCTTGGACCCAGCAGTAGCCGACGGTCCCTGGGGCGGTTGAGATTGGGCCAGGGGAAAGGGCTGCTGATACAACCCCACAAATCGCTGAGAAGGAGCAGAAAGGGGTTGTGTGGGGACCACCAGGAGCTGCGCGGGGACCACCAGGGGCTGTGTGGGGACCACCGGGGGCTGAGCAGGGGCCACCGGGAGCTGAGCAGGGGCCACCAGGGGCTGATCAGAGGCCATGACGGGCTGAGACCTACAGGCCTGAGGGGGCCAGCGGAGGAGCGCTAGCCTCCGCATCTACTGGCGCAGAGACCGGAAAATGAGCTCCCACCAGGAGATAGCGCCACTCTTCCAAGGCAAGTTCAATTGCCAATAGTTCTCGGTCCCCTTTGGATTAATTCCTCTCTGCGGAGGGGAAAGTCTTGGAGAAAAACCTGCAAGTGAGAGTTCGGCCTTTGGGCCCTTTCTGAGTGAGAACTGCACCAGCTCCTACTGAGGAGGCATTAACTTCCAGATAGAAAGGCTTCTCTGTATCAGGCTGTGTAAGAACTGGCATGCAGACGGTCCTCGGGCCATCCAATATTATTTGCACATGACCAATTACTCCAATGAGGAACAAAATTTCATTTAATCTATTCTTGAATTTGTTCTTACCCACAATTTTTTTACTTTTAATGGCTCCTTCTACCTACAGCTCCAGGGAACGGCGATGGGGGCGGCATGTGCTCCCTCATACGCCAACTTGTTCCTGGGGCTGTGGGAGAAGGAGTTGTTTCTTTTAGCTGATACATCATTGTGCCGGATCCCCATTTGGGTCCGGCACATTGATGACATCTTTTTCATTTGGCGTGGTAGTCAGGTTGATCTTAGATCATTCATTGATAAACTCAATGTCAACCTACTTAACATCAAGCTGACGGTTGAGTGTGATTTGCATAAAGTTAAAGGTGTGCTAGTGGGCACTCAAAATATAAGCTAATGTGTAATTAGTTGTTATTTAAAATTTTGCTCCCGTTAGCAGGAAAATGCTGATGACATAGACTGTAATGAAGAATTAAAATGCTACTGGCCCTTTAATCAGTCCGTTAATTTCCGTTGCAAGACAGAAGATGGTCGCTGATCACATGTCCACATCACATGTCCTGTACCTGCCTGGGCAGGTCATGTGATCATCACTAGGTTTGGCAGTAGTTGGTTGGTTGCAGTGCATCCAGTATGACCAGTGTTGTGGTGATGGCAGTTATGCATCATAACTATGGTAACAGAGCAAGAAAACCTATTACATCATCACTGGGAGCAGAGCATATGATGGAGGAGGAGTTACTGAGTACTAAAGAATCATGTAACTTGTAGTTTCCAGTGGCGGCCATATTCCCAGAATACCCCTTTAACTTTTTGGATGTCTCTTTGATGTGTGACCCTAATGGCTATCTCTGCACTGATATTTATAGGAAGGACACTTCTGTCAACTCCTATCTTCACTTTTCCTCAGCACATCCGAGACATACTTTAAATGCTATTCCCATTGGTCAGTTCCTCAGAATCCGTAGAATCTGTTCTACTGATAATCAGTTTGAGGAAAGGGCATCTGAACTTCGACAACGGTTTTTGGAACGCGGGTACAGTGGATGATCAATCAAGAAGGCTTATAGAAGAACTCGATCCACCTGTCGCTCTTCTTTGTTACATCCACAGGTGAGATCAGCCCCTCCACAGCCACCAAGATTCACCACTCCATTCCATGATCAATGGAATACTATGCACAGTCAATAGAAAATGGAACCTTGCACAGCAGAATACTGCACCAAGTAGAGGTAATAGTCGACAACTCAACACAGGGGTAAAGATGCCCCCTGTGTTGCTAGACTCCCCTTAAATACGACTTTTTACCATGTTTACATTGCAGGCATTAGTTCACTTAACCCTTACTTCCATGGCAGCTTGACAGATGCACTTGCACTTTATATGTGTCTCTTCATTGTTTAGGGGTGGTTTTGGGTGGATACCACCCATTCAGGAGGTGTCTTGTTTTTGCACCGACCATAGTGCATTACATGGTAGACAATTGTATGTACTTTGGTACAGTTTTAATTGATTTTATATGCATGTTTGTGTTCAGTGTTGAATATTAATAAAATTTGTTATGTTTTTTGAATCAAATCATGTCAGTGACACACTACTTTTTTCTCTGATTCTTGATTCAATGGAATACTATGACTACCAACCTTAGTAAATATTGGCCGATTTTGCTTTCGGACCCAGTCCTGAAGCAAATATTGACATTTTATCCAGCGACTGCTCCTAAACGGGCCCCAACCTGCGTGATCTGCTAGTTAGGAGTTATTTTACTCCAACTCAGTCACAGCCACTGATATTTGGGGCTTCTAAACCGGCCTGGGGTAGTAAACCCTGTGGCCATTGCATTGCATGCCCCAATATTAAACAAGCAGTATCATTCTCAGATCTCAGAGGGGGTCGTGAATTCAAGATTACTTGGAGCATCTCGTGTGATACTAAGGCAGTCGTCTATTATGCCTATTGTCCCTGTCCCAAAATTTACATTGGGATGACTACTCGTGAACTAAGAATCAGAGCGAGAGAACATGTAAATGACATCTCTAATTCATTCTGTATTGATTCCTCGCAGATTGACAAACTTAAACCGATTCCTCGTCATTTTAGAAAATATCATGAATGCAATCCAAACTTGCTGAAGATCCGTGGCATCGATCATGTCGACCTCACTATGAGAGGTGGAACACTCAAAAAGAAATTACTCCAAATCGAATCAAAATGGATTTGGACACTCAGTACGGTTCTTCCTCTTGGGCTCAATGAAAACTTTGGTTTTGCCTCATTCTTATAACTTTAACTATTTGCCTTGTCTTTTTATCTTGTCCATTTTATCTTTTATCTGGTATATCAGGTGTTCCTGTATGGGACTATATGGCCATTTATGTTCTTCATTTTCAGGATTATTTATGGGTGGTTTTATGTGTTATTTATTTCATTTATTACTTTCTTATGTATGTCTCATTATGTTGCATTCTTGCCCCGTCCCTTTTTGTGGAGCTTGTGGGTCTTGCTATATGGGTTCATATATATGCACAAATATATCTTTTTTTGAGTATGTATTCTTTTCAATCAGGTCCTTGTGTTATTTTTTTGGATGATTTACATATTTATTGTTCTTAGTATTATAGGTACATAGTTTAGTCTTTATTATTTTACCATTCATTCTTCATGCTGTGTGTCTATATTTTAAGCTGCGCTTTTGTATATAGATTTTAGATCACTATTATAAGTTTTTCCCTACTGTTTGCACTTTTTTGCATGTATTCACTATGTATCACTAATTATTTTTTTAATTTATTTTTGTAAGTAGTCTCCTTAATCATGTCTTCACATTAGCAACATACGTATTTTATAATATTTTTCACTATATATATTTATCTTTTATGTATTTATTGTAGTATGAAGTGATTGTTTATATCAAGGTTTGGTGCACTTTATATGTTCATCTACCTCATTTCTTATATATGTAATGCTATTGGACTATATATATATATATATATATATATATATATATATGTGTGTGTGTGTTAAAGAGATATTCTGGCCACATAGGATACATCTGCTCTGCTAACTTCTATAATGGGTTAGGTGTCTTTGGAGCATATATTATAAAGCGTTGAGCACAGTGAGACTTTATAAAATCTATATTGAATATTGTTAAAACATAATTTACTGTTCATTCATTAGGTCTTTTAAAGGAGACACCTCCGCTTACTGTGATCTTTGATGGTGATATCAGGATCGTAAAGAAGTAGGAAGATCAAATAGAAAGTATATTGTCATATGTTTATTGACAAGGGATTAGCTTCATGCTTTCATTTTTTGTCATGCTGTTAAAAGAAGTATAGTTAAAAAAGATCAATCAATCATTTGCCATCACACTCACTCTGTATTTCGCTGATCATTGTCATTCAGTGAAGGGGGCGCATGTAGGAGACGTACTGTCTTCTCCTCCACTTCCTAGTTTACGTGTTCTATCCAAAATGACCCTTGGAATATGAAGAAATCAGCTGGAATGTTAACTCCTAAAGCAGCATAGGCAGTGATGTAACTAGAGCATAATTTGAGAATTATGCTACACAATACAATCTATCGTTAGCTATCATATCACATTCTACCCAAATACCTTCATCTGCAAGTAGTGGCTTGAAATGCACCCATTTATTGCAGTGGTTTAGGACACTAACAAAAATAAGCTCCGGCACCAGCTCACCCTGAGCAGGTGCTCAGTATTCCCATCTTACACCTACCACTTCAAGTGGTAGGTTTCCTTTAAGTTATAATCTCACAATTGCCATTTTCCAGCCTTGCCTCTTGCACTTACGTCTGTTTTCTTTTATGTTCTATTTTTGTATGTTGTCTTTTCATGTTTTTATCTTGTCCATTTTATCTTTTATCTGGTATATTAGGTGTTCCTGTATTGGACTATATGGCCATTATAGTTTTTCTTATGTTCTTCATTTTCAGGATTATTTATGTGTGTTTTTATGTGTTATTTATTTCATTCATTACTTTCTTATGTATGTCTCAGTGGCATTCTTGTCCCATCATCCCTTTTTGTGGAGCTTGTGGGTCTTGCTATATGTGTTCATATAGATGGAATAATATATCTTTTTTGAGTATGTATTTTTTTCAATCAGGTCCTTGTGTTATTTTTTGGATGACATCTGCTAGTGCATATTTATTATTCTTTGCATTATAGGTACATAGTTTAGTTTTTATTATTTTACCATTCGTTCTTCATGCTGTGTGTCTATATTTTATGCTGAACTTTTGTATATAGCTTTGTATATAGCTTTTAGATCACTATTATAAGTTTGCACTTCACACTTTGCACTTTTTTGCATGTATTCACTTTGTATCACTAATATTTATTTATTTATGTAAGGCTTCCTGTTGGGTGTAAAAAAGGTCACAGCTATTTATTTTAACATTTTAACAAAACTCCAAACTTAAACGGCACTGTTAGATGTTCACTCTTGGTGCCAAAACCACAGCTGCCCGAAGCGGTTTGCTCGACCGGACTCCCGGCCAACACTGCGTCTTCCGGGCAAATCTCGTTCCATATCTCAAATCTCCACCAATCTCTTCCTTTTTACCACCACCAGGAGCTCCGAAAAAGCGCCTGCCCAATGCCGTCCTGCAGGCCCGACAAAAATATGCCAGCGCCCAATACGCATAACATCAGAATCAGGCAAACCCGCCCTGGCTGCCTCAGTGGCAGCACCAATCCTAAATGAATGAGTACCGTACTCAGACGGGACAAGTCCCAAAGTTGACAAACATGTACGAAAAACAGACAAAAATTGAAAACGGGTAAGAGGTGAACCATCAGCGTGCACCAAAAAAAGATCCCCCTGGGGAGAAAGGGATAGGAAACTACGGGACAACATAAAAGGGCAAAACGGACCAGGCAAAGTGCACAAACGAATCCATGAACCCCTTCCATAAATGTCCGTCTTGGACCTGTGGACCTTAATCCGCAAAACATCTTGGCCAAAAACCACGTCCTGCCTAAGCAAACCCCCAGATGAAGAAGCGGACGCCGGCAATAATTCCCCGATACGGAAAGCTCCAAAAAATGCCAGACTAAAAGCCAAGGAAAACAGCAAGGCCTCGTGCTCAGATGGACAAACCGTCCTGCAGGCTGACACCAAAGACCTTAAAAGCGAGAAGGAGACCGGGCGCCGAGACTCCGCAGACACCGCCTCCCTTTTCCAACCTTTAAGGATCTGTCTAATGAGAAAACCAATCTTACGGTTCGTCAAAGAAGGCCCCCAGAGTTCCACTGCAACCACGATCGGGAACAACTTCAAAAGGGTCAGGTTCCTGCACAAACCTGCATCTCTCCAAACCAAAGGCCACTCGGCGGTGCACCAATCAGACCCGAAAATCTCCCCAAAACCTATGGACCCTGACGCATCCGTAAAAAGGGACAGCTCATGGCTGGGAACTTCCGGAAGGGGCCAACATGTCTGCCCATTGTAAGAGGACAGAAAAACACGCCACACCTGGAGATCAGCCCTAAGCTGGGAGGTGACCCGGATGTGATGCTCCGGCTTAGTGGCGCCCCGCGTGGCCAAGGAAAGGCGTCTGGAAAAAACTCCCCATGGGCATTATTCTGCAAGCAAAAACCAACATGCCCAGCAAGGATTGCACCTGCCGCAACGTAACCTTCTTCGCTGCGCAAAATCCCTCAACCAAACCAATGAGCTTGCTCAACTTGTCCTGAGGAAGGCGAAAAACCATAGCCACAGAGTCCAGTTCAATGCCCAAAAAGGTAATCACCGTGCACGGACCCTCGGTCTTTTCTGCTGACAAAGGAACACCAAAATAACGCATAAAATACTGAAAAGTCTTCAGCAAAAAGGGGCAAGCAGGGTTACCTCCCGGGCCAATAAACAAAAAATCATCCAGGTAATGGATGAGCCCACCGGGGATTTGACCGGTATCCCGGCAGGCCAGTCCGAGCCTGCAGAAAGTAGTCAGACACCTTTATAGTTTTCATTGTTTGTTTCATTGCAGCCAAAAATTAAGCTTGAAATAGTTCTTTTTTCTGCCCCCATTTAAACAGTAAAAAAACATAAATGTAGATATTTAAACTGAAGTATTACATGGTCATAATTATTCAGCCCCTGGTGATAAGTATTCAGCCCCTTTGCTTAGTATTGAGTAGAAGTATCTTTGGAGCTGGTGCAGCCAGGAGTTTTCTTGGGAAGAGGCAACAAGATTTCTCACCTGGATTTGGGAATCCTCTGCCTCTTCCTTGCAGATCCTCTCCAGTTGCCTCAGGTTGTATGGTGAATGTTGGCGAAAGCCATTTTTTTCCAGAGATGCTCAATTGGGTTTAGGTCCGGGCTCTGGCTGGGCCGGTCAGGAATGGTCACAGAGGTGTTCTGAAGCCTCTGCTTTGTTATTTTAGCTGTGTGCTTAGGGTCATTGGGGCACATTTACTTACCCGGCCCATTCGCGATCCAGCGGCGCGTTCTCTGCGGTGGATTCGGGTCCGGCCGGGATTTATGATGGTAGTTCCTCCGCCGTCCACCAGGTGGCGCTGCTGCGCTGAAGTCCGCTGGAATGCCTTGAAATACATCCGCCTATCCTGGATGAAGGTAAGTGAAATTTTCGCGACACAATTTTTTTTTTAAATGCGGCGTTTTTTCCGAATCCGTCGGGTTTTAGCTCGGCCACGCCCCCCCGATTTCCGTCGCGCGCATGCAGGTGCCGATGCGCCACAATACGATCGCGTGCGCCAAAATCCCAGGGCAATTCAGGTACAATCGGCGCAAATCGGAAATATTCGGGTAACACGTCGGGAAAACGCGAATCGGGCCCTTAGTAAATGACCCCCATTGTCTTGTTGGAAGGTGAACCTTCGGGCCCCGTCTGGAAGAGGTTTTCATCCAGGATATCTCTGTCCTTGGACGCATTTGTCTCTTCTTTATTTCCTTTTATCCTGTCCCTGCCCCATAGCCTGATGCTGTCACCACCATGTGTCACTGTTGGGATCGTATTTTGGCCGGAGATGAGCGGCGCCTGGTTTTCCCCACACATACCGTTTAGAAATAAAGTTCAATCTTCATCTCATCAGACCAGAGAATCATATTTCTTATACTTTGGGAGTCCTTTATGTGTTTCTTTGCAAAATGTATGCGGTTTTCATATGTCTTTCTCCAAGGAGAGGCTTATGTCCGCACACTCTGCCTAAAAGCCCCGACTGGTGGAGGGCTGCAGTGATAGTTGACTTTGTGAAACTATCTCCCACCTCCATACTGCATCTCCGGAGCTCAGCCGCAGTAATCTTGGGGTTCATCTTTACCTCTCTCACCAAGGCTCTTCTCCCACAATTGGTTAGTTTGGCTGTAAGTGGTCAACTTTATCCATTGAAGGATTATGGAGGCCACTGTGCTCTTATTATTATGGAGTGCTGCAGAAATTATTTTGTAATCTTGGCCCAGATCTGTGCCTTGCCAAAATTTTTTCTCTGAGCTCCTTAGGCAGTTCCTTAGACCTCATGGGGGGGATTTACTAACGCACTTGCTCCACAATTCTGGTGGTTTTACGCCAAAAACAATGTCTAGAATGCCTTGCACCACAGTTATCAAGACCTTATCAAGCTTTTGGACCTTTTTTTCAAGATGGGATCAGAGTGTACATTAATGAGAAACAAAAAGAACTTTTTTGATCTTATTAATTGGCTGCAATGAAACAAATAGTGAAAAATGATCTGAATACTTTCCATACCCACAGCAAATTAGCCTTTGTGAAGCTTAATCAAATTAATTAGTTAAAAATATTGCACATTTTATAGTTCAACATCAAACTTTATTGGTTCTTGCATCGCATTACAGGATGTGATAAGGTATTATAGGTCTTGAAACAGTTAGGCTTGCGTATACACTCAGAATCTAGATATGAGCTTTTAGAGGATAATGTACATCGCATACAATGCACTTAATTAACTTCTAACAGTAATAATATAACATATTAACTTTGGACACATAAAAACTGGGGAGTAATTTACAGCTGACAAACACGACGATACAAACTAGGGTAACGGGTTTCAGAAGGGGATAGGGAAGGGTAGGGGGTATGGGAGGAGGATGATGGGTAGTTAAAGTATGTCTCATCCCGCGTCTACGCTTCAGATACATGTAGGTCGCCGCCTGCGGACAGCCAATCACGTAGGGCGGGCGTAGAGATGTAATGTATAGCAGTAAATCGTCCGCAAATAGAGACAATTTGTAGTGTCTCTCACCTACTAAAAGACCGCTGATATCGGGATTGGCTCTTAAAGCGTTTGCCAAGAGTTCCATTGCTAGTAAGTAAAGGAAGGGGGATAGGGGGCAACCCTGACGTGTCCCGTTTGTGATGCAGAGTGGGTTCGATAGTGTGCCATTAACTCTGACTAGAGCTGTCGGGTCACGATAGAGTGCTAATATGGCCTGTAGGGAAAAATATTGCACATTTTAATGATGTCTTAGTCCAAACAGGACAATATCTGATCGGTGGGGAGTAGAGATGAGCAGACTAGTTTCCTTTAGTGTTTGGGGGTTCGGATATACTACGCTTACCCAGACACATTGGGGCAGATTTACTTACCCGGTCCGTTCGCGATCCAGCGGCGCGTTCTCTGCGCTGGATTCGGGTCCGGCCAGGATTCACTAAGGTAGTTCCTCCACCGTCCACCAGGTGGTGCTACTGCGCTGAAAAGCATCTGAACGCACTGGAATTCACCGAGCCGGACCAAGTGAAGGTAAGCGCGTCCCAAGCGACACTTTTTTTGTTTTAAATGTGGCGGTTTTTCCGAATCCGTCGAGTTTTCGCTCAGCCATGCCCCCCAATTTCCGTCACGTGCATGCCGGCGCCGATGCGCCAAAATCCGATCACGTGCGCCAAAATCCAGGGGCAATTCAGGGAAAATCGGCGCAAATCGGAAATATTCGGGTAACACGTCGGGAAAACGCGAATCGGGCCCTTAGTAAATGACCCCCATTGACACCTTTTGCTACTAGCCATGGCTGTGATTGGCCAAGGGGAGAAATCTGGCCAATCATAGCCATGGCTAGGGGTGTTAATTTACCTATTGGCTGTTCAGCAGCCAATCTAGCAATATATCGGAGGGACCACCCGAACCCTGAACGGAAGCTTTGGGTCTGCTCCTCTCTAGTGAGGAGCACAATGTTGCCTTCTCATGCTTAGATATTGATGATATTGAGGGCAGGTCTTCAATATCAAATCACAGACAACCTTTCTGAAGCCCGTCTGAGCACCCATACAAAATTATGTGTATTTTGGACGTGTTCTGTCCATTTTTTCAGCAGAAAGTCCACTTTCAGTTCTATGGGCTCATGATGGTCTCTATGGGCTCAAGCAGGTCTCTATGGGCTCATGCAGGCGGCTGTCTATTCCTCAGTCCGATTGGATGAGCTGACCTCTTCAAAAGACAAAGCAGGTCTTATTCCTGCCCGGTATTGCGTCTCGGGCAGTCTATTATTATTACAGATGACAACTGGCCACAAACAATGTTGTTTTCAGCAGAAGAACTGCCTAGGTTTGTGTGCCGGAGAGCTAAAACTAAGTAAACACAGCTTAAGAGCTTTATATGGGATCATGATGTTTATACGGCACAATGTGAGGCAACGTGGTAAGATTTTATTTGTTAACCAGAAGAAATCTCATGTATAATATGGAGGTTACACATAGGGAGGTACATAACATCAATAACATGGGTGGTTTCATGATTTTACAAAAATAAAATATACCATTTGTAGAAAGTGATAGCTCATAAATATGGGGAATTCTACAGAAAATACATCATTATAACTTCAACTCAGAAAAATCAATAAGGATAACCCAAAATCTGCACATCGAGAAATGCAAGAAATGAAAGAATTCCAAAAATGTCTATTTCCACCTCCGATGTGGTCAGAGTTATGGAAATAGCCAAATGTTGCTGTTGATTCCTCTGAGTTGTGTTGAGTTATACAAAATAGCATAGCCAAAGGGGCAGCATAGAACTACAATGTTTACTGTCTCTGTAACTCCGAGCCCCCACGGTGTAGTGGAGACCGGGCTTTTCTCACCTAAACCAGAAACAACCAATATGTCAATACCCCTAACATAACCTGTCATCATCAACGAATGAAGATGAAATAGAAACTAGTCTTTTCAGAATGTGCGGTTTATAAATTACATCTACCACGAGCTTGAAAGATTGTAACCAAAGCACACTGGTGTGTCCTGCTTTGGCAGGATGCACTCTTCTTTTAGCTTCTTATGCCCGTGATTTTACAAAAAAAGGCTTTGAAAATTATGCAAATTAGCCCTAACCCTCAGGCATCATCATTTGCATAATTTAATTTTTTGTTAAAACAAGAGTATAAGAAGCAAAAAGAAGAGCGGATCCTGCCAGAGGGGGCACACACCAGTATGTCAGTGTACTTAGTTTACAATCCTTCATCCTGGTGGTAGATGCCCTTTAAGCATCCATTTAGTGTCATACAAAATCCAAAAAGTGTTGCCTAGAAATCTCTTGTGTGAACAGAACAAAATGTACTGTATCTTGTCTTAAATCCTTGATGATAATACAGGCAGTCCCCAGATTACGTGGTTCCTCTTTTTGGTTGGTAAGGAGTGGACATTTTGGATTGGTTTCTCTTTCAATCCATCGGGATCGTATTGAAGCTTATCTCATCGTATAGGTCCAATAGTTTGACCATTAGTGAACAAGTAAATGAAATCCCTGGCAACTGACCAAAGTGGCCAAGTAGTAGCACAGAAGATACCCAGACTGGGAGTCATCAGAGGACTCACATTGGCTCTCATGTGCTATCAAAAATAAAACTGGTCTTGCAAGACAAGAATGGACCCATTGATTGTGTATTTGTAATCGATCCAATTATAAATAGTCCCAGCATAATATAGTGTGTCAGCCAAATAGCTCCTCATAGTTGTCTCAGGCAGGACACTATCATATATATTAACTTCACACATTTCACCTACAAAGGCTTCATTAACGTTAAACCCACCGCCAAAGATGCCCTGTTTCTGCCCAAGGACAACACTCATCTGAGGTCCTATCGGAGCTCTGGTTTTGGTAACTCTTCTAGGGTAACGCTTGCCATTGAGCAACAGTTGGAGCAGTCCCGTCTTAGAGTCCCAAGTTACACAAATTAGTTTCCACCGGAAAACATCAGGATCCACCTTGAAGTAAGTATCTTCATTATTTATGGAGATCAAAAATTTGTCTGGAGGCATCGGGTAAATAAGGAAGGCTTTGTTGTATTCAGGGGTAGCTAAGGAAAGAAGGGAATGCGGTTTGGTAAGGCCACTGAAGGAGCGCATGCATACTGTGATTTGTTTTGCAACTATATTCTTAGCCTTCAGAGTCACGTAGTCGGTGCTTTCTTCCTCCGGGAAAAGCAGCATTGTTTTAAAACTTGCTGATAAAGGAAAAAAATTGTCAAAATTGTAACTAGTCATCATCATCATAGTCATGGTCAACATCATCATCATTGTCATGGTCAACATCATCATAATAGTCATGGTCAACACCATCATAATAGCCATGGTCAACATCATCATCATAGTCATGGCTAACATCATCATCATAGTCATGGTCAACATCATCCTCATTGTCATGGTCAACATCATCATCATAGTCATGGTCAACATCATCATCATAGTCATAGTCAACATCATCCTCATTGTCATGGTCAACATCATCATCAATATCTTCATCCTTATCATTATCATTTTTATTAACATACTCCTCCTCATTATCATATTTCCCAAATCTTAGCCATAATATATCCTTGAGGACACTAAAACTAATGAATTCTATGGTGGCCTAGATATAGTACCTTATACCACCATACACCTTGGTACAGAGAAAGCTAAAATTAACCCCATAAAGCAGATGCCAATTGGCCCAAATTAAAAAAAAAAAATAATTCTTGACCCCAAACATGACTAAAACCCCGGATCACCGTACCATCAAGAAAATTAAGTTGATATTCTCTGTGGCTGGGAGAGCAATCCTGCTGCTCTTACAGTAAATAATTCTGGTGTAGAGCACCGAGTGTACAGTATGTGATGGATTATTTAAGGTGTTTGGTTTTCTAGAAGAAATTTCTAGAGGAGCTGGATTTGTTACACAATTTTAAAAAATAGCTGACGTAGTACCTCCTAGTCTACCTCCTCTGGTGCTTCCACTCCTGGGCTTAGTGGTCACTAAATGCCATTTGACCATTTAGTGCAGAAGTAGTCAGGTACTGAATAAATGTGACATCAATAGATCCAGTCCTTACAGGACCAGAAAAACCAGAAGGCACTGCTAGAGCCATGTGGTCCCCTGGAGAGCCGTATTACTGTGGAGAGGTCATTAGGAGCACCTGTACTGTAAGACCTGACCAAACACATTTCTGGGTACGTAAAATCTTTGAAAATTACAGGTTTATGTATACGCATTGTCCCTAAAACTGAAATGGATGACGATTAGGTGTAAAGTAGTTTTTAATTTAATTAATTTAAGTCTTAGGGGACACCGCGTATACAAAAACCTGTAATTTTCACAGATTTCACACACCCATTTGCTATTCTGTCGGCTATACACTGACAGACACAGGTTACACTGCAGCCCCCTAATTCAGAGACTACAAAAACTCTTCCCTACGCAAGGTTAAGGTACACCCCTTTGCCTCCTAGGGCGCCACGTAATATTATTTTTTAAACCAAACACATTTTTACCACACTACTGTGATGGGTGCACCAAAGCCAGTGTCAGACTGGTCCACCAAAGAACCAGAGGATCCTCCAGTGTGCCTAGACTGGTCAGACAGAAGACATCCAAATTTGAAGGCTACTAGGGTTTATTTCTTGGGGGTTGATGAAGGGTGGGTCCCCAGGATAATTTTATCTTGTGAGCCCAAGAAACCCCCGTGTGACACTGACTATGGCTGTTTTGATGGCGGTGCTTGTAGGACACAAAAGGCAGTAATGATATTGTCTGGGGTATCTTTATCTTCTGAGCACTAACTGTACTAATTTCCTTTAGGTGGTAACTATAGATATGGGAGCACCTTAGAGAGCAAATTTGGGGCCAATTTCAGGGCAGGTAAAAGGATTGTACTATTAAATAAAATATAGGATGAGAAGCCTCTGTCAGGGCTGGGTATAGTGCCAGAGGGGATGGGTGCATGTAAAGCGAAAAGTCGCAAATTTGCAAAAGGAGTGTACATTTTCTTTGTAAGAAATGTTTTAGCTGGAAGAATTGTTCAAGACAGTCTTGGGTGAAGGGAAAAAAAAGAGGAAATACATCAGAGGAGATGCCACAAAGGAGTCATTGGATGTAACTTTATCATAATCACTGTCTACAGTGTCAGCATTGTGGGCATCTATTAGTATGTGGTCAATTAATGGTGGTATCATGGTGGTCCATAACCTAATTTATGGTAGCACATGTTCATTCCTGGGTAAGGCAGAGGACAATACAGAAGCCCAACATATGAGATAATACAGGCTACTGGTTTGCTCACCGGATTAAGAGTAGGAACATCTCACTCTACAACTGAAGTAGTAGAACCGGTACAACTGAAGCTACATCATCTTCTCAGCAGACTGTGGTAGGAACGAGTGTCGGACTGGCCCACCAGAGTGCCAGAGGATCCTCCGGTGGGCTTTGGCTCCACCCAATACTGAACCCCAGAGGTCCATCAGAAAACACCACAATTTGGAGGCTTCTAGAGTATATTTCCTGGGGGATAACGAAGAATGGGCCCCCAAATTGATTTTCTCTGGTGGGCCAAAGGAAACCCAGTCCGACACTGGTAGGAGCTTTAAGAATAGAGGAAGTACTATATACCAGTTTCAAACCAGAACCCTATACTCCCAAGCACAGGAACTGATGGATACTGGTTTGCTCACCAGAGTTAGAGAATAGGAACATCTCACCCAACAACTACAGTAGAAGCCCTATATGGAAGTACGAGTTTAGAAGTATGATACAATTTTAAAACCAAAACCCAGTACTCCCAAGCTCAGGAAGTGATGAAGGCTACTGGTTTGCTCACCAGATTAAAAGAATAGGAACATCTCACCCAACAACCACATGTTGTAGAAGCCACATCATTTTCTCAAAAGACCGTAGTAGGAGATATGAGAAAAGAGGAAGTACTAAGTGTGTAGAAGTACAATACCATTTTCAAACCACCAACCCTATACTCCCAAATTTAGAAGGATGCTGATTTTCTCTCCAGATTAAGAGAATAGGAACATTTTACCCAACAACTACAGTAGAAGCTGCATCATCTGCTCAGCAGAGTGTAGTAGGAGCTATGAGAATAGAGGTAGTACTAGTTATGTAGAAGTATGATACCATCTCCAACTACAACCCTATTCTCCCAACCACTCCAGAATTGTCTGGGCCATCCTGGATTTGGTGGTCTGTCCAGCGATCCGAGCTGCAGGAGGTCCTGTAGGCTCTCTATTTGCAGCCACAGGATAAAGGTAGAGTTGAACACAATGGTAAAACATCCCCTCATTGTAGAGACTGGCCTGTAATATCATATACTATATCATATATAATATTACACTGTTATAGAGAAGACATGTAGTGATAGAAGTCACCTACCTCTTGCCACATGACATCCAGCCAACATGAAAAAGAAAGTGACGAGACCCTTCATCTACAAAACACAATCACATCTATCTCTGTATTATACTGGAAATGACACATTATATAATAATAATAATACAAGATCGGTTCCATAGGTCTGTTCTTAAGTTGAATTTGTATGTAAGTCAAAACTGTATATTTTATAATTGTAGATCCAGACCATTTTTTTTTTTTGCCCCAGTGACAATTGGAGTTTCAAAATTTTTTGCTATAATTGGACCAAGGATTATCAATAAAGCTTCATTACAGACACCTTACAGCTGATCATTGCAGCCCGGGGCTATAGTAACATCCAGAGAGCTTCTCCAGACGTCACAGGGAGCAGAGGGGTCCGTCTGTAACTAGGGGTCGTCTGTAAGTCGGGTGTCCTTAAGTAGGAGACCGCCTGTAATAACAATCTCTATCTATATAGCACCATTGTATTCCGTAGCGCTTTACTAATGATATATTCTACCATGGATTTGCTCTATTTGTCTTTCTTAAATTGTTGTCAAATATTGGGAAAAATTTCACAGCATCTCAACACATTACATGCAATACTCAAATACACAAAAAAAAAATAACAAAAACAATGCAATAACATCATAGAAAACACATAAAAACAAAGAGTTATGCGTCTTAATATACAGTCGTACCTTGTCCTCTCCTTCTATGTGAGTGGTCACTACAGTATACGGACCCTGCTACTTATATCCAGGGCATATCCTGAGATTATGCCGTCCTCGGCACTTTTACATAATCTGTTGTTTCGAATCAGCCAACCAAATTCCCATCTACATTGTGTCCATTGTGTCCAGATCATTAATCTATAATACTGGCACAAGCCCAGAGCATCTGTACACAATGTACATAGAACCATTATAAACACATTATACAGGGGGTGGCAAAAGTTTTCCTAATTTTTAAACTTTATAGACACAAACTTCAATATATTGTATTGATATTTGTTGTGAAATATTATCAAGCATTTGTGAAGAATGTGGAGAATGAATGTGCACATGTATTCAATGCTCCGTCTATTATGTAATGTCTCTAGTAGATTTGCACATCTAGGGTTGTTTTCCTGCATCAAGGTGTATAAAAAGGACATAGTAGAACTGGAACAGGTGCAGAGGAGAGCAAAGGGGAATAGGGGGACAAGATTACAATGATAGATGAATAAACTTGGGGTTATTCAGATTAGAAAAAAGGCGGCTGAGGGGAGACCTCATTATAATATACAATTACCGACGGACAGGACAAGGATCTCTGCAAAGATCTTTTTATACCTCGGCCTGTGACCAGGACAAGGGGGCATCCTCTAAGCCTAGAGGAGAGGCAATTTTACCATCACCATAGACAGGGGGCATCCTCTAAGCCTAGAGGAGAGGAGGTTCTACCATCACCATAGACAGGGGGCATCCTCTAAGCCTAGAGGAGAGGAGGTTCTACCATCACCATAGACAGGGGGCATCCTCTACACCTAGAGGAGAGGAGGTTCTACCATCAACATAGACAGGGGCATCCTCTACACCTAAAGGAGAGGCGGTTCTACTATCACCATAGACAGGGGGCATCCTCTACACCTAGAGGAGAGGAGGTTCTATTATCACCATAGACAGTGGGCATCCTCTACGCCTAGAGGAGAGGAGGTTCTACCATCACCATAGACAGGGGGCATCCTCTACACCTAGAGGAGAGGCGGTTCTACCATCACCATAGACAGGGGGCATCCTCTACACCTAGAGAAGAGGCGGCTCTACCATCACCATAGACAGGGGGCATCCTCTATGTCTAGAGGAGAGGAGGTTCTGCCATTACCATAGACAGGGGGTATCCTCTACACCTATAGGAGAGGAGGTTCTACCATCACCCCAGACAAGGGGCATCCTCTACACCTAGAGGAGAGGTGGTCCTACCATACACATAGACACGAGACATCCCCTACACCTAGAGGAGAGGTGGTTCTACCATCACCATAGACAGGAGGCTTCCTCTACACCTAGAGGAGAGGTGGTTCTACCATTGCCATAGACAGGGGGCATCCTCTACACCTAGAGGAGAGGTGGTTCTACCATTGCCATAGACAGGGAGCATCCTCTCCACCTAGAGGAAAGGCAGTTCTACTATCACCATAGACAGGGGGCATCCTATACAACTAGAGGAGAGGAGGTTCTACCATCCCCATAGACAGGGGGCATCCTATACACCTAAAGGAGAGGTGGTTCTATCATCACTATAGACAAGGGGCATCCTCTATTTGTAGAAAAGAGTAGGTTCTACCATCCCCATAGACAGGGGGCATCCTATACAGCTAGAGAGGAGGTTCTACTATCACCATAGACAGGGGGCATCCTATACACCTAAAGCAGAGGTGGTTCTATCACGACCATACACAAGGGGCATCCTCTGGGTCTAGAGGAGAATAGGTTCTACCATCACCTTAGACATAGGAATCATCTACACCTAGAGGCGAGGCAGTTCTACCTTCACCATCGACAGGGGGCATCCTATACACTTAGAAGAGAGGTTGTGCTACTATCACCATAGACAGAGGGCTTCCTCTACACCTAGAGGAGAGGAGGATCTACCATCACCATAGACAGGGGGCATCCTCTACACCTATAGTAGAGGAGGTTCTACCATCACCATAGACAGGGAGCATCCTCTACACCTAGAGGAGAGGAGGTTCTACCATCACCATAGACAGGGGGCATCCTCTACACCTGGAGGAGAGGAGGTTCTACCATCACCATAGACAGGGGGCATCCTCTACACCTAGAGGAGAGGTGGTTCTACCATCACCATAGACAGGGGGCATCCTCTACACCTAGAGGAGAGGAGGTTCTACCATCACCATAGACAGGGGGCATCCTCTACACCTAGAAGAGAGGCAGTTCTACCATCACCATAGACAGTGGGCATCCTCTGCACCTAGAGGAGAGGAGGTTCTACCATTACCATAGACAGGGGGCATCCTCTACACCTAGTTGAGAGGCGGTTCTACCATCACCATAGACAAGGGGCATCCTCTACACCTAGAGGAGAGGCGGTTCTACCATCCCCATAGACAGGGGATATCCTATACAACTAGAGGAGAGGAGGTTCTACTATCACCATAGACAGAGGGCATCCTATACACCTAAAGCAGAGGTGGTTCTATCACTACCATAGACAAGGGGCATCCTCTACGTCTAGAGGAGAGGAGGTTCTATCATCACCTTAGACATAGGAATCATCTACACCTAGAGGAGAGGCGGTTCTACCTTCACCTTCGACAAGGGGCATCCTATACACTTAGAAGAGAGGTTGTGCTACTATCACCATAGACAGAGGGCTTCCTCTACACCTAGAAGAGAGGAGGCTTTACCATCATCATAGACAGGGGGCATCCTCTACACCTAGAGGAGTGGCGGTTCTACCATCACCATAGTCAAAGGTCATCCTCTACACCTAGAAGAGAGGTTGTTCCACCATCACCATAGACATAAAATATTAATAAATAGCACCAGCTGGTTCCATGACTGATAAAGTGAAGATCATATTTTGAGCTGACTCCATTCAATGTAATTGTAATTTGTTTTTAGGTGAAATATTTTTTCATGCAACTTAAGGAAAACAGATGGACGGGACCTTCCTCTAGCAGGATATTAGTAAAGATAATGAGAGTACAAACAAGAGTATCTGTGTCATTTATGGGAACTTTTAACAACTTTGTTCTGATCTTTGACATTTCTCACCAAGGCACACGCGGTGGGTAGGGAACAGACAACAGGATGCTGCACTTGTTTTTTATGTCGTACTAAGGTCAAAGGGCCTAGACGTTGGTGGCGACCAGCCAATTCTCATGGAGAAGTCGTTTACAAACCAGGAACTGAGGAGAAGTTGTGTGCTCCATGGTTCATGGTTCTACTGTTCATTACAAGACACCAACACAGGTAACGATATAGCAGCACAGGCCCTGCTTCACTATTCGGATCAGAACTATGTATAAGATGAGCTATTTAGAAGTAAATTTGCTTTTGGCCCAAATAATGTTGAATACACAACAGTTATTTTCTTTTACTTTTGTTCTGGTGTCAAAAGTGATTAAAGTTGACTAAGGGCGACCCAGTTCTATTCCCTCCAGCCTGCTCTTGGTTCTCCCCTTGCATCCTGGCCATATGGGTTATACATATATTTCAGGGCCAGTACCATTACTTCCAATGTTCCCTCATCTGATCACTGCATTCCCAGGTAGACAAGAGGCACCTTGTTGGGTACCTGAGCATTAAAGGGAACCTGTCACCAGGAATGTCATTTTTAGCTGGTGACAGGTTCCAATCGCCTATTCTGTGCTAATTTTAAAAATGCCTTTGTCAGCATTCGGAATCATTTCAGTAGTGGTTGTTCAGTAGTATAAAAGTTTATTTCACATAACCTGTCTCCCTAACAGCAGGGTGTGGAGAGTTCTGGGCGGGATGGAGGGTTAGCTGCATCCTGTGTGTGCCTGTGTCAGTCTCCTTTCCTCCACACTCATCCTGCTCCCTCCCCACTTCCTGTCATGTGCATTGAGCAGGCCATTGATTGATTCCCCATGCCGATACTTGCCACATGCTGCTGGCTGCAAGCCAAGTCATGTGAAATAAACTTTTAGAAAATACTTCAGTGATTCAAAATGCTGACAAAGATATTTTTAAAATCAGCATAGCATGGGCTATTGGAACCTGTCAGTAGCTAAAAATCACATTTGCAGATGACAGTTTTGGGGTCACTAGTGCTAAATATAAAAATCGGCTGTCTGAATCTGTATGTTAGGCAATGGCTCTTCAAATAAGGCCCCATGCAGACAAACATGGGGGGGGACCAGTATTATCGCTCCGCATTGATGCCTATGATTCCCAGTCATGGTGCAGCGAGCAGATGTTGTGCACGGAAAAATATAGGACATGGGTCGAGCTGCACTATCCGAGGAAACAGCATTGAGTATACAAACATATGAAAATATCTCATCTCATTCTATTATATTTGATATGTATTTGTCATAAACTTCTCTACTCCCTCCTCTACAGGAAATAACATTCTCAGGAAGCAACTTTCACCATCAGACACTTGAGGAAATATCTGAGAAACAAGAACAGGAACTCTGGGTCTTTTTTTTATCTACGTCTTTTCAATGTTCTCATGATAAATGTAAGAGTTCCAGTCACAAGTTTCATTGTTTTCCCTACATTGACTTCCCCGTGGGAAAAATAAATTTTGAGCTCCACAACCTCCACTGCTCACTAATCGCAATAAAACACGTAAATGGTGTCCCTCCTGCCAGCTGTCTCACCCCATTACCGTATGACCGACTCCCATAAACAATGCCAGCTGATGCCTCCCATAACTGTGCCAGGAGACCAACTCTGCAATACAATTCCACCAGACTGATTTCCATAAGCCATTCTAGCTGTAAACACCTTCAACTATCCAGCTGGCCACCTACCACCTCAATGCCCACCAACCATCTGACATAAACAAAGTGAGTGTTTCTCATAAGCATCGCCAGTGAATGCCTCCCGTAGACAATGCCAGCAGACAGATTCCCATAAGCAATGCCAACTTATGGCTCCAATAACCAATGCCAGCTGAACTCCTCCCATATAAACTACCGGCTAACCACCTCCCACAACAAAGCCAACCAGCTGCCTCCAGTAGTGGATTATAATACAGAGAGTTTGGGCGGTAGCCCGGGGCCAAAGCCTTCTAGAGGGCCCATGGTCACCCAAACCATCCACCAAATTTTAGACCAAGCAGGATCTTTACCCATGAAATCCTTATAGATCTGTTCCTGCTCTCATTACACATGTGCGTATTCATACAGCCCAGGGCCCATATTATTCTTTTAGTTTGTATACAGTCTATACAGCAATTGCTCGCACTTGCGATTATTTGCCCAAAACCGCCATTGGTGTGAAGGGGGGGAAGCTGTCGGTCGAGTGGAGGGCTCGGCCGACCGATTGTGGGCCGGCGCGGGGCGTTACTGTCTCTGCACCGGCGGACTCGCTGCTTCCGGTGACTTTTCACAGGGCTTGGCGAAGAATAAACACAGCAGTCGATCCTGTTGTATCGCGCTGTGAAAATGCAGCGGCTGGAAAATATCCCCCTATGTATCAGAATTAAAAGGGAACCCACCAAGGCATCTATTCAGAACTATGGGGCTCATTTAGTAAGGGTCCGCGTACCACATTTTTGTTGGGTTTCCCGATGATTTCCGTATTGCGCCTCATTTAACAGGGGTTTTTGGCGCATGCAATTGGATTTTGGCACATCGGCGCCGGCTTTCACATGACACAAATCAGGGGGCGGGCCGTCGGACGATCTGACGGATTAAGACAACGCGCGGGATATAACATTCAAATTGTGTCGCAAGCCATGCACTCACATACACTGGGAAGAAGAAGGTGAACTCCGGCGGACCTCAGTGGGGAAGTGACAGATGCAGGAACAAGTGCAGTTTTTATGAACCTTAAAAGAAATACTACAATATCTGAGAAAATCTAATATAGATACATCAATGAATAAAGAACACATCAAAATATGTCTATGCAATAGCCTCAACCTAATCCCCAAAAAATAAAATAATCTTATTTCCCAGCATTTTAAGAAAACATTAGTTTTCATGAAGGGAATTAGTTGTTATTATTATTTTGGTATTATCTAATTTATTGAAGCCAGGATACTGTTAGTTTTACAGCGAGGAATCCACAGTTAATTATATGACGTTTCGGTCAAAGCATCAACCTTCTTCAGACACGGATAGCAGAGCAGATTACGACAGTACAGAATCATCTGCTCTCATTTGACTTCTTCACTCTGCAATCGTGTCTGAAGAAGGTCTCTTTGTTGACCAAAACTTGGATTGCACAATTTTGGAATAAAAGTGTTTGAGTGCTGAGTTGCGTATCTGGAGTGATATCCTACTTGGGCGCCCCTTATCTACAAGGAGTGATGTGTGTTCTACATAAATTGATTAAAAATGCAATTTCATAAAACTGAGGAAAGACATGAAGCCCACTGAGTCCCATTGAATGCTTTAGGCTGGTTGACGTGATGGATGGAAGCCAGAGAGAAGAGCAGAGTTGCAGTTAAGTTACGTTTGGCGAGAGCCAGGCTGCCTCATAACATGGACCCGAAAACTCTCTGATATTTGAGAGTTGGTTCTGCTATTGTTTTTGCTAGAATATTTTCACTAGCAGTGAAGTCCCTAAAGGTGTAAAGTCCTCTGTATTTCCTTTTTCCTTAGTGTTGAGTGGACTGAGCCACCTAGTTCAGTTTCATATCAAACTTTGGGGGTTCGGTATCTTGGCTGGGGCCTGGTTCGGCTCAATCCCCCACCACTAAACAGCCGCAATAGGTACCGGCAAGGTTGACAGCATAATTTAAATTACCCAAGGCCACATGTCCCAGCCCTTACTCATCCGATATGAAGATCCTCCCCAAAATGGCACCACGCACGTGTCCACATGTAATTTAAACAGCTTTTTAAAAATTTGGGTGTGCCTAACTTACCCGAACCCGAATTTCAATGGGTCTGCTCATCACTACTTTCGATATGTCCAGAAGGAATTGCAGTGGATTAAGGCAGTAGTTTCCAATGAAGAAAAGTAACATAGTAACACAGTTTATACGGTTGAAAAAAGACACTTGTCCATCAAGATCAATAGTTCTCATAGTAAAAAACCCTGTCGCCTCCGGTGATTAAACCTTGATTTCTCCCCTTGTCTTGTGATTTGATTTAATCTAATACAACTTACCACCATATTTTTTGTATGGACCATTCATATATTTATATAAATTAATCATGTCCCCTCGTAGTCGTCTCTTTTCCAGACTAAATAAGTCAAGTTGTTTTAATCTTTCCTCATAACTGAGACCCTCCATACCCCTTATCATTTGTGTGGCTCTACATTGAACCCTCTCCAGCTCCAGGGCATCCTTTTTATGGACCGGTGCCCAGAATTGGAGAGCATATTCCAGGTGAGGCCAAACCAATGCCTTGTAAATAAGTTAACTATGAGACAGAGCCTCAAATTTGATAAAATTGAGACAGTGAATAAAAAGAGAAAAGCTGGAAAAAAATACACATACACAGAGTCTCCTTGATCCTTCATTTGGCACACCGGGGACTTCATTATAGTCACCCAGAACCCAAATACTAACTGACCAGGGGTGTCCAGAGGAGAAGTCAACTTCATCCGTTCCATATCTTATGTTGCAGTAGCCACGGCCCAAGAATAGTTTGGCAGAACCTGGTGGAGAACCACCTAGGCCAGTGATGGCAAACCTTTTAGACACCGAGGGCCCAAACTACAACAAAGACCCACGTATTTTTCGCAAAGTGCCGATGCGTCAATTTAAGCAGTAACTTATTACTCCCTGCTCGGTCATATGTTTAAATTGTATAGGCACCTGAGGACACCAATACAGTAGAAAGAAGGTGTAGATCATTGTAGCTTCCTTCTAGGGTCCTGGGCTGCCTGGGACTGCAAGAGGCCTTGAGTCTGGTCTGGCGAACTCTGCCCAGGGGTGATGGCGCAGGTGCCCATAGAGAGGGCTCCGAGTGCCACCTCTGGCACCTGTGCCATAGGTTCGCCACCACTGACCTAGGCCATCATCATCTCAAGAGTGCTGCACATTCACTTAGGTAATGCAATGATATCAATACAGAAGTAGGAGGAGATCAACAAACAATACATTGCCATGACATAAGCAATAACATATGTATACATTATATAGCCTCACAGGGATAAGGGTCAGAATAAGGTTTTATGATGACATTTCCAACAATAGTATAACGTAAAGCCTTCCAGTCAATGATGTTACCACTCATTTCTTCAGCGGCAAAATAATCCATCATGTCCTCATCAGTCAGCGCTTTATCCCACATATTAACATCCGTTATTTCTCCCACAAAAGACTGGGATTTGTTGAATCCTCCACCATATGAATCTTGCTCCTCACCAATGATGATTATTGGGTTAGCCTTGATCTCTGTAACGGATATCTTGCGTTTGTCGTATTTTCGTTGGTTGATAAACACCACCGCCCCCGAAGACCTCCAAGACGCACAAATACTTGTCCATTCTTTGAAATCATTGTCCTGCAGATCATAATACTGCTCTACAGCGTTGACTGTTAGTTTAAATTGCTTTCTTTTAATGGAATAATTATACAAACGAAAAGTATTTGGTAGTTTGGGAGTGGCCAATGAGAACAAGGAATATTGCCGGGTCAGATCTGAGTGTAATCTCATGCAGACAGTCGCCTCTCTAAATGGACCTTTACCATCTGGAAATATCTGGACATATGTGTGAGACGACTCTTCTGGGAAAGCAAATAATTTCTCTCTCATATCTGTGTAGGAATAGAAAGTAAAAGAATCAGTTCTTAATCAGTTCTTCTATTAGTTGGAATTAAGAATAGCTACAAAAAATCATCTCCTGTTATGGAAAAGTCAACATTAACTAGATTAGAAAATAACAACTCAAAGTGCCTCCTACTTTTGAAGTCTACATCATGTTCCAAATTATTACGCAACATTATATTTTTCCCTGATTTTACTAAATGGTCAATGCAAATGACAGTCAGTGTAATAAAAATTACCCGTTAAGAGTATAAATTAAAATTTTTTTTAACAAACCTGCCAGTGAGGACAGGATATTCTTCAAAATTTAAAAAAAACAAACTCACAATGCACATTTCCAAATTATTAGGCACAGCAGAGTTTCCAAACATTTTATAGGTTGTAAAGAACTGAAAATGGTTATTTGCAGCATAAGGAGGTCACATTCACTGAAATCAAAAGCAATATTAATCCAAAACATCCTACAGTAACAGGCCAAGTTATATGTCACATAGGACCTTCTGTGATATCCCCTTCACAATTTTTGTGTTCATTGAACTTGTGAGTTTCCTCGAGAGTTTCTGATTTAATTTTTCTGCATGATGTCAGAATAACCTCCCAGAGCTGCTTTTCGATGTGAACAGCCTCCCACCCACATAGATCTTGATAATATGGTTAGGGTTAGTGTTAGGTTTAGTGGGCCCATACATACTGATAAGTGTCGTGCATCCCTGGATGGTGCAGATGGATGGAGAAGTGGATGGTTGGTGGATGGCCACCATGTCCCAACAAGGCGGCGATGTCAGAAAGGAGATGGAGGAGTCATGTTTTGGGCTGGAATCATGGTGAGAGAGCTGCTAGGCCCCTTTAGGGTTCCTGAAGGTGGGAAAAAGACCTCGGCTATGTATATGGAGTTTCATGACGGAATACTGTTGGGGGCATTTCATGGGGGGAAACTGTTGGGGGCAGTTCATGGGGGGAAGCACTGTTGGGGGCATTATATGGGGGGAGCACTGTTGGGGGAATTTTATGGGGCCTCCTCTGTGAACATTTCATGGGGCACTGCTGGGGGCATTTCACTAATGTGGGGAGCACTGTCAGGGGCATTTTATTAATGGGGGAGCACTGCTAGGGACATTTTATGGGTGGGGACATTTCATTTCATTGGGTGAGAGGATCTGATGGGGACATTTCATTGGGTGGGAGCACTGTCAGGGGCATTTTATTAATGGGGGAGCACTTCTAGGGACATTTTATGAGTGGGGACATTTCATTTAATTGGGTGAGAGGATCTGCTGGGGATGTTTTATTGTGTGGGGGAGCACTGCTGGGGATGTTTTATTGTGTGGGGGGGCACTGCTGGAGATGTTGCATTTGGTGGAGCGCTGCTGGGGACATTCCATTGGGGGGATCATTATAATGAGGGTATTATAATGTCCCCTTTTCTGTATCTGTCTTCTTATCAAAACATTATAAAAGGGCCACAGAAAAAGAGGCACTATAGAGGGGGGCTGCAGGAGAATGGGCATTTTAGACCAGGGGCTGCAGAACATGGGACATCATTTGGGTTGGGGTTAGAAATGGAGTATTTGTGGGGCACACAATGTTTTTCTTCCAATACCATGGTAAAAGGGTTACCCGGCCCCTAGAAAAACATTTTTTGGTCGGTCCCCAGATGCAAAGAGGTTGGGGAACACTGCTGTAGAGTTTCATGTAAGATCATTGGACGCTGTTATTTGTAGGTGGGATTATGAACAATGAAGGTGAAGGTGATCACTGCTCACTGTAAATAATTGTCATGGGGGAGAAAAATGACTGGGCATAAAAATTTACAAAAAGTTTTAAAAAACTTCTAATATTTATGGGCACCTTAAAGAATAGTTTTAAAGCCATTTTATGGTTTTCATATGTAACGATCAGTTAGAATTGTAAGAATTTCCAAACTACTCCGACACTAATGGAATATAAGAAAACGTCCACCTACCTTCCTGGCCCAAAACTCCTGAGATCCACAACAAGATCCAGACCAACATTTTCTTACTTTTCCCTGAATCTAATTAAGTAAAGAGTCTTGTTAAAGTCTAAACCAAACAAAGGACCGATGTAATCAGAGACTGGACTCGGACTTGTTACTAAGCCGGAGCTGATGGTTTCTGATGAAATATAGTTTCCTGATACTGACATTACAGATTAGTCAAGAGTTTTTACTTAAAGAGGAACAAATGGACCAATTTCCTTTCAATGAGATTCTGATAAGAAAAGTCTACGATAAGCATCACACTTGAATGTAGTATAATAATAATACGAGCTCTTCCCTGTACAATATCTACAGAAATGAGACCCTTCTGACTATCCACAGACTACTTCTCCTTCCAGTGCTGGACCATATACAGGGGTCCTGAGAGGTGGCCTCAAAATTGGGTTCACTGAAATGTTCACTGTACAGAGGAGACTCTGATGCTTAGAACTACCAACTGTGTTTTGGGCATTTCCTAAAAATTTGATCCAACAAGAGGCAAACCTTTACACATTATGAAAAATATTACAGGCGGTCCGCTACTTACGGACACCCGACTTACAGACGACCCCTAGTTAAAGACACACCCCTCTGCCCACTGTGACCTCTGGTGAAGCTCTCTGAATTCTTTATTATAGTCCCAGACTGCAATGATCAGCTGTAAGGTGTCTGTAATGAAGATTTATTGATAATCCTTGGTCCCATTACAGCCAAAAACTTTTAAACTCCAATTGTCACTGGGGCAAAAAAAATTTTTGTCTGGATCTACAATGATAAAGTATACAGTTTCGACTTACATACAAATTCAACTTAACAACAAACTTATGGAACCTATCTTGTATGTAACCCGGAGACTGCCTGTATCCAGAAGTTGGTTGTTTTACACTTCAAAGGGGTTTTCCGGGAATCAAGTACGCTTACCCTTCTCGGGCTCTTGGTTCCAGTCCTGCCACAGTCCGACCTTTGACACTGACAGGTCAACCAAATATTGGAAATGTTCAGCCTCTTCAGATCTAATGACACAAGTAATGAGGAGGCCACTGATTGGTCAAAGCAGGTGTCATCCACAAAGTTGTCAAAAACTGAAAATGAAATGTGACATTTGAATCGGGTGTTGGACCAGGAAATTACACATTTTGTCTTCTAGTCCGATCCTCAGGATTTATGGAAACCCCTGTGGTGTGGTATATAGCATGCAGGTTATTTTTAAATACCGGCAAGCTGTCAATTTGTGACTTACAAGGATTGTAAGTCAAGCACACTGACATACAGGTGTGTGCCCCCTCTGGTAGGATCTTCTCTTCTTCTAGCTTCTTGTGCTGTAAAAGGCTTTAAAACTTATGCAAATGAGCCTGAGGGGCTCTGGGCTCCTTAGATGTTTATGGAGCCTGGAACCCCTCATTTGCATAAGTTTCAAAGCCTTTTTTTCTTAAAAGCAAGGGCACAGTAAGATTAAAGAAGAGCAGATCATGCCAGAGGGGGTACACACCAGTACATCAGTGTGCTTGGTTTACAATTCTTCAGAATTGGTGGTAGATCTCCTTTAATCTCCAAGTTGAAACACTCCCTTCATATTTACGGCATTCTACTGATGTCGATAAAACACAAACCATTGAGAGATAATAACATTCTTATGACAAGCGATGCTACGCAAACACTTACATGAGGAAAAAATACAGAAAAATCACATGGAATGTAATAGTCAATCATAATGACAATAACACGTTTCAAATAAAACGAAGTAAGAAAAGTGGTGGAACAGTAAAAACAGGAGTAATAAAGATGTCTCCCCAAGAGGTTATAAGTATTCACATATAAAAAATATGATATAATACAATAATACACCTCTCATGAGAGGAAAAAGTGCAAACCTTGAATCTAAAGTTCCAAAAACTTGCTCAAAACAATCAGGTAATCACCAAGAGTAAGAGAGGGCAGGCCGCCCCTTCTGTGGTCTGTATCCAGGGGCGGGCCCAGGGTTGTAGGTGGTGGACCCTGCATATTTTTTTTTCTGGTATGAATGGAAAGTAACTTTTCTTTACATCAAAATCTATAGGGGAACAGAAGAATTTCATGCTAAGCTTCCATTTAGAATTTCCGTTGCATTTTCCGTTGCGTTTCATTTCTGTTTAAAGCTCTGAGGGAAGATGTGAACTGGACCAAAGAGTAACAAAAGATTCCACAGAGCTGTCACCCTAGTGTGGTCAGTTTTTTTTCCCTCATGTTTTTTTGAGGAAGAAGCTCAGAGCCATAAAAATTTGACACAACAAGGATGACGTTAGGACTACAAAAACGGACATTTGGATAACATAAGGACTGAAATGTGACCAAACTCGTGCAATCATGGTCAATGAAAATCAGAGTATGCGAGCAACTTGCCTTTGACTCAACGCTAAGAGGGTTGAGATGATGACCTGGGAATTGCCGAAGCAGCCGAGCTGTCTGTTTTTCCAACTCCATTAGAAGCGTATAGGAAATCTGGGACAGTAGACTATGCTGTTCCTGTGAAGGTGCTGTTGTACCCTGTTCCCAGTTTTCCTATCTACTTTGAGGGAGTTATGGAAACAGTTTATCTCAGGCAGCTTACCTGCTCCTGCATCTCTCATGTTGCACATTCAGGAAGCAATCAAAGAGGGGCCCCACAGGAACAGAGCTTACAAACCCTCTTAGCGCCTTCCTGACCATAGCGATATCGATCAGGACTGTGTGCATCTTTTAGGAGCTCACAGCCCTGATCACTAGACGCAGGTAGTTGTGTTTCCATTGCCTCCAACCTTTGAGTGACCCAGGCGCCTGAGTCATAGAGAGGAGGCATTAGTTGGAGCCCTGGAAGAGAAGAGGAACACAGAGGAGGCTACAGGGAGTATAAGAAGGTTAGTATAAATAAAAAAAATAAAAAGAATGTGTGCTGGGGGCTATCTATATACACTGAGTGGACATGTGCATAATCCGGGGGCTATGTGCTCACACTGGGGGCTTTGTTAATTTGGAGGGGGCTATGTGCATGATGGAGGGCTATATGCATACAGAGGGGGTTATCTGCATGCTGAGAGGGTTCTTTGCGGGAGGGGGGCTATCTGTATGTTGAGGAGGCATGTGCTGGTGGCTATCTATATGTGGAGGAGGCATGTGCTGGGGGCTATCTGTATGTGGAGGAGGCATGTGCTGGGGCTATCTATATACTGAGGGAGCATGTGCAGTGCTGCGGCTAACTATATACTGAGGGAGCATGTTCTGGGGCAGGGGCGTCGCTAGGTCAAAAGATCCGGGGCCTGTGCCCCGGATCTTTTGCCTCGTGCCCCGAATGTCCCGGGTCAGCAAGACACTCCTCTAGCTGCCCGGGCAGATTTCCCCACTCGGTACCCTGTAATGGTGAACAGAACCGTCGGCTCCGTTCTCCACTACAGGGAGCAGGGACGCGGTCACCCAGCGTCTCCTACTTCAAGCAGTTCAGTACAGCTGCTGGGAGCAGGAGACGCCGGCTGATGACGTCACCTCAGTGCTGCAGTGAACAGCGACAAGCTGGAGGAGACTGAGTTGAGTATAAGTGTTTTTTTTTGTTTATTATGCGGTGGGGCAGGGAAGAGAGGCACATTGAGGAGACTTGGTCCCTTGGGGGACATTGCTGATGGCACTGGGGGACAATAGAGGGGACTCTGGGGACAAAACAGGAGGCTCTGGGAACAATACAGGGGACTGTTCGGAGAATACAGGGGGACTGTGGGGGGACTTCTTTAAGAGGCAGCTTTTTTGTCCCGGAGGGCTCTTGCTAGGAATTTACCTGGTTTATTGCTCCAGAGATAACATGTCTTTGCGCAGATTTGTTGAATTCTTTTTTGTTTGGTTTCTAGAATTGTGCTAATTTCGTGCCTAATTAATGTGAGTTCCCTTTGGGTAGATAATAGTTGAGACTGCTTGTGTTTATTTTCGAGGGACTGGAGTTTGTTTAATAATGTCTGTAATTTGAGTTCTGCTTTTCTTTTTATGCGTGATCCATGTTTGATCAAGATTCCTCTAAGGGATCCTTTCAATGTCTCCCAATGAATCGTGGGCGAAGATTTATCCTGTTTGTGATCTTTATTGAATTTGTCTACCTCTTGTTTGAGTTCAGCGAGGCAGTCTGGGTTTTTTAGAAGACTTTCATTTAGTCTCCAGTTGTATGAAGATCGTTTTTGTTGTGGTAAGCTGAGGGAGCAAAAAACTGGTGCATGGTCCGAGAGATAGATTGATCCTATTTTGGAGGTTTGAGTTATGGATAATAAGTTGTGGTGTATGAAAATGTAGTCCAATCTACTGTAGGAGTTATGTGGGTTTGAAAAGAAAGTGTAGTCTTTGGTATCTGGGTTTAGTATTCTCCATATATCGCATAGTTGCATTTTTTGCAACTCTTTTCTTATTTTGTTTAGTTTATTTATAGGAGATAGCGGATTTCCCGGTGGAGGTATCGATAATTGGATTGATTGCTGTGTTAAAATCTCCTGTCAGGATTAGGGAGCCCCTCGAGAACGCACATAGGTCGTCTAATACATTGGTTAGGAAGTTTGCTTGGTCGGAGTTTGGGGAATATATGTTTGCCAAAGTGAATAGGGAGCCCTGCACTTCGAATTTTAAGAACATGTATCTTGCTTTGTCATCCCTTTTAAGCTCAATTATTTTACTATGGATATTTTTGTGAATAAAGATCGAAACTCCTTTTGATTTTCCTTCAGGATTTGTGCAGTGGAGGGCTGTTGGAAAATACCTATTTTTGAAGTTTGGGACATGGTTTGTTTTAAAATGTGTTTCTTGAATGCACAAGATGTGCACTTTTTGCCTGTGCATTGAGTAAAGGATTTGAGACCTTTTTTCTGGCTGGTTAAGACCTTTAGCATTTAGGGTTGCTATTTTTAACGTGGAAGACATTGTTGAACTTGTCTATTTGTTATGCTAAGTTTGACTATAGAAAGATTTGGTGTTGCGTCTAGGATCGGAGGAAGGGTAGGTGGGGGTAAAAGTTTTAGGGTACCGGTCTGTTGTCAACAGTAAAACCGGGCTGTATCTGTATGTTTGTGCACTTAAGCAAGTATGATACCGTAATATCTTATTACGGTACGTCCTATTGGGGGTGTTGAGTTTTGAGTATGGTAATAGTTAGTCTATTTTTACTTTCTACTGTGTTTCTGTGTGTACGGAGATGGAAAGTCCGTTTGGGCCTGTGTGTGATAAATGACTTATGTTGTTTGTGTTGTGGGGTAATGTCTTAGTATGTTTATGTGACTAGTTCAGGTGCAGGGGAGTGCTTAAAATCATGGCGGCCTAGCAGATCCTGTTTTTATTTTGTAACTGGGTCTATGGCCCGGAGGCCTGAATTCTGTGGGGTGTTCTGTGTGGGGAACTGCGAGGTCGCCCTGGGCAGTTGTGTAGCTTAATTCTTTTGCACAATCTGCTGGTATATAGATCTTTTATACATTTTTAACATTAACAGTTAACATAACTTTTTGTCTTGAGACTGTCCAAATGTCTGGGTAAGGTTTTGGAACAGTTCTTGCTCATGACGACCCGGCAGATCCTGTTTATATTTTGTAACTGGGTCTATGGCCATAAGCCTGAATTCTGTGGGGTGTTCTGTGTGGGATACTGCGAGGTCGCCTTAGGCAGTTGTGTAGTTTAATTCTTCTGTGCAATCTATTAATATACAGTTCTTGCATACATTTTAACATTAATAGGTAACATAACCTTTTGTCTTGATATTATCCAGCTGTCTGGGTAAGGTTTTAGGGCAAATCTTTCCCCTGACAACCTAGCAGATCTTGGTTATATTTTGTATCTGAATCTATGGCCATGAGGCCTGAGTTCTGTAGGGTGCTCTGTGTGGGATACTGCGAGGTCGCCCAGGGCAGTTGTGTAGCTTATTTCTTTTAGACAACCTGCTGATATATAGTTCTTGCATACATTTTGACATTAACAATTAACTTAATCTTTTGTCTTAAGACTGTCCAAATGTCTGGGTAAAGTTTTAGAACAGTTCTTGCTCATGGCGACCTGGCAGATCCTGTTTATGTTTTGTGTATCTGTCCAGAGTTGGGAGCTCTGGATTCTGTGGAATGTTGCGTGTGGGATACTGCCAAGTCACCCTAAGCATCCATGTAGCAAAACAGTCTTAATCAAATTATTAAAATGTAATATTTGCAAACATTTTTAACAGTGGTGATTAAGGTAATTAAAGAAGAGAAGAGAAGAGTAAGAAATAAGAAACCATGACCTGAGAGCATCGTGATTCCTGTACAAAGTTGAAGAAAGTCTCAGGGTTCTTGTGATCTTTCGTCATGAGACTGTCTCCTCAGTGTTCTTTGTCTTTGCGGTCGGGGTGTGTTCATCCTGGAATTGGGGTTTTAATTCCAGGAGGTTGTTCTAGTTGCTTGTCTCGGACCTTGATCATGGAAAGGGTCGTCCCAATCAGGCAGTGTGATTGGGGGGAGGTTGAGTTCCTCTAAGAACGTTGTTAGCTCTTCTGGGTGAGTTAGTGTCATTTGCTTATTACCACTTTTCACATGGAGGGCGAAGGGGAATCCCCATCTATAGATGATGTTTCTGCTTTGCAGTATTGAAAGAAGCGGTCGTAATATTGCTCTTTGTCTTAATGTTCTTCTTGAAAGGTCTGGAAATAGTGAAATTCTGGCTCCATCAAAGTCAATTTCTCCTTTAATGCGTGCTTTGGACATTATTTGCTCTTTGAGATTGTAATGATGAATCCGGCATATTATGTCACGTGGTTTCGTCGGGTCTGTGCTTTTTGCTCTCAGTGCTCTGTGAGCCCTGTCAATTTCTATGGTAGTATCAATTGGGCGTTCCAGTAGGATATTGAATATTCCTGTGAGGGTAGGTATTATATCTGGAGCATGCGTTGCTTCTGGAAGGCCTCTGATTCTTATGTTATTTCTTCTATTCCTGTTTTCTAAATCATCTATTTGGGCCGCTAGATGGCGCTGTTGGCTCTCTTGAGAGTTGGCTGTAGCTTGTAAGTTTAGTAATGTTGATGAGACTTCAGATTTGAAGGTTTCTAGTTCTTCAACTCTGTCTTGAAGAAGAGAGATATCAGTTTGTACTTTTTGTAAATCCTGTCTCCATGCACCTTTTAACTCAGTAGCCATACTTTCCATGTCCTTTTTAGATGGTAGTAGCGCCAGGAGAGCTTGGAGTTCAGGGTGATCTCTTAAGGCTAGTGCAGCTTCTTCTGGTGGAGGTAAATTTGAGAGGTTGTTAGGGTGTAAGTTATGCGAGGTGGAAGTACCCTGCACTTTTTGAGAGGCGTATGGATCATTCTGTGGACTAGCGGCTTGTTTTTCTTTGCAACGGTATGGGGCCGTGTTCTTTTCAGAGCCCTCAGGTGCATAGGCTCCTGGAACCCAAACCGTGTGCGCTGGGATGGAGGGTCTTTTGTTTTGCCCCAGGTTTGGAGCTCATATCTTTTTTAATGTTGCTGCCACGCTCCTGGTGTTTCTGTGGAGGGGCCATTTCGTATTGACTCCTCTCAATCGGAGTATTATTTATGCTGGGGGGGGGGGGGGGTTTGTTCTTTCGTTGCCCTCTTCTGGTGGTGGAGGGTTCCTGCCCCGATTTCTGTGTGGCTAGTGGGGTGGTCGGGGTATTTTCTTTACCCAGGGGCGAGCAGGAGGATCGGGACTCACCCTTTGGCTGGTTCTTTCTGCCTTTTCTTAAGCAGGGTTCCGGTGTTGAGGAGTCCGTTACAGCGCGTGTCCTGCTGCCGGCGCGCCTCCGACCGCGTTCTGCGATCTGGCGCGAGAGACTCCCGGAGGACGGGGAGCGATCCTGGAGGAGGAGGTCACTGGGTGCAGGGTGTCACACACTTGGGTGCTGCTGTGAGGGTTATTCTCATGCTGGAGTGTGGGAAAGAAGCAGAGAGGAGCTTGTAGCAGGATCACATGTAATTACCCCAATCTAACATTGCACCTAAACTGCGCCTAAACTGTGTTAAATTTAAATAAAAGTGATTAATAAGAGGCAGGAAATTAACTTATCACAGATGCGCAACTACTACACTAAGGGGCACAAAAGTGTGGCCCATTATTGACTAGCCGCCATTTTGATAGATTCATCAAAAAAGATTTTCATTCGATTCAGCGCCTAAAAAATGCCAGATTCATATCATATCTACGAACCAACGAAAAGATTTTCTCATCTCTACTCAAAAGAAGTTCCACTTCTTCATTTCCACGTTTCTATTTAAGTCTCATCTTCAGAGATTCTGATTTAGCAAATATTTGCACTTCCCATAAGTGGATCTTTTTAATAGATTTTAATTTTGTACCAATCTGCTGCTATTTCACTAATGGGCAGAAAATTTGCATAGTCGTCCCAGTGATATTAGGAAACTTTGATACAAATCTTTTTGGAGAAAAATGTTTCTTTTGAGTTTTTGTCTCCAATCTACTAATGTCACTTTCTCTATGAAGTTTGGCTTTAGATGGGGTTCCCATTTCCAAATTCAGCAAGAGAAAGACATAGGGATGCCACTCCCTCTCGATTCGGGTTACTGCAACATTCGGTGGCAGAACCGGAAACATCCATGAATAACACGGGAATGGTTGTGCATCGGGATGGTAAAGACTATGGTGGTGCTCTGCAAGGGGCAGCAATATCGACGTCCAAAGCAGAAGAGAAAGATGAAGCACCCATCGATGCCGTCAAGTTCTGATAGCTTTATTCAGATCACAGGATACATGGAAACAGGATGCAGCAAGTGCAACATCCCGCACCGGGGCCTGACCTTTTTGGACTTGTGGGCAGCTGGATTCGCCCAATACCTAAGTGGCTGGTCTGAGTACGGCCTTGTGCTCGTCTGGGTTACAGTCCCTTAGTACAGGTGGAACAGGCCTCGTCCATGTTGGGCAGGTATCTGACGGGTGATTTGCAAGAAAGGAGGTAGATGCCGCTGATGGTATGGAAGCAGTTCTCCCTGGGGCACTATGTATGTGAGGATCCATGGATAGATGGGAGAGGGGATGCCCATGATGGTATGCGGCTTCCAGTGATCACACTGAGACAATGGGTATAAACATTGACTTATGGCTCCTTTATTGTAGAACATGCAAAGGCAACAGATCAAGATAACAATTCAATAGGTCCCAGGTCGCTGGTTGGATGTATCTGGCAAAGGATGCTCACAGCCTGGTTTAGGTAGCTTCAGGCAGGAGAGGTGATGAGCGGCCACGCCACGTATCTTGCAAAGTATGAGACAAGTCCTATACTTTGCTGCACATCCGCCTGACGTGGCCACTGTGAGGCTGTGCCCTGGAGCCATAGGAGTCTATGGGGGCCATGATCTGGTTGCAGATCATGTGACCAGATCATGGCCCCAAAAGATGCCATGTGAATGAGCCCTCACATCCCCAGACTCTCATCAAAAAACTCTCACTGGACTGGCCTAGAACTTTCCAGCCAGCAGGGGCTTTATTAACTTCCTCTAGAGGGCGGGGAGTTCAAAGGTTATCCAACCAGGACCTTTGTACAATATGTAACCAACATAACATTCTATTGGTCACAGTACAAACATATTCCTTCCAGGCAGGTAGAGAACAGCTGCAATACCGGATATAGAAAGCAGATGGCAACATAACTAAGGAATGAAAATATATATTAAGGGCAACATACATGTTCTTTAAGGTAACTTCCTATTAAACCACAAAGATTATAGGATTAGTTCTAAATAATTCTTCCACATCTTGGAAGTGGATACATTTCATGACGTAACCCGTCCGGCGGGCCGTTACATGAGTGGCTAGAAAACAGACCGTTTTAATTAGTGAAGAAAGCTTCTCTATGGAGAGGGAAGGGGAAGGACTAAACATATCATTTCCAAGAAGACTCCTGGCTGTACTGGCTCCAAAGCTGCTTTTTCTCAACACTCAGCAAAGTGGCTGATACTCACATAGTGATATTTCAGATTTTCTTGTTCAATAAATTAGTAAAAATATCTACATTTCTGTTTTTTTTCTGTCTAGATGGGGACAGAGGGTACATTACTGAGCAAAAAAAAAAAAAAACTTTTAGATCCTACCAACAGACTGCAACGAAACAAAGAGTGAAAGATTTAAAGGAGTCTTAAACGTTCTGTACCCACAGTAGATTGTAGGTGTCTGTGTATAGACTGGTGGGGGTGCTGTATCCAGACTGTGGGGCTCTATATAAACTGTATATATGTGCATAAAATTAATAATAATAAAAATGAATTAGGTGGTCCTGTATGGAAGCATTGTTATCCAGGTGACATAAGACTGTAAGTGACTTTGGCATTTTTAGGGGCATAGTGTGGAAATGTGCTTGCGGGAGCTGAAGACATCTGATGGTTGATTCAGCAGTGATAAGTGATTGCCAACAGAAGTTGTGATGAAGTCCTCTTCCTGATGAAACAGTACTGTAAGGTACTAGATGCCCCTAATGTCTGTGTCACTGACTGATAATAATGTGTGACACAACATCATCATGTGTAGTGTCAGTCATTAGTAATGGTGTCAGCATTTCTTAACAGGGTGTAGGAACTTTTTAATATTTGTCTGTAAATTCAGTGAGACAAAAAAAGCAGGTGATCGGAGGTAGGCTGCTGGGGTAGGGGGAAGGGCAGCAATTATGTTTTTGCCTCAGGTCTCCAAAAAGACTAGAATTAGGTATGCGCAAGCTAAGCCGTGTCACTCCAGCACACATTCGAATGACTGGAAGTAGCTCTGCAGTAACCTGGACTGACCACTACACAGAGAAAGGAGCTGTCTGCTTCTAATGAAAATGGGGCTCCTGGGCCATAAAGCTCCACTGATTGATCACCAAATCTATGGAAAAGAGAGACTCCGCAACCATGAGAGTATAATGCAGGTGGTATGGTCAAAGTTTGTTGTCTTGTAACCCTTGGAGTAACATGAAAATCAATATCTCAAAATATAACCATGTTAAGGTCAACTATACAAGGCTTTCTAAAGGGTCGGACATTGACATGTAGATAGCACAACAGAGGTAGTACATAGCTGTGATACAGTACATACAATAGTGTGGGAAGACCCCATAAACATTATAAAGCCATACAAGGATATGGATCTGCATAAGGTCGTATCTGGACATTTCCAGAAATATTAAATTTTAAGGTCTTCCAGTCAATGATATTTCCACTCATTTCTTCAGCAGCAAAATAATCCATCATGTCCTCATCAGTCAGCGATTTATCCCACACATTAACATCTGTAATTTCTCCTACAAAGGACTGGGATTGTTTGAACTCATTACATGAATTTCTCCCCTGACCGATAACAATGGTCGGGTCCCCGATGATCTCTTCACTTGATTCTATGTCCATTTTGTATTTCTTTTCGTTGACCCACACCACCAAGGCGGAAGAGCTCCACGATACACAAAGACTTGTCCATTCTAGGAAATTATGGACCTGCAGATCATAATACTGCTGCCTATTATTGACCAATAGGAGTAACTGATTATTAGATCTCGGATAATAGAAGAGGAGTACGGCGCGGCATGTGACTGATGTAGCCAATAAGAACAAGGGATAGGCTCGGGTCAGGTCGGAGTGGAATCTCATGCAGACAGTGGCCTCTGTAAATGGACCTTTAAGATCTCCAAATATTTGAACATATGAGGTGGACGACTCTTCTGGGAAAGCAAATAATTTCTCTCTCATGTCTGTGTAAGAATAGAAAGAAATAAAACAACATTATAATATTACATGTTACATAAAGGCTTTAGAAACCCAGTAATGTATATGGGGACTTTAATGTTCAGGACCCTGATCCCTGATTATCCAAAGTAAAAGGTGTTTCCTTATTTGGAGGACTCAAAATGTCTTCCATCCTACATCCTTCTAAAAATTGTTCCCCTCACATCCCCATAAAATTAACTTTATCTGGCATACAGTAGAAGTTGGAGGTGGCATGTTCCAGGCACCTCCCCATGCTTAATCCTCATTCAGAACTTCATGTCATGTGACTCGGGTGATTTCATCCAAGGTCCCTTACCCACTAACATTTAAAAAATATACCCCATGTGTGTATCTGATCACATGGGATCACAGCATGCCCCCATGAAGTTCTACTCATCCCCATCTTCCATGAAGAAATGCTGTGATTTTGTTGTATAATCAGATAAATACATGGGGTAGTTTTGCTAATGTTAATGGGTAAAAAACCTTAGATGACATCACCCTGGTCACATGACATTCAGTGCTGAATGTTGACAAGGAGACATGTGGCATGGGAAGGAGCTGTTGGAAGAAGTAAACACACCCCTACAACTCACTACTAGATCTGGCTGTATGCCAGGTAAGACAACAAAGTTGATTTTATGGGAATGTTTTTATAGAATGTGAGGGAAGCAATTTTTAGCTAAAATAAGGGTGGCATTTGGTTAATAGGGCTCTATGGTAACCTGTCACCACATGTGTTGATGGAATGTAAAAGGTTCCCTTTAATAGGCATGGCAACATTCTTCATTAGGCCTGTGGGACCACTGCTAATTAAGTTACTTTGTAGATCTCTATGTGTTTTAGTAGTGAAGACCCACAGCAATAAGCTTATCTTGTGAGAACCTACATAACTGATAGATGGTAACCAAAATGAGTTTATTGCGTTGTTATTTTGCACTTCTTGATGGCTTTCTTCTTCTGTATGTCTGTAAAATCCATTACTAATTCTCTCTCCTATTACACATACAAAACAACTCAAGAGGTGTAATTCACTTTTCGAACTGAGAACACATGCTCAGGCAAATGTGAATTTGCTGTTGAGACCAAAGAAGCAAACAAAATTTCTGAATCCCATGATATGGGTGAAGAATGGAGGTCAAAGTCTACACCAAAGAGAAGTGATGGGGTAATCCCTTTTCCAAAGGCACAAATACATGTCCATTTAGTCGGAGACTATTTCAGGCATTTGGCCTTTGATAGACATTTGTTGGACTTTTTAGGAGAATCACCCACCATACGTGGCTGGAAGTCAATAGGTAAACCATGACTAGGGACAACTACTTATATCTAAGAACATATTGGGGTGCATTTACACTAACCCGGTCCTGTCGCCATCCCCGATCCGGACAGTCCGACGAAGATCAAGTCTGGCGCAATTCACCAACATCATGCGCCTGAGATCCTGCATGTGTCGCTTCCCCGCTGAGGTCCGCCGGAGTTCACTTTCTTCTTCCCGGTGTATGTGAGTGCATGTCTTGCGACACAATTTGCGATGTTAAATCCCGCGCATTGTCCGAATCCGTTGGATCGTCCGACGGCCAGTCCCCAGATTTGTGTCATGTTAAAGCCGGCGCCGATGCACCAAAATCCGATCGCATGTGCCAAAAAACCCCTGTTAAATGCAGAGCAACACGGAAATCGTCGGGCAATCCGACGAAAATATGGTCCGCGGACCCTTAGTAAATGAGTCCCATTGCCTTTATTCTTCACAGGGGGGTGCACACTCCCCTCCGGATGTATCTTATTACATTCCTCTACCTCCGTTGATAACTCAGTCCAGGTTATATGCCTACATTCAGCTGTCCCTTAATTCCTTAGATGAAGCACTCCCAAAAAGTAGTCCTGTTCATAGTAGAGGGTAGATAAGGCTGAAAAACATGCAGGTCTATCAAGTCGAACCTAAAAGATGACTGCTGGTTTTCTTTCACTTACTATGGGTGATTCTCCAAGAGAACTACCAAAGACAAAGAACCTTAAAGATGTTTTGATATCTTTATGTGCCTCATCTTTCCTTAGTTATTGACTCAGTTCTGATGACTGTGAACTTCATTATGATACTGAAGAGCTTTGTTGTGATATAACTCATCACATGCATACTTGGCTGGACATATGAAACTATGAGAAACTATAAAAACTATGAAAAATGAGATGATGTCTACCTACCTTCATGGCCCAAGACCACTGAGATCCAAAACAACAACCAAAGCAACATCTTCTCAATATCCTTCGCAAGTGATAGTATCAGGACATTTCACATTGACGTCTTCAACAAATCCAGCTGTAAGGTAGATTCTACCTGCCCTGGTCTTGACTATCTATTAACTAGACTGAAGTTGATGTTATTCTAATGAAATATCATTTCCTCCTGCCAGTATCACGGTTGAGTCACAAAACTTCTGCTTTCTCAATTCTCCACTTCCGTTGTGGTTCTGCAAATTGTGAGAAAAATTCTAACAAGACGAGGTGATATGACAAAAACTAAGGGGCTACAACAACCTGGCAAATATCAGTTGACCAAGGAAGAGCTTAGTCTTGAAGGCTGAAATCAAGTCCTGTTACGTGAGGATACTGAAGGTAAATGGGGAGTGCATAATCACATATTACAAAAGTCATGTAGTAACTTTATATTTTTTGGCAATAAAATATCTAACAATTAAAGGAATGTAAGCAGCAGATCATCCTGAATACTCTCCAAGTGTGTAGAGGTGAAGGGAAATTTATTCTATAACTAAGTTCTGTAACTTGTAATGAAGGAATTAGGAGTAGGAAATACAAACTGGACAATGAGCCCTAAATTCAAGCCCCCCAAAAGGCCCAACCTATTTGCATCATATACCTTATTCGGTCCTGGACAACTTGTAGATGGCCCTCTTCTATGCCAAAGAGCAAAAATGTCATAAGACAAAGAACATGAACAGAGGACAATAGTTGACAAACAGAGATCACAAAGAAGTACAAAATCACACATGCAGAAGAGTAGTCAGAATAGAGCCGAGATCAAATTACCAGGAATGGAGAAAACAAAGTCTTAATTGAGACTTAACAAAATACTTAGGGGAAACCAGAAACTTTTCCCCAGGAATGATTGGAACAGAGCTCTGTCCAGTCACAGTCACATTTGTTAACTGTTGCTGCACCATAGAAAGAGGACAACGCTGACACTGATGTTAACTAGTTTAGAGCTAAAGAGTTCTGAAAACAGTTCAGTCTCTTCTGCTGTTCTGTTGGGAATAATAAGCCCTTCTCAACATAAAGAGGAACAAAGTGATGGATTTATGCTAATAATAGTCAAATATACAGTGCAAGTCATGAAAGAAAACTATTATTAAGTCATACGATCAATAGAGGCTCAGAACTTGTAGATCTGGATCCTCAGAAAAAGATATGTATCAGGGCTGCCACCGACCATGTGATCATATAATGATATATAACTAAAAAAATAAAAGATGCAAGAAAAGGCCAATGTATACAAATCAACAATATTTATGAATTCATATTTAAAATTCCAAAATTAAAAATGGGACACATCTACATTTAAAAACAATTAAAAATATACCAATATAGAGCACAACATAATCCCCATTTCGGGAGGGACCAACTGGCCCTTACCCCCAAGGTTTACAACCTCCCCCCACACATACACAAAGTCCTATGCCCAAGGTATCTTACAAATAAATATACAAGTGTATACAAAGCTCGACACCTATTATATACGGAAAGTAATAAAGATAACCACAATATCACAAGTGGAAATAGGTGAATAGAAGCAGATGACTCAATGAAGGCAGGACAGTCCCCCAGTCTCAGTTACATGACGTAACACTTTGGGTTTCTTTCCAAACCCCCCTGTTCCCATGTCCTGCCTTTATTGAGTCACCTGCTCTATGCACTGTGGAACCCGTAGAGTAACGAGTGAAAAAATTATAAGACAATGCGCTCCAGTGATGTAGTTGGGGTTCCCTAGACTGATTACCATCATTTTTATAACTCTATATTGTTATAATAAAAGAACCTCAACCTGCTGCGGTCAAATCTGACAGTTCTGCCCCCCCCCATATCATCCAGGTAGGAGCCCTCATCATCCAGTTAGCCTCCATACCATACAGCTAGCAGCACTCATCATCCAGTTAGCCTCCATATCATCCAGTTAGCCCCCCCCCCCTTATCATCCAGTTACATGGCAGATGGTGGGCTATATGGAAAGGTACATGGCAGATGGTGGGCTACATGGGAAAGTACATGGCAGATGGTGGGCTACATGGGAAAGTACATGGCAGATGGTGGGCTACATGGAAAAGTACATGGCAGATGGTGGGCTACATGGAAAGGTACATGGCAGATGGTGGGCTACATGGGAAGGTACATGGCAGGTGGTGGGTTACATGGGAAGGTACATGGCAGATGGTGGGTTACAGGATAAGGTACATGGCAGATGGTGGGTTACATGGGAAAGTACATGGCAGATGGTGGGCTACATGGGAAAGTACATGGCAGATGGTGGGCTACATGGAAAGGTACATGGCAGATGGTGGGCTACATGGGAAGGTACATGGCAGATGGTGGGCTACATGGGAAGGTACATGGCAGACCAATGTGTGAGAGGCGGGGACTCACATTACACCAGCCCCCAACGTGTGAGAGGCGGAGACTTAAATTACATCAGCCCCCGAAGAGAACACAAAACTACTACTTCCATGTTGTTGTTTCTGGCTTACACTGAATATAGTTTCTACATTAAAAATTTGATTCTTCCACCTCGGCCCTGGAGGTGAAAATACAGGGTCAACTTTAGATTTTTAAGACATAGTCATCATATTTGGTTTTCCATCCGATATGTATTTCTCAAGATATTCCCATTTTTAAACAATTTTTCCCCATATTGATTACAGCGCCAATCATCAATGAAAATGACAGGAACTGTAGTTCGAATAAATGCAATTTTCCCCGGGGAATCTGAAATAAAATATGGCGGCTCCCATTTAAGATTTAAAAGATGCTGACCACCCACCCCACGTCCAGGTAGCGGGGTTAGAGGGCAAAGTTTGATATCATTGGACAGAATTTAGAAAAATATTTCACACATATATTTTTAGTTTTTCAATCCAATGTGTATTTCGCAAGATATTCCACCGTCCCAACCTTGTTGTTACACCCTGTCTATACGGCACCAGTAGACTGGAGAGATCACTATACTATACTACAGTGTATGTAAGAATAAATATAATACCGTCATGGTCCTCTTCACACTTCTCTTCATACCTCTTCCTCCATCCTTTCTTATATGGCATGCTCCATGGTGGGTAGTCGTCTGAAAGAAAGCGTATTTTTATATATATGTATAACTAGCTGTAGGTCCTGGCGTTTCCCAGGATGGTAAATAACTCCTCTTAGCTATACCAAAATAGAATGGGTTAACACATTCTATTAGTTAGTCTTTCTGACTACATCTGACTGACTGTTTCTGTCTCTCTCTGACTGTCTCTCTGACTGTCTCTCTGACTGTCTCTCTGACTGTCTCTGACTGATGGCCTCTGATTTACTGTCTTTCTCTGACTGCCTATCTCTGTCTGTCTCTGACCATGTCTGACTGTCTCTAACTGTCTCTGACCGTTTCTGTCTGACTGTCTCTGACCGTATCTGTCTCTGAATGTGTCTGACCATCACTGACTGTCTCTGAATGACATTGGGGGTCATTTACTAAGGGCCCGATTCGCGTTTTCCCGACGTGTTACCCGAATATTTCCGATTTGCCCTGAATTGCCCCGGGATTTTGGCGCACGCGATCGGATTGTGGCGCATCGGCGCTGGCATGCACGCAACGGAAATCGGGGGGCGTGGCCGAACAAAAACCCGACGGATTCCGAAAAAAGCCGCATTTCGAAAAAAAAAGTGGCGCTTACCTTAACTCGGTCCGGCTTGGTGAAGATCAGTGCACTCCGGGGAACTCCAGCGCAGCAGCACCACCTGGTGGACGTCGGAGGAACTGCCTTAGTGAATCCCGGCCGGACCCGAATCCACCGCAGAGAACGCGCCGCTGGATCGTGAATGGACCGGGTAAGTAAATCTGCCCCATTGTCTCTGACTTTCCCTATCCATATTGCCTCACACATAAGCGTCTTATACTCTTTGCTTATGGTAATCAATCAAAGCTCAGAGCTCATATTAATGACCTGTGGCAAAATGTTAACCAATCATAACTCAACTTCTAGCTGCCACAGCAGACAATGGCTCCTGTATATGTTGGATAATTAGTGTATTTTGGAAAGCGCGTTTGGTGATTTTAAACGTGATAGTGCAGATTCCTTTAGCGTACATACACACACACACTCAGATTTATATATTGGGGACATTCATCATAGTCTTTTAGACTGTTTTTGCTGTTTTTTTGCACAGTTTTTTGGCGCAGTTAGTAAATTTGTCTCTAATTTGCAACTCTTTTGGGTGCAAGCAAAAGTTCGGCACTTAGTGGTTTTGAGTCTTATTGTACAGATCTGAGAATATTATCAGTCTCCATTTCCTGTACATTATATGAAAAAAGGCAAAGACTCATTTCAGCAAGAATTTTTTTTTATTTTTTTTTCCATATCTGTAACTTTTAGTCCCTGCATTTACAGCACAATGTGGTCCGGACATTGTACTTTTTTGTGCAAAAATGAAGCCCTGAACCTTCTGTCACCTTTTTTTCAATTTCGTTCCATTATTAGTCACAAATGAGATCTACTATGTAGGGGAATAATTAGAGACAAATTAGGCGCTAATGAATCGGACATGCGACAATTCCAAAGTGCATTTACTAAGGCGGAACTAGATCCATCATAGATCAGGAGCCAAAAAGAAGATCAAACCAGGCGCAAAAACAGGCGAACCTGAGGCCCCACTATGATTAATGTCCCCCTAGATGTATAGTGGAGCAGATCTGACCTGGTGCACAATTACTTTCTACAAGAAGTTACACAACAAAAAAGATACAAACCCTTGTCAAATGTGCACTAGTATAAAGTAGGGAGTAGTTAGCTGTGAGAGGGCAGGATCTGACTACACAGAGTTAATGGGGCAGATTTACTTACCCGGTCCATTCGCGATCCAGCGGCGCCTTCTCTGTGGTGGATTCGGGTCCGGCCGGGATTCATTAAGGAAGTTCCTCCGATGTCCACCAGGTGGCGCTGCTATGTGTGAGAGGCAGGGACTCACATTACACCATCCCCCAATGTGTGAGAGGCAGGGACTCACATTACATCCGCCCCTGATGTGAGATAGGCGGAGACTCACATAACACCAGCCCCCGATGTGTGAGATATGGGGACTCACATTAAACCAGCCCCCAACGTGTGAGAGGCGGGGGCTCACATTACACCAGCCCCTGATGTGTGAGAGGCGGGGGCTCACATTACACCATCCCCCAATGTGTGAGAGGCAGGGACTCACATTACACCCGCCCCCGATGTGAGATAGGCAGAGACTCACGTTACACCAGCCTCCGATGTGTGAGAGGAGGGGACTTACATTACACCAGCCCCCGATGTGTGAGATGCAGGGACTCACATTACACCAGCCCCCGATGTGTGAGAGGCGGGGACTCACATTACACCAGCCCCTGATGTGTGAGAGGTGGGGACTCACATTACACCATCCCCCAATGTGTGAGAGGCAGGGACTCACATTACATCCGCCCCTGATGTGAGATAGGCGGAGACTCACATAACACCAGCCCCCGATGTGTGAGATGTGGGGACTCACATCACACCAGCCCCCAACGTGTGAGAGGCGGGGGCTCACATTACACCAGCCCCCAACGTGTGAGAGGCGAGGACTCACATTACACCAGCCCCTGATGTGTGAGAGGCGGGGGCTCACATTACACCATCCCCCAATGGGTGAGAGGCAGGGACTCACATTACACCCGCCCCCGATGTGAGATAGGCGGAGACTCACGTTACACCAGCCTCCGATGTGTGAGAGGAGGGGACTTACATTACACCAGCCCCCGATGTGTGAGATGCAGGGACTCACATTACACCAGCCCCCGATGTGTGAGATGCAGGGACTCACATTACACCAGCCCCCGATGTGTGAGAGGCGGGGACTCACATTACACTAGCCTCCGATGTGTGAGAGGCGGGGACTCACATTACACCAGCCCCCAATGTGAGATAGGCGGAGACTCACATAACACCAGCCCGCGATGTGTGAGATGCAGGGACTCACATTACACCAGCCCCCAACGTGTGAGAGGCGGGGACTCACATTACACCAGCCCCCAACGTGTGAGAGGTGGAGACTTACATTACACCAGCCCCCGAAGAGAACACAAAACTACTACTTCCATGTTGTTGTTCCTGGCTTACACTGAATATAGTTTCTACATTAAAAATTTGATTCTCCCACCTCGCCCCTGGAGGTGAAAATACAGGGTCAACTTTAGATTTTTAAGACATAGTCATCACATTTGGTTTTCCATCCGATATGTATTTCTCAAGATATTCCCATTTTTAAACAATTTTTCCCCATATTGATTACAGCGCCAATCATCAATGAAAATGACAGGAACTGTAGTTTGAATAAATGCAATTTTCCCCTGGGGAATCCAAAATAAAATATGGCAGCTCCCAATTAAGATTTAAAAGATGCTGACCACCCACCCCACGTCCAGGTAGCGGGGTTAGAGGGCAAAGTTTGATATCATTGGACAGAATTTAGAAAAATATTTCACACATATATTTTTAGTTTTTCAATCCAATGTGTATTTCGCAAGATATTCCACCGTCCCAACCTTGTTGTTACACCCTGTCTATATGGCACCAGTAGATTGGAGAGATCACTATACTATACTACAGTGTATGTAAGAATAAATATAATACCGTCATGATCCTCTTCACACTTCTCTTCATACCTCTTCCTCCATCCTTTCTTATATGGCATGCTCCATGGTGGGTAGTCATCTGAAAGAAAGGGTATATTTATATATATGTATAACTAGCTGTAGGTCCTGGCGTTTCCCAGGATGGTAAATAACTCCTCTTAGCTATACCAAAATAGAATGGGTTAACACATTCTATTAGTTAGTCTTTCTGACTACATCTGACTCACTGTTTCTGTCTCTCTCTGACTGTCTCTCTGACTGTCTCTCTGACTGTCTCTCTGACTGTCTCTGACTGATGGCCTCTGATTTACTGTCTTTCTCTGACTGCCTATCTCTGTCTGTCTCTGACCATGTCTGACTGTCTCTAACTGTCTCTGACCGTTTCTGTCTGACTGTCTCTGACCGTATCTGTCTCTGAATGTGTCTGACCATCACTGACTGTCTCTGAATGACATTGGGGGTCATTAACTAAGGGCCCGATTCGCGTTTTCCCGCCGTGTTACCCGAATATTTCCGATTTGCCCTGAATTGCCCCGGGATTTTGGCGCACGTGATCGGATTGTGGCGCATCGCCGCTGGCATGCACGCAACGGAAATCGGGGGGGGGGGGGCGGGCGAACAAAAACCAGACGGATTCCGAAAAAAAGCGCATTTTAAAAAAAAAAGTGGCGCTTACCTTAACTCGGTCTGGCTTGGTGAAGATCAGTGCACTCCGGGGAACTCCACCGCAGCAGCGCCACCTGGTGGACGTCGGAGGAACTGCCTTAGTGAATCCCGGCCGGACCCGAATCCACCGCAGAGAACGCGCCGCTGGATCGTGAATGGACCGGGTAAGTAAATCTGCCCCATTTTTTTTTTTTTTAATGCGGCGGTTTTTCCGAATCCGTCGGGTTTTCGTTCGGCCACTCCCCCGATTTGCGCCGCGTGCATGCCGGCGCCGATGTGCCACAATCCGATCGCGTGCGCCAAAATCCCGGGGCAATACAGGGAAAATCGGCGCAAATCGGAAATATTCGGGTAAAACGTCGGGAAAATGAGAATCGGGCCCTTAGTAAATGACCCCCTTGTGTAGTCTGTAGCAATAGAAGCGCATGGAATGTACATGTATGTAAAGCAGCTAAAGTTGTACATTACCAAGTCTATGGTAGAAGAACGCTGCTCTGCCGCCATCTAGTGGCTATTTTGATAAACTACAAATTTAGTATGGAAAAGAAATAAATTACTTACTTACCATAGAACACGTCATGATAACCCTTGTCTTCCGGGTAATGTCGGTCATAGTCTGTGTACCAGTATTTTCTCCTCCATCTCTGTCCATCTTTATGATGATCCCCTGAAATGACATTGGGGCTAATTTATTAAGAGTCGCGCTACTCACTTTCATCAAACTTTGTGGCGTTTTTGGGGGTTTGCGCGGCTCGGGCAGGTATTTAACAGGTGTCTGCTGTGGGATTGTGTTACACTTTTTTTCACTGTTTTGTTTTTGCACCTCATTTGTCTTTGGTCGTTTTAGCTCTTTGTCAAATGCAGGGGTTTTTTTTATTTGCTAATTAAAAAAAAAGGCGCAATTTGTTGCGCAAATCATACTATTGCCATTCCCAAGCATGTTCAGGACTGGCGTGTTAATGCGCAATTATTTGTGCCCATAGTATATTAAATCGGGCACATACATCTGTAAAGAGGCGCGATGTAATGACAAATAGGACGCAACGACACACGGCAAATTGAGGCGTAACATGCCTAAAAAAACCCCGCAAAGTAGGCGGAAAACAGCCATTAAGCAGCAAAAAGGCGAAAAAACACCAACAGAAGGAAAAGATAAATGACCCCCATAATACTCATTCCATAATGCATTTCATTGTATTCCCGGCCTTGGGTTGGCGTGCACCCTCCCCCGCACCCCACCCATATTGGGGATTATAATTGTGCTGCTTGAAACTTTCTTTATGTAGATAGACAGGAGTGAATGTAAGAATGAATGTAATACCATCATGCTCCTCTTCACACTTCTCTTCATAACGCTTCCTCCATCCTTTCTTATAGGGTGTCCTCCATGGTGGATAGTCATCTGAAAGATCACATATATATAATGTACTCGCTGTCTTTCTCTCTATATCTGACTGTCTCTGTATCTCTTTGTCTCTGACTGACTGTCTCTGACCGTTTCTGTCTCTGACCATCTCTTTCAGTAACTGTCACTGACCTTTTCTGTCTCTGACCTTCTCTGTCTCTGACCATCTCTTTCAGTGACCATCTCTAACTGTCTCTTTCAGTAACTGTCACTGACCGTCTCTTTCGGTGACTGTCTCTGACCATCTCTTTCAGTGACTGTCTCTGACCATCTCTTTCAGTGACTGTCTCTGACCATCTCTTTCAGTGACTGTCTCTGACCATCTCTTTCAGTGACTGTCTCTGACCATCTCTTTCAGTGACTGTCCATGACCATCTCTGTAAGTGACTGTCCATGACCATCTCTTTCAGTGACTGTCTCTGACCGTCACTCACACATAAGTGTCTTATTCTCATTGCCTACAGTAACCAATCAAAGCTGAGAGCTCATATGGATGACCTGTGGCAAAACAGCAACCAATTATGGCTTAGCTTCCAACTGCCACAGTAGCAGCAGCAGATAATGGCCCCTGTGTATGGTGGTTAATAAGTGAATTTTGTAAAGCGTTGGGGGAAAAATTTGGCTCAAACCCTAATCTATGACATTCCCTGAGTCCCTGAGAGCGTCTGTGCAAAATTTGGTGATTGTAAATGTATTGGTGCAGATTCCTTTACCAGTCATACATACATACACATAAACACACATACATACACATACACACACATACATACACATACACACACATACATACACATACACACACATGCATACACATACACACACATGCATACACATACACACACATACATACACACACATACATACACATACACACACATACATACACATACATACACATACATACACATACACACACATACATACACATACACACACATGCATACACATACACACACATACATACACATACACACACATACATACACATACACACACATGCATACACATACACACACATGCATACACATACACACACATACATACACTCTCGAATAACGAGTACCCGAGCATTTTAGTGTTCGCTCATCTCTAGACACTACTATACTGGTTAGTATCCATATGAATTTCATGTGTCTGATCACATTTTTATTATCAATCTTGCTTTATTGAAAAAGTGTAACAATAACAAGAAAAAGCGTTACAATTGAATATATTTCTTGGTAAAGATATGATTAATCTTAAAGGTAAGTATAGTTTGGTCAAGATAACAGTAAAACATTAAGATTCATCACAATTATCAATCTTGTAAGATAAACCTGAATGGGATGGGGGAGAGGAGAGAATGTGCAGGTGGGGGAGAAGGATGGGGAATTTGTATTCTAATTTGTTGCATAGGTCTATTTATCGGTATGTAGGTTAATTACTTTGTATTTAGTCAGCTATGGTAAGGTATCTTGGGAAACTCATGAATGTAATCCATGGGGACCATATATTTGAGTATTTGTCTTGGGTTTCTTTGTTTTCTATTCTGAGCTCTTCCATTTTTTGTAAATACAATATCTCCTTAAACCAGTCAGTGATGGTCGGTCTTCTGTTTGTTTTCCAAAGTCTGGGTATCAGAGTACGTGCAGCTATTAAGAGAAAATTCGCTAATGTATGTTTGTTGTCCTTTCCTGACATATTGGATAAGGAGAGCAGTAGTCTGGATGGGTCATTGGGTATGTTGTGTCCTGTCAGGTCAGAGGTTATTTTGCAGACCGATTCCCAAAAGGGTTGGATTATAGGGCATTCCCACCAAATGTGTAGCATTGTTCCTGGAGCTCCTCTGCATCTCCAGCATTCGTTTGAACATGTCGGGTATATTTTAGCTAGTTTAGTTGGGACCCAGTACCACCTTGACATAATTTTATAATTTGTTTCTTGTGCTTTGGTGGAAATCGACATCTTATGCGTCTGATAAAAGGCCTTGTCCCAATTTATCGAGGTGAAGCTTTGGCCTAGTTCTTCCTCCCAAGCTTTGATAAAGTGGGGGGGTTCGTCCGCCCATTTGTCTAGGATAAGGCTATATATTTTTGAAATTGTGTGTGTGATGGAAGTTGGAGAGATACATAGGTCTTCGAATGGTGTTAGTTTTCTATGTAGGTTAAGTTTGTTTTTGGATTTGTGGTAGAAGTTGGATAGCTGCCTATAATCCCATTGGGTCTTTTGGTTACCTGGAGTATTTTTGGTAAGTTCATCAATGGTCTTAAGTGAGGTTGAGTCTAGGAAGCTCTTGAATCTCAGGGGGTTATTATCTTCTCTGAAGGGAAGAAGAAACTCCTTGCTGTTCCCCGGTGGAAAGTCTAAGTTATCTGATATAGGGGTGAGTGGGCCGTTGCTTTCGAAGAGCTTTGATGTGTCCGGGGGTTTATTCAGTGTTTTCAGAGTTTGGGCTGTTATGAATGAGTGCATTCAGTCGATGCGGTAGTGAGATTACACTTGGTGACCATGGGAGGCCCTGCAGAGGCCATTGAGATATTTGTTCCTCCAATTGAATCCAAGGCTTTGAGTTGTGATGATGTAAGTCGAGTATTCTCGCCAAGTTTGCTGCGTAGAAATAGCCTTTTAAATCTGGTAGACCCAGGCCGCCCTGTGATTTCCTGCGTATTAAAACATTTTTGGCTACTCTAGTGGAGGAGGGAGTCCATATGAAGTGGTTTATTGCTGAAGTTAGTTTATTGAAAAAGGTCTTTGGAAGTGAGAGAGGAATAGTTTGAAATAAGTATAGTATCTTTGGTAGTAGTGACATTTTGATACAGTTTACTCTTCCTAACCATGAGATTTTTTTTTCCCCCATTTTGTAAGGTCTGCTTGTGTTGCTACAAGTAAGTTTTTGTAATTGTGTTGGAATATTGTCTCAGTGTTTGCGGTGATTTGTACCCCTAGATATGTAAAGGATTCTTTTTTCCAGATGAATTGGAACTTGTTTTGGAGTGTTTTGAGAGTCTGATCACTCAAGTTGATGCCCATTGCTGTGCATTTGGATAAGTTGATTTTGTGGTTGCTGTAAAACCCGAATGTTTGGAATGTCTCCATTAATTTTGGTAATGTTTTCTCTGGGTTGGTTAGGTATATCAATACGTCGTCTGCATAGGCTGAGCAAACGTATGAGGTACTTCCAATTTTAATCCCTGTAATTTCAGGGTTACTTCTTATTGCGATAAGGAGGTGTTCAATGACAAGAGCGTAGAGTAGGGGTGATAAGGGGCATCCCTGTCTGGTCCCGTTGTTTATTGTGAAGGGGGCCGAGTATGAGCCGTTAATTTTGATTTGGGCTTTAGGGGTATTGTATAACGCTGAAATTTTATTGATCATGTTGTGTCCTAATCCTATTTGTTTTAGCGTCTCCATGAGGAATCCCCAATCTACCCGATCAAATGCCTTTTCAGCATCTAGTGCGAGGGTGAGAAAAGGCATAGCAGATTTGTTAGCATGGTGGATGAGTGAAAAAGTTTTCAGAGTATTGTCTCTAGCTTCCCTATTAGGGATAAAGCCCACCTGGTCTGGATGGATCAGAGACTCCATTAGTGGGGAGAGGCGTTTTGCTATTAATTTGGCGAATATTTTGGCGTCCGTGTTTATTGATGAAATGGGTCTGTAGCTTTGACAGAGTAACGGGTCTTTTCCTTCTTTTGGGATTACAGTGATGTGGGCATGTAGGAAGGCTTGTGGGAATTGGGTTGAGTCTGATACTGAGTTAAATCTTTTGAGTAAAGGTGGAGTGAGTTCTTCCAGTAGTGTTTTATAAAATATTGCAGTGTATCCGTCTGGTCCCGGGCTCTTACCGTTCGGGAGGGATTTTATGACTAGGTTTAGTTCCTCTGTGGTAAAAGGGGCTTCTAATTGTTCCTCGATTGCTTTAGTTATGGTAGGTAGGGGTGTATCTTTTATATATTGTGTCAGAGTTTTAGGAATTGACGGGGGTGTGAATGTTGTTGCGGGATTTGGTAAATTATATAGATTTTTATAATATTCGACAAAAGAGGAAGTTATCTCTTCAGATTTATGGACTGTGTTTCCTGTTTTCGTTTTTATGGCGGAGATATAAGAGGCAGCTTTTTTGTCCCGGAAGTAGTGATGTAATGATGGGTCAGTGTTATCTATATAGAGGTCATTGTACAGGGAGGGGGAGGAGATAAGCTGTGACATCATCTATTGTCAGTAGTGATGTAATGATAGGTCAGTGTTATCTATATAGAGGTCATTGTACAGGGAGGGGGAGGAGTAAGCTGTGACACCTCATCTATTGTCAGTAGTGATGTAATGATGGGTCAGTGTTATATATATAGAGTGTCATTGTACAGAAGGGGAGGATAAATCTGTGACATCTCTATGTAAGTAGTGATGTAATGATGGCACGTGTTATCTTTATAGAGGTCATTGTACAGGAAGGAGGGAGATAGCTGTGACATCATCTATTGTCAGTAAGTGATGTAAGGATGGGTCAGTGTTATCTATATGAGGTATTGTACAGGGAGGGGGAGGAGATAAGCTGTGACATTATCTATTGTCAGTATGATGTAATGATGGGTCATGTGTATCTATATAGAGGTCATTGTACAGGAAGGGGGAGGAGATAGGCTGATATCATCTATTGTCAGTGGATTGTATTATGGGTCAGTGTTTCCTATATAGAGGTCATTGTACAGGAAGGGGAGGAGATAAGCTTGACATCCATCTATTGTCCCTAGTGATGTAATATGTGGTCAGTGTGTATCTATATAGGTCATGTACAGGAAGGAGGATAAGCTGTTGACATCATCTACGTCAGTAGTGATGTAATGATGGGTCAGTGTTATATATAGAGGACATTGGTACATGGAGGGGAGATAAAGCTGTGCATCATCTACTTTCATAGTGATTTAATATGGTTCATGTTTATCTATATAGGTCATTGTACAGGGAGGGGAGGAGATAGCTGTGACATCATCTATTGTCGTAGTGATGTAATGATGGGTCAGTGTTATCTATATAGAGGTCATTGTACGGGAGGGGGCGGATGATAAGCTGGTGACATCATATTGTCAGTAGTGATGTATGATGGTCAGTGTTATCTATATAGAGGGTCATTGTACAGGGGGGGAGGAGATAAGCTGTGACATCATCTATTGTCAGTAGTGATGTAATGATGGTCAGTGTTATCTATATAAGGTCATTGTACAGGGAGGGGAGGAGATAAGCTGTGACACATCTATTGTCAGTAGGATGTAATGATGGGTCAGTGTTATCTATATAGGTTATTGTACAGGAAGGGGGAGGAGATAATGCTGTGATCATCTATTGTCAGTAGTGATGTAATATGGGTCAGTGTTTCTATATAGAGGTCATTGTACAGGGAGGGGAGGAGATAAGCTGTGCACTCATCATTGTCAGTAGTGATTGGTAATCTGGGTCATTGTTATCTATATAGAGGTCATTGTACAGGAGGAGGAGATAAGCTGTGACCATCATCTATTGTCCAGTAGTGATGTAATGATGGGTCAGTGTTATCTATATATAGGCATTGTACAGGAGGAGGAGATAGCTGTGACAATCATCTATGTCAGTAGTGATGTCAATGTTGGGTCAGTGTTTTATCTATATAGAGGCATTGTACAGGGAGGGGGAGGGATAAGCTGTGACATCATCTATTGTCCAGTAGTGATGTAATGATGGGTCAGTGTTATCTATATAGGGCATTGTACAGGGGAGGAGGAGATATAGCTGTGACATCTATCTATGTATTGGGGTCAATAGAATGCGTGGTAGGATTGTATATCGATAGATTACATTGTGAGAGGAGGGTAGCGTAGGGACATCTGCAGGATAGGTTGGTGATTCTATGAGGGTCTAGTGTTCTATAAGAGGCATTGTACAGGAGGGAGGAGATAGCTTTGAATCATCTATTGTCAGTATGTGATGTAATGATGGTTCATTTTACTCTATATAGAGACATTGTACAGGAGGGGGATAAAGCTGTGACATCATCTATTGTCCGTATGATTTATGATGGGTCAGTGTTATCTATAATAGATGATGGACAAATGGACAGGGAGGCTGTACGGGGAGATATAGCTTGACATCATCTATTGCAGTATGATGTAATGATGGGTCAGTGTTATCTATATAAGGTCATGTACAGGGAGGGAGAGATAAGCTGTGACATCATCTATTGTCATAGTGATGTAATGATGGGTCAGTGTTATCTCTATAGAGGTCATGTACAGGAGGGGAGGAGATAAGCTGTGACATCATCTATTGTCAGTAGTGATGTAATGATGGGTCAAGTGTTATCTATATAGAGGTCATTGTACATGGAGGGAGATAAGCTGGACATCACCACTATTTCGTAGTTGATGTAATGATGGGTCAGTGTATCTATATAGGAGGACATTGTACATGGAGGGGAGGAGATAAGCTGTGACATCATCTATGTCAGTAGTGATGTATGATGGGTCAGTGTTATCTATATAAGGCATTGTACAGGGAGGGGGAGGAGATTAGCTGTGACATCATCTATTGTCAGTAGTGATGTAAATGTGGTCAGTGTTAACTATATAAAGGTTCATTGTACAGGGAGGGGAGGAGATAAGCTGTGACATCATCATATTGTCAGTAGTGATGTAATGATGGGTCAGTGTTACTCTATAGGACATTGTACATGGAGGGGAGGAGATACTGTACATCATCTTTGTCGTCAGTGATGTACTAGATGGGTCATTTTATCACAGTTTCCATTAGCAGACATTTAACACCATATAGTAACTTTCTACAGCAACTGCAAGTGTTTCCCAGCATCAGTTGCTTCCATAACCCTCAGCTGTAACCAACCAGGACCTTGTTCTCCTACAGTCAGAAGTTTTTTGCCATAAAATTGGCACCATTCGGACTCGTGCACGCTGCTTCAGAGGATGTGTCGTTACTGGTAATCTCGAATAACTGCTCTACTCCCAGATACACAGTTTCAAAGAGTTCACAGAAGCCGGCGCCCCTTGTAAGAATCTATCCTAGCTGCTAGGTAGGGTTTTTTTTATTAATTTTGTGGTATGAGCAAAAATACCGTTGTAAATCTTTTAAAGGTTTTTATTGAAAACATGTGGAAAACTTTGACAAATTGTCACCCCCTATTTGGAAAGCAGGCAACGCCTCTTATGGACCTCATGGAGCCACTTTGGTTGTCCCTTAACGTACGCAATGGCGTTTTTTTGCCCCCAGTCTGAAAATCTGAACCTCCTGCATGTTGGGTCTTTAATACTCTCTGGATATTTTGTTTTATATTGGAGGGGGCGCTCTACTCCCCAACATGTAGTTGCTACTCTCTCTAGCTGGACTGGAAGTTTTGCTTTCATAGGACTCTTTTTGGTCAATCATGGCCTCATTGGTCGGGGGGAGCTGGGGGGGTGATGTGAAACAAGCATGTTCACCCAGTAAAGAAAGACAAGAAAGCCAGTGCATTTCATTTGGCTTCTTGTCATACTGGTGACATGACTTCATTGACATCATCCAGGGCTTTATGAGTCCCCTTGATGTGGTCCCTGCTGGGATCCCGGGAATCAACTCCTGCACTGGGGGATGTTGGGATAACAAGAGGACAATTACTCTAGTTTAATCCTGCCCCAATCCCCCAAAAAGGTTCTCCAAAATCCTTTTAATGAAATACCAACCTTGTTTAACAACGACTTCGTGGAGAAGATTCACAACCCTTTTCACAAGATCGGAAATTATCCACAGAACTGATGCAAAAGGTAGGAAATTTATAGTTTTTTACACCTCTTTCTGTTGTTAGTAACAATTGTTATCCACTTAAAGACTAAGCTGATATTTATTGCATCTTAGTGTTCAAATCGGTAACATAAAGGATACATTTCTCTATGGCTAAGATCTGATGTATGTAATGCTGTTGTAGTATGTATCTATCTATGCTATCATATCTATCTATCTATTCTATGTATCTATCTATCTATTCTATCTATCTATCTTCATCTAAGTATAAGGAAAGTTTAGAGCAGCACAGCAACTTCGGTGGGTGCACAACGCTAGGTCCCCGATCCAAGGACTGAAATAAGATGAAGGAAAAGGCAGCACTTCCCTGCTATCTCTATCTATCTCATAGAAGAGTCTCTCTCATATCTCCTATCTCTATCTCCTCCTCATATCTCTCTATCTCTATCTATCTCTCATATCTCTCTATCTCATCATCTCTCTCTCTATTATCCAATCTCTCTATCTCATCTCTCTCTATCTTCTAGCTCATGATCTTCTATCTATATCATCTTCTCCATCTATCTATCTCATATCTTCTCTATCGTTCTATCTCATCTCTCTATCTATCTCATTCCTTCATATCTCTCTATCTATCTAGAAATAGAAAGTCCAAGCAGCACACAACAAACTAAGTAAAAAAAAAGGGGGTGCAAGCTATCATGACTGGTAAGTTCCCCATAGGTACAAACATTAAAGTAAGCACACTCCAACCGTCCCACTGGTACAAATAGTTTCCCTTATTCCATGTATAGCACTTTCGCCTCGGAGAGAGCTTTTTTCATGCTGAACATTAGTGCATACAGCGATATTATATACAAAAATTACAACATCATGTGAACCATATACTATCCCCGCCCCACTGTCATGTGACAAACATCAATGGAGACATTTTAATCAATCCGCATATTAATAGTAAATATTCAAGTGATACCCAGTCTACAATACGACAATAATATATACCTGTCATTGATTCAAACCGAAGAATCACAATCTTTCATCATATGTTACAGGCATGATAAAGTGATAAGTGCTTTATGTGAAAAACACTCTCCTCTGTGGTGTGAAATACCCACAGTGTGTTCCTCTGCCTCCGATCGCTCATGTAGCATTTCCCGTCTGCATAAAACAGTGGTGTCATTGACACGCAGAGTGTTGAACGCAAGCCAGGAACTGCTTACTGCGCAATGCCCATCGGCCTTGTATTTGCCTCTTTTGAATCAATGACATGGTATATATTATTGTCGATTGTGACTGGGTATCACTTGAATATTTACTATTTATATGCGGATTGATAAATATATGTATCCCATTATGCTGTGACATCATCTATTATCAGTAGTGATGTAATGATGCCCATTAATATTACATGATTACCTGGTGGGTTTTGCGCTGATTTAGTTTTGGGCACTGGAGTGGAATCTTTGTCCTTCTCTGTTGAGGATGCATTACCTACGGATTGGTTACAGCCTATGTGAAGTATAAATAATAAAACATGTGAGTTATTTCTAGAACCTGCTACACTTTGTCAATATCTATAACTAGGACAATGACATTACAGGGTCTACCGTCATCAAGTGTCTTGTCTTATACATTGAGGAACACGGGTTGTCGAGTCCCATGTGAAAACATCTCAAGAAGAACATGTTGGAACCAGGACCTTGCACTGAGCGTGTGCAACTGTGCACCAAGTTACACCTTGTGTCTTGCAACCCAACCAAATTGAACAACAAGAACTGCAACCCAAGTAAATATGAGATCCAAGTCATCACTTATCACTTTCCCACCTTTAATAGTGGAAGGGGAGAGAGTCAACCATGGAGACAACACTCAGAAGACACCAGGGATCATCATGAGGGAAAAGGCTCCGCCACGGTCCTGTACTGTACATCTTGACCATGGATTTTGGGGGAAGGGGGGCAGTAAGACCATATATTAGTGATATTACCAGGCCTCTTTTCTGTGGCTTTGATCTTTCTTCCGGGTACATTATAGGGATTTCTATATGGACAGTCATTTTCTGGAAAAAAATTAAAGTTAATAAAATAAATATTTTGTCATTTTAAGAAAGTGAAGCCATAGTATAAAATATCCAAGGTCTGTGAAGACATAAGCATCATGGCGTCTGCTGTCAGAGGATGTCACATGAGTGTAGGATTTTTGAAAGTAAAACGAACACCTTCGATTTCCACCAGAAATATCTGAGAATCTGAAATTAAGTATCTTCTCCCTCCTGGTTTATGAGTCCAGTGGTCATTGTACAGGGAGGGGGAGGAGATAAGCTGTGACATCATCTATTGTCAGTAGTGATGTAATGATGGGTCAGTGTTATCTATATAGAGGTCATTGTACAGGGAGGGGGTATATATATATATATATATATATATATATATATATATATATATACAGTAGTTTCTTTGCTATAACCCTCAGATTACCTCAGTGCTGCTATGGCTACCTCCTCTCCATGTGTTAGTCTTATGAATCCGTAGTTTGTTTACACTTTGTTTCTGGACAGTTTCCTGGGAGGAGGGGAGGAGCTACTGCTCCCTGCTCACAGGGGAAGAGGTCAAGTAACAGTGGATGCAGCAGAGCTGGATGTGTATTCAGATGTCTGTCTCCTGCACAGAATAGTGAAGTACAAGATCTCCCTTGTTCCCTGTCAGTCCCTCCATCCCAGTATGTGATTCTACAGAACTTTGTCTGTCTCTGCTCTTCTCGCTGCTCACTCTCCCCACCTTGTCATCTGTACTTTGTGCTCTGCGTAGATAAGCTATCAACCCTTACTGCTCACACAGCACAGGCTATAGACCGCATGTACTGGATTTCTACCACTTATTACTGTTCCCTGCTCCTCCATGTGATGGAAGCTGCCAGGCTGTCACTATGTACATCCTGTATGTGCTCTGTACATTTCCCCTGCTCCTCCATGTCTCTATATATCTGCCAGTCTGTCACTATATACATCCTGTATGTGCACTATGCAGTGTTCACTGGATTTACTTTTGGGAAACTAAATGGATTTGCTGCTAACTTACTGTGAGCGAGAACACAAGGTATCATGGGATGTGTGGGCAAGCTAACTGGCCTCAGCCTGAGGGCATAGACAGACAGAAAGACATTAGTCTCCGCCCACTTCACTTCTGGTAAGAAAGAGTTTTGTCAATCACTTTCAGAACAGAAAATGCCATTACTTGGGAAAGAAAAGTACAGGTAGCACAAAGTAGACATCAAAGTGGGAATCACAAACCATAATTTGGTAAAATCACTATAGCTTTACAGTTACATTTTAAGGAACTTAGGTTGTGGAGTCCCACCTAAAATCTATGATTATACAATAGTTATTTTACCAGTCCTCTTTTCTGTGGTTTTGAACTTTCGGTGGGGCTCATTATAGGGCTTTCTATATGTATTTTCTGGAATAAATAAAGGTAAATGTAATGTATACAGGCGGTCCCCTACTTAAGAACACTCGACTTACATACGACCCCTAGTTATAAACGGACCTCTGGATATTGGTAATTTACTGCTCTTTAGTCCTAGGCTACAATAATCAGCTATAACAGTTATCACAGGCGTCTGCAGTGAAGCTTTAGTATTAATATTGATTCTTCTGACAACCCAACATTTTTAAAATCCAATTGTCACAGAGACCAAAAAAGTTCTGTCTGGGATTATAATGATAAAATATACAGTTCTGACTTACATACAAACTCAACTTAAGAACAAACCTACAGACCCTATCTTGTATGTAACCCGGGGACTCCCTCTCTATGGGGCAGATTTATCAAGTGTCTGAAAGTCAGAATCTTTCCACTTGCCCATGGCAACCAATCACAGCTCCCCTTTAAAATATTCATGAGCACTAGTAGAATAATAGCTGAGCTGTGATTGGTTGCCATGGGTAACTGGACATATTCTCACTTTCAGACACTTGATAAATTTGCCCCTATATATATATATCAAAGTAATAATTTTTTTCATCCACTTAAAACACCATGAAGATCTTACTTGTTAGGTCCTGTGGATCAGAAGGTCTCCCATATTTATTCCATAAGCTTATTTATTTACGTATGGGAATTTCACATGTCGCATTTCTCACATATGGGGGCACATTTACAAACCTGTCCTGTCCCTAAAGTGCATTGTCCGAACGGAATGCACATCTGCCCAGATTCAAGAAGATGTGAAACCGGTTTCCTGCTTGTGTCGCTTCCCCGCTCAGGTCCGCCGGAGTTCACCATCTTCTTCCTGGTGCATGTAAGTGCAGTGTCATGCAACACAATTTAAATGTTAAACCCCGCTTAGTCCGAATCAGTCGGATCGTACGACGGCTCACCACCCATTTTCTGTCGCATGAAAGCCGGCGCCAATGCGCCAGAATCCGATCACGTGCGATCCGGGAAAACGTCAGGAAACCCAATGGAAAGGTGGCTACAGGACCCTTAGTAAATAAGCCCCATAGTCTGGAATATTTAGCTTCTGAGTAAGATTTCAGGGTGAACCCAAAATGTCCTCTAGCCTTTACGTGTGACCTTAATGTGACCTTCTCTAAACTTGTAAATGCACATGTTCAAGTGTTCAAGGATTCATTAGTTTTTACACAAATCGCTGTTCGCTAACCAGGAGCTAAACAGCAAAACTCACAACAGGTCCATAAATCAACCTCAATCAATTCAATTTCCTGTTTCATTTTGAATTGGTATTTAGACAGTCCTCCTCATCATGCCTTTCATATTTTGACTTTAGTTGGACTTTGCATGGATTGGACAGGTATTTAACAGGGGTCTGTGCTGGGATTGTGTCACACGCGATCGGTTTTTGGCGCAGCTCCACTGGTTTTCATGTGGTACAAATCAGGGGGCGGTGCCATTGGACGATCCGACTAATTCGGACTGAGCACGGGATTTTACTTTCAAATTGTGTCGCAAGACAATGCACTTACATGCACCAGGAAGAAAATGGTGAACTACGGAGGACCTGAGCAGGGAAGCGACACATGCAGGATATCAGGCACCCGATCTTGGTGAATCGCAGCACAGGGCATTATCGCCGGACAATGCACTTTTGGTGAACTCCGTGGACCTGGTAAGTTAATGTGCCCCAAAAACAACATCTAACAATTGATTAACTATTGCAAGGTTTCAAACAAGATGTTCTCAGATGGAAGTGACCACTAAGAGGGTCACATGGAGTCATCAGCAGGTTGTACCAATAAAAAGAATGGATGAGTCACAGAAAGACATCCTCTGGGATTTAGATATAATCCTAAATTTAGAGGTCATCGAAATAGAGGTCATTGTACAAGGAGAGGTAATATATCATTGTAGATGGAGAAATGAAGCCCTCATAATATTACATGATTACCTGGTGGCTTTTGTGTTGGTTGGAATTTGTGCCCGGAAGTGGAATCTTTGTTCTTCTCTGTTGAGGACGCATTACTTACAATTTGGTTACAACCTTTGTGAAACATAAACAATGGAACCATGGGAGTTATTCCTAGAACCTGTTACACAACATTTATAACTAGGACAATGGAATTACATGATCTACTGTCATAAAGGGTGTAACGCTTTACCTTTAGGAACATGGGTTGTGGATTCCTACTTAAAAACATCTAAAATACCTAAAAATGTATGTGTTATTTCAAGGACCACCTACCCAATGTCAACTGTATTGATCTGGGTTCACAGGATTGGATGTTCAACTGTCTTGGAGGGTGTTATGCTACAATAAGAACATGGATTGTGTAGTCCCGCCTAAGATCCATCTCAAGAAGAACTTTTTGGAACCAGGACCTTTCACTGAACATCTACATGTTCAGGACCAGGTTACACCTTGAAATGTCTAGCAATCCAACCCAATGCAACAACAAGAACTGGAGCCCGAGTACATCTGAGATTCAAGTTATTAGTCCCATTCCGATTTTAGTAGTGGGTCGGGATAGAGTTGTCCATCAAGAAGTGTTATCCAAAGTCCTGCAACGTACCCCTTGACCAGTGAGCGGGGGTGGCAGTGTGACTATATAACAGTGATATTACCGGTCCTCTTTTCTACAGCTTTGATCTTTCGGTAGGGTTCATTGTAGGGCTTTCTATATGAGTCATTTTCTGGAAAAAAATTAGAGTTCAATTTAAAAAATGATACTGTATATTTATAACTTTAAGCAAGAAAAGACACATAAAAAATAGGAAAGTTCTCCTGTCATTGCCACGTTGTATTCTGGAACATTCTATAAAATTGCAAAGAAAATTCTGACATCAATATAATGTGAATAGTAGAGAGTAGAGATGATTGGACCCAAATGTTTAGTTCCAGTTCAGACTCTGGGGGCCACCCAACTTGGGAATAATGTCAGATTGGGCAACCAATCCAGCAAATGTATGCCCCTAGCAAGTATCCATGTGTAAATCATAGCCATCAACAAGAACTGTACTTCCGGACCCCATTGGGGACGCCGGCGCTTGTAGAGTTGTGTGAGCTGCTTATATAGTGTATTAGCTCTAGAATTATACCACCTTTCCCGACGACCAGCACAATAGAAATAACGGATATCTCAACTACTACTACTACACCTTATAACTTGGGAGCTCATCTAGCCATATATGTGTATGAGTAAAGAATCCACCAGGTGAGCACCCTACGTCTTACTATCTAAACCTCCTCAGCTCCAAACGTTATCACCCGAGGCGCCGCCCTCTGTGTTCTCCCGTCTTTTTTGTATCTTGGTCTATAAATCATAGCCATGGCTTGTTTCTAAGGGTAGTAGTGGATTACAATATAGACAGTTTTGTGGTATCCTGGGGACCAAGCCGACGAGGGGGCCCATGCCCACCCAAACCACCCACCAAATTTTATATTGAAAAGGACCTTTACCCATGAAATCCTCGTACATCTGTTCCTGCTCTCAATGAGCATGTACATAAGAGCCATTTCAGGACCTGTGAAGGTCTTACAAAGGTCCTGAAACCGCAGATTGAAAACAGGCACAAGGGTTACATTCTCCATCCCCCCCAAGAAGCTTGATTCTAGTAATGTATGTATGAAGGGACTTGTAGGGGCTATGGCTAAGGGCATATGGCAGTCTTAATCCGCCACTGGCTAGCGGCTTTAATTTGGGGCAATAAATTGCTGGATTGGCACGGCAGCCAATTCCTCAAAATGTCCAGGGCAGGCAGAACACCCCGAACCCTGGACCGAACTAAACATTCAGGACTACTGATCTTTAATAGGGTGCTTCAAATTCAGCTCACATCAATAAGGCACAATTCATACCATTGATGTCTTGAAAATGTTTTTTACTTAAACTTACAGATCTTACATCCATTTGATACACCTGGCACAATTAATTAATATCATCACATTACAACAGAGTTAGTTTAACAGATCTAGACCCACTACCAGGAGGAAGAGGTACCTCAGGCCGCTGCCTGATACCTGAGGGCAAGTCAGGAGACTTAAGCCCCAGAACTAAGGTCCCCATCTGAACTCGGCATTATCTCTAACAGCCCAGCCTGCAGTTACTACCAGGCTGTGTGTACTCTTCCTTTGTACCAGCTCTCCATGACTCTTCCAGCTTGAGAGTCTGCTGTTACCTGTTTGGCCGTTGCCTGCTGTTCAATAAAGAACTGTAAGTTGATCCCTGGATACGGCTGTTACCACCACGGGCTTCCCCATCCATTACCCAGGGACCTATCTCACAGACACTCAGGGGTTGCCCCATGGAGAACCAGTACATCAGCCTCTCCCTCCAAGCACTGTGACATCAGCGACAGTGACATGTGCCCTAGGCCGCAACCACCAGCCACTCCGGTATTCTGGGCCACGGCTGCCTCCAGGCCACCAAGAAAAGGCTAGGCCCCAAGACACCGAGTGCTCACTGCAACGTGATACGGCTGCAAATTGCATCATGGGCCCCATGGGTTATGTGCATGGGGCTTTATTTAATATTTACAAAAGATCAGTTTTTTTCTGCAGTGTAGCCTGATATAAGAATTTCTATAAATACATACAATTTGTATCACATCATGTTACATTTATATCCAACTATATACACAATATACATCTTATAAAAATACTGAAAACTTACAGCTTGCGTTTATAGGGCATCTACCACCATGATAAAAGACTGTCTGCAAATGAGCCTGAGGGGCTCCAGGCTCCATTAGCATCTGTGGAGCCTGGAGCCCCTCAGGCCTATTTGCATACAGTACTTCATCCCAGTGATAGATTCCCTTTAACCCTTCAGGGTTCGATGCAATCATTGTCAGAATCCAATAAATTTCCCTTTGCAATAATCATGTTTTTACCCTTTTCACTTTTCATGCTTTTCTCCTGGTCATTCTCATTCTACAATTTGACCATACAAAGCTGCAGACAGTGTTATGTGTTGTCACCGGAGATCTTTGCTAGTGTTGTAAGTTGCAGCAGGACTGTGAAATATAGATTTAAGGATATTTAAAGGCCTTTGCCCATGAAAGAAAATTCAACTCCCTAGAAAAAAGATCTTTTATAGCTCTTATAACTCTCTAAGTAGACACTTCATGATTCCTCTAGTTCTGCTGTGTGCTGACAATGTGATTAGATTATCAGGGTACAAGGTTTATCTACACTTTCATTTACCTTCTGAACATTCACTAGTATCTGACACAGAAATAGAGAGGTGAGACGGATCAGAGATGAGAGATAATGATATCCATAAGCCGCATGTACACACAATGACATTCTCAGCTCTGCTATAACAGCCATAACAAACACTGTCGGATCTGTTGTGCCTCCATCCCCTTCCCCTGGATAAAGACCTTATCTGCCTGTAGCTTGTAGATTTACTCTCCTCACGCTTTGTTTGCCAACAGGAAGTCTCTGAGTGAGTCCGTCTTGGAAAGGGTGGGGGATGCTGCAGAGAGCAGCTCAGTGCAGTGTCAGACAGGAAAACAATATGTCTTCCCGACCTTAAAGTCAGAAGATTAATGGTTGGATCCCAGGGCAGCCAAATTGTGTACACCAGGTAAAGACTGATAAAGACAGGTTGGAATTATATCTGTGAAATGCTGTATTTCTGTTAATAACAGTGAATTATAGAATGTGTTATTTTGTTATCCTGAGTAAATTTAAGAATCCTGTCTTCATGGGAATACCCATTTAAGGATTGTAGCTGGACTTGAAGCACTATATGGGTGTCCTCACACTGCTGTGTTTTGTGATCTTTATATTCAAACAGAGGGGAGAGGCTGTGCTGTGTTCATTGAAAAGATCTCACATACCAGTCCAGCTACAATCCTGGAAAATAAATATATTGTTCACAGTTCTGCTGCTACAGTCCATACAAAGGTCTGATTATACAAATATCCAGTTTTTATGGTCAGGATTGCGTTAAAGATGGTCTCTTTACAAAAATCAAAATTAAAAAAAAACAACAGCCAACAATCATGACCTATCAGCTTGTGGTCCTTATCATTTTGCAGCATCATTTCTTTCTTTTTCTCACCGAATCTTCTCTTTTGGTAGGGCTCTGAAAACAAAGCGGATAATGCATAATGAATGCACAAAGATAGAGTAACGCTGACCCATAACTTTATATTTGTCTGAAGTGCCAATATCAATGTCCGTCCTATTGTGCCACATGTGGACAAACCTCATGGCTACTTTCAACCTATCAACAGCTTTCGAGTTGGACTGGCCCACCGGAGGATCGGAGGATCCTCTGGAGGGCCCAGGCCAAAACCCAATAATGAAGCCTAGAAGACAACCTACTTTAGCGGCTACTAGGATGTGTGTACCAAGAATAATTGTATCTGGTGGGCCTAAGGCACTACCACATTTAATAGCATCATATCACACATAGGTTGTGGCATCTACTTCACACATGAAAAGTCACAATTACACTGAGAGGCACAGAAATTCAGAAATTTTATAGCCCATCATCCTCATCCAATACATAAAGAATAGCAGAAAATACTGGGTACTTTTGTAGTGTCCCAGTAGTGTCCTCCCCCAAGCTACTGGAGAGTATATCTGTAGGAGTGTCTAGAACTTTCTGAAGGAGGAGTCTCCAAGGTCCATTCTCTAAACCTGGGGGAGGGCCCAGTTCTGACTGGAATCGGGCAGACCAGTCCATGCAGGTGCTGAGGACACAGCTGCTTCTCCCCTAGCCTAGGCCCCAATTCACAGTTCTTTGCTCTACAAATCTGCCTGAAACAAAACTGAATCGTTACGTCTTTGGAGCTCCATGGTGATCTTTCCTAAACTGCAAGGGCGCAGCTACAGGGCTGGCTGCTACGGGGCCTACTTCATCAGGGGGCCTGCTCATTCAAGCTGACGCACTGAAGAATGAAGGATGCTGGACATTGCACAGCATAATGGGGCACATTTACTTACCTGGTCCATTCGCGTTCCAGCGGCGGCTTCTCGGACGAGCGTTCGGGTCTTCCGGCGATTCACGAAGGTCCTGCGCCCGATGTCCTCCAGGTGTCGCTGCTGCGCCGAGGTCCGCTGAGTTGCGTCTGAGTTCACTGATCTCTTCCTGGTGCATGTGAGTATGGCACGTGCGACCAATTTTTTTTAAAAAATGCGGCGGTTTTTCCGAATCCGTCGGGTTTTCGTTCGGCCACGCCCCCCGATTTCCGTCGAGTGCATGCCAGCGCCGATGCGGCACAATCCGATTGCGTGCACCAAAATCCCGGGGCAATACAGGGAAAATCAGCGCAAATCGGAAATATTCGGGTAACATGTCGGGAAAACGCGAATCGGGCCCTTAGTAAATGACCCCAATATGTACATAGCAGTGCACATCAGCTACAGCACACAGCTGAGCTAGCAGCTCAGCAAATAATGTTGGGGGAGGGGGTAGCAGAACAGAAGGACTAGGAATCTCTCATCCCTACTTCCTGCCATCTGCTTTCCCCATGTGGTCAGCAGCTGTATGTGTGTGTATATGGTGTATGGTGTGTATATACAATACATGTGTGTATATATTGCTATATGTCTGTATATGGTACTGTAGGTATTTGTGTAGATGCTGTTTTTGTGTATTTATAGTATGTATATGCTGTATGAGTGAATAGTGTATATACACTATATGTGTGTGTATTTGATGTGTATACTATATGCATGAGTGTATAAATATATATATGAGTACATAGCTGTGTATAAATGTGTGTGTATGAAAGTAGAATAGTATGTGTGTGTATATGAGTATATAAATGTGTGTATATATGGGTGTATACATTTGTGTGATTGTATAAACATGTGAGTGTACAAATATGCATTTTCTAAGGGGAAGGGGGGCCCCATTCAGAAGTTTGCATAAAAAAATTCCAGTCATGTGAAAATGAGATGAGCCAAGTTTAGAGGCCAGAAGCGGAAGAGTCACTTTAGAAGCCCCTATCTTCAGTTCGATAGCTCCTAGGAACATGTTTTCACAGTAAAGATAAGAATCTAATCTTTTAGATCACATCGGGCCTGTGGCTCTGTGATCTACAGAACCAGAGATGCAGACAGCTGGCCGGAAATGAGAGCTGCAGATGAAGATCCAGTTTCTGCATTTTTGATTCTGTAGCTCACAGAACGACAATCCTGATGCCATCTGAAAGAATGAGCTTCTTATCTTTAATATGTCACCAAAAGCAGAACCGGAAATAGAGTGTCCAAAGTGACCCCCCCTGCAGCCTCTAAACTTGACTGACCTATGGAAAAATATGACTTTTCCCTATTTCTAGGTAATTAATAGCATCATCCTACAAAATCCTCCTAATAAAAAAGGGACCCCTGTTAGTCTGATAGTCCGTGAAAGGGCATTCCAGAGAATTGGTGTGGCTCGGGAGAAGTCCTGTAGATGTGCATGAGAGGTTCAAATTCTTATATTTGTTACCCGTGGGCTCCTTGCTTCTAAAATCAACGTATGAAATGATGTTAATGAACCTGAAGAGCTCTGGGGCAGTGTTACCAGGGCCCATGTGTGCTGTAACTTCACTGGCTGTTAGACTGTACAGGAAGCACTTTCCTCCTCCCACCGTGTGAGATTGCATCAGGCTAAGGGAGGGGGGAAGTGCTGAGGGAGCAGGGGGAGATGGATTTTGATGGTATATTTCCTTTAATAGACACTTGGTGGCGCTTCAGGGAAATCAGAACAGTCAATGTGCCTGCTGTATGGTTAGGATGATGGACCACAATTGGTGAATGGATTAGTGTTATATTATGTACAGAGTAAAACCTATAAAATAGTTGTGATCACGCACCATGACGCCAGTTGTCCCCCTGCTGGTGATGTTGGGCACTGTACTGGGGTTTGGTAGTCAGCCCAAGGCCTGATGGTCTATCGTCCCCTGAAATGAAATCACATTTTAGATTCACTACATATCCTATATAAATATATATGAGCATATATAGGACCAGAGCAATGGAGGAACTACCCCCATAGCAGCCATAGCGGCACCTGCTAAAGGGGAAGAGGTGGAGTGTGCAGCAGATATGTGTGAGTATCTGGCTGCAGGCAGGGCACAGCAATGAGGTCTAGCAGAGCCCCTGCATACATGTTATCTAGCAATTCACATTTATTATCTGCTACACAGTCTCTTCAGACTGTTAGCCCCGCCCACACAGCAGTTTCTGCTGTTAGCCACTCCCACACAGCAGCTTCTGCTGCAAGCCACTCCCACACAGCAGCTTCTGCTGCTAGCCACTCCCACACAGCAGCTTCTGCTTCTAGCCACTCCCACACAGCAGCTTCTGCTGCTAGCCCCGCCCACACAGCAGCTTCCTCTCCTGACTACGCTTTCCCCACCCCCTGTGAAATGCTGTCACAGACCTATGCTGTAGTCAGAGGAGAGAGAAGGAAGAGGAAGCCATGGAAGACACAGAGAAGACCCCTGTCCACTTCCCCTATAACAATGGACTATAGTAATGTGATATAAGAAGCTGCCTGAATGCAATGATAAAAAACCTGGAGGGGGTGTTCGGCCATGTACAGACATTACGCTTAACTTGCATTTGAAACGCATTGGGAGTTAGTCTTCCCCAAATTTACATGCATTAAGACCTAAACTATTGCCTCCTGGAGGGCTAACTGTCCCCTGTGGTGCCCAGTATATTGGCACATCACTACAGAGGTAATGCCCTGGAGTTGGGGTGTTTATGCTAACTGGACCCAGTTTGGATTGATTATTGTAGCAATTCAGGCATTCATTCTACTGGCCAGCACTCAACCAAGTGTCGTGGACACAAAGAGATTGCATTAAATTGGACTGCCCATGCAGCAGAGCCAATCCGGCTCCTCTACTGAAAGGACATTGATTCCAGCCACACAACCACCGGTCCAAGGCTGAACATATAATACTAACACAGCCACCAGCTGACAGACCTGCTGCCCTCCAGGGTTACCAGCTTGTTACCCTGTTGCCATTGGGGTTCGTCACAATAAACTGAATTGTGAGTTATTTAAAAAACCCTCTTCATTGTCTTGCTTCACCCTGCTGGCCCATGATGAGGGGTGGATGAGGCCTACCGCGATACACGCTTTAGACCACTGCCAAGCCAGCCACTCCCATCCTAGCCTAAAAACTGCCCTCCATCTGCACACATCTACATCCATGACCTGTCAGCCCCGGTTTGCATATACTGTACAATTACTGGGCGTCCCAGAAAAAAAGGTTTGCTACGGCCAATATCACTCACATTACACCAGCCCCTGATGTATGAGAGGAGGGGGCTTACATTACACCAGCCCCTGATGTGTGAGAGGCGGGGACTCTCATTACACCAGCCCCTGATGTGCGAGAGGTGGGGACTCACATTACAAGAGCCCCCGATGTGTGAGAGATGGGGACTCGCATTACACCAGCCCCCGATGACCAAGAGGTGGGGACTCACATTACGCCAGCCCCCGATGACCAAGAGGTGGGGACTCACATTACACCAGCCCCTGATGTGTGAGAGACGGGGACTCGCATTACACCAGCCCTCGATGACCAAGAGGTGGGGACTCACATTACACCAGCCCCTGATGTGTGAGAGGCGGGGACTTGTCCCGGAGTTGGGTTGCTCTCTGCGGATATTTGTGCTCCTTGTCCTGTAAACGTTGTAGGATTGAAAAAGTCACGAATATCAGTAAATCCTTGTTCTCCTGAAAGGCTCCTGACACACCTGTCACATGACATGGAGGATCGGGAAGGACACATCCTAGAAATTCTTAGTCACACGTTGTCTTCGTGACAAATATTGCTACTTCTACAATGGAATCATTGCTGGGCCCGGCCCCCTATAATGGGGGGCACCAGGTATAAGTACCTGGCTCATGGGCGGGTGCTGGCTGTGACTGACCTCCGCTGTTAGGCTTCTCCTCTCCAGTGTTGTCACCAACTGCTAGGGGGAAAAAAAAAAATCTTTTGCATTTTTATTGTACTTTTTTGAGATTCAGCATTGCGTTACATCTTATATCGGCCCCATGTGTGGAATTAGGAACAATTTTCATTGCTAGTCCCCAAATAACTTATGTGGCTAAATATAGGTCAATCTGTGTGCCCTCTGTCCTGAGCACTGATGTACAGGTGCTCCAAAACTATCTGTGTTCAGGAAGGGAAGGGGGAGTACCGTGACTGCGGAGCCAGGGCCCCTATCCTGGCCGGGCCTGTGACTGGAGTCCCACTATTTCCCTCCTCTGTTTGTAAAATTTCTCACAACTAAATGAAAATTTGCATAATGTATGCGTAATGGAGACACTGGACACAGGTATGACAGAAGGACAGTGAACCAACCCCCCAACAGCTCTGCCAGCTTTCCTCTGGCTATATTAGGGATACCATATAATCACAAAGACAGCCCCTCTCTGCACCAAATTGTGGACATGTAACGAGGCAGACAAACAAATAACACAAAGGGAAGGTCGTCAATATAGGTCACAACAGAGATGGTATATGAAGAACAGAATCGTATAAACAGAAGAATAGTCAAGAACGTAAGCCAAATGTCGAATAACAAAAAGTACAGACGTGTAGCTATCAAAGAGCAGACAAGAAAGCTAAGAAGAAAGTCTCTAGCAATCAGGAGAGTGCACACAAGTCATTTATTAGAGGGGCGGAGCTCTGGGAATGAGAGAATTAACCCTGAGAGAGCTTTTTGAGATTCAACAAGCAGTCTAGCCATAACACTGCACATGGTATACACTGCACATAGTACACACTGCACATGGTACACACTGCACATGGTACACACTGCACATAGTACACACTACACATATCCAACTGATTCAGACTGAGCGCAGGATTTAACTTTCAAATTGTGTCGGACACCCTATGTTAAAGGTGCACCACAAAAAAGATGGTGAACTCCGGCGGACCTGAGCGGGGAAGCGACACATGCAGGATATCGGGCGCACAATCTTAGTGAATCGCCGCACACTGCATTATACACGGACAATGCTCTTTCATTGAACTCCTCCGCACCGGGTAAGTAAATGTGCCCCAATATATGTCCTCAACTCTTCCAAGCCAGTAGGACTGATGGACTGACATAATCTAGGCCTATATAACCCAAGTTAGAGATATATGCACAGAAATCTTGTTAGTAGCAGCAGGACTGTGTCATTTGGATTTAGTTTAGTTTGTAAGTAGCCCTGGTGTAATGTGGGAGCGAGCTCACACTGCTGTGCTCTTATCTCTCTGCACTGAACTGTCCATAGCTCATTGCTATAGTATTCAACCATAAGTCAGGAGGAGTAGCCGAGCAGCTTAATGCAGAGAACTAAGAGCACAGCAGTGTGAGGAATCACAATTCTATCATGTAATAGTTTGTGACATAAACATTTTTAAGATTTAGAAAAAAAGATGAGGCATTTACTGTCATCCAGTTCTTCTTCCTCCTCCTCCTCGTCTTCTTCATCCAGCAGGGGGATAATGACTGGCAGATGTTGGGGGGTTGTGATGTCGCTCTGCTCCTGGAGCTCTGACCCATACAGAGGGAGATAGTATCAGACTATGTATGACGCTTTCTGCAACTACTACTAGGGTGGGCACAGAGTACATTTGCAGTTTATTAGGCAGAAGCCTTAATATAAGGTAGGTAGATATTTGGAATTCTCTAAAGTTCCCAATTTCTTGATATTAGCTACATCAGTCTAAATCAAAAACTCTTCTAAAGGGGGTGTCTCACTTTCCAAAAGTTTTCAAAAGTTTCCAAAAAAAAGATCCAGTGACTGTGATAATCGTTTATCCATGGCCTCCTTCCTTCTAAGGTCAACTCTTTAAATTATGCTAATGAGCCAGAAGGGCTTTGTTAGTTGTTCGCAGAGCCCCTCCATGTGGTAGCCTTAAAGGCTGTTACACTGTGCAGGAGCACACCCCCTCCCACTATGTGAGATTACAGCAGGCAAAGGAATGGGGGAAGTGCTCCTTGCACACTGTAACAGCCTTAGAAGCTGCAGCACAGAGGGCCTAAGTAACACCCCCCCCAGAGCCCTTCATCCTCATTAGCATAATTGTAAAAGTTGATTTTGAAAGGAAGGAGGTGATGGATAACAAATATAAGAACATTAGCACAGTCTCGGTGCCTGGATCTGTGTAATGTCCCTGTTTTATCATGATGGATTTTGATGGAAACCTGTCACCAGGGACCTCATTTTTCACTAAAGACAGATTGTAAAAGCCCTTCACACCTGCAGTGCAAAGCTCCCTTTCTGCCTTTTCTAAGCATTCACATTTCAATATAATTGTGTGTTATAACTTACCCTTGCTCCATGACAAAATCCTGGGGTAGTCACAGGGGTTGGGCTTTGGTTTGGATGCATTTCAAAAAACAACATGTGACTTGTCTGAGCTGCAGGCTGTCTCCATGTTTGTGCTCCTGTACAGCTTGTCCCTCCCCCACTGATGTCAGGCTCACCAGGCTGTGACCTCTGAGAAGAAGCAGGAGGTGGAGCTAGACAGGAGCACAAAGGTGGGGGCCAAGCTCTGAGGAGTTAGTAACACAGACAAGCCACATGTTGTTTTTTGAAATGCATTCAAACCAAAGCCCAGCCCCTGTGACTACCCCAGGATTTTGTCAGGGTTCAAGGTAAGTTATAACACACAATTATATTGTAATGCAAATGCTTAGAAAAGGCAGAAAGGCAGATTTGTACTGCAGGTGTCATGTGCTACTCTATCCTGTCTTTAGTGAAAAATGAGGTCCCTGGTGACAGGTTCCCTTTAAGTAGAGAAACTAAAGTGCAGTACCAGACACATCCTGTTAACAAGCGGGGGCGATGTTTTGGTAAAATAAAACAAGCTGAGCATCCTTACCACTAGTCGGTGGGATGTACAGACCCTGTATAGTCCTTGGCAATAGATGATAAAAGCTACATGACTTTTTCTGGCACCCGATCTGCCGCGTCTCCCAGTAGCACTGCATTATGGGAAGAGATGATAGGTTAAGACAATTTCCAGAAAGACTGAATGCATAGTGTAATAATTATATAACAGGGGGAGGGAATTGTATACAATGCAGGTTTATAAAGAATGTGTGTGGGGGAGGAATAATCCAGCATGTGGATACAGTGTAGCTTGCAGGATAACAGCCATATGATTTACTGGTCCGTGTCGTCACCTCTGACTTTCCCTTTAAGTGATGCTTCTCCGGTCAAATCTGATTCTTTCCTTCCTACCTGAGAGCAGTGCATTATGGGAGCCCGGATGGCAGTTACACAGCCAGAGCTCAGACACTTGGGCGCATGACTATAACTGTACACCAAGGGAGAAACCTACAGCATGTCCAGCAGGAGAGCGGATAAGTATATGCTGCAAGCCTACTCCCTGTATTGAGTTCCCCTATTACCTCTCTATAGAGTCCCCCTACTCCCTCTCTATAGAGTCCCCCTACTCCCTCTCCATAGAGTCCCCCTACTCCCTCTCTATAGAGTCCCCCTACTCCCTCTCTATAGAGTCCCCCTACTCCCTCTCTATAGAGTCCCCCTACTCCCTCTCTATAGAGTCCCCCTACTCCCTCTCAGAGAGAGAGAGAGAGAGAGAGTGTAGAGCTTTAAGTGTGTGTATAAGTATATAAATGTATGTATTTTTAGTGTGATATATAAATGTGCGTAATTTTACAAATATATTCATATATCTATATATATATATATATATATATTCATATCAATTATTGGCTGAAAATGGACAACCCCTTTAAGGCAGCCCTGTGCCAGTGTCTCTCGTGTGTCAAATGAAATAAGAAATAATAGAATCTCGGCGATACGGATTAAGGGGGCTGCAGTGCACCTATTGGGGCTCATTTACTGTGGGTCTGCGGACCGCATTTTCGACGGGTTTCCCGTCGATTTCCGATTTGCGCCGCATGGGTTTTTGGGGCACGTGGTCAGATTTTGGTGCAATCGCGCCGACTTTCATGCGACGCAAATCGGGGGGTGTGGCCGACGGATTCAGACAAAGCCCAGGATTTAACATTCAAATTGTGTCGCAAGTCAAGCACTTACATGCACCGGGAAGAAGATGGTGAACTCCGGCGGACCTCAGCGGGGAAGCGACAGATGCAGGAACTCGGGTGCACGAGCTACGTGAATCACACCGGACTTCATCTTCGTCGGACCGTCTGGATCGGGGATTGTGACAGGACCAGGTAAGTAAATTTGCCCCAATGTGGGAGTTTCACATCTGCAGCGCTCTCCATAACTCGACACGTAAAACAGCCTCATATTTCGATGCGTATGAGAGCAGAACGTTTTTAGTTGCCAAAGGCGAGCAATCAGCGGACAGCTTATATTTTATAAACAGCTGTGGGAAAATGAAAACTGAGCTCTGATTGGCTGCTATGGGCAACTAGAACAGTTCTGCTCTCTGACACTTCAGATAAATGGCCTCTAACGGGTGTAACATTATGGAGATTCATCATTCTTTATCATACAGATCCGGCCTGGAAAATTTATGATAAAAAAAATGTATTCATTGCCTCTGACAACCAATCACAGAGCAGCTTTCATTTTGTGTTGTCAATTGTTACTATGGGCAACAAAGATAGTTTTACTCAGACAATCTTAGTAAACATTAAGGGGTTGTCCACCAGAGACAATTTATTTTTCTTAAAATCACCCCCTGATGATAAGGTGATTCAGGGCCATCATTGATTGTCGCACATTTTTTGGCTGTTTAGGCCCAAAACTGCATCATTTTCTGTTTATAGGAGGGCATTGGGTCTCCAGGGTCTCCAGGGTAATACTCCAGGGTGTTCCCATTACAGCAAATAAATGTTATTGTTTGAATAATTAAGTTATATAATTTTCCAATACAGGCGGTCCCCGACTTAAGAACACCTGACTTACAGACGAACCCTAGTTACAAACGGACCTCTAGATGTTGGTAATTTACTGTACTTTAGCCTTAGGCTACAATGATCAGCTATAACAGTTATCACAGGTGTCTGTAATGAAGATTTATTGTTAATCCTGGATTTTATGACAACCCAACATTTTTAAAATCCAATTGTCACAGAGACCAAAAAATTTTGGCTGGGGTTACAATAATAAAATATACACATGCATCATATACATAGACATACAGCATATACACATCACATATGCAAACACATTTAGAGCATATACACATCACAAATACATACATATACCATATTCACACCAAATACCCCATATGTTGGGGCCCTCTGACACTGTGGGCCCCATAGCAGCTGCTATGGCTGCTACCCCTGTAGTTACGCCCCTCCTGCAAAACCCATCTTGTATGTAATCCGGGGACTGCCTGTATACATTCTGAATAAATTCCTCACAGTTTTCTATATCTCTGCTTGCTGTCATTCTATAGGAGATTTCATTTTTTGTTTCAGCTGGACAGAAATCTGACCATGGTCACACAGGTGCACAGCTCGTTATATCACACGGCTCTGATTACTCTCTGTGATACTAATGAGCCGCGCACCTGTGTGACCATGGTCAGATTTCTGTCCACTGGAAATAATCATAGAAGCTTCCTATAGAAGGACAGCAAGCAGAGATCTAGAAAACAATGAGAAATCGATACAGAAAGTGTACTGGAAAGTTGTATATTTTTTTCTTGCACAAACAATAACATGGGAACACCCCTTTAAGTTTAAGCGAGGGTTAACGCTCCCTGTCACCTTCCTGTCACCAATCACCGTTTATTTCTAATGTGGCCTGAAGCCCACCACACAAGTACAGTACAAGATCAAAGATTGGACAGATTTGAAGCTCTATTAGCAACTTGGATTTTTTTATAGGAGGTTTTTTTGGAAATGAACCAGGGATAGTAAAAGGGGTTTTCCAATTCGGTGTGGGGGAAAAAAGACCAGGGAGCAACACAGAATGTACTTCAGACCCAAAAACCTGAAGTACTGGAGTGATGAGCAGGGTAAGTATGCCACGCCCTGTTATTCAAAAACTTAAAAAAAATATTTCACTGTATAAAAATGACAACCAAAAGTAGTAGTGTTATTTTTCATTATACCAAATTCAGGTTGGAGTAACAGAGTACCGTTGATAGGTCCAGACTGTGATGAAGTTATGGACTCAGTGTCGGACTGGCCCATCAGAGTACCAGAGGATCCCCCGGTGGGCCACTGGCTCAACCCAACACTGAACCCCAGAAGTCCATCAGAAAACACTACAATTTGGAGGCTGCTAAAGTATATTTCCTATGGAATAATGAAGAATGGGCCCCCAAATTGATTTTCTCTGGTGGGCCCAAGGAAACCCAGTCCGATACTGTATGGACTCCATGAAGTAATGTAGTAATGACTGGTCCCTATCTAAGAAACCAGTCCCTGTTCAAACCATAATGGAATAATCTCAGTAGTTCTCAGCTCGGGCCTTCCATAGCAACATCACCACAGAATTGAAGATTCCTACTGTACGTAGCCCTTCCCTTAGAGTGGCTTCCATTCCTGTTTGGTTCCAGTCCTGCTTGTCTCTGTCCGGCATGAAGGATATACTAATGGAACGTAGAGCAGAAGACCAAGACTGTCCTGGATGGTGAGAAACACTCCCTACCTAGACAAGTACAGCCGGAGAGGTAATAGTTAATTTAATAGTTCCCACAGCTATCCAAAATTTCAATTGAAGGGATTCATCGAAGCAAACTATAATTCAATTATCATTATCACTGAACTTCGGGAAGCGAGCGCCGAGATGTAGTCTGAAGGTGACCTCAGGACGAGACGTGAGGAGATTCAATGGGCTACCTAAGATTTTTAAGTAGAGCACAAATGTTCTCTTGTTTGGTGATTCACTAATGGAGGGTCCAGTATTTTATTGCAGATTGGCTAGATTTAAGACTTCACCAGCCTCTTAAAGGGGTTGTTCCACCACAGACATTATACCCAATGCACAGTATAGGTATCAGATGAGTGGGGTGTCTAACCACTGGTACCCCAAGCCATCAAGAGAATGGGGAATTGATAGCCTTCTTGTTAATAAAGTACCAGAGTAATTGTGTGACAGGTGCTCCATTCATGTTCATGAGGCTGTTGGAGGTCACCATCTCAGCCGTCTCATATGGTCCTTTATAGGGAGTCTCCCAGATCCCAAATTCCCTCACAAATGAAGTAGGCCGCTTTCTAAGTTTTCCAGACAAACCTTTCCCATTTCCCAACAATTTGTCATTCAAAACAAAATCCTGAATTTTATGCAAATTAGCTTCCTGGTGCACCAGGGCGGGGCTTAACCTGCCGATGCACCAGTTTTCTTCTCTTTACACTGCTCAATGACACTTCACATTTATACATTAATTAATACCCGTCATCGAAAGAAGCTGTAGAAAATGAGTGCACAGGAAGAACTGGCCCCTCCCATAGTGCACACAGCAACTAATTTGCATAAAGATAAAAAATGAAATCTCCTCAAACATGACATATTGCTGGGAAATGAGAAAGGTATTTTGGGCAATCTTATTAAGTACCCTACACAGTAGGGATTTCACTTGAAGGAGGATTTGATTGCTTTTAGACTCCCTTTAAGGAAAATTCTAGCTGCACACTATTTGGCACCATTATTTGTACACTTTACAGTCATTATCCAAACTTACAGAGATGTGAGGTGGACGTTAGATCCATGGTCTGATGATCCGGCCCCAGAAAGGTTTCTGAGATGACCCCCGAACCTCTTGGGGGAGATTTATCAGAAGTGTTTGAGAGCAGAACTGTTCTAGTTGCCCATGGCAACCAATCCGAGCTCAGCTTTCATTTTCCAGCAACAGTTTATAAAATTACAGCTGATCTCTGATTGGTTTCCGTGAATTACTAGGACAGTTTTACCTCAGACACTTCTGATAAATCTCCCCCATTGCGTGTGTGTTATTTTCCTCTTCTACTATGCTGTTACTCCATGATGACATAACATGAAACATTTCACGCGCCACTGGACCGGCTATAGTATATTAGGGCTCATTTACGCCGCGCTGTAATTATATACATGTACGGAGACGTGTACATGGAGGATGTGATCATTTACATGAATCCGCCAAACTGTGCAATTAATTTCCACCGTCCTACATTCCCCGGAGGCTGAAACTGAATCCAGGGTAAGATCACAGGATAAAGCAGTGACAAGTCCGCTCCGTACCCTCCGGAAGAAGCTCTCCACAGAGAGTTCAACCTATTTATTACAACTTTATAATTATAGAATCCGCGGTGACAACTGGTAGCGTAAGTTTTTTTTCGTAATCCCCTCCCCCGTGCCTCATGAGTTCTCCTTTGCTTTAATTAAAGGCCTTGATGTTGGCTCAGTCCCCGGAGTCATTAGGCGAACGCAGGCTTCAAGGATAACAAGGCCAGAGGTGACAAACTGCCATTTTGCCCCCGTGGAGAGACACAAAGCGAAACGCTGCAAACCAGGGCAGATGGGATTAACCCTCGGAAGCTAATTATGATGAGCTACCTCATCTTGTTCTGCAGCGGCGGCTGGGGATGAGAGCGCTGCTCCGGATGCAGGTTTCAATATGTTTCTCTAAACCAAAGTGACGGGATGACAGTGACGGCTTTGTAGAGAGGTGTCACTTCTGACAAAGACGTGATTAAAGTATCTGATAAAACCCAGGTGATTGGCGCGGGAGCCTTGTGAACCGCACATCACAGTAGTTGCACTCATTATCTGAAAATTCTTAGATTAGTCTTTCCATCAGAGGTTTTTTGGAGCCAGATACTTATCCCCCCTATCCACAGAATAAGTGTATGATCCATGAGGGTCTCATTGCTAGAGCCTCCATCTCGAGAATGGGGACATCCAAGTGCTTTACATGAATAGTAATATGCATGTTACCCCAAATCACTCCTCCTTTCATGCTTCTTTAGGTCCCCTCCCATTTTTCTGCTCAATAGAGGTCTCAGCAATTGGACCCCAAGAATCAGAAACACGATGGGGCACATTTACTTACCCGTCCTGTAGCGATCCCCGCTCTGTGTTGTCTGACGAGGATTCAGATCTTCCGCGATTCACATAGCTCGTGCGCCCGATTTCCTGCATCCGTTGGTTCCCCCGCTGACGTCCACCGAAGTTCACCTTCTTCTTCCCAGTGCATGTGAGTGCTGATCTTGCAACACAATTTCGTTTTTAAATTCCGCAGTTTGTCCGAATCAGTCAGGTTGTCCAACGTCTACATTTGTGTTGCATGCAAGCCAGCACTGATGCGCCACAATCCGCTCGTGTGCGCCAAAAACCCGGGGCAATTAGGGCCAAACGGTAAAAAGTCGGCAAACCCGATGAAAATGCGGTGTTCGGACCCTTAGTAAATGTGCCCCATTAGGTTATAAGGGTGTATGATAGAGGTAATGTAAGTGCACTATTGTTTGGAGCCGAGAACCTCAGAAGACCGTGGTCCACCTCTTACAGTACTTGTGCTTCCTTGGAGGCATAATATGGACACAACAAGTTATCCCATATCCAAAGGATCGGTGGGTGTTCTAGCGGTGGGACCCACCAATTAAGAAATTAATAAGTGGCAAGTTGAGTGTGTGCTGCCGAAAGTAGTCATGAAGTTTGATCAAATATCCTAGACAGTTACCACAAATAATAGAATTAAACTTTCCTAAAGTGTTGCACAATTAGCACCTAGGAGCTACCTACGGTTCAGGACCGGTCCATTAAAAGGGACCTAAAATACATACAACAAAAGAGAAAATATAGTTTTTAACTCAGACCGGAGCTCCAGAGGTTTTCTATACGTTTTCTTTACATTCTTTAAATTTTCTATACATTTTCTTATCCTTCTGACAGCAAAGGATAACAAATTAGTTAGAAGGTAGCTTAATAGAGCTGTTTTAGTATTGACCCGTCCAGCGGGCCATTACAGTGTCCACCAACAGTTGCTGCTTGGTACTTTTGCTGTATCTCTTACTGATGTTCCACACACCTCTACAGATCCTCTGATAAAGATAGGTCACCATTCAGACCAATACCAACGCGTTTTTGTTCTTCCTTTATTGCTTTTAATCCTGGTAATGGATCAGTGGAAGAAATACGTGCATGGGTAGTGTAGTATGTCTATACAAGGTAAAGTTTATTCAACTTGTATAGAATTTTATTCAGATTTATTCACCTTAGCTAGGAATGATTGCTCAGGCAGTTTCCTACAGGAGAAGCTGCCTGATATCGGCCACTGGAGCTGGGAATGGACTACAATGTCTTTCCAAGTGTTTCCATTTGTGACTCAAGAGCATTCTTTATGCTTACAATTAATTTAATGGTCACTGTAATGCTGCATTTTGCCTTTCGGGGTTTTGAAGGGTAATTGGACACCTGATGAGACAACTGACATTATTACCAGATGATGGTCAGCAGTGATGGTCTTATCGTTGGGGAAACTTTCAAAATACAATTGCCCAAAGTGAACAACCAGGACAGGCTTCAGTAGGCCTCTGGGCGACAGAGCCTCAGTGGGCCCCTTTGCAGAGAACTAAAAATCCTGAAACTAAAACAGTCTCCTGTTTCCTAAAATATTCCCTAGTTTATCATCCCAAACAGCCCCCTCATGGTTATATTATATAAAGCCCTCCCTCACCCCTATGGATTCATTAGAAACAGCCCCTGGCACCCCCATGGATTCCTTATGTACAGTGTTTTGTGCCCCCCCCCCCCCCCCCCCCCGGGCCCCGGCACTTGCCCAGGTATGCCCAGTTCTGTAGCCGGCCCTGTGGACAACCCTCAAAATGGTTGTATTAGTAGCCAAAAAATCAATATACGATCCAGTGATCCAGACCCACGTACAGAATATTGGAGTCTATTTCACAATATTTTTAGAGTCTTGTGAAAAAGTAAAGTTCCTCACGTCGGGAGCATTTGTTCCAATCCTAATAACACAGACAGGTAATGTATACAGCGTGGTACAAGGGCAGAACCCGCCATGCGGCGGCAGCAGTTTTGTGTCTGCTTTTTTTTTTGCAGAGCTAAATTTAATTTGTTGGTTTAGAAATTTCCTGGTTTCGCACCTCTGCAGATAAACACAAATGAGACCAAAATAACTGCGGGCGACATCATTAAAATTGCCTACGTCCTGTCTTCTCTGCAACAAACACAAAATCATAGAGATTGATAAGAGACGGGAACGTCCTCCACCCCGGGCGCTAGAAGCTCTCTATCCTATTTGATCCTTTTGACAACTTCGAATACTTACGCTTTTTTTTTTAATGTGAAGGCCTTCAGGACGTCTATCCATGTTTCCTTCTCTCCGCTTAACTCGTTCATGACCGGGGGACTTTATGCTAAGAGCAACATTTCACCTTCATTTCACATATATATATATATATATATATGTATATAGATATGTGTATATAAATATACTGTATATTCACTGCTCAAAGGGAACACTAAAATACCACATCTTAGATATCAGTACATGAAATATTGCAGTGTATTCATTAAATAGTGGAATGTGTTAAGAACAATAAAACAAAAATCATCAAAACGAACATCCCATGGGGGTCTGGATTTGGAATGATACTTAAAATGGAAAATCAAATTTCAGGCGGATGGGCAACATCCATCCACAGGGGCCGGACCGTAGTATGAAGCAGATGGATTGCCTGGCACCTGAGTGTCTGGCTTGGAACGCCAGAAATATGGCACAATGGCTTGGTCCAGGAGAATAGGCCTCATCCACGCTTATCAGGGCCAGTGGGGAGATGCAGGAAGAGGGGGAGGGTGAAATACACTGAATTGATCCCCCTGTGACACTCCCGGTGTATGTGTAGTGAGAGATCACTGGACAGATGGTGAAGGAGAGGACAATGGTGTTAGTGGCAGCCAGGGATCACACGTGGAGACAGAAATATTTAACAAAAACTTACAGTCTCTTTAATGGCACACAATCCAATGAAGCAGCAGGTAAGAGGCTGTAATGTAAACTTTCCTATCTGCAGACTCCCACAAGGCGGTGGATTGGTTGGCTGTGAATTTGTAGTTTTGGAGCATATCTCTGGGGGTTCTGCAGGAAAAATAACAAATGTTGCAGCATCCTACGGTGAACCCTACAATCCTATAATACGCTTCAAAATATGGTACAGCAGCACTTAGGATTCCTCCACACGGATAATTCTGTTAAAACCTACTTTATTGCATCACGAATAAAACATGGATGGATACAGAATGGACCAAAAATCCTATAATACTGCAAATCTCATACAATCTTCTGACAGCAAAGGATAACAAATGAGTTAGGAGGTAGCTTAAGAGAGCTGTTTTAGTATTGACCCGTCCAGCGGGCCATTACAGATCCAACTTTAGTGGAAATTACTCAAGACAAAGGAAGAAGGCTCAGTAGCCTCATGTGCCTGTATCATGCCCTGACAATATCTAGGGGTGCTTCTGATGAGCCTCAGTAGTGTGTGTGGCCTTTTTGTGTCTGTATGACCTTCCTACAACACCTGCGATTGTTCTATATGAGGTGGAGGGTGTTCTCCAGAGAGATCTCCTCCCAGAACTGTACAGTTGAAGCACCATTTAACACTGGATATTGTAGACAAAGGCTCATATTACCTTATACAAAATTGATCAAACAAGAGAAATGGTTTGTGGTCACCACCTACAGAACCACGTCCTTGCAATTTGCACAACTGCCAGAGAAATTGATTCACAAACAGTATTGATTCATAACTGGACAGGTTGATTTCAGAGAAGTGTGAGTGACACTAATTATTCATGCTGTTGATGTCCTGACAGACTCTTTTTTTAAAGCACATCCAATATGGACATTGACTGAGACCTCAAAAGAAATTTATATTTATGAGCACCCCCCATCCTGCCTGGACCCACTTAATTATTGAAGAAGAAAATATAAACTGTTACTTTCAGTCTGAATGAGCCCTGCATCTTGCTTTCTGGGTTCAGGACCTGCATACACATGATCACATGACCTTTATCAGTGCAGGTCCTTTTACAGTAGCAAGACTTTCACAAATGGTCATGATATACCTGTACAGATATGTCCAGCACACATTCAGGGACCATATTAGGGAAGTGTCAAAGAAAAAACTATGAGACCACCACATTGGGGCAGATTTACTTACCCGGTCCATTCGCGATCCAGCGGCGGGTTCTCCGACGCTGATTCGGGTCCGGCCGGGATTCACTAAGGTCGTGCGCCCGATGTCCACCAGGAGTCGCTGCGGCGCTGAAGTCAGCTAGAGTCCACCGAAGCTCACTATCCTATGCTGGGTGCATATTTTTTAAAAATACGGCGGTTTTTCCCGAATCCGTCGGGTTTTCCGACGGCCCCGCCCCCCGATTTCCGTCACATGCATGCCGCCGCTGATGCGCCACAATCCGATCGCGTGCGCCAATAACCCGGGCAATTCGGCGCAAAATGGTAATATTCAGGAAACCCGACGGAAAAATGTGATTCGGTCCCTTAGTAAATGACCCCCAATGTGTCACATATCTTTGAGTACTAGGGGTTATGCACAACCTAGAAGATCATAGTGTAATCTACCATTGACCATCTTGAAGGAACAGTGCTAGAGTAATCCCATATTTCTCCAATAATTGTAAAGCTTCAATATACAGATCATCAGCATCAATAGTAACATAAAAAAGTAGTAATGCCTATTAAATTTATAGCATCGGACGGAAACTCCGAGCTATCAACTACAATTTGTCCACTCATAAAATAAAATCCTGTCCATCCATCAATTGTAACATTGAAGAGGTCAACTCCTGAAAGACAGGAACAGACGATGATTAAGATGATCCCTTGAGACTACCTGTTCTGATGATGACCTCTTGATGCCCCAACACGTCGGCCAACAAGGAAGCTCCGAGAATGCCTTAATGAAATTTCCATGATAAGTTGGTTCCATTAATGGATCTCAGAAAATGTTCTCATAATTCTCTGAAGTAATATTGATCCTTAATGATGTTCAGCTGATGCCATGAAGGTGCCCGTGAAGTGCCCAGTGGTGCCCTAATGAATACTTTATGTTACCCTGACGTCTTGGTTTCTGCTGCCGATGTCCGTAGACATTAAAATTCTAACTCTCAAGAGATGATGACCCATGAATTTTTATTCAAGGTACTTCAATTATTTAATAACTGTGGATTAACTTCTGACTTCATGTTACTAGGTTATAGTCAGTGCAGATCTCACCTGGAAAATGAACTTTAGGTACCTACTATGTAAATCAAAAAAGGTCCACCTCAGTCTGAAAAAATCTCTCGTGAAGGACTTTGCCCACCAAAGCATCTTAGTGTCGGCAACCTGTTCCTACAGATGTTCTCCACCTCTGGCAGGCACAACCACTAAGGTACCTTTCACTCTTGCTGTATTTGTCATCCCCACCTCTTCCCTTTGCTTTTTCCAGCCCGATTGGTCATGAACCCATCTTTTGGATTCTTATTGAGGTAGCACATGTCCCTACTGATCTACCAAGGCCAATTGGTAGTGACCCCTGCTTTTAAAAGTCCCTATCCCCACAGTAAGAGCATAAGTGATTAGAATCCTAGTTTGTTCCTCAAAGGTATCCTAATTCCTGCTGGTTGAGTGACTTCCTGGTTCCTGACCTTTGACTTGTTCTTAGCAATAACTGTGTATTTTGCTCCTGATCTGCTGTACTTCTTTGAAGACCTGCAGTATCTTCCTGATCAACTTGTCCATATTGGAAACAGGGCCGGCTCCATGTTTTAGTGGGCCCCTGGTCGACAGAGCCTTAGTGGGCCCCTTCGTGGCCCACACTGACCCGCCCCCTCCCCCTGAGGACACACTGAACTGCCCCCTCGCCCTGCGGGCACACTGCCCCCCCCTGCGGTCACACTGCCCCCCCCCCTGCGGACAAACTGACCCCCTCCCTCCCCCTGCGGACACACTGACCCCCTCCCTCTCCCTGCGGACACACCCAGCCCCTCCTTCCCCCTGTGGAGACACTGCCCCCCTCCCCCTGTGTACACACTGCCTCCCCCTCCCCCTGTATACACATTGACTCCCCCTCCCCTTTCTAACCACCCACAAAAAATATACACAGTGTCAGGCCAGAGAGGATTATCTCCATGTTATACTGAGCACTTAACTCTGTCCTTGACTTCAATTACTTAGAATCAGAGGGGTAACTTAAACCCCCCCACAACTTCCTGTATGGTACGTATGGTATGTAAGGTTTATGATAGTGTTATTGGATTTTTAACTGAATGTAACCTCTGAACATCAGAATCGGTGAGGCCGTATTGCAATTTGTATCTGGGGCCTAGTGGACATTGACTGACCAGGTGGTGGTGATCAGCCTCCCATTGTGATGACATTTTGAACAACTTTATTAGTTGAAAAATAAAATGAACACAGTAAATATTCTAAAGTCTTCTAAAGCGATTCACCATAACATTTAATAAATGCGCAAAAAAAAAAAAACGAACAAGAATATTTTTAGTTTTCCTGCTGTTCGGTGTGAAGATTTCCTGACAGGAACGTATTGTAACGTTATTATCCAGGGTTCCTGGGTGATTTACTCGCATATTTCCATCTGGGGCCGACTGATAGCGCGCACAACTTAAATCACCCCAATTAGTCAGATATTTGTGGTAGGAGCTGGAGGTAAGCAACGGAGGATTAAAATAAATCAGGCAATTATGAGCCATTTTATATTTTTCCTTATTGAGTGAAAAAATTCGCCATAATATATTAACGCCGCCTAAAATGGATAGGAGGCTTTACAGATGCCAAAAGGCGTCGACGGGGAGAAAAAAAAAAACGGAGCGCGGCATAAATTAGAGCTTGCAGTACTGATTATCATATAAAAAAGACACAAGACAGAAAATTACAGACTTGAAAAATCAGAAGCTGACACTAGTGTTACAAATGAGGAGAACAAGCAAAAGTGTACAAATGGCAGGAAATTGTTCCAGCCGAATGTGTCATTATATTGTTACGCTTATTGTTAGACACTTCTGAAAATTTTATGTAGAGCGCCGCGGATAATGCTCCAGGCGTTGGGGGGGAAACTATGGCAAATTAAGTCCTAACAGAGGCCTAAGTGATACATTTCTATGGTGATAGAAGTAGCAAAAAGGTTGCTGGACTTTTTGTTCTACCTCTGTTAGTCCCTCCCATGAGTAGAGGGCAACACCCCGGGTGACTGTCCGAAGCTGCAATAGAATTTCCCCCCAACCCTAATACAATACATGTTTATGTCTAAGAATAGTAGGAAAGATTAGGAATAGACAATACATTTCTAAGTTGATAGAAGTAGCAAGATGGTTGGTAGACTTTTTGTTCTACATCTGTTAGTCCCTCCCATGAGTAGAGGGAAAATCCCCGGGTGACTATCCAAAGCTGCAGTACAATTTCCCCCCCAACCCTAATAAAATACATGTTTATGTCTAAGAATAGTAGGAAAGATTAGGAATAGACAATACATTTCTAAGTTGATAGAAGTAGCAAGATGGTTAGTGGACTTTTTGTTCTACCTATGTTAGTCCCTCCCATGAGTAGTGGGCAACACCCCAGGTGACTGTCCAAAGCTGCAGTACAATTTCCTCCCAGTCTTATAAAATACATGTTTATGTCTAAGAATAGTATGAATCGACAATATTTTAAACAAAATTCTAAGGTGATAGAAGTAGCAAAAGGTTGTCTGGACTTTTTTTTTTGTTTGACCTATCGTTGTCCCTCCCTAAGTTTGGTAAGGCAACACCCCAGTGACTATGTCCCCCAAACTGCAATAAATTTCCCTCCCCCAGACCCCTAAAAATACCTGGTTTTATGTCCTAAGAATAGTAGGAAAAGTAGAAGACATACATTTTTCTAAGTTTGATAGAAGATGCAAGCAAGGTTGTGGACTTTGGTTCTACCTCTGTTAGTCCCCTCCCATGAGTAGAGGGAACATCCCCGGTGACGTCCAAAGCTCTCATACAATTTCCCCCCAACCCTAATAAATCCATGTTTATGTCTAGAATAGTAGAAAGATTAGGAATAGACAATACATTTCTAAGTTGATAGATTGCAAGATGGTTAGAGACTTTTTGTTCTACCTATGTTCAGTCCCCTCCCATGAGTGGTGGGCAACACCCCAGGTGACTGTCCAAAGCTGCAGTACAATTTTCCTCCCCAGTCCTTAAAAAAAAATACATGTTTATGTCTAAGAATAGTACGGAATAGGATACACATCATTTCTAAGTTGAAGAGAAGTACAAGATGGTGGTAGACTTTTTTGTTCTACCTATTTTAGTCCCTTCCAGTGAGTTAGTGGGCAACACACCCCAGGTGACCTGTCCAAGCATCCATGCAGTTACCATTTCCTCCCAAGTCTCCTAATAAAATAACTGTTTATTGGTCATAAGAATGTAGATAGGGTAGAATAGCAATACATTTCTAAGTTGATAAGTACAAAGGTTGGTTGGACTTTTTGTTGCTTGGTAAGCTCACATGGGAGGCAAGGCTCATCCGGGATATAAAGAGGTTCAATGCATGTGGGGAGATCGCTGCTTCCTAGGAAAATCTGTGTATGAGTGTGTGTGTATATGAGTGTGATATATATATATATATAAAATATACTAATATATATATATATATATATATATATTCCTGTGTTTGAGTGTAGATGGTGATAGTGTTTGTATCTAATAGTGCTCTGTGTGTATGTGTATAATGGATGTGCATACATGTGTGTATGTGTATAATGGATGTGCATACATGTGTGTTGTTGTATAATGGATGTGCATACATGTGTGTATGTGTATAATGGATGTGCATACATGGTTGTATGTGTATAATGGATGTGCATACATGTGTGTATGTGTATAATGGATGTGCATACATGTGTGTATGTGTATAATGGATGTGCATACATGTGTGTATGTGTATAATGGATGTGCATACATGTGTGTATGTGCATAATGGATGTGCATACATGTGTGTATGTGTATAATGGATGAGTATACATGTGTGTGTATGTGTATAATGGGTGTGCATGCATGTGTGTACGTGTATAATGGATGTATGTGAGTGTACTATACTTGTGAATGAATACGAGCCTATGGTTGTATGTGTATTTGAATTTCATACGTGTGTGTATATGAGAGTATAATGCATGTGTTAATATGAGCTTATAAACATGTGTGTATGTGAGCATATAAATGTGTGTGTATACAAGTATGTATGAATTTATAAATGCATATACCTGAGTGTATTAGTGGGTGTACAATGTTTGCATATGAAAGTATAACTAATGTCTATGAGGGTTATAAATATATTGATATGAGTGTATAAATGCACATGTATCACAATAGAGATGAATATATATGAATGTATACCTGTGTAAATGGGTTTCCCCGCTACAGAATATTATAAGCCTTTCTGTATTATTAGTTACTAATAAGGATGTGACCCCTGCAGTAGCCCTGGGCCTCCTCTATACAGTAGGCAGCGCTGTCTACCTCTGCTGGAAGCTGCTCTCTTCTGATCAATGGTGGTTCCAGATGTCACATCCCCATCCATCTCATATTGATAATCTTTCCTACTGAAAAGCTTCTAATATTTTGCGGCTATATATCTTTACTCCAGCTGTATTGTAGAGGACACCCAACAGCAGGAGTTTCCATATCACGGTAATGGCAGCTGCTGCCAGGTCCCACTATACAAAGCATAAACATGTATTTGAAGATATCTGCTGGTTTGTTTTTGAGAAATCACACTTAGAAAAGGCACATATTTCGATATAACTCCTGGAGCCCAAGTCATGTCATTTTCAATGAAGAAGACTAGAAATTTAGTTTTATCCTTTTAATAAATTTAGGTACCAAAGCTCATGTTAAAGGGGAATCTGTCCCTCACATCCTCATAAAATCAACTTTGTCATCTTACCTGGCACACAGCCAGACTTTGGAGCCAGTCAGAGGGAGCATGTCCTCCTGTCCTCACTCACGTCTACTCTTTCCCATGCCCTATGCCTCCTTCTCACCATTCAGCACTTCATGTCATGCTACTAGGGTGATGTCATCTAATGTCCTTTACCCACTAAAGTTTGCAAAGTCTATCCCATGTCAGATCACATGAAATCACAGCAGCCTCCATGGAGGAGTAGAAGTCCATGGAGGCTGCTGTGATTTCATGTGATCAGATACATACATGGGGTAGATTTTGCAAATGTTAGTATGTAAAGGAACTTAGATGACATCACCCTGGTCACATGACATGAAGTGCTGAATGGTGAGAGAGAGGCAAGGGGAACGGGGAGGAGTTGGAGCGAGTGAGGCAGGAGGATAGTCCCATCTGACTCTCTGTATGTCAGGTAAGATAACAAAGTTGATTTCATGGGGATGTGAGGGAAACAAATTTTCATTAAAACTTTGTTGAAAGGGCTTTATGAGAACCTGCCACTGGCTGTATTTTTGAACAATGTAGTAATATGTTCGCTTTAAGGGGAAGGGGTGGCCCACACAGAAGTCTGCTATGGGGCCCTGTCATTTCTAGGTACACCCCTGCTCACAATCACATGTGGGGAAGGGTCTATTTTACTTCCATATACTTAGGGTGAAGCCAGCGCAGGATTCTTGGATGCATTGTTCTAGAGCAGGGGTAGGGAACCTATGGCTCGGGAGCCATATATGGCTCTTTTGTTGGCTGCATCTGGCTCTCAGACAGATCTTTAATAAATGGTGATGGCTGCTGTGTGTCTTAGACTGATCACTGGACACAGGCAGCAATGTTAGCGCTGCTTACGTTCTTTATACGACCCAGGTGCCATCGCCGCCATCGTCTAGGCCTGGGTCAAAGAGAAGAGCATGGGAGCAATGAGGAGCTGGCTGCAGGGAGCGCTGGTAAGTGGCTACCTATCTACTGGGGGTATGTACTGGGGCTACCTATCTACTGGGAGTATGTGCTTGGGCTACCTATATACTAGGGACATGTGCTGTGGCTACCTATATACTGGGGGGGCATGTGCTGTGGCTACCTATATACTGGGTGGCATGTGCTGTCGCTACCTATATACTGGGGGCCTGTGCTGTCGCTACCTATATACAGGGAGGCATGTGCTGTGGCTACCTATATACTGGGGGACATGTGCTGTGGCTACCTATATACTGGGGGCCTGTGCTGTCGCTACCTATATACAGGGAGGCATGTGCTGTGGCTACCTATATACTGGGGGACATGTGCTGTGGCTACCTATGTACTGTGGGGCATGTGGTGGGTATCCGGATTTGGAGTAGTGAACCACCTGGACCACTGCGGACTATGATGTAAGCAGACACCTGGGACCGGAATCCAAGTGGCACCCGGTCTTCACCAGAGCCTGACGCAAATCAGGATGGTCTTGCTGAAGCGTGGTACTACCAGGTCGTTCCACAGGCGAGACCTGTCCATGGTGGCAGCCAAGGATGAGGTACAGGATCACTAGTGGTCATGAACAGGCAGACAGTCAAGGCAGGCGGCAACGATGCAAGGTTGGGGACGGAGCAAGAGGTCAGAGCTGGCAGCGAAGGACCAGAATAAGGAACAGGTCCGGGGTCACAACGGGAGGTCAACACTTGGGAAGGAAACACTGTGGAAAGCTTCCTCAAAGGCATGAAGCACTGAGATCCAGTGGGGAATGCTGGGAGCTGCCAGTCTTTATAGGAGCCTGGGAAGTGGGTAAAGCCAATCGGCGGCGAGCTGGCCCTTTAAATCTGCGAGTGCCAGGGCGTGTGCACTGGCCAGCCGGGATGAGAGCAGAAACGTGGAGAGGTGGGTGAACTCGGAAAGGGGCGCAGCTGAGATGGGCACAGCTGTGCCTGTGATCCAAGACGTAGATCGCATGGGCACCTGTGACACACTATCTACTGGGGGGCATGTGCGTATTGTACGGCTTTTACGGAATAACATTTTCAAATATGTGGCGACCATGGCTCTCTCAGCCAGAAGAAAAGAATGTCGAATCTGGAAACCCATAACTCAGGCCACTCATCAGGACTTACTGATAGTTCATTCGAGGTAGACACAGAATGGTGAGCTGGGTGAGCAGTGTTCCTGAGTGACCTTCCAAGTAATATTGAAGTAGGCAGGGGTAAACCAACAATGAGGTAAATTGAGCCTCTTGCCTCAGGCAGCACAATCTTCAGCAAGATGGGGGGCGGCATCAGGCACCTTCTACAAAGCAGGACGGGACTCTTAAAAATAGTTGTTCTTCCCACCCAATGTCAGCAACAATGTGATACACTGCATGGAGAACCCACTTACTAAAAATACAACTTGATACATTATTACTGGAAGGGGCGGAGGGGGGCACCGCTCTATCGCTCATCTCAGGCAGCAAAAGTTTAGATTCACCCCTTTAGTAGGGAATGGTATCATTACTTGTTTCTTCTAAAGACAATGCCCCAGCCTTGCAAAAATGCACGTGGTATTGCCCCTTAGCCTCATGGGGGAGGTACATTTATCAAGTGAATATACACAAAAGTTTTTGACAACTTTTGAACAATTGTTTTTACTGCTTTCTATGACATGGGCCTACATTTAACTTGATTTTATTTCATTTTTAATATAGAAAGATGTTTTGATTTGTACAAAATTCTGCAAAAATTTGGCACAAAATCCATACATATACATAACTTCTGTTTCATAAATAACACCAAAAAATAGGCCAAAAATCAACAAAACAAGAAAAACAGGAAGAAAAGGTGGCAAATGAGAAATTTTCTCCCTGATTCAATACCAAATATAACCTCCTGACAGGGGTGGCGCTGTTTCAGAGTTTGTAGCCCCTTTCGTTGTATGAATATATAGCAAGGAAAAGAAAATTGGGGCACATTTACGGGTTCGGGTCTTCCTGCGATTCATGAAGGTCCTGCGCCCGATGTCCCCCAGGTGTCGCTGCTGCGCCGAGGTCCGCCGAGTTGCGTCGGAGTTCACTGATCTCTTCCTGGTGCATGTGAGTATGGCCCGTGCGACCAATTTTTTGTTTTAAATGCGGCGGTTTTTCCGAATCTGTCGGGTTTTCGTTCGGCCACGCCCCCCAATTTCTGTCGCGTGCATGCCAGCGCCGTTGCGCCACAATCCGATCGCGTGCGCCAAAATCCCAAGGCAATTCAGGGAAAATCTGTGCAAATCGGAAATATTCGGGTAACACGTCGGGAAAACGCGAATCAGGCCCTTAGTAAATGACCCCCATTATGTTTTTACCTTTAATTAGTCGTCAGTCTCCAAAAAACAACAATATTAAGTCGTAAAAACCGTTCCATGTTCTACACATATTACGTGATTATGTTTCCGGTGGATTTTTCAGGTGAAACATTCGCAGAACAAGCATTTCCATTCTCAATTTTCATGCCCTGATATATCCAAAGGATGTTATTAGAGCCTGGTTTGTTATATCGGGTCTGTTAAATGCAATGCATAGGAAGATAAAACAACGCACCTTTAATGAAGAGGCGAAGCGCCAAAGTGACATCACCGAAAATTTACATCCTGGTGCCATCCATTTAGAGAGAGGTTTACAGCTACATCAGCGCAGCCTGTCTATTTATTACCACAACTAGTTCTGCTGTCACCAGAAGTCACGACTAGAGATGGTGGGAAGAGAACAGAAGCCGCGCCGTATAGAAACAAAACGAGAACACTCCACCAAGTCATATCTTCAATCTATTGTATACTGGATGGCTCCAGAAGGGGGCGCTGCTCTATCCCTTGTATATAGAGCATGTTCTGGGACTGCAGATCAGATATCAGTGAGCACTTTTTGAGATGTCCACCTAAAATTCTTCTAGAGGTGGTCATCTTCTCATCCAAGGTGATCTGTATGCATAATATATTGTACGGTTGAACAGAAACTACAGGGGTGGTCTGTTACATACCCTCCATACAAGGTGGGTGTTTGCTGCATATTGCAGGGCTGGAGGTCCCTCACTTTTTCATTTCTACAAGACGGTATAGACCTTGGGCTCCCGGTCTACCACCCAAACCGGCCACCGGCAACGGGGCACATCCCATCAGCTCTGTCATCTGCCGCAGAAGCAGGAGAGATTCACTACCTACCGCAGCTTCCCCACACCACCAAGACCAGATCCCAGAAAACGACTCACATAGCAACTGAGTTCACCTCAAGGTTAGGGTCCAAGCACCCATAAGCAGATGCGCCTGTTCCCGAAAGAAGCAAAGAGAAAGCCCTATGGATTGCAAGACCAAGAACAGAAAGAATCAAACTGAAGCAAAGTCATGGAACGGCTTTACGATCATACAAGGACGGACAGTACGGCCACCACAAAACCAGCCAGCAACACTGCGAGAGTAAGTCCCAAGTGTTACTCCAGCTGAAGTATTCTTACCACGTACATTTTGGCAATCACAGCTGTTTTTCCAGCATTGGAGTGTATTGAGGTCTGAAAGGAAGCACCAAAAAGAGTAAAGTTGCCTCTGTATGGTAGATGAGTGCGACCACTTAACTTTAACGTAAAGTGTGAGACCATCTCTTAGATTCAATCCTCTGTGTTTTTACTAATATAGATACCTTGATGGACCATTTTTGTTTTAAGATAGTGCTTCACCACCACAAGCCTCCTTACCACTGCCTGTACTGGTGACTGAATCTACCAGCCACTGTGACCACCTAATGACCACCACCCTAAGCCAAACCATCTTGGACACCACGAAACCATCATCATGACCACTGCTTTAAGTCCTTGCTAGATGTAGATCCAAACTGAGTGAATGTGGCCAATGTAGGTCATGGTTGTCTAGAGTTGGGATGTTGTTACTCCTGTGTTCCCAAATTGGAATTTATACCTATTTATACCATCAGTCCTTTAAATACAGATATTGGGTCAGATTTACTTAGCCGATCCATTCACGATCCAGCGGAGCGTTCTCTGCGGAGGATTTGGGTTCTGACGGGATTCACTAAGGTAGTTCCTCCGACGTCCACCAGTTGTCGCTGCTGCGCTGAAGTTCATCAGAGTGCACTGAAGTTCACCGTCCTATGGTGAGTGCAGGTAAGAGCGTGTCAAGCAACACTTTTTTTAAAAAAATGCGGCGGTTTTTCTGAATCCGTCGGGTTTTCGTATGAAACAACCCCCCCCCCCCAATTTCCGTTGTGTGCATGCCGGTGCCGATGCGCCACAATCCGATCCCGTGCGCCAAAATCCCTGGGCAATTCAGGAAAATTCAGTGCAAATCGGAAATTTTTGGATAACCCGTTGGAAAAACACGATTGGGGCCCTTAGTAAATTTATCTTCAGCCAATGTAATACTGCTAATTACACATTGGGGGTCATTTACTAAGGGCCCGAATTGCGTTTTTCCAACGGGTTATCCGAAAATTTCCGATTAGCGCTGATTTTCCCTGAATTGCCAAGGGATTTTGGCGTAAGCAAACGGATTGTGGTGCATCGGCGCCGGCATACACGTGACAGAAATCAGGGGGCGTGGCCGTACGAAAACCGACAGATTCGGAAAAACCGCCGCATTTAAAAAAAAAAAAGTGTCGCTTGACACGCACTTACCTTCACCCACGACAGGACGGTGAACTTCAGTGCAATCCGATGAACTTCCGCGCAGCAGCGACACATGGTGGACGTCGGAGGAACTACCTTAATGAAACCCGGCAGAACCCGAATCCTCCTCAAAGAACGCGCTGCTGGATTGCGAATGGACCGGGTAAGTAAATCTGCCCAATTGTGATAAGAAACTCAGCATCACTACTTCTATACTCATATATCATGGACTTTGTATTAATCATTACACATTCCACATGGGTTAGAACAAGGCCCCCTACATGATGCGGCATCGGAGTCCCCCGGAACCATAGTCATGTATTGGCTTTCTTGTAAAGACACAGATCTTGCTGGATCCGCAGTTTTTTAATTGATCGTTGTATATAATTCATGTTTTTAATACCAGTGAAGGACTTCAGAGAATATTTCGCCGGATTCCCCGACTCCATATAAAAGGCTGCTTAACTCAATTACCCTGTGAAAGTCCCGGCTCGGGGAATATCCAGCTCCAACACCAAGAACCTGACAATTAAGATTGTAAATGAACGGTCAAAACTGATGTCCGTCCACCTTATGTCTCCACAATGTAGAGATGATGAAGTTTTATGTCCTCTTGTAGAACAATGATGGAAACACAGCAGAAAAATTCTGGTTGGAGGGTAACACTTGGGATGTGGCGGGCGCTGTGCCAATATGAATATTGGGTATTTCTTCTGCTCAGCAGTTCTGGTGCAGAGAAGTCATGCTTTACAACAATATATAGATGAATTTCTTCCCTGCTGTTATCCATGCTTCCGGGAAGATATCCCTCATACTACCCCTGCAAGGGCAAATTGAGGTTAGTTTTGGAAAAGCTTTGAGGCCAGATCCTTGGGGATTTTGGGTCTTGGACCAGAGAGGAGGAGAAGTAGAAGAAAAGTTTGCACCTGCCTATTGTCCACCTTGGAGTAAGCCATTTTGTTTTTGGGGTGAGTTGAAATCCCTTTTAGCTGGGAATTGCCCCCCAAAATAATTAAAACTGTTGTGGCAAAAAAATCTCTATAACCAAACTGTGTGAAGGACTTGCAGTCACATGACCATATGTAACCAAATAAAAGGGAATTGGTGATAACCTGCTGATCAATGGGGGTCCCATTGGTAAGACCCCTATAGATGAAGAGAATGTGGTCTTTTGTACCCTGGATGGATGGATTGGCATGGCTTGGTGAGGAAGAATAGAGCAGCAAAGTTCCCGTGCAACCTGCTACTCTATTAATTTTCGGAGTCCAGTAGACCCCCACTCTCGTGTTCTGTGGGGATAGCACCAGTGATCAGCAAACAGGGGATAACTACCCCTTCAGTAGAGCTGCATGGCTGAACAACATAGAAGAGTATTAGGTTCTGAATAATGTCCAAGTCTGTTCAGTAGGTCTGGGGGCTCGATACTTTAGGAGGCAACGTCTTTATTTATTTTGGGGTCCGGGTTGAGGTATGATTTTTTTTTTCTTCTAAGGTTTGTTTTATTTTATGACTGGAGTCTGTAGTTCTTAGTCAAAAGTAGAAGTTCTAAAAAAATTTTGGCCAAACACTCACTAGAGACAAAATGTGGCAGCTGGATAGCCCCCCCCCCCCAAAATAGAAATCAGTTCTAGATATTAACATATCATTGCACCTTACAGAACCTCCACTAGGCACCGATGGGTCATACACATGATGGATTCATTAGTAGGCACAGCCACGCCCCCAGTGCAACAGCAATTTGCATAAAGATTTGAAATGTACACAACCGGATTTGAACTTTGACTCCCTGCCCCCATCCGCGCTTGGATCAGGGCTTTACGATTTGTGGAGGTAAAGTTGGAGTAACCAGCTATAAAACCTATTTTGATAAGACATAAACTAACAAAACTGTAGGGACACAATAAATAATAAAATACAAGGATGACCCCAGTAACCTCCATTCATAATTCATATCATGGAGTTTATAGCGAAGGTAAGACCCAGGCTCTGAGTAATCTAATCCCGCAATATGTAACAGTCTGGAGAGAAATCTAAGTAAGAGCGATGACGGCTTCCAGATTTCAGCTGGAAAAATTCTCAAAGTAAAATATTATAAAAAATACATATCTTACATAACACTGGTGAAGGGCAAGATGATGGGAAACGTATGTGAAGGGAAGATCTGGGACTTTATTATCTATGGCATATCCTTAGATTGGTGGGGGTCGGACTCTCAGCACCATATATGGCTGATGTTTGACCCCCTTTATATATATATACAGGACATAGACTTTTTTTTACATCAGCCAGTTCTTCTACAGGAACTTCTTCTGTTGTACTGGATTTTTAAGTATCTAGTGTTGGTGAAGTTGGGTCTTAGTTGTGTTATCACTGGAGGCACCAGCTCTAACACCCAGTATCGGTAAAATCCAATTGAGGCTTGTTGACCCCTTAGATGCCACAGTTATTTATTGACCATAGCATCCAAGTGGTTTCAGAGGTAAGAGACTACCTTTGTCACCCAATGTCAACCTTCAACTACAATGTAAGGTGTCAATGGAAGCTAGGAGGCCCAATGAAGCCCCTTCGGCCTTGCCAGATTTGTACACATGAGAAGTCCGGTGTAAATGTCCTCAGGTATCAAATGATTGCATCAATGTCCCCTTGAGGGAATAAAATAAGAATGCTGTAAAAAAAAATTAAAAAAATATCTCCCATACTCACCTTTCCCGATCCCTCCAGCAGGTTTCTCGACTTCTCTGCTACTACTGTATACGGCTCAGGAGGCGGGATGATGTCATGACCTTTCACCTGCCAGCCTTAGTTGCATGCCGCCAGGGCAAAGCCTATTGCTGGAGGGGATGGCTCCCTGCTTCCCTATTATAATAAACTCTGTCGGTGTCCTAAGGATGCAGATTAAGACCGGGGTCCTGCCTCTAATCTTGCAGGAGAGATTCCAAGTTCCTGGAAAGCCAGGACATCTGGGAGGTATGGGAGTGAAATGGGTGCCCAACAGCACAGATCAGCAGTGGATTATAATATAGGCAGTTTGGGTGGTAGCCCGAGGGCTCAAGCCTTCTAAAGGTCCCATGGCCACCCAAACCACCCACCAAATTTTATACCCAGAAAGACCGTCACTCATGAAATTCTCATACATCTGTTCTTGCTCTTAATACACATGTACACAAGAGTCAATTCAAGACCTTTGAAGGTCCTCCAAGGCTTCTGAAACCTTAGATTGAAAACAGGCCGAAGAGAAACCTCTTCCATTTTCCAATGACCATATGTAGGAACTACTAGGGGCTATAATATTCATACAGCACAGGACCCAGGGCAGTCTTTATCCACCCCTGGCACAGAGCATTGGAGTGCATCGATCTTGACACTGATTATAGTCTCTCATGTTATGCCCTGCTGTCGTAGACCATACCTCCTTATAGTACCAGCAGTTCCTCAGTCCCTCATGTACGAGATGTCTCATCTGTAACTAGCCAGGACACCGTGCACCGTTCTTACTTCCAAACTCAATTGCAGCATAATTTAATTTACTAATCTCAATCTGAGATTTGATTTTCTTGATGTTACTGCCTGGAGGGATTTAGCAACTATATTACTAGACCTGCAGAACAGACTGGTACTGTGAGCGGCCTGGTACTGGGTTTTTTGATATGTTCTGACAATGAGAAATTGGGATCTATACTATATGTGTTATATACAAACAATACATGAAGTTGGTTCTTACTGCTCAACCAAGCAAAGTGCCGTACATGTAGTGGTGGCTGTGTCTGGTACTGCAGCTTACTCCCATTCACTTGAATAAGATTAAAGGACATCTACCACCAGGATGAAGGATTGTAAACCAAGCACACTGACATACTGGTGTGTGCCCTCTCTAGTGGGATCCGCTCTTCTTTAAGCTTCTTATGCCCTTATTTTTAAGAAAAAAAGGCTTTAAAATTGTGCAAATGAGCCTGAGGGGTTCCATGATCCATTGACACCTATGTAGCCGCAGAGACCTTCATTGACTTTTTTGTAAAATCCAGGGCATAAGAAGCTAAAAGAAGAGCAGATCCTGCCAGGGGGGGCACACAACAGTATGTCAGTGTGCTTGGTGTACAATACTTGTTCCTGGTGGTAAGTAGTGTAGGACAAAAAGGGAGGCACAGTGAAGAACGGATTAACATCCAATGGTGGGTGCTCTGGGTGCAGGCTCGTAGGGGTCCGACTCAAGATCCCAGGAATCCAAATAATCAGACTCCATGGCCTGCTGCTCACTTGTGTTCCTGGTGGTAGATGTCCTCTATGAGCATGTTGTGCTCCGAGCCACCGTACACCGTCATACACCCACTCATACGCACTTCCATCATCTGTACTCAGTATGGACATCACCTCTGTCCCGTCTTTCCATCTTCAGAAATCGGCATCACGTCTTGACTATTCATCGCTGGAACATCTCTCCACTTGCCGTGATCCAGAGTTACTGATCTTAATGTATAAATTCTGTTTTATCTGTTCAGTTCTTCAGAACCATCACAGAAAAGGGAAAAAGTCAGAGGAAACAGGAAGGCAAAGAGTTCGTATAAGATGTGTAACAACGTCCTGTAGGGTGAAAGGTAGAGTTTACGGGAAAGATGGGGTTGTAAACATGGAGGTCATAGGGTTGGCCATTTTACCTCATGTTTTTGTAATGTGTGTGTAAGTGTGTTTTGAGGCAGGGCGATTGTTCATGGACGGATAAGATCACATGACCCTCCATCTGCAGCCATTTTATGGTCAGGAATCTCTGGCTGATGAGGTAAAAGACAGGAGGCCTCACTTTACATATCATGAAGGCGGAGCAGAACTATTAATAGATGTATATTAGTAAATTACCTAACATCCTGCCCAACCCCCCTAACATCCTGCCCAACCCCTGCCCCCCCCCCCCCCACACACACACACACACATGCACTGTCATGAGGTCACACACACATGCACTGTCATGAGGTAAAGTGGACAATCCCTTTAAAGAAACAGAGTTTTGTTTTTGCACACACTGGGGCAGATTTACTTACCCGGTCAGGGTCGGACTGGGGTGCCTGGGGCCCACCAGTGAAATTGATTTTGGGGGCCCACCTACTACCACATAGAAATATTCTGGGTTGAGGGAAGCATATCCCCCTCACTGCACCCCTAAAAATACCACAGTTACTTACAGTATAATGTCACCCGGATAAAACAATGTCATACACACTGCACCTCACCCCAGATTTTATTAAGGCCGCCATTTCATAAAGTACCGCCATGGAGTACAAAACAGATACAGCCAGGACCGGATTAAGGCCAAGCAATCACTATATACAGCTCCTCCAGCAACCAGTGTATACAGCTCCCCCAGCAATCACTATATACAGCTCCTCCAGCAACCAGTGTATACAGCTCCCCCAGTAACCACTGTATACAGCTCCCCCAGCAACCAGCGTATACAGCTCCCCCAGCAACCACTATATACAGCTCCCCCAGCAATCACCGTATACAGCTCCCCCAGCAACCACTATATACAGCTCCCCCAGCAATCACCGTATACAGCTCCCCCAGCAATCACTATATACAGCTCCCCCAGCAATCACTGTATACAGC
>CM033647.1:9376999-9491198 GCA_019512145.1 Engystomops pustulosus | reverse complement strand
CTATATACAGCTCCCCCAGCAATCACTATATACAGCTCCCCCAGTAATCACAGTATACAGCTCCCCCAGCAATCACTGTATACAGCTCCCCCATCAACCACCGTATACAGCTCACTCAGCAATCAGTGTATACAGCTTCCCCAGAAATCAGTGTATACAGCTCCCCCAGCAATCACTGTATACAGCTCCCCCAGCAATCACTATATATAAATATACACACACACATTACATATTACACCTGTATATAAACCTATTTCATGTTATACTTCATGCTATAAAACCTGTATATACACATACATGACACCTATATATATAAACACACCTAATACATGTTATACCATTATATACACACACATATAGAACACATTACACCTATATATACAGCTATTACATGTTATCAGTCTATATACAAGCACATGACATGTTTTCACACACATATATATATATATATATATATATATATATATACACATGACAAAACACACATACACAGGGAAGACACACACATATACACATTACACTTACCTCATATCCAGCAGCAGGTCCAGGTCAGGCAGTGGATGGAGCTGTCTCCTCTGTGCAGCAGGCCCGGGCTGGTGGGCGGGGCTTCTCCTGTCAGCTCTGCCCGGGCTGCACCTCCAGGGAGACCAGCCACAGATTTGAATGTGGCGCTCCTGCACCTCCTCCTCCTTTCTCCTCCTCCTGTTCGCTCCTCTGGCTGCTTCTGTGGTAGTGACACAGGAAGCGCTAGCAAGGGCTTCCTGTGTCACAGCAGCGCCGCACAGGAGGTCCTGCGTGGTGCTGTAAGAAATAGTACTTGCATCTGTATGATGCAAATACTATTGTTAGTAGTAGAGGAGCAGCCTCGATTAAAGGCCCATGCCATAGTGACAGGAGTCGGGGCCCACCGGGGGATTCACCGACTCCCCGGCGGGCCAGACCGACCCTGTACCCGGTCCATTATCCGTTCTCTGCGGTAGATGCGGGTCCTCCGGCGACTCACTAAGGCAGTTCCTCCGACGTCCACCAGGTGGCGCTGCTGCGCTGAAGAGCATCGGAACGCACTGGAGTTCACCAAGCCAGGCTGAGTGAAGGTAAGCGCGTGTCCCGCGACACTTTTTTTTAAAAAATGCGGCAGTTTCTCCGAATCCGTCGGGTTATCGTTCGGTCACACCCCCCTGATTTCCGTCGCGTGCATGCCGATGTGCCACAATCCAATCGCGTGCGCCAAAAACCCGGGGCAATACAGGAAAAATTGGCGCAAACATTCGGAAATATTCGGGTAACACGTCGGGGAAACGCGAATCGGCCCCTTGGTAAATGACCCCCACTGTTCTACATTAAATGCTCATCAGGTTTTAGTGATTTTTTTCGGCAATTGTGACTTTTCTAAAATCTCTCTTTTGCAGTAATAATTTCCTGGGATATTGACTATTTCCCTCTGTCTTCAGTAACTCAAGGTCCTAGATTTTAAGAGTGATTAAAGAATCAATAAGGGAATCGTTAAGATTCATGTGTTTCTAGTAGATATTAAGATTGCTAACAAGTTAAAGGGATAGATAGACCATTAAAACGAACCATAAACAGGTAGTTGTAGGGTAAAGATAAAATAAAAGCCTTCTGGCTGCCACAGTGAGCCCCTAGGAACCGGGCAATTACATTATAAAAGGGGTGAGGGGGTGAGAGAAGGGGATCTCTCCATCTCTTCCCGTAAAAGCCAAGATAGTCATAGTAACAGTCTTGGAGTGAAAATTACTGTAGATGTGACCTTTACAAAACTGCCAGTTCCAGATAATACGTATATGAAATGTTAGGTTTTTGTTTTCATCTTCTCCCCTTGGTGCTGGTTATCAGTTCTACAGTAGCCAAAGTTCTTTACAAAATCAGACACCTTCCCCTCTCTTGCTGCTGATGCAACATCCCCCACCGGAGCCTGACCTTTTGGCTTGGGGGCAGCTGGATTCCCCTGGTACCTGAGTGGCTGGCTTGAGTGTGACCTAGCGCTAGATTGGGTCACGGTCGCTTGGTACAGGTGGAACAGGCCTTGTCCACGCCAGGATGGGTAGGTTGTAAGAAAGATGGAGATCTCACTGGTGGATGGAAACAGTTCTCCTTGAGGCACTCCCAATGTGTATATATATATGTAAGGATCCCCGGGTAGATGGTAAAGGAGAGGCCCATGCTGTTATGCGGCAGCGAGGGATCACACTGAGGCAAGGGATGTGAACATCAACTCACAGATCCTTCATTCCAGAACACCAACTAGACAGAGGCAACAGGCCAAGGTAACAGGCCCAGGTCCCTGGTCACTGGTTGGATTGTGTTCCGAAAAGGGTGCTCACAGCCTGGTCTAAGTAGCTTTAGGCTGGAGAGGTTAGAAGCTGCTTATAGCAGTGGTATTATGCATGTTCTGTTAGGATCATAGCTGCTGCAAGAGTAGGCCTCTCATCTGCAGGCCGTGTGTCTGGACAGCAGGTTTTGCAGGTCTGCTCATCACTTCATCTTAGAAAGAACTCTCTGGAACTTTCCAGCCACAATGGCAAACCCACAAAGTTCTTATGAACTCCCCCTGGGGGTGGCAAATTCCATTATCCAACCAGAGACCATCTTACACTATGGAATTAACAATTTAAAAAAATGACATCCTATTGGTCAGAACGTGAACACTCCCTTCCCAGGAAGGGGTAATTCAGCCGCAATACCAAATATAGACAGTAGATAACTTTACTAAAGAATAAATATATATTGTTGAGGGCAACTTCCTATGGAACTACACAGATTGTAGGATTAGTCGGCCATACTTCACCTACATCTGGAGGGCATTGGAAGGAGATAAAGTTTGTAACGTAACCCGTTTGGCATGCCTTTACACTGACAGTGGTGCTTATTTACTTGGGTCCGCTGACGAACTTTCAATGGATTTTCCAACGTTTTCGGGTTTGCGTCGCTGTGACAGGTATTTAACTGGGGATTGTGTTGCATGTGATCAGATTGTGGTGCGGTTGCACTCGGTTCAAGGTGACAGAAATCAGGGGGTTTGCCATCAGATGATCCCACTCAGACTGAGCGCAGGATTTAACTTTCAAATTGTGTCGCAAGACCAAGCACTTACCATGCACCAGGAAGAAGAAGGTGAACTCCGGGGACCTGAGCGGAGAAGCGGCGCATGCAGGATTTGGGGCGCACAAACTTAGTGAATCGCGACAGAATGCATTCCAGTTGGACAATGCACTTTCGGGGAACTCCTCTTCTTTGCAATATTCCCATGCAAAAGTTCTGCTCCTCTCCTCTCAAGCAGGGCAAAAAGTTATTCCTATTGGCTACTCTGCATTGATTAAAGGATGAATTTGCATATTTTTTAACTTTACACTAGAAAAGGGATGCTCAAGTATTGCCTTACACATCTATCCAACCTTGTATGCCCCAAATCCATCCCAAAATGGGGAGGGGGAGTTTGTAAGTTTTCCCATTCCCTTATTTCATACCAGGAAAGCCTTAATTTTTCCAGGGTTGTCTCTGAAAATTTTGGGTATATTAAGGAAATTTAAAACAGGAGTAGGAGACCAATTTAGTCTATCAACCAAAATCGAAGTTTAGGGTAATAAATGTTAATGGGGGTCCGGAGCATCTGAAATTTACACATTCCACATTCTGTATGACAAATATTTTAGAGCAGTTGACATCTAGATGGTTGATGCTTATAATTCTGTACACCCCAACTTTTCCGTATCCGTCGTTAGCATAGGACGCATTCACCTCAGCCTATAAATACAAATACACGGAGAGTCAGAAATCATATGCGCAGCTCAGTTCTAAAAAGTTGTATGGAGAATGATCTCGGCCGCAGCTTTCTGACCTTTGCGGAGACAATTATCGAGCGCGCTCCTCTCTTCTCAGGAATATTTCATTTGATTAAATGTAAGATCCAGAAGCCATTTTTTTTTTTCGACGCACAGTTTTGCTCATCGCCCTGCCTCATCTATTATCTGCTTCCTAGAATTTCGGAGACGTTAACCCTTCCCACGCCGATGCGATTGATGCCCCTCTGCCAGTTCAGAGGATAAAAAAAATTGTGATGGAGAGCGGGACGGCACTATTCTCCTTTCATTTGCGGAGAATTGATAGATGTAATTAGGCGCTCTTGTAAGAAGCATTGTGACCGCAGCACCTTTCATCTCTCTCATAATATTCCTTAGCTAAACACTGTGACTCACTGTGATGAATATCAATTCTCACTGTAGCCTGGGGACATATGGAAAAGCAAAAGAGAGAGAGAGACGAGATGAGCCTTGTCAGTCCTGCTTAGATTTAACTACCGATGCCAACTCATTGGAATATCAAGCAGAATGCTCAAAATCGGAGCCGTCTCAGATCCTCCTTCCCCCCATGTTCTCCTCCATAGTAGTTATATAACCTACAGGAGCCTTCTATCCCTCATCTCGTCACTGGTAATCTCCATTGACTCAACTTGTCATGGGGCTTAGCGAGTTCCACTACTTTAGATCAACATGTACAGTAGACTGGTCCAGGGAATCGAGAGAGAACCTTCTCACTCGATAGAATCGCAAACTCACTTCAAAAGGTAGTTCTTTGTTGAAACGATCAAATATTTTATCCAGATGTTTTTACCATGCCTCAAAAATGGTAATTAAAGTCTGGGTGAGAGACTCCAGGAGAAAACATGAATTTTGACAAGTCATACAATGCTAAAAGAGTCAACCCCGGTGTAACACTGGTGGTTTTTGCTCCTGCTCGTATTACCCAACACCAGGTTACTGCCTGATACCTTGTGTCCCTGTACCCATCGTTACCTCTATTTCTTATCTTCTCATCCTACTTGGCCTTCACTCTTGTATCCTGCTACCTCAAAAGGGTGTGGACTTGACTATTCCTGCTTATTGTGTGTTTGGTTGGATTAATTCCACCTGGGAAGTTCCCTTTCCTGATCTGTTTTCCACTGTGTATGACCTCAGCTTGTTACTTACATATGATCCCATACTGCCAGCCTTGACCTCTGCCAATTTCCAGTAGCTGCTTGCCCTGACCTCAGATCACCTCTGGCCCTTATATTCCCCAACACCAGGTTACTGCCTGATGCCATGCCTGATAGCATTCTTGTGCCCCCATGCCCATCCTTACCTTCTCTTTCTTATCTTATCATACTGCCTGGCCTTCACTTTTGGCTCCTTCTGCCTCAATAGGGTGTGGTCTTGTATATCCCTGCTTATCGTGTGTTTGATTTGATTGTTTCCACCTGTTTGACCCTTGGGTTGTTCCCTAACAAAATTCCTGACCTGTCATCTACTGTGTGCGACATCAGCTTGTTGCTTACATATGATCCGTTGCTGCCAGCTTTGACCCTTGCCAATTTCCAGACTTTGCAAGTAGCTGCTTGCCCTGACCTTGGTTCATCCCTGGCCATTCTCTTGCCTCATGCTATGGTGGCTTGAATTAGTGTCTTCTGGTATACACAAAAAGTTGCTATTATTGCCGGGAGGTACAGACCTTCCAATCTCCCTGCAGTGAAGACCAGATCCCTGTAAAAGTTGAGTCCTAAGTCCAAAAACCCCAGTCTACGCTTATACTGCAGATGGCCCATGAAAAAAGTAGAGCCAACCCTTTATATCAAATAACTCATCACTGAGCTCCCTATGGCTTATGCATACCCCACTTATGACGTTTAACAAACCATCAGTATAGTCATTGATTAAAGTTTTCAGCCAAGTACCTTGAATTCTAAAATTACTTTTTCTATAGAGACTACTGGGTACCATTGCACATCACTGCATATGGGGACCACCTTGCCTTTTTGGTCCTCAGACTGTGGGGCAGATTTACTTACCCGGTCCATTCGCGATCCAGCGGCGCGTTCTCTGCGGTGGATTCGGGTCCGTCCGGGATTCATTGAGGCAGTTCCTCTGACGTCCACCAGGTGGCGCTGCTGCGCTGAAAAGCATCGGAACGCACTCAAGTTCACAGGCCTATTCCTAGTGAAGGTAAGTGCAAGCTCCGCTACACTTTTTTGTTTTAAATGCGGCGGTTTTTCCGAATCCGTCGGGTTTTCGTTCGGCCACGCCCCCCGTCACGTGTATGCCAGCGTCGATGTGCCACAATCCGATTGCGTGCGCCAAAATCCCGGGGAAAATCAGGGGAAATCGGCGCAAATCGGAAATATTCGGGTGACACGTCGGGAAAACGCGAATCGGGCCCTTAGTAAATGACCCCCTGTATGTCTTAGCTTACATCACTATTGTAAAGACATACACAGACATGGGTGCTTGCTTAGGTGTGTGTGCAACAGTAGTCATGTATGTATGTCAGTCATGTCATCGCTGATGACTGGTAGACTAAGACTCATGAGGACCACAGGACTAGCTGCACCTGAAGCTGGCGGTCTATAACCCATTCACATATCTCATTCACCATAACCTGGATCTTAGTATTCTAATTTTAATCCTGTTTGAACAGTTTTTGCACCAATCTTTTATCTCTCCAGTATGGTCTTCTACTGGGTACAAAGAAGCATTAATTAGATGTGGACAAAAGGAAGTAACACATGACTTCAGTTGAGACTTCGGGCAAGTTTGAGACCTTTGGTCTCTTAGGTTTTTGGAGACTCTCGTAAGCAAATCTGTGGGTTTTATCTTGATTATTTTTTTTCCAGATTCCTTGTCTTCTTTGGAATAGAGTCCCATGTGTTGATAAGTGCCCAATATCTCCTAGGTTCTTTCTTTTTGGATGTCTCCATCATCAGCTCGGGCCCATAGAGTTCCATATGGAGGTCCTGATCACTATCTTGGTCACTGCCTTCCCCCCCATGATCAGCACACTCCTCTGATTGATCCTTTGACATTATGCTCTACAAAAACAAACAGAAGATGATTCAATAATGTTTCCAGATTATAGTCAGAAGCCAGAAATGTTAAGGTCAAATTCTGAGCCGCTGTCATTGGAGAAAAGCAAACGATTACCTATTGCTATTCCACTGTCAAGAAGATTCCCTTTGAACACAAGTCAAGGCCGAAGAAATTGTAAAACACTGACAGCTTATTTATATTTGCCATGAAATGTATTTCTAGAAATTCCTAATTTATAGTAATAATATCTTAGCTTAGATTGACATGCTGAGTTATGTTCATTATTGTGGGACCCCCCAACCACGGGGACTTCTTCATGAAAGAATCCTGGACAGAGTTGAGTAGGAACGTTCTCACTATCATTTCCATGATGATCTATCTCTACTCTTTCCACAACGTGCACTGAAAATATCCCTTTCATGTTGGATAGTACTGATGTCCACAATGATAACGACATCTCGTTGAGTTACCAACAATCCCACGAGGAGTAATGCTATGATATCTGAATAAGAAGCTCCGGATTAGATACTAACTCTGCTGTGGGCCCAAAAGAACTGATAGAAAACACCAATTACACACCAACAACTTCAAGCAACCGCATCTGTCGGTACTGGATGTATGAAAAACTTCTATAAAATATGAGTAAGTTGCAGCTGGTCGCGGCGGAGAGAACTCCATTTTTACCATAGTTCTGTATGAAGTAGGGCCCCCCCAAGAGGTAAACCAGAACTTATTATAGTACAACAATATCCCAAAGCTGAAAAATCCCTTTAAGACTCAACAGACAAGCATAGCAAAAAATTTATTCAGGGATTATAGCAAAGTAAATGAGGTAAAAAGCTTCAAATTCTTTCAGATTTTAAAGTTAACCTGTACTTGAAGGGGGTCCCACACAAATCAGGGCTGCCCAGTCAAAAATTAAATTACATTAGTTCATGCTGCCCCCTCTGATTTTTATGCACACTGCCGCCTGAGGCCAAAGGCGCAACTGGCCTAGGTTTTAGGAATGTCAATTTTCAAAGACTACATAATCTGTGCCTCTTGGCCTCTACCACATTACTGTGTTGTCTCTAGGTAATCTGCCTTGACCTCTTCTTGGATTACTGTCACACACAAACTCGGTTCGTCCAAACACTCTGCCCCCTGACCAACACTTTGCCTGGTGCTACTTGGCGACGCCTCCAACAGGGTCAGTTATCAACAAACTTAGATTATTCCGAGATGTAGCAACCTGGTTTTTCCTTGAAGCAAAGTCCAGATCCTGCCATGAGGGTTAAAGGGTGAATACCAGGGGACTACCGTATTTTTTGGCGCACAAAAATCCTTTGATTTTCTCAGAAATCAATTGTGCGCCTTATATATGAACCGTACTTACAGACAGCAGCTGCCTTGAACTGTGCACAGGTCTGCCACCTGCTGGTCATTCATCCTTATAATCAGGTGCACCTTATAATCCGGTGTGCCTTATAATCCGGTGCGCCTTATATATGAACCTAGACATTTTCACAGGAATTTATTAATGGTGCGCCTTATAATCCGGTCCGCTTATAGTCCGAAAAATATGGTACTTAGACAACACCCTCAGGAAAAACCGTAAGGAGATCGGGGTATGTTGGATCAAGATCCTTTTGTTATTTAATCCCAGATTCAACATATTTACTACAATAAGTGCAGTACAAATCTCTTTTTTTTTACACTCAAGATGAATACAAAGCAAGTGTCACAGGACTACAGAAGAAAAAGTAAAAATTTTCCAAGTACCATAAAACTTTTGATGAGTCGCTGCCCGTAAATCTGAAGAAATGCAAACTTGCCATTCTTAGGAAAGCGGGTGCCAGGTTTTTATTAGCAAAAAAAAAAAAAAAAATTGCTGAATGTGTCTGCAGCAGCAACTTCGCTTGTCTTATCTAAGAAGATAAATGAATCTATATGGGAACGAAGATTATTATTTTAATTAAATGGTAATATGTCCATATCACTTAGGCCAGTTTCATATCTGGAAAATGAGCTTTTGGGGTCGTAAATTTGTCTCAGTTCTCGGAATTTGTTGAACAGTTGTATTTTAGTTCAGGATACAAGGGTAACATTCATATCCAAATCCCACGGCCTCTAGGGCCATAAGGACATCTCTGCTGTAAAACAAGACATCAGTATTATATATTGTACATCATAGTGGGGGGATTTCGGTATAAGCACCGATTGGCTCAAATTTACTTAGCAAAATGCATCAAAGTAATGGCATACACTTACTCAAAAATTGGCCTATATGTTGTCAATTAGAATTAGTTAGATTTAGTTTTTATACAGTTTGTGACCTACTATAAAGGTATTCAAGAAATGGGGAATGACACAGATTATGCACAAGTTGTGGCTAGCCCACGGACCTCCTATTGACCTACATTGTGGTGATCATGACAAAGCCGAGTGGCCACACCACAAATTATAGAGCAGGTCCTATTCCTGCTTGTGTTGCGGCAGAGCCTCCCAATTCCGGCCGGCCAAAATGGGCTACAGAGTTTCCTGTTTGTAAACTATTTTGGTAAAGAGAGGAGTTCAGTGCTGAAATGAAGCACTCCCCATCTCAGAGTGCTTCCTCGACAATGATTAATGCCCTTGGGTAAGGAGAGACGCTAGGTGGTGTTTTAAAGGGGAAAGATTGAGGTCTTTTCCTGATGGATAGTGGTGGTTCTTAGGTCTTTGGGGGACATGTATTAATGCGCCGGTCAGTAGATCGGTGGAAAGTAGAACTAGACAGGTCTCTGCTGCACCAGATTAATCCCTTTGTCCGATGCTGGATGATGAATCTGGTGCAGATGAAGACTGTTGAGTCGTACTTTGCACCTCCTATTAAATAGTAAATTTTCTGGCGGACAGGTTATTTTCTGACATGACCACGCCCCTTTTACAGAGGACGCACCCCTTAATCACAGGCATCAAAAATAGCCTAATAATGGTCTAAAACTTTCAGTAAATGTGGTGCAAGGCATTTCAGATTCAGATGACTCCAGTTTTCCAGTGAACACAGATTGATAAATATCCCCTGTTGTCTGGTTGCTCACTTTAACGGTACTTATTAAGGTGCCATGTAATACAGCTTATTAATAAAAAAAAATTTCACTTTCCTGGACCCACGGTACAAGCAAAATCTTTCCACTCTCATCCCTGGAGAGGAAAGGAGTGTGAGAATGCATGAATACCAGCAGGCCCTGGTGCACAAGCTGAAACAGTATTTCCCTTCTGACAGCGCTAGCGGCAGAGGGCGTACTTCTGCTTACCGATATTATTTGAGCGCTTCTTGCTCACCTCCTTTGGTTCCTCTCTGCCACCCATTGGTTTTAAGCCTGAGTCCATTTGGGGTATGTTGCCAAGACACTCTCTAGCCTGCCGCTGCTGTCGTTGCCTCTGCATAGTCCCCTATAGTGTCAGGGTCAATTAGTGGATGTTTTAGATGCTATCTAGCCTCATTCGGTCATTGCCATGCTGTTGCCCATACTTTCGGCATAATGGTGCGATTAAGCAGCCTCAGAGGCATCCATGCATGCTGGTAGGATAGCTTTGGCTACTCCACGCCCCTGTAGTCTCTTTAGAAAATCTGCATATTAGGGAAATAAAAGTTATAGAAAGTTTGCGGGGACGTGAGGGCTCTCCTCACGTCCAATAGATGCACCTACCATCCAATCTACCTTTATAGGTAGATCCTTGTTGGTAGGTTTCCTTTAAACGGAATGCCCAATGGAAAACGCATTAGTGAAGGAAAATCCCAACTCTTTCCCCTAAGCAAGTAAGGGTGCAGATTTTGCAAAGAGGTCTTTTGAGTTGAGCAAGCAGTACATGGGGTTGGACCTACACCAAATTTTGATCTATCAAACAAAAAACCTGTGATTGCAAAAAAAGTGATAATGGCTGCTCTCAAATATGCCCCCCCTCCCCAGAATGATCTTTTTGAGTTGAATTTCTTGTTAAAGAATAATATGTAGGACATGTTTGGTTTGGATAGATGAGATTATAGCAGGAAGTTACAATATTAACAATTTTCTTAGTTTTCTTAACTCCTCCTAAAACTTGAACAGTCGGCCAAAAAGTAGCTTTTTTTGTCTGAGCTATCATAGGAATAAAGAACATAAAACCAGAGTTTCTTTACGATTGACGATGCAATTTGAAAATTATTAACTAGGACTTGTCTTCCCGAGCCGAGACTCCTCACAAAGGAGACCTGACAGAAAGCTGTCCTCATTTTTCACTTCAAAAACAGAGAACAATATCATCTTTTTCCCGAAATGGAAAGAGAAAAATCTATGAATTGGTGCGAACAAGGAGAAAATGTCTTCCGTCTCCCTTTATATTTTATAAGCCATTCTTGATCTCAGGGAAGACAGATATAATCTGGAGTCTGTTCATGTAAGAGCTACTAAAATTGTACTTGGCCCACACCATAAAACTTAACAGAAATAAAACTGAAACGCCTTAAAATTTACAGCACAGAAACGGAGAGAAGCTTTCAAATGTAATAAGGGGTTCAACAAAGCTGAGGAAAGAGGCATATATCTGAAAGAGATAAGTGGCAGAAGAGGTAATGAGCAAAAACCATGGAGCCTCCAGAATTCGGAGCAGGAAGAACAACAACCCCTAATTTATTTTCTCTCGGGTGGTGACACTTCTAATATTTTAGAAATATTCTTCAGTTGCCTCTGTAAAAATCAAGAAAAATATCTGCTTCATCAAAATTAAATATGTCAAAAAAATTAGTGTTCTCATGTCACGTAGATGGGGGGTCCACCACTAGAACCTACAATTGTCTCGAAAAAGGGGGTCCCCTGAAAACCTGTATCTTAGTTGCTGTGGGGTGTAAGGTGGCCTCATATGTGTGGCGCTTTCCTTAGACTTCTATAATTTGGTACTGAGTTGCCTTTAATCAGGTGTAGAGGATGTCCCCTGTTTATGGCGAAAGGTAGAACAACCTCTCCTCTAGGTGTAGATGATGCCCCCTGTCTATGGTGATGGTAGAACCACCTCTCCTCTAGGTGTAGAGGATCCCCCTGTCTATGGTGATGGTAGAATCTCCTCTCCTCTAGGTGTAGAGGATGTCACCTGTCTATGGTGATGGTAGAACCTCCTCTCCTCTAGGTGTAGAGGATGCCCCCTGTCTATGGTGATTGTTTTAGCTAGATAGAACCTCCTCTCCTCTAGGTGTAGAGGATGCCCCCTGTCTATGATGATGGTAGAACCACCTCTCTCTAGGTGTAGAGGATGCCCCTGTCTAATGATGGTGTGTAGAACCCACCTCTCCTCTAGGTGTAGAGGATGCCCCTGTCTATGGTGATGGTAGGAACTCCTCTCCTCTAGGTGTAGAGGATGCCCCTTCTATGTGATGGTTGAACCACTCTCTCTAGGGGTGGAGCTGTTTTGTCTATGATGATGGTAAACCACCTCTCCTCTAGGTGTAGGGTAGAGATGCCCCTGTCTATGGTGATGGTAGAACCACCTCTCCTCTAGGTGAAGAGGATGCCCCTTGTCTACGGTGATGGCAGAACCACCTCTCCTGTAGGTGTAAAGGATGCTCCCTGTCGATGGAGATGGTAGAAGCATCTCTCCTCTCGGTGTAGAGGATGCCCCCTGTCTATGGTGATGGTAGAATCACCTCTCCTCTAGGTGTAGAGGATGCCCCCTGTCTATGGCAATGGTAGAACCACCTCTCCTCTAGGTGTAGAGGATGCCCCTGTGTATGGTGGCCTATGGTGATGGTAGAACACCTCTTCTCTAGGTGTAAGAACGCCCCCTGTCTTTGGTGTGGTAGAACTGCTTCTCTCTAGGTATAGAGGTGTCCCTGTCTATGATGATGGTAGAACCACCTCTCTCTAGGTGTAGAGGATGCCCCGTCTTGGTGTTAAGAATCGCTTCACTCTAGTGTAGAGGATGTCCCCTGTCTATGGTTATGATAGAACTCTCTCCTCCTAGGTGTAGAGGATGCCCTCTGTCTATGGTGATGGTAGAACCGCCTCTCCTCTAGGTATAGAGGATTGTCCCCTGTCTTATGATGATGGTAGAAACACCTCTTCTCTAGGTGTAGGGGATGCCCCCTGTCTTTGGTGTTGGTAGAAATGCTTTCCTCTAGGTGTAGAGGATGCGCCCTGTCTATGGTGATGATAGAACCTCCTCTCTTCTAGTGTAGAGGATGCCCCCTGTCTATGTGATGGTAGAAACCACCTTCCTCTAGGTGTAGAGGATGTCCCCTGTCTATGGTGATGATAGAACCTCTCTCTTCTAGGGTAGAGGATGCCCCCTGTCTATGGTATGGTAGAACCTCCTCTCCTCTAGGTGTAGGGATGTCACCTGTCTATGGTGATGGTAGAACCACCTTTCCTCTAGGTGTAGAGAATGTCCCCTGTCTATGGTGATGTAGGTAGAGCCTCCTCTCCTCTATGTGTAGAGGATGCCCCTGTCTATGGTGATGGTAGAAACCACCTCTCCTCTAGGTGTAGAGCAGCTTTTGTCTATGATGTGGTAGAACCACCTCTCCTCTAGGGTAGAGGATGCCCCCTGTTATGGTGATGATAGAACCACTCTCCTCTAGGTGTAGAGGAGCCCCCTGTCTATTGTGATGGTAGTAGAACCACCTCTCCTCTAGGTGTAGAGGTGTCACCTGTCTATGGTGATGGTAGAACTACCTCTCCTCTAGATGTAAGAGGATCCCTCTGTCTATGTGATGGTAGACACCTCTCCTCTAGGTGTAGAGGATGCCCCGTCATGGTGATGGTAGAACTACCTCTCCTCTAGATGTAGGGATGCCCCCTGTCTATGGTGATGGTAGAACCTCTTCCTCTAGGTGTAGAGGATGCCCCCTGTCTATGTGATGGGTAGAACCACCTCTCCTTTAAGTGTAGAGGATGCCCCTGTCTATGGTGATGGTAGAACTTCCTCTCCTCTAGGTGTAGAGGATGCCCCCTGTCTATGATGATGGTAGACCACCTCTCCTCTAGGTGTAGAGGATGCCCCTGTCTATGGTGATGGTAGAACCACCTCTCCTCTAGGTGTAGAGGATGCCCCTGTCTATGGTGATGGTAGAACCACCTCTAGGTGAAGAGGATGCCCCTTGTCTACGGTGATGGCAGAAACACCTCTCCTGTAGGTGTAGAGGATGCTCCCTGTCGATGGAGATGGTAGAAGCATCTCTCCTCTAGATGTAGAGGATGCCCCCTGTCTATTGTGATGGTAGAACCACCTCTCCTCTAGGTGTAGAGGATGTCCCCTGTCTATGGTGATGATAGAACCCCTCTTCTAGGTGTAGAGGATGCCCCCTGTTATGGTGATGGTAGAACCTCCCTCTCCTCTAGGTGTAGAGATGTCACCTGTCTATGGTGATGGTAGAACACCTTTCCTCTAGGTGTGAGAATGCCCCGTGTCTATGGTGATGGTAGAGCCTCCTCCTCTAGGGTGTAGAGGATGCCCCTGTCTATGGTGATGGTAGAACCACCTCTCCTTAGGGGTAGAGCATGCTCTTTGTCTATGATGATGGTAGAACCACCTCTTCTCTGGTGTAGAGGATGCCCTGTCTATGGTGATGATAGAACCACCTCTTCTAGGTGTAGAGGACGCCCCCTGTCTATTGTGATGGTAGAACCACTCTCCTCTAGGTGTAGAGGATGTTCACTGTCTATGGTGATGGTAGAACTAACCTCCTCTCTAGATGTAGGGATCCCCCTGTCTATGGTGATGGTAGAACACCTCCTCTTAGGTGTAGAGGATGCCCCCTTTCGGTGATGGTAAACTACCTTCCTCTAGATGTAGAGGATGCCCCCTGTCTATTGTGATGGTAGAACCGCCCTCTCTCTAGATGTGTAGAGGATGCACCTGCCTATGGTGTGAGAACTAACTCTCTCTAGATGTAGAGGATCCCCCTGTTATGGTGATGGTAGAACTACCTCTCCTCTAGTGTAGAGGATGCCCCTGCTACGGTGATGGTAAACTACCTCTCCTCTAGATGTAGAGGATGCCCCCTGTCTATTGTGATGGTAGACCGCCTCTCCTCTAGGTGTAGGGAGTCACCTGTCTATGGTGATGGTAGAACTACCTCTCCTCTAGATGTAGAGGATCCCCTCTGTCTATGGTGATGGTAGAACTATCCTCTCCTATAGGTGTAGAGGATGCCCCCTGTCTTGGTGATGTAGAACTCCTCTCCTCTAGGTGTAGAGGATGGCCCCCTGTTATGGTGATGGGATAACTACCTCTCCTCTAGGTGTAGAGGCTGCCCCTGTGTCTATGGTGATGGTATAACCCACTTCCTCTAGGTGTAGAGGATGCCCCTGTCTATGGTGATGGAGAACCACCTCTCCTCTAGATGTGGAGGATGACCTGTCTATGGTGATGGTAGAACCTCCTCTCTCTAGGTGTAGAGGGTGCCCCTGTCTATGGTGATGGTAGAACCCCTCCTCTAGGTGTAGAGGATGCCCCTGTCTATGATGATGGTGAACGTCTCTCCTCTAGGTGTAGAGGATGCCCCTGGCTATGGTGATGGTAGGACTCCTCTCCTCTAGGTGAGAGGATGCCCCCTGTCTATGGTGATGGTAGAACCTCCTCTCCTCTAGGTGTATAGGATGCCTCCTGTCTATGGTGATGTAGAACCCCCTCTCCTCTAGGTTGTGAGAATGCCCCTGTCTATGGTGATGGTAGAACTACCTCTCTCTAGGGTTTAGGGATGCTCCTGTCTATGGTGATGGTGAACCTCCTCTCCTCTAGGTGTAGAGGATGCCCTGTCTATGGTGATGGTAGAACATCTCCCCTCTAGGTGTAGAGGATGCCCCTGTCTATGGGCATGGGTGATGATAGAACCCCCTGTCCTCTAGGTGTAGAGGATGCCCCCTGTCTATGGTGATGGTAGAACCTCCTCCCCTCTAGGTGTAGAGGATGCCCCCTGTCTATGGTGATGATAGAACCACCTCTCCTCTAGGTGTAGAGCATGCTCTTTGTCTATGATGATGATAGAACCTCCTCTCCTGTAGGCGTAAAAGATGCCCTCTTGTCCAGGTATAAAAAGATGTTGGGAGAGATTCTTGTACTGACCGTTCCGTCCCATTCTCTATCTTTTCCATTACGTACAGCCGTGTACTATGCATGTCACATACAGGCTTATAGCAGATCTGAAAATTGTAGAGCAGTCACATATTTGGTGACAACTACCTACCGCTTGATCCCCTGCCCAGTATTTTCAGGGCCAAAAATAAATCTGAATAAAGCTACACCCTGAATGAGGCAAATTTATCAATCTTAAAAAGTATTAATTTACACTGAACAGTCTAAAAACGCAAAATGCTGAATGATAAAGCTGTATTTTATATCAGTATTTTGTGCCAAAAATGTTGTTACGTCTTTGGTGCATATTGTTACATTTTAACCCAATCTCCTTCTTATCTACTCTCAACATATTCACTTAAAACCCATGTATCTGATCTAGGAAGAAAACTGTCTAAAATACTTAAAAGACGGGATTCGTACTAAAACTCTTAAAGGGGACCTGTCATAAGGAGCCCTTTTTATGGTTCCCTATGTCCCCATAGAGAATAGTGTACACATTGCCAAAGAGTTTATATAGTAAAACTTGCTTTTTATGAAAAAAAGATAAGCTAGATGAAAGTTTGCCTTTCTGTATGCAGAGCTGTGTCCCTAGTCCCATGGGAGTGGCCAATGAGAAGAGGTGTTTTCTAAACAGCGCTCTGTGTGGCTAGGAGTGGTATTACAAGTCAAAAGTTATTAATTATAAATGTAGTAATGATGATACGGGGAACATAGGAAATAGCAGAAGAACACAGTGCAATATTTATCACTATGACTTATCCCATTAGGTTTTTATGCTTATCATGCAGTATGGAGGGGGAGCTTCCCAGAACTTTGGACAAATTGTTCTGTAACTACACTGTACATGTTGTAAAGCTGTAACCTAATGTCTAGCCCTCTATAATGTACAGTGCAGAGGTGCTAATGTTCACAAAACCACAGCAGTAGGTGTTAAATTTGCCATAAAGTAGTCAGCAGGTTCCATATAGATAAAAGCTAATTGCCTAAGGCACCGGTCCATTTAGTTGGGTTTAACCACAGGCTCCGTTCTAATGGTGAGGACCACATGACTTCATAGAATACACAGCACACAATGCTTGTCTTTCCTTAATAACCAGAAGAAATACAAAATCATAAATTTTCTCCAAAAAAGTTGTTCCAAATAAATTTGCAGTTATATATATATATGACCACTAGGAGTAAGTATACATTTCTTCCATTAAAATGTATTTTATTTTGGCAGGAACCAATCATTTCTTCTGCTTATCCTAACATAACTTTCCACTATTTTGTCCAAATTGACATCTACCACCAGGATGAAGTATTGTACACCAAGCACACGGACACACTGGTATGTAACCCCTCTGGCAGGACCTGCTCTTCTTTAAGATTCCTATGCCCTGGGTTTTAAGAAAAAAAGGCTTAAAAGATTATGCAATGAGCCTGAGGGGCTCCAGACCCCAGAGATGTTAATGGAGCATTGACCCCCTCTGGCTCACTTGCATCATTTTAAAAGTCATATTTTTAAAAAAACAACACATTAGAAGCTAAAAGAAGAGCAGATCCTGCCAGGGGGGGGGGGGGGGGTTCCCACCAGTATGTCAGTGTGCTTGGTGTACAATACTTCATCCTGGTGGTAGATCTCCTTTAAAGCTTTATTGGACATTGTTGTCATGTTAACGGCACGTAAAAATTTTTTATACATTCACCATTCTTTAATTTGTCAAGCCGGATGCTGGGGCCCCCTGACACTGCAGACCCCATAGTAGCTGCTATGGCTTCTAAGAATAATAATAATAAATCCTTTATTATTTATAGGGCATACATGTTACGCAGCGCTGCACAGAACTTGCCAAATTGGTCCCTTTTCCCCATTGGGCTCACAATCTAATAAAATTACAAGTATGTTTTGGAGTATGGGAGGAAACCCACTCAAACACGGAGAGAACATACAAACTCTTTGCAGATGACTTGAACCCAGGACCCCAGCGCTGCAAGGCAGAAGTGCTACCCACTCATCCACCGTACTGCCCACCACTGTAGTTACGCCATTGGTCTAATGGCATATTGTAGTTCTGTCCCATGCTGGGGAATTGGACGGAGCTTCAATACCAAGCCCCAGGGGTGGAGTAATACTGCCATGGACCCTGTGCCTGTGAATATTATTGCCCCTACAAGTCTGGAATTCACCTCCTAACTTCGGGTCCGCTTATCTCTTAGAACTATTTGAAGCTTTGGATTGGTGAGTAAGTCAACAACTGGGATATGTATCTGCTATGTCGTTGGAATGGTTGGGAACCATCTGAAATCCTACAACTGTGCTGCGACCCCTTTAATTATTGACTCTACTTTTCCATTCCTCCATTACTCCATTACTGTAAACACAAAGTTAAATTTTTCCGCTCATTTTGGACTCCGTCCATGTGAAATCCTTTGCGTGTCTTTTGTTTCCAAACTTGATGAAATTCTCCATTTTCTCTCCAGACACAACGGTGCTGTAAAGAGTCCTCAATAAAAATCCCACGTCTTGTAAGTGCGCTCCTTCCAGTTTTTTTCCTTTGTGCCTCCCATGTGTGACTGCTAATGGAGCCGGCCCAATAAATAATTGATTCTCTGTTCTAATAATGAGAGGTGGTCTCCTTGTATCCCGGTATTGAGTTAAGCTCTTAATTCTGGGTTATTTCTAGACAGAAACAGATGTTTGTGTAAGAGCCTGGAAATGAATTCTATTTTCTTCATAGAAGGTTTGTCCTTAAAGCGTGCGGTGAGCTGGGCAACGCGGGTGTGCGTAATTTTCATGCTTTAAGAACCATATTGATAAATACCTCTCGGCCAAAACCTCAAGTAAGAAACTAAACAGCATCTTGTCTTCGGAAATCATAGTAAGAAAGAGCTTACGTGGCAGCAGAACATTCCTTGATTTCTTCTGCTTCGGTAAGTTTGAAGTCGATGGGACATATATATCAGGACCTCTGCGCCATATCAGTGGCGTGAAGGCCCTGAAATAATTGCAATTGCTTGCTTATTACTAACACTTGTGATTATTTGCCCCAATCCGCCACTTTCATGCCAGTGGGACGTGGAGGGCCGTGAAGGTGGGGAGGGGGGGGGGATCGCGGCCAGGGCGTTACTGTCCCTGCACCAGCGCAAGCGCTGCTGCCGGCGACTTTTCACATGTGATAAGTCACCAGCTGCGTTTATTTCTATGACATGCCGGCGTATGATAAACATCCCCCTACATTTTGAAGGCTTTACATGACCAGATGACAGAGGATAACTTCGGTGTTATCTTGTCTCTCTGCCTGTCTTTGTTTGGTTGGTTGCCATGGGAATCCATGGGTGGGTCTTGTTGGGAGGGGTTACTAGCACATGTACGCTCTAGTGATGTGTCGTTCGCAAATGAGCCGGCTCTAAGAGCTGGTTCTTGTTCATAAAGGTCATGAGCCGGCTCACCTCAGTGAGCCAATGGCTCACTTAACCCCGCTCCTAACCGACTCACCACGCACCATTTAACTCAATACAAGTGGAGTGAGTTGGGGTGATTGACTGACCTGCGGCTCCCTACTATATATTTATTAGGGAGCCATTCAGGAGCCAGAAAAGCCGGCTCTTCTTAGTGAGCAGAGCCTAATGAGCCAGCTCACTAAGAAGAACCCTAATTCCCATTACTAGTACACTTCTATTCAGTAGCTGCTGGGTGCCGGAGATTATCAGTCCCTGCAGCATGTAAAGAACTATAGGGCCTTGAGTGATGTCATAAGTATGTGACTGATCACATGCTTCAGGTTATCCAATTACATACCAGGATGGTATGTAGCAAGGCTGTTTGTGTGTGAAAGTTTAAATATAGTAGAAATGTGTATGCATGAAAGTTTGAATGCAGCATAAATAAAGGTAGAGCTCACCTTCCTTAGAGTAAGATGGCATTTTTTTAAAAAAAACAAAACAATATTTTAGGGAGGGGGTCCTTTCAGAGAGGTGGTCTTCTGGAGAGGTTTCACTGTGTGTGTGTGTATATATATATATATCCTACGTAGATGTTTTATACTGTAGATGGACATGTTTTAACATATATTTTTACTCTGTGTCTCCTGCCTTGCTCTGCCCTAGATCTCTGTACAAACAGTAACACTGATTCTGTGGCTTGATTGGCTGGGTTTGTGCACATTCACGTGAATGCCCTCAGTGCTATTGGTCTCACTGCCCTTAGCTGACTACATCGCCCACTGTAGGCTCCTTGCAGTCTCCGGTCACCATCCGCAACTCGTAACGGCTCAGTTGGCTTAACAGACCACCCTGTGACCTGCCAGAATTATCCCTTTTTAAGCTCTGGACTTCTTGAGATGCCTTCCAGGAATCTGGTGTGGGAGAAGATTTCTGCCTAAGACTAGCATAGACTGGTCAACACTCTACTAAAAGACTATCCCATTGTGGATAACTTGGATGTTGATGAAGAAGAGGAACTTTGCCGATACTGTATGTTTTGCGCCATCACTACTTGTGTGGGTTTGTTTTCATGATTGATTGTACATTAAGAGTATTTTCCATCGAATAAACATAATATTTTTCAGAACAGATTATTGGTGGTTGAGTGGACAACATCATCCGGTAGTCACAATCAGGGGCGTAACTACTGTGGTAGCAGCCATAGCAGCTGCTATGGGGCCCACAGTGTCATGGGGCCCCATTATCCAACCTGACAAACTAAAGAATGGAGGATGTGCACCATCATATACATTTTATGCTGCACATTGTACAACGTAATATGTGTATGACATATATGTGATGTATATATGCTGTAACTGTGATGTATATATGCTATATGTGTACACAATGTATGATGTGTATATATTCTGCATTATGCTCTATATGTGTACTGTGTATACCGTGTAACTGTAACTCACATTTGTGAGTATATAAATATGTATATTTTTTAAGGGCGAAGGAGGGCCCCATTCAGAAGTCTGCTATGGGGCCCTGCGTCTCCTAGTTACGCCACTGGTCACGATGGAAGGTTTATCCAAATTTTGAAACAAGTTTTTTTTACATGTATAATAAATCAGGTCAGACACCTGTGGCTTTTGATGCACTAAATTCTCTTCAGCACTTCTTAAAAGGTGACAAAAATTTATCTCTGTTACTTGTAAAATAATTATAAAAGTAATTATTCACTAATTACTGCCAGATCGTCACCTTCGTAGCTTTGCCTTTTCTTGAATTTTTTTTCTCTGTCATCGTCATCACCTAGAGGTCTAAAAAGCTATTAATTAGCCAAAAATGCAATTTTATTATGACACATATGGATTAATGAGGAAGAAATGTAGTAATTAAACGTCACGTGACAAACGTACTTAGAAGTTTTCTGAAATTTTGCCAGGTGGTAGAATTCTTAAGTCTATGACTTGGCGTCGGAGAAAGGGCATCGACGTAGGCAGCAACCCTACTACAAGAGCTACATTAATACAGGTGGGATTAAGGAGCTGAGGCTGGTGTGTATATAAGGGGTGATTAAGACCACCATGGACCCTGGGCTGTATGAATATTATGGCCCCTACAAGTCACTTCCTACATATGGTACTAGAATCAGCTTCTCAGGGACTGGAGGATGAATGGAGGATCCTCCGTTTGGGGAATGGAGGATTTCAATCGGCAGGATTGGTGAGGATCTGAAGATAGGTGGTAAAAATCTGATCAATGTGGGTTAACAGGTCACCCCGAGCTGCCCTACAGTGAACAGGACATGTGAGAACAGCCATATTGTAAGCTATGCTGAAAGTCCAATGAATGTCAATAGTGAAGGAGTTAAAGGACATCTACCACCGGGATGAAAGATTGTAAACCGAGCACACTGACATACTGGTGTGTGCCCCCTCTGGCAGGATCTGCTCTTCTTTAAGCTTTTTATACCCTTGTTTTTATGAAAAAGGGGCTTTGAGAATTATGCAAATGAGTCTGAAGTGCTCCAGGCTCCATTAACACCAATGGAACTCGGAGCACCTCAGGCTCATTTGCATAATTTTAAAAGGATAAACAAACCAGGGCATAAAATGGTAAAAGAAAAGCAGCTCCCACACACCAGTATGCCAGTGCGCTTGGTTATTAGTGCTTAATCCTGGTGGTAGATGCCCTTTAGGACGGACTTGTTACCATATCTACCCCAAATTGATACCATTCGAGAATGCAACTTATCTCACAAAGAAAAATCTCTAATGTCAACAGAATGCAACAGTGAAAAAATACAAAAAAGAAAATACAATACAACCAAGAAACAATTACTGTGTGCTAAGTGCCAACCCACTTCATTGGCTGGATTACAATGGACCGTTTCCTTTTTTTTAACCTTTGACTTCTACGGTTGCTATTACTACCCATCTGTTAGGTAGAGAAAAAAATTTGCTTAAAAGGAACCTGTCATCAGTTTTGAGAGCTGTGTAACCATGCCTTTGTGAACTTTTAATTTAGGGTTTGCAGGTCCTGCAAGGGCTCTGGGTGGCTTTTCTGCTCTTTGCAAGGAAATGTTGACCAGCCCCTCCCCTCTATTCTGACTGACTACTATTTTTCCCATCCCTTCACAACTTTACCTGAATGTATTGGAAAAAAGTGTAGAGTATAAAAGACAAACTGCAATACATCTTTCTGTCTACTCTGATCAAACACCATTTTGGCTGCCATCTCTAGGCTGCCTGCTATAAATCCCATGATACATCAGCAGAGCATCACATGGGCATTTAGTGATTGTATCATAAATATGTGTCTGTGTACAGGAACCCGTGTGATCATCAGCAGTAGCTGTGATGAATTTCTGTCCATGCCATGGAGGGTCTGTCTGGTACAGTCCATGAAGTATCCACGTAAGGTGAGCCTGGTGCCTAAGACGGTGACCTCCCTGAGACAGTATAAAGGCACAAGGTTCATATGGGTTCATTATGAGATCACATGATCCAACTGAAAGATCTCGTTTATCTTCATATAGAAACCAATGAATGAGATATAATACTGGCTGGTTCGTATATAAAAACATAGTAAAAGAATAAAAATGCAATGGAATATACATTCTCGCTTGGTTGTATTGGAAAACATGGGTTAGGGTTATTGGAGTTCACATTTACCATAATTTACAATGTCTTCTCAAAGTCAGCAACGTCATGGGAAAATCATGTTAGCGATTATTTATGTCCTGGATTATAAACGATTGATATTTGTCCCATTCGATGAACCTAAGCCTAAGAGAAAGCTTCCTGCGTGTTCCTATACCTGTTCCTGTTCCCTACTCTGCTGTATTCCTGTTGTGACCTTGGACCTGACCTCTGCCACCTGCCCTGACTTTGTGCCTGTTCTTGACCTCGAGCCTGGACCCCGTTTCTGTATTTCGACCACGGCTGCCACCGCGGGCTAGTTGCACCTGTGGAAGACCTGGTGGCACCATGCTGCAGCACGACCATACCGCTTTGTGGCGGGCTCTGGTGAAGACCAGGTGCCACTTAGATTCCGGTTCCAGGTGTCGGTAGTACCATCTCCCGCGGTGGTGCAGGGGGTTCACTGACCCCAAACCCTGACATGGATCATTGGACTGAACTCAGCATGTCAGTTCAGTCCAGTGGTTCAAGGTTCAGTCCAGGAAATCCCTCGAGCTCACATACTGACCTTCTCGGACTGAACTTGCAGTAGCTTCATTTTTTAATAGACTTTAGCCCTGTCCAAGCTCGTTAGGGGTTTTCTAACTGGTAAACTCCAAAAGTGAAATACTAATAATGAAAACTTTTTTAAAAATATGAATTTATATTATAGAATAAAGTCCATGATGGCAACTTTTAGCGATGGAGATGACAGCGGACATGTCATCTGTGCCCATGTCTATGAGTTATGGCAGAGCCGAGGGGTAGAGCCGATAAATGCGGCTTTCATGGATTCCTCCAGGACACATATGTCTTCCTACTTGTCTGGGATAGTACACGATAATACGCTATTCAGTGCTGTACCATATGCTCCGCTCTCCTGTCTGAGGGACAAGAAGCTGTGGACACAAAGATGCAGCCGCACTCAACAAGCATCAAAATTTACAGTTTCCAAACAAAAACTTTCAATTATTCTATGCGAAATTTATTGAACTTGAACCCTTAAGGAACCATCAAAGTTTCAGTTAAGGCTATTTTTCAGCATTGGGAAAGTTATACTTTTTAATATCCTATAGGAGGGTGTGTTTTTTCATGCAATATATTGTATTTTTACTTACCATTGCGGGGTACATATTAGAGTTAAATTCACTTCTGGCTAAAATATATTGATACGGGTTTTGGTTAAACATTTGTTACAAATAAACCCTTTTTGTGAAAAAAAATAAATAAAAGTGATAGATTTTATGAAGGCTTGTCTTTTGCTGTGTCAGGGTTCGGGGTCAGTAGACCCCCTGGACCACCGTGGGAGATGGTATTAGCTGACACCTGGGACCGTAATCTAAGTGGCGCCTAGTCTTCACCAAAGCGGGATGATCTTGCTGCGGCGTGGTGCCACCAGGTCGTTCCACTGGTGCGACCAGCCGTGGTGGCAGCCGAGGTCCAGGTACAAAAATGGAGTCCAGGCTCGAGGTCAGGAACAGGCGGCAGAGATGCAGAGGTCAGAGGTCAGGTCCAGGAACGGCAACAGGAGATCAAGGCAGGCAGGAACAACACAAGGAAGCTTTCTTAAGGGAAATGAGCTCAAAGATCCGGCAGGGAATCCTGGGAACAGTCAACCTTTAAGGTAAACCTAGGGGTGCCAGTGCCAATCAGTGATGAAATGGCCCTTTAAATGCCGGCGCGCACGCGCCCTAGAGAGCGGGAACGCAAGCGCGGCCTAGCAGAGAGCAGAGCAGGATCGCGGAGAGGTAAGAGTGGGCCGGGGACCGGGGTAGTGCCACAGCAAAGAGGGGCACGGCTGTACCCCCTATAGAAGACATGAATCGGGGCGGCACCCGTGGCAGGATGAGCTGTAATTTTCTTAATATAATTTAAAGTCCTTAGTGTATGCATTATTGTTCATTTACTGTACAATGTCTTTATTTGGGGGAGGCTATGTAATATGGAGATAGCAATTATGGGGGGGATATATCATATGACCCAATGCCCGGCCCCCTGTTCCAAATCATGATAAAGCCCCTCCCCCTATTTTTTATGTTTGAAGGAAACCTACACTCAAGGAATCTACCTCTTAAGGTAGATCTGTTGTAGGTTTCCTTTAATAACCTAAACCCTATACAGGCGGTCCCCTACTTAAGGACACCCGACTCTGGTGAAGCTCTCTGCATGTTACTATAGTCCCAGGCTGCAATGTTCAGCTGTAAGGTGTCTGTAATGAAGCTTTATTGATAATCCTTGGTCCCATTACAGCAAAAAATGTTTAAACTCCAATTGTTACTGGGACAAATTTTGTCTGGATCTACAATTATAAAATATAGAGTTTCGATTTACATACAAATTCAACTTAAGAACAAACCTCCGGACCCTATATTGTACGTAACTCGGGGACTGCCTGTACTATGCTTTCCTAACCCTATAACAATGTCTAACTTAATCTACAGTTTATCTAACATGCAAAAATTTCGGAAAGGCTACTGTGGTGTGGAGTAGCCTTTCCATGTAGCGGAAGCAAAGACTACTCCACGCCCCAGTAGCCTCTATCCGAAAAATTCTATCTACGGTAGAATCCTGCTGCTAGGTTTCCTTTAACTCTTGTATCTAAGAAGTGGAAAATGGAGCTGTCACTTTAGTGGTGAATCTAGACTTCCCAGATTTTGGCAATGTCAAAGGTGTCCATTCTGCAGCCATCCTGTTATTTTTTTCTGTAGGAAGAGGACGGAATATTTCATGTCTCTCGCAACATATAAGTTGCAGAAACTCGAAAGCAATTGCAGTCGGCCTCTGTATTCTCCTATTTTCTTCTGTAGTCACAAGAGATGATCAGCGGAGCTCCTCGGGCTCTTCCGACTGACCTGAGCCCACGATTGCTCTCGATTATTGATGCCCGTTTTCCAGGATCCTCACTTCGGAGCCTTTAAGGGGGGGGTTGGGGGGGGATTGTGATGCCTTGGCTGCTTCTGTGGTGACTACATCTTGTTTTGCACCTATAGAAGTATCCGGCAGTAGAGCCACTTACGTGCCCAGCGCTGAGTCAGCCGCCTGCTTATGCTTTCTCGTTTCTTCATGCTTTCCAAACTGTGCAGTCTGCTTGTACGAGACAACAACACGGCCATGGGCTCCATGTTACCGATTACCGCTCCGCTCATATCTCCTTGGCCTTTCATGTTGGTCTTTCTCCAAAAAACATTCTCATCATCGAAGGATTGTGTGCGTGCGGATGCGTCCACAAGCGCTGCCTCGCACATATTCAAATGCCAGTTCAAAAGTAGCAAAGTGTTAGGAATAGTCCCAAACGAGAGATAGATGCAGCAGCTTTCCAGGATGCAAAGGGTTAATAATGGCGCTGCCCGAGGCTGGAGCTACACTAAGGGGGGTAGTTACATCAGTACAGAACACCACATCTATTGTGCAGAGCTCCAGAAATGTAAATCTTAATTTGTGTCCTCGTCCTTTAGGCTTTGTTAGATTTTTTTTGTCTTCTTTTTTGCAGGGTGAGCTTAATTTTTTTCTTTCGGTAACATAACTTTTTTTTTCTTGATTTGTGTGTCCCAAAAACACCTATTTCATATATGCATATTTATTATTTTACAAATTCTGTACATCAGTGTATCGTAAATAATAGCAGATGCCATGTAGTGCATTTTTGGGGTTAGGCAATACCGATTGTGGTCCTTTGTATCATTTGTTATAAGAGGTTATACACACGGTGATGTCACAGTACAGGGATAATACACACAGTGATGTCACAGTACAGGGATAATACACACAGTGATGTCACAGTACAGGGATATACACACAGTGATGTACAGTCGGGATCAATAAACAGTGATGTCACAGTACAGAGATAATACACCACAGTGATGTCACAGTACAGAGATAATACACACAGATGATGTCACAGTACAGGGATAATAACAACAGCGATGTCACAGTACAGGGATAATACACACAGCGATGTCACCGACAGGGATAATCACAGTGATGTCAGACAGGGATAATACACACGTGATTCACAGTAACAGGGATATACACACAGTGATGTCACAGTACAGGGTAATACACACAGTGATGTCACAGTACAGGATAATACACACAGTGATGTCACAGTAGGAGGGATAATACAGACAGTGATGTCACAGTGCAGAGAGATAATACAACAGTGATGTCACCGTACAGGGATAATACACACAGTGATGTCACAGTACAGAGATAATATACACAGTGATGTCACAGTACAGAGATAATACACACAGTGAGTCACAGTCCAGGATAATACACACAGTAGTGCACAGTACAGGGATAATACACACAGTGATGTCACAGTACGGGATAATACACACAGTGATGTCACAGTACAGAGGTAATACACACAGCGATGTCACGGTACAGGGATAATACACACAGTGATGTCACGGTACAGGGATAATACACACAGTGATGTACATTACAGAGATAATACCACCAGTGATGTCACAGTACGGGATAATACACACAGTTGATGTCACAGTACAGAGATAATAATACACAGTGATGTCACAGTTACAGGATAATACACACAGTGATGTCACAGTACAGAGATAATACACACAGTGATGTCACAGTACAGGGATAATACACACAGTGATGTCACACGTACAGGGATAATACACACAGTGATGTCACAGTTAACAGGGTAAATACACACAGTGATGTCACCAGTACAGAGATATACACACAGTGATGTCCAGTACAGGGATAATACACCAGTGATGTCACAGTACAGGGATAATACACACAGTGATGTCACAGTACAGGGATAATACACACAGTGATGTCACAGTACATAGATAAATACACAGTGATGTCACAGTACAGAGATAATACACACAGTGATATCACAGTACATGGATAATACACACAGTGATGTCACAGTGCAGGGATAATACACACAGTGAGTCACAGTGCAGAGATATACACCACAAGTGCTGTCACAGTGCAGGGATAATACACACAGTGATGTCACAGTGCAGGGATAAACACACAGTGATGTCACAGTACAGGATAATACACACGTGATGTCCAGTACGGATAATACACACAGTGATGTCACAGTACAGGGGATAATACCACCAGTGATGTACACGTACAGGGATATATACACAGTGATGTAACAGTACAGGAGTAATACACACGTGATGTCTACAGATACAGGGTCAATAATATACACAGTGATGTCACAGTACAGGGATAATACACACAGTGATTCACAGTAGAGGGAATGCACACAGTGATGTCACAGTAGAGGGATAATACACACAGTGATGTCACAGTACACGAGATAATACACACAGTGATGTAACGTACAGGGCTAAATACACACAGTGATGTCACAGTAAAGATAATATACACAGTGATGTCACAGTACAGAGATAATACACACAGTGATGGCACAGTACAGAGATCATCACACAGTGATTCACAGTACAGGGATTAACACAGTGATGTCACAGTACAGGGATAATACATAAAGTGAGTCACAGTACAGAGGATAATACACACAGTGATGTAACAGTACAGGGATAATACACACAGTGATGTCACAGTACAGGGCTAACACAACACACGTGAGATCACAGTACAGGGATAATACACCAGGATGTCACAGTAGGGGATAATACACACAGTGATATCACAGTACAGGGATAACACACACAGTGATGTAACAGTACAGAGATAATGCACCACGTGATGTCACAGTACAGGGATAATACACACAGTGGATGTCACAGTTACAGGGATAATACACACAGTGATTAACAGTACGGGTAATACACAGAGATGTCAATACAGGAAATAACACAGTGATGTCACGTACAGGGATAATACACACAGTGAGTCACAGTACAAGAGATAATACACACAGTGATGTCACAGTACAGGGATAATACACACAGTGATGTACAGTACATGGATAATACACACAGTGATGTCACAGTACAGGGATAAACACACAGTGATATCACAGTACAAGGGATAATACACACTGTGATGTCACAGACGGGGATAATACACACAGTGATAGTCACAGTACAGGATATTACACACAGTGATGTCACAGTACAGGGTAATACATACAGTGATGTCACAGTACAGAGATAATCACACAGTGATGTCACAGTACAGGGATAACCACAGTGACATGTAACAGTACAGGGATACTACACACAGTGATGTCACAGTACAGGGATAACACACACGTGATACAGTCAGGATAAACACACGTGATGTACACAGTACGGGATATACACACAGTGATGTCACAGTACAGAGGATAAACATACACAGTGATAATCACAGTACGGGATAACATACACAGTGATGAACAGTACAGAGATAATACACACAGTGATGTCACAGTACAGGGATAATACACACAGTGATGTCACAGTACGGGATAATACAACACAGTGATGTCACAGTACAGGAATATACACACAGTGATGTCACAGTAAAGAGATAATACCACATTGTACAGTACGGGATAAACAACAGTGATGTCAAATAAGGAGTAATACACACAGTGATGTCATGTACAGAGTAATACACAGTGATGTCACAGTACAGGGATAATCACACGTGATGTACAGTAACAGGGCAATACACACAGTGATGTCACAAGTACAGGATAATAACACAAGGATGTCACATAGAGATAATACACACAACTGTCACAGAGAATAGATCTAACATTAGATAGTGATGCACAGAGGGAATCCGGCACGCGACAACATTCACGTAGAAGTACACACAGTGCATGTCACAAGACAGGATCAATACACACAGTGATGTCACAGTACAGAGATAATACACACATTGATGTAACAATGAGACCTCTCAATTATTCTGAGCATTTATCAAAACCATAATTTGAATAACATTTTTCTCTAATTTAGGCAAAACCCTGAACTACCTCCGGGAGACGTCACGTTCTTTAGCTCGGATCAAACATTCAAAAAGCAGATGTGTTCAGGATGCGGCCAAATGCATAATCTTAAAGATTTCGGTACTTGTACATTTTAGGAAGTTTTCCATTTTTTCTTTTTAACCTCTTTTTTTAATTTTTTTCTTTAAACCAAACTTCACGGCATAATTAATTCCGCGTCCGACTAATGAAGAAAAAGTTGTCTGTCAATATTTTGCATGAGAGCTTGAAGTTATATGATGTGTAATAGCGGAGATTAGATGCCAGGGTGACAGCTGGCGCCCATCATTAACTGGCCGTGATTCAGCGATGACTCCATATGTAGCTGCGCTATCTCCCGAGCCTCATTAGTACCTACCCCCCCCCCCCACCCCACCCTACCAGAGGTAGTGAGCTCCCGTCTCCATAACAGTGATGCCCATGGTCTGGGAGACGGAAAGGATGGCGGTCCTCACCCTACACAACGCACAGAACCTTCTCTGCTCTCGCCCTCCCTCCTCCGCTAAAGAGCTGAAATAAATTGAGTGTGTCCCAAAAGACGCCTGTAGGTCTTTAAGATGAGGGAGTGTGATAACCAGAGACCGATATAGGCTTTGGCAGAAGCCAATCACTCATCTAAAGGATTATCAGCTGGGGATGAGTCTGCCAGATCAATCTCAAAGTATGGCTCTCCGAAGGATTAACAATTTCATCCGGTAATCTCTCCTTGTGCCGTGAGTTATACGCCGTGCGCTATCCCGCGTCCTCGTATACACTCTCCGTGGATGGAGCCGGCATATGGAGGCGCTCTGTACCCCCCTCGTCGTAACGGCGTATCGAAGAAAGGGTCAGCTGGTCGGGAAGAAATATTTGGTTGCATAGATACACCGTGATGGCTGGTGCCGATGGGCGCAGCAGGGGACCCGTCACATGTGCCAGGGCTGTTATTACATCCAGCTGTACGGAGGAGAACGCACTGGAAATGATGTGCTAGAACTTAGTTTAGTCATTTTCCTCGACTTAGTAAAGAATGTTGGCATCGAATCATTCCGCAATGCATCATGGGTAGTCACCCCTCCACCTCCCATGAGAATATTAATAGAAAGACAGCAGCTTTTTTATTTTTACTTCTCAAAGAAAACGTATCATCAGAAATCTAATGCTAATTTTTGAAAGGGGCTGCTGGGGTGTGGAGTAGCCTCTGCGATCCCTCCTACTTTGCACTCCTGCTACTACACTCCGCAAGGCGCAGTGGCTCCAGCTTCATGTGCAACATTCCCCCCACCGGGACCTGACCATTTGGCTTGGGGGTTGCTGAATACCCCTGGTACCTGAGTGATTGGCTTGAGCGTGGCCTAGCACTCAACTGGATACAGTTGCTTGGCACAGGTGGAACAGGCCTCGTCCACACTGGGCAGGTGTCCAACAGGTGGATTGCAAGAAAGATGGAGATGCCGCTGGTTCTCCTGGGGCTCTCCCTATGTATGTATGGGTCTAGATGATAGAGTGGAGGCTCTTGATGTTATCCAGCTTCCACTGATCATGCTGAGACAAGGGATGTGAAACATCAACTCACGGTTCCATTATTCCAGAACACCAACTGGTCAAGGTAACAGTCTAACTGGTCCAGGTCCCAAGTGACTGGCTGGATTGTGTTCTGTAAAGGGTGCTCAAAGTTTGGTTTAGCTTCAAGCTGGAGAGATGAAGAACTGCCGCAGCAGTGCTCAAAATCAGGCTCTTAAAGGTAGAGTCCAGCATCAGTCATAAATCAAACACAACAGCTTCTATCAAAGCAATGGAACAAATTCAGGTAGTATTGTTAGGAGTTCCTCACACTCCACAGTCCATCTTAAAGCCAAACCAACTTAACGACACCTTAAACCTGTTTGTGGTGTCGGTAGTTTGGTTTGGCTTTAAGAGTCCAGCAGCAGGCCGTGTGGAGATGTGTGCTGTTCCTCACCACCCACAGAAAGTCCTCTAAGAATTAATAGTGGGTCGTTCGCGTGAACGACGTGAGTGAGCCGGCTCACCTTAGTGAGCTGATGGATCACTAAATCCTGCCCTAAATGGCTCACCACGCCCCCTTTAACCTGATACAAGTGGAGGGGTGACTGACTGGCGATCACCTATTGTATATTTGATAGGGAACCATTCAGGAGCCAGAAGAGTCGGCTCTTCTTAGTGAGCGGAGTCTAATGAGCCAGCTCAGAATGTGAACACTCCCTTTCCTGGCAGGTGTAATGCAGCTACAATACCAGATATAGACACTTGGCAACGTTACTAAGGAATGAACATATAGGGGCATATTTATCGGGGCCTCATAAAACACCACAAGAAGAGCACTTTTTAAGCTTTTCTGGCATTATCCATCTAACTAGAGCAATATTTTTTTGGTGCACGAGGGGTGTGGCCTAGCTTTCGGTACAACCGTTTTTTCTTTGAATATTAACAACCTCTACAATAAGAAGAATGGAAAGAAACAGATGCACCAACCGCTGAGGTCCCTCCCCCAGTGCACTCAGAAGCTAATTTGCATAAAGATAAAAATGTAATTTTCCCTAAAATGATAGGTCCCAGGAAAATTGGGAAAAATAAGTCTGAAAGCTTATAAACCGCACTACAAAATTCTGATTTTCCAGAAGGAGAACTGAGGACATCAGAAATGTGTAGCCGCAGAGATGGGGATATTAATATTACATTATATTTCGGTGGGTCCTGCAAGACCAAAGCACTAAGTATCTGCAGATAGGAGGACCCGCATGTGACGGGCTATATTTCATCTTATGGGGAGAGGGAGGTCCTATGTAAGTCATGTGATTAGGGGAGTGGCTACCGTGCTGTCAGACATCGGGAAAAACCCATTCTTGATTGTTACTGTATGAAAAATCTGGTGCCTTGTTCATAACAGTAATTGTCAGTAATTGTTTAATACAAAGGAGGGGGGGCACAACACAAGGGAGGATGAAGGACAGAGAATGTATGCAGAGGATAGAGGAGGGATGCCACAATATGATTGAGGCGTCAATATGCTGAGGAGGACCATAGAGGAGGAAAGCCACAATATGATGGAGAAGGGAGGCCACAATATGATGGAAGAGGGAGGACACTATATGATAGAAGATGACACTTGTATACTATACAACCCCCTAGCTATGATATGTATAAGATAAGGGCAAATTGCACACTGTAAATTGCACACTGCAAATTTAACACTGCTTATAATGAGGTAGCATTAGGAGCTGCTTACTTCAGGTTACTTTTTTAGGTTGACAGGTCCTCCTTGTGCCCCCGAACTAAATAGAGATTGTGGGTTCCTCCATCAGGTTTAAAATAAAATAGATACAGTCCCTACACTTGTTGCCCCGCTATATTGTGTCCACTAATGTGATATTCAGATTACCTTCTAATGCAATGCCATGTTTTTTCATGACTTAGGGACAGTGAAACTGCCGCTTCGGTAATAATATGCAATTAAAATTCCCCATTTCCACCCCATTGAATAAACACCAGTACTGTACTCCATAATAGGTGGAAGAAAAAGGCCACAGCGGCCAACTTTATTTATTTTACAGGAAAGGAAAAATTTGGAGGGGTCCTCGAAGGCACTTTCCCTGAACATTGTTCCCCAGGTCTCAACTTGCCCGCGGTCCTCGATCACCAAACCTGCGGGCACCCCTTGTTGAAGACCTAAACCCATCCTGGGGTCCTTGCCCGCAGGAATATATCCAACCTGCTGGGTGCTTATCCCAGCTTAACTGTAAATTTACATTCCCAAGAACTGGAATCCTAATTCCAAGTTCTCTACTTTAAAACGCCTTGCCTTCGAGAGCCCCCTCCTCCCCTGCCGCTGCGACAAAATAAAACATAGTCATCATAAATACAACAAAATTCCTTTTTTTTTTTTTTTTTTATTAATACATAAACAGCAACTCAAGCAACCTTACAATTAGGGCGGGCGGGTGGGAAAAACTTTCTGGTCAGCGTTCTCCAGCCCAATGGTGAGTACTTTATTCAGGTTATGATTCTTAAACCTTATGTCCCAACTCCCTGCACGTACTCACCTGCTCTAACATAAACAACCCCCCCTCCCATCTAAAATCTGTGTGACCCACACACCACCTCTGCTTATTCACTCCCCTTGTCATGTGCTGATTGCACTACACTGCGTTCCTTTCCATCGCATACTTTTCAGGGGGTGTCATCACTCCAGGGTAGTCACGTCATCTTGACACCTCAAGTAATTGGTCAAGAGTTAAACTTCTGGAAAAATCGAAATCTTGCATTCCTGAAGATGATTGGACAAGAGCATGGATCTCCAAGATTAACAAAATTTTCCTCCAAAAATCATTTGCTGAAGTTCTACAAACATAAATAAGGATGAAACTAGAAGAACAACTTATCCCTCTGAATATCCCGGCATACAGGAAATCAATGGCAGTGATAATAGGGAATAACAATATGATAGAAGAGGGAGGACACTATATGATGGAGGATAGAGGAGGGAAGCTACAATATGATGGAGGATGGAGGACACAAATATGAGGGTGGAGGAAGGCCACAATATGAGGGAGGAGGAAGGCCACAATATTAGATTAATGGAGGATGGAGTCCACAATATAGGGGAGGATGGAGGACAGAGGCCACAGTATGAGGAAGGATGGAAGACAGGAGGCCACACAATGAGGTAGGATGGAAGACATGAGGCCACACTATGAGGGAGGCCACAATATGAGGGAGGAGGGAAAACAGGAGACACAATATGAAGAGGATGGAAGACATAGGCCACAATATAAAAGAGAATGGAGGACACAGGCCACTAAATGAAGGGAATGGAGGACAGGAGGCTACAATATGAAGGGAATGGAGGGCGGGAGGCTACAATATGAAGGGAATGAAGGGCGGGAGACTACAATATGAAGGGAATGGAGGGCAGTTGGCCAAAATATTAAGGGAATGGAGGACAGGAAACCAAGAGAGGGGACACAACATGAGGTGGGTGGTAGAACAGAAAGTATTTTATATACATATATGAGAAAGGGAGATAAATTAAAGTGGGAGAACACATGTAAAGGGAGGATAAAAGAGGGGGTAATACATGTTGCTGAGTTGCATTATGGGGTATTACAGTATATGGGTCCTTAGGGGGGTTGGCCACAGGAAGGGGGCATTAAGGTTGATATTATACTGTGTTTTTGAGGTTGGACAGGGTGTGGGATAATGGGCCTCATTTAGGAAAAGGGGAGGAGCCTTTTGTCTCTCTTTCTCTAGTCCAAAAGTTGAGAGAGATGTCAATACTCCAAATGCTGGGGCCCCCTGACACTGTGGGCCCAATAGCAGCTACTATGGCTGCTACCAATGTAGTTACGGTACTGGCTATTAGTCATTCTAGGTGCTGACCAAAAAATGCACAAAAATTTGGGAGTATTTTTTGGTTCAGAGTGTCACAACTTAGGCAATACCCCTATTCTGGAATAACATGCTCTGAACATAACTACGGTTCTTCCGGTCACACATGGCGAGAAGGTCTGGGGACTGGAGCACCATTACTAGAAGCGGAGAGTTTTTTATTACATTTTTTTGCCACAGGTGCCCTGTTCTGCATTAAAAAAAAAAAATCCTTGTAAAAGGGCCATTCAGCCACAGCCATGAAGAATGTAGTGAATTATTGAAGGTCTATGGTGGCAATTTAATTGATTGGAGGACAAGATGTGTATGGCCGTAACACAAGTAGCCCTAAAGGACTTTCATCTACCACATCCAAAAGGTCCTCACATTTTTGGGACTTTTATGGTAAATGTGGTTTTGGATTGGGCCACAAAATCACCATAGGATCCCCAGGTGGGACCAGACTCTCGCCCAGTACTGGTCCTCAAAGGTATAGCAAGACAATTTGAAGGCTACTAGTGTCTATTTTCTAGAGGTTTATTGATGGTGGGCCACCAGGTGAAATTAATCTTGTGGGTCCAAAGAAAAGTGGCTAAAACACTGGGGCAGATTTACTTACCTGGTCCATTCGGAATTCAGCGGCGCGTTCTCTGCGGTGGATTCGGGTCTTCCGGCGTTTCACTAAGGCAGTTCCTCTAACGTCCACCAGGTGTCGCTGCTGCGCTGAAGTTCGCGAGGTCCGCCGGAGTTCACGACCAGTTGCTGGGTGCAGGTAAGCGTGTGTCCAGCGACACTTTTTCAAAAAAAATGCGGAGGTTTCTCCGAAACCATCGAGTTTTCGTTCGGCCACGCCTCCGGTTTCCGTCACGTGCATGCCGGCGCTGATGCGCCACAATCCGATTGCGTGCGCCAAAATCCCGGGGCAATTCAGGGAAAATCGTTGCAAATCGGAAATATTTGGGTAACCCGCCATAAAAACGCGATTCGGGCCCTTAGTAAATGACCCCCACTATCTCTTTAGTATATCTCTGTAACTACAGAAACATCTAAAACCACGAAAAATAGACAAACCCTGGTGTTTCCTCAGCTAAGATGGTTCATACATCTTCGTACATTGAACACAGAAAGATAGGTAGCCCTAAACCTGGATAAAAAATCTGTGGACCAGATTACAATACTAACCATACAAATGACCTAAACCAGTCCATACAGGAGACTCTCAGTTTAGGGGGTGTCATCACTCCAGGGTAGTCACGTCACATCTGGACACCTCAAGTATTTGGTCAAGAGTTAAACTTCTGGAAAAATAGAAATCTTGCATTCCTGAAGATGATTGGACAAGATCTCCAAGATTAACAAAATTTTCCTCCGAACATCATGTTCTACAAACATAAATAAGGATGAAACTAGAAGAACGACTTATCCCTCAGAATATCCCGGCATACAGGAAATCAATGGCAGTGATAATAGGGAATATTTCCTCCCATAATGCAGCAAACCTTTTACATACTCATTTTATTGAAGGAATGCTAAGCTCGCAGGAAAGTTTGTATGGTAAATGACATCACAGCGCGGTGGATCAATTCGGGATCAGATTACATGTCAGTCAGCAGTATGTAAAGCCTGGGACCAGGGTCTGAAAGCTCGGTCACAGGGGCGGGTATAGAGAAATTGGAACAAATATTGTTACCCCTCCCCTTTGCTTTAGGAAGAGTATTGACAAATCTATTCGTGAATAACCCGGTGGTCAAGTGTTTTCAATCTTTGTTTCATTGCAGCCAATTGGTAAAATAAAAAAAAGGTGTTTTTTTGCTCATTAATGTGCAATCTACCCCCATCTTGACATTAAAAAAGTGAAATTTAGATATGGTATTTTTAGTATATTATTAAACAAGAATAACTGAAATATCACATGGTCATAACTATTCAGACACTTTGTTGAAACACTCAAATTTGACTCAGATGCTGTCCATTTCCTTACATTCCTCTTTAAGATGTTTCTAGTCCAATTGTGTTTTGTTAAACTGATTGGACTTGATTAGAAAAGGCACAGAGTTGACTATGTAAGACCTCAAAGTGCATGTTAGAGCACATTATTATGATCATGAGGTCTAAGGAACTGCCCAAGGAGCTCAGAGACAGAATTGTGGCAAGGCACAGATCTGGCCAAGGTTAAAAAATAATTTCTGCAGCACTAAAGGTTCCAAAGAGCACAGTGGCCTCCATAATCCTTACATTTAAGAAGGATGGCCATCATCCTCAACCTGGCCATCCAAACTAAGCAATCGTGGGAGAAGATCCTTGGTGAGAAAGGTGAAGAAGAACCCCAAGATCACTGTGGCTGAGCTCCAGAGATGCAGCAGAGATATGGGAGTCACCTTTCACTGCACCAGCTGGGCTTTACAGCTACAGACAGAAGCCTCTCCTCAGTGCAAGACATATGAACACAGGAAGGACTCCCAGACTATGAGAAATAAGATTCTCTGGTCTGATGAGATGAAGATTGAACTTTTTGGTGTTAAAGTGGTATGTGTGGAGAAAACCGGAATACTTTCCGTACCCACTTAAAAATATCAAAAGAAATTGCTGGGGATTTATCACAGATTGTACCCCTGATTACTGGGAATTGTGACTACTTTGCCCTCTTTACCAATAGAGTGGGGCGGTGCTGAACCAGGCAGTGGCAAAGCACATGGGGGGACGTCCCACGCCTAGACACCAGCTATAGCCTGCCCCACGTTAGGGTGCAGGCTATAACGTAGTTCTACGCCAGGCTGGACCCGACTTAAAACGGGCCAGGCACAGAATGTGCCTGGCAATTGCCCCCATGATGCCAGATATCTATCAGGAGGCCTGAGCCAGTGTATGATACATCCCCGCCATTACTGTACGTCCACTGTGATCTAGAGTATCAAAACATAAAAATATCTTATACATTTCCAGGTGTATTCGTACAGTAAAAGATCTCATTGTAAAATTCATAGTGATCTAGTAATTTAGGAAAAGACCTACTGAATATACTCAAGTATAAGACAAGCTGCTGCTGCCACGGGGGAATGGGGAAAGATAAGTATCAAGGCACCCAACTCCATATATGGTGCCACCAACTGGCATAGCATAGGGGCAGAGGGGCTGGCCGGATAACACAAGGCTGGGCCGGATTTGGCCTGTGCTCCTTGTGGGGGGACGGCCTGTGCTCCTTGTGGGGGGACGGGCTGGATAATACACAAGGCTGGGTCGGATTTGGCCTGCGGGCCTTGTGGGGGGACGGGCTGGATAATAAACAAGGCTGGGCCAGATTTGGCCTGTGGGCCTTGTGTTTGACACCTGGGCCATAAATTGTAAAAGGAGCGTAATACTATATCCATAACTTGGTGCTTTATTAACTATGGGGTACAAATGGTCACATCATCACAAATCAGCATGCAAAAGATTTAACCTCTTCAACCAAAGGATTTACACATCTACTAATTCATGTCCTCTAGACATAACCCCAAGACCTTCACATCCTATTTATGGCATCCATGAATTGAGGGAAGTCCTCCCAGGTCATGGCCACCTGCACCTAGTGAGGCAGATATAGTGATGCCAGGCTGTACCACACTCTCTTCTCACACTTTGCTCTTTGCTTTTGCCATAAAAGTCATAGATTTGTTTTTCGGCGTCTTCTACAAAACTGAATTATTCATGCGGTGAGTCATATAATTTATGCTGAGCACATGTCACCAAAAAGACACATATCAAACAGCCTCGAATATTGACACATGAAAGAAGTGCAAAGTTCTGTTGACCTCAAAACTAGTATTGCTCAAGTCTTTTGTCTTAAGGACAGGCGTCGTGATTGAGCTTGAGGTTCCTGCCTATAGTTTCTGTCACCCATACCATGTGAACAGTTGGCTGCATTTGTGTTGCATACTTGAGGAAAAGAGATGAGGTATGAGAAGATGACAAACTGGTGGAGGCAGCTTGATGCTTTCGACCTACTAGAAACCTTAGGTCAGTGGTGCTTTTTAGCGGCCGAGTGCCCAAACTGCAACTTAAACCCCCCCCCCTTTATCAGGAAGTGCCAACCAAAAATTAAAGCAGTAACTTATGGCTCCCTGTTCAACAACTTTCAATCATATTGGCCTCCTGAGAACAGCAACACAGTAGAAAGATGGAAAATTTTCATAATTTTAGCTTCTTTCCAGTTTCCCTCTGTACACAGAGAATCATGGGGCCAGCAGGAGGTCCTCCAAAGATAATTCAGCCCTGTCCACTCATTCTCTCTACAGTCCCAAGTAGTAGGTTCAAAAATATGACTGAAAGCAGCATCTTTTAAGTTGCTTGAAACTGCAGGAAGATTCTTTGAGTCGTGTCTGGTGTGCTGGGCCGATGGCCCGGGTGCCCACAGAAAGGGCTCTGACTGCCCCCTCTGGCACCAGTGCCATAGGTTCGCCACCACTGCCTTAGGTTCTCCTGGCATTCACATGGACGTCCTTGAACACACATCTGCAACAGACCACACCAACCATCCCAAAAACATCCAACTACCTATCAATTCCTACTCTACCTGCTTGTGGAAGACACTAGAAGGACCAACAGGCAGAGCACCATTTTTTAACTAGGAGAAGATCTTAAATGTAGGAAATTCAAAAAGTTAAGAAATATTTGACTGGTGGTATGATCTTAATTATGATCTTGACCTATAAAAAAACAACAGTGGAAATAGTTTTTTGCCTTTTTATCAAAAAAATCTGTGCCCAAAAATCTTCAAAATGGCACCTATAAAAAGGCAAGTTTTTTGGACCAATTGGTTTGTCCTTTACAAGGGCAAAGATTCACTTTACTACCTTCAGGTTGTTGCCCTTCAACCGAGATGTGGTGGCCCCACGGCTACACTGGGTTTCTGGTTTAAGTCACCATAGATATTGTCATACAGGTTCTCACCTGGATCAGTGGAGGAACATGACTTGAGATATTGGATGCTGTAAAGTTGCCCACTATGGGACCAGGGCATTTGCCCCATTTTCCACACCATGGAAACAGTTTCCGGAACTATTGATTTTGGTTTCATCTGCAAGTAGTGTGTAACACTCGACTAAAGACGATGAAAGAACCTACTGTGAAGGTTTCCTCAAACTTTAGCCCGATAAGCTGCACAGCGATAAACCTTATTAACATTTACCTTCAGATGTTCCCCAAGAAGAGCACACAGGTAAATCCTTCTTCTCCGGCTTCAAAGGTGTTAAGGGACGAGAATTTTGGAGGAATTAATGAAAAGCTGTTACTAGTGAGAAAATTCCTGGCTTTTGCTAAGCTTCTCAGGGCTTTAATCAAACAGCACGCTGTCAGTGTGAGATGTACAATCCCAACCTCTCATTTCACAGCTGGATCAGTTAATGTACTGTATCTCTGGAGCGAGCTGGAAGCTGAGGGCACGACACCCCGCAGAGTGTGCCCCAACCAACTTGCAATTAAAAACTAAAAACATATGTGCACGCATATTGTACCGCCACACCGTACCTGCAAAAACACTCAGGAGCAGCCACAAACACAGATCACATATCGAGCGTTGGAATGAGTCACCCCCTGAGCTCTGCTCTTGTGTGTGACATGAGGTCTTCTTCTTGATGCTCTAGCACTTCAAGGAGAGACTCACTTTGCAGGTGCCATATGCCCCCACATGTCTCCAAGCAGAGGGACTATGAACCCTGTCCACGTTTTAAGTTCCTTTAGGGTCAATACTGAGCTATCTATTTTGAACTCTGCTGATGGTGTGTTCAAGGGGATTACCGGGATTATTGGTGGACCACTTCTACGAGTCCCCACACTGTACATTTACTATGGGTGTTATTTTTTTTATATACCATATATACTTGAGTATAAGCCTAATTTTTCAGCACAAAAAATGTGCTGAAAACCCCCAAAAAATATATCAAAACTCACCTTTCTGGCTTCCCCCGCTGCTGGCTATATACTGGGGCAGGGGGCTGGCTATATACTGGGGCAGGGGGCTGGCTATATACTGGGAGATATGGGCTGGCAGGCTATATACTATGGGGTAGGGTTCGGCTATATACTGGGGTGGCTGTGACCAATGCATTTCCCACCAATAGGGACTACTGATGTGTGTTGGGGACACCATTTGGTGAATTGATGTATAAGTGGTATATGTAATATATGGTTGGGGGCACAGTATTCTCAATTATGGTGTGTGAGGTAGATATTATGTAGGGGCACAGTATGTGACAGAGTTGATATACATGGTACAATATACTTTGAGTGACTGCGGTTCTTTTAGGGGTGCGGTGTGGAAAAGTCTTACAAAGACACCTGGGAAGCAAAATCTGCAGCAACAAGTTGTAGTGAGTTGTACAGATCTGTATGGAGATTGATGGAGCAGAACCGTCACCTGTACGTTGATAGAAGCTCTTTCTTCTCGTGTTTTATAAGTACCATAGTCACTGATTAAGGTTAACACAGCTCATGGCATACACAGAGTCTAACGAATGCAGTTGCTTTATTTCCTTGGTAATTTCACAGATATAATACAATGTGACATGAAATTACATGGGAATGATAATATGATGGATCCCATATAGTATAAAGGGGAGAGGGGGAGCTGTCAAAATCTTTAGACCAACAAAAAAGTAATTAGTTCTTCATGTGACAGATGAAAAACTGTGGGACTGGGAGGTTAGAGGGGGGGGGGGGGTCAAAATTAGACTGTACAGGGCCCTGAAATGACTGAAGGTACCCATGCTTCCAGACACAGCCGTGAGACCTGCTTATTCCTATGACCGGTTACCAGTGCCTTGGGGCTATGCCGCCCTGTGTGCACAATATAGAAATAGAACGCGACTACTATGGAGAGGCAAATGTACTTGAGTCAATGTGTAGATCACAGCACACAGCGAGTCTCCATAGTCTGCTATAGGCCGATGTGCACTCATTCATCACCGCTCCATCTTGTAGAAGTGATGTTATTCTAGTACCCGGTGAGGCTCCGGCAATCTCACAGCCTAGTCGCCTCTATGAGTATGACTTGAGCGGCCACATGTGACCCTGAGGGGTTGCTGTCAGGATGGAGGCAGAAGAATGAGGAGTCTTTAGCTTTGTTTGCTCCCTTTTATGCAGTCGAGTGGTTTCCTTGGTCGGAGCGGCCTGTAGAAGCAATGAATTTATTACAGGCGGGAGATTGATGACACGCATACTGTATGTATACATTCCCGTGACAGCATTATTATGCGTATTAATCAAATTCACAGGCCGGCGTACATCGGGCCGCTGTCACCTTCCCATTGTGTGAGCAGAAAGGAAAGGTTTATATCTGTATGAACGTGTGCAGATTGTGGCAGGATCCGCTATGTATGTCTAGAAAAAATTATCTTATTCTAGCTGGTCTTTAATTAAAGGTGCTGTCTGGGAAAAGTAAAAAATGGCTGAGCTACGATATTAGACTTCCTGTATACTTCCCTAAGGTTTACTATTCCATTCATCATTCTTCAACCCATGGTTTTCAGGGCCAGATTATAGGGAGGGCTCCAGGGGTGTACACCTCTGGGCCCCCACCACTTTACTCATATGAGGGGCCCCCACCAGCAATGTCTGATGGCTGTGACTATCTCTGGGAGTGATGTACAGCTGCACCACGCTAGATGTAGGCCTTGTGACAGTAACATTGACAGCATGCCCACCCAGCACGTTCATACTCCAGTGCATTCTGCATGCAGCATGCTTTTCAGGAGCTGCACTGCATATAGATTAACACTTGATCTCCCCCCCTCCATCCTTTCCGTGCTCAAGAGTCCATCCGGACCCCGACGTTTATACAAATATATGAAAATGTGATTAACTTTAGCACCTCTTCATCCCCTCTTCATCCGGATCCTCTTTATCACCCTAAAGACATCTGTACAGCCCATAGAGATCTCTGGATGGAGTCACCAGGTTACTACTTTGTAGGTCAAGAGATCCCGGTACCAAGCATCAGGAAATTACAAATAGTAGTCAGGAACAAGACAAAATCAGGGTGCGGTAAGATATGGGGACACAACACACACCAGAATTGCTTCAACTTTTTCTTTCAACCGAGGTCGGTTGTATCGACCTTTGTCAAGTAGATCTGAATCTACCTCTCCAACACTGGCCCTGGCAGTCCGGTGCGCGGGTGCCCGTCTCCTAGGGCGCGTGCAATGGTTTCCAACCGATTATTGTTGCTGGTCAGCTGCCAGTTCTGATAAATTTTCCCTGAAAGATCTTTGTGCCTTGTTGCCATTGAGAAAGCTTGTTCCTATGCCCTCTGCACTTATAGTGATTTCCCGTAGTGATTCCGTTCTTCACTCCGATCCAGTGCTGCCTGTCCTGACCTCCCGCTACGTCCCTGACTCTGAATCCGTGCTGCCTGCCTCGACCTCCTACCTGTTCCCGACCACGAGTTTGCCTGACGATTCTGTGTACTTCGCCTTGGCTGCCACCGCAGAACTGTGGAACGACCTGGTAGGTACCACGCCGCAGCAAGTCCAACCCGCTTTGCGGCCGGCTTAGTAAAAACTGGGTACCACAGGTGCCAGCTTACGTCCTTATCCGTAGTGGATCCACTACCGCTGATCCTGACAAGGAGCTAACCAGGGGGTGGAAATAGAAACTACATATGAAAGACCTGAGTGAAGTTCAGGTATATGAAAGACATAATAGAAAAACATATCTACATCACTATCAATGTAATTCAATAGCCCGAAACGAAAACAATATAACTCAGAAGACAGTCCGAACATACGCCCGGTAAAGTCCCAGTGGTTCCAGTGTTTGAAGAGTATCCAAAATGATGTGTGTTTTTGCTGCAACGATCAACAGTTTCCACCCTTTTCGGAGTTTCGGCTTCTTCTACCACCTGATATCGAGCTGGGAGAGAAGATGGTTATTGGAGTTAAAGTGGACAGGTAATGGGAGGAGGCGTTGGCCAGTCCTTATCGTAGATTTGGTTTTACTTATCCGGCTATTTACAGGGGTGGTGGCTTCCCCCTCGTCCAGACAAACAGCACAATTTGGGAAATACAAGCATGGTAACCTCTAATCGTATAATACTGCCCTGTTCTGGGGTGATGGCAGAACTCCTCTCTTACCACTGCCGAACATTTCTTACACTCCAGACAAGGGTGTGCAACCGTTTTGGGAGTAGCAAGTAAGATTTGTCTAGAATTTTTTGTAAGGCTCCCCATGTCTGCTCTAACCAACGTATCGGGAAGATTTTTTGTGTGTTTGTGGCACATTAGTGCGGGTTGTTTTTGGTTGTGCGTTTTGAAGGATTGGCCAATGTTTGTTGATCCTTGTGATTATCGGTGACATCGGATGATATTGATACATAGGGAACATTCCAGGGGATATGGATCACCGATGCTACAGCGATAAGCACTGGACTCCTGGAGGACAAGTTACCTTCAAAGCTTCTCCACAAAAAACAAAAAACCAAGATTTGCCGAACTTCTGAAACCCCCCCATAGAAGTAATTATAGAGAAACAGATGGGCTGTTCATACCGAAGATCAGTCCCCAGGCTGGTCCATGAGCTGGGAAGGACATTAGATGGATCTGGAGCTCGGTTTCCATCAATATATCCCCAAAAAATTCTTTCTTACTCCTGGTCATTGTTCACAGGAAATCCACTAATTCAAGAACAGATGATATTATAAAAGCTGTTTTCGATGGTTGCCCGCAGCCTTAGGCTCACACATCATCGCCACACATTACCAGAACACAGATACTGAAAAATACCACCAGACTCTTCCCAAATATTACCAAAGTTTTTCCATATTAAAGAGATATCTACCGTCAAAATCAAGGGACACTTACTAATATATCCAGGCACCGTGACTGTGATAATCTTCTTAGATTTGTTATGCTTGGCCTCTTTCCTTCTAAAATTCATTTTAAAATTAAGCTAATGAGCCTGAAGGTCATCTGGGGGTGTTACTGGTGCCCCTCCGTGCTGTAGCTTCTCAGGCTGTTACACTGTTACATGTCTCACCCTCCCACTGTGACTGCTGAAACCTCCCCTGTTGCAGTGAGATGACATAAGGTGGTGGGAGCATAGGGGGAGGACGAGACAGTGTAACATCATGGGGGGGCTAATTTGCATAATTAAAAAAGTTGATATCAGAAGGAAGGAGATCATGGATAACAGATATAAGAAGATTACCACAGTCCCGGTGCCTGGATCTATGAGGAAGTGTCTCTGGTTTATCAGGATGGATTTTGATAGTAGATTTCCTTTAACAATGGGGAGGCACCGGACCCCCATCTTGTTGATGCTGTGACTTGAGAAGAGGTCACATAACACGTCTATGAGGGTTCCCAGAATAGTTCAGCTCCTCTCGTTGAATGTTCCCTGGACTTCTAGAGAATGGGGCAGATTTACTTACCCGGTCCATTCGCGATCCACCGGCACGTTCTCTGCGGTGCATTCGGGTCTTCGGTAGTTCCTCTGACGTCCACCAGGTGGCGCTGCTGCGCTGAAGTTCCCCGAGGCCCGCCGGAATGCAATGAAGTTCACCGGCCTATTCCTGGTGAAGGTAAGTGCAAGTCCCACGACACTTTTTTTTTTAAAATGCAGCGTTTTTTCCGAATCCGTCGGGTTTTCGCTCGGCCACGCCCCCCGATTTCCATTGCGTGCATGCCAGCGCTGATGCGCCACAATCCGATCACGTGCGCCAAAATCCCGGGGCAATACAGGGAAAATCGGCGCAAATCGGAAATATTCGGGTAACACGTCGGGAAAATGCGAATCGGGCCCTTAGTAAATGACCCCTAATATGTAGAGGGTTACAGACACACCCCTTTAAATATTTAAAGGTTCCATTATACTAAGTGGGTTAATATCAGCAATCCTGGTGGTCTTGAAGATGAAATGGGTTAATTCATAGGTATAATCTAATAGGTTACTAGCCTCACAATCAGTCGATCATATCTTCTTTCAGTTTAAAAAATATATATAAAAAATTAAAAATCTGTCATCACCCTGCAGGAAAGATTAGTTACTGCAGTACACATTCCCTCCACTAGGTGGCCCTCTACAATGTTGTTCCACACATCTAAATGAAAGAGTGTCCTGCTCTTTGCTCCTCAAGGTCATGTTCTTCTGAAGAGCGCACCATGTGGTCAGCTGTGGTACTGCATGCAGAGATTTTTATGGATCTTGATGTTAAATCTGACTCTGCATTAGGAATATAACTGAAAAGCAGAATACGGGAAGGGAGAAAAGTATCTAGATGATGAGGTATGATGGAAAAAGTTAACCAAATCTCTGAATATGTAACATAATCATGACGGATAGGTGCAGCGCTACTTTGTGTTCACTTGATGAACCCTTTGGTATAAACCGCTCTCCGCGAGCAAATAAGTGACACTTTGCTTTGCTCACTGAGGTGTAAAATTCGGAGACTGTATTCTGTCACAATGCAATTAGAGGCAGAGGTGCGACCTCCAGCTGCATACACAATTACGCTGCTGCCATAACAATGCTCCCCATTCACAGAAGGTTTCCGGGAGGCTCACGCCTTAATGACCACTAGATGGCGAGGTTGAGCTTCCGTAAATTTTCGGCAGTGCCGAATCCCAGACGGACAGTCATGTGCCCTGCGCCTCTGCACATCAGTAACAGCGAGTGATCATGGAAAGGCAGAGCTGAATTTGTCATTGAAATGGTAATTTGTGCACCACCATAATTCAGCGACATAAGAGAACACAAAGGTTTAAAGGGAATGTATCAGCGGTTTGACCATGCAAAGCTGCAGCCGGTGTTCGGTAGCAACCCCGGGATACATGTTCAGTGTTCAGGGCTTAAAATCTGGATTGTAGCTGGAATTGGAACACTTAGGGTATGTCGTGACATTGATATGTCCAGCTACAATCCTGGAATATGCATTAATTTCTCATAGCCTTACTCACACACAAAGGTATGACTATACAAATCTCCAAGGCTGCTCCATCACACTGTCTGCAGTTTTGAATAATAAAAACCACTGCTAGACTCCCTTTAAAGGACATCTATCACCAGGATGAAGGATTGTAAACCAAGCACACTGACATACTGGTGTGTACCCCCTCTGGGAGGATCTGCTCTTCTCTCAGCTTCTTATGCCCTTGTTTAAAAAAAAAAAAACAACGCTATTAAAATTGTACAAATGAGCCTGAGGGCTCCAGGTTACATAGGTGTTAATGGAGCCTAGAGCCCCACAGGCTTTTAAAGCTTTTTTTTCTTAAAAACAAGGGCATAAGAAGCTTAAACAAGAGCAGATCATATTAGATGGGACACACACCAGTATGTCAGTGTGCTTGGTTTACAATCCTTGATCCTGGTGGTAGATGTCCTTTAAGACCACCTACATAATGTTTTATATATATATATATATATATATATATATATATATATATATATATATATATGAATTCCTCCTGTGCTGCTACTGTGGCTCTGATCCACCAAGGTCCCATGACCCATCATGTTTTCTTTAGCAAATTACTTTATTTTAGCTTGTACTGTATATGCTACAATTCAATTCATTGGTGGTCTTTTTTTGGATCACTTTGGGTAAGTACTTACCACTGGAAGCCAGGATACCAGTCATTTTGGATATACTATAACCACGTCTTTACATTAGAATTGGGTTCTTGTCAGAATTTGATATGATGTTGATATATGGTGCATTTAACCAATGAGATGTAGTCTGGTACTGCTCCTTCTCCCCTCTCACAGGATACAATCTCAGACAATGTGAGGGGGGCATAGTGGAGGTCATTTACTAAGGGCCCGATTCGCGGTTTCCCGACGTGTTACCCGAATATTTCAGATTTGCGCCGATTTTCCCTGTATTGCCCCGGGATTGTGGCGCATCGGCGCCGGCATGCACGCGACGGAAATCTTGGGGTGTGGCCGAATGAAAACCCGACGGATTCGGAAAAACCGGCGCATTTTTTTAAAAAAAAGTGTCGCTGGACTCGCGCTTACCTTCACTCGGGATACCTTGGTGAACTTCAGTGTGTTAAGAGCAGGCTTATACTGTATGTATGAGGTCTTCAGGGCTTCTCTTTATAATCTCTCCATGACAGTATCATACTTTGTGGGTGACCCTGGTACCCCCAGAATCACTGGGCCCTCACCTGCCACCCAAACTGCCCATATTTTATTCCAATACTGAATGTTTGTAAACAATTAGATGATTTATGGGACAGTGACTGTAGGATCAGACTACACGGGACTAGTTTGTAGTCTGTTGCCATGGAGATACATAGTTCTGCGTAGAAGCTGTATATACAGTAGTGAAGGATACTTTTAATTAGGTCAAATTGCTTCCATTTCTATGGCTTTTCGGAAGCCCCTTAGGAGCTGTATGTAAGCATTTCCAGGAGAAGCAGTGCCCGCAGTATACTCCGGGGAAGGGCTCCAATATGTGCTCTGCTCCAGCTGTCAGTCCTGGGAGTGTCCTCTAGTCCAGGGCTGTCATTATCCAGCACTAATATTACATGGATTAGTGCTCCTCACAGCCGGACTTGTTTGCTCCTCCGTAATCCCTCTATTCAGCCTGAAGTCTAGGAGCTTATTTAAAGCCGCGTGCCGCCCTGATCCGAAAGTACACAGAAAATAAATGGAACCATAGACTTAAGTAAAAGATCCATATACCTTAATGTGTGTCCGCCAGGTAGACCCAATGACCTTCGTTATCCAGAGCTGAGGATAGTCGAGCCGTGTGTACAGGGGGGTTAAGACGAGAAGACTGTGAGGATAGAGGGGAGAATTAAGGATAAAAACTTACATAAGATATGATTAGAGGGGTTATCTAGTGGTTGGGGAAAGAACTGATTTACTCATTTAAAAGGCATTCTTGGGAGTAATTATTTAAGCGAGCACATGGGGATATTGTTACATTAATGGGAACTTGTCATCATATTTTTCACAAATACTACTAGTGACAGGTTCAGACACCACTGTATGTCATGTGACCAGGTCATCTAAGGTCCTTTACCCACTCACATTTGCAAATTCCGCTCCATGCATGTATCTGATCACATGAAATCACAGCAGCCTCCATTGAGCCGCCATACAGGGGCTGCTGTGATTTCATGTGATCAGATGCATACATGGGGTAGATTTAGCAAAGGACCTTAGATGACCCTGGTCACATGACACGCAGTGCTAAATGGTGAGGAGTCTTAAGGAGGAGCCACTGGACGTAACTATGCAGGCCACGCCCCCTCTAACTTCTGTTAGATCTGGCTGTATGCCAGGTAAGATAACAAAGTTGATTTTATAGGAATATGAGAAAAATCTTTTTAAGTTAAAAGAAGGTTGGCATTTAGTTAATAGGGCTCTACGTGAACATGTCACCAGCTGTATTTGTGAAAAATGTGTTGACAAGTTCCCTTTGAAGGCACTGTCCAAAGTTTAATTACTATCCCCTATAAATCCCTGATCTTCCCACTACCCCAATTAATGGGGGAAGCAGCACCAGGATCATTGCTACTGATGACGTTAGGTCAGTTGAATACCAACATGTGGACATAGCCATTTAAATGGCCACTTTGCCAGTGGTGTTTAAAGAGTTAACGCTAATGAAGTTAGGGGTCGTGTCCAGGGGGCCCAAACCCAAACATTGGGTTTTTGGTCTGTTCAACACTAGGTCATAGGAGCTAGGTCTTCACTCTACGCAGAGGAGAGAAGGAGCAATGAGTCAGAGGAGCTAGGTCTTCACCTAGCAGAGAAGAGAGGACCCCGAACCTACAGGAAGCTCATCCACAGATCCTAAAGGGGGAAAACACATTCATAGGAGAACTCCTCATATCCAGAAAGGTCCAGCACCCCCACAAATCAGCCGTCCCCAGCATCTGAGATAGGAAGAAGACAGCGCCATTAGTGGTCAGGCAGGGGAACTGCAGAACAATTTTTTTCATTTATTGAACTGGAAGAAAAGCTGCAGTGATTCATGCACTACACATAGAACAGTTGCTGGGTATTGGAATCCCTCAAATCTGAAGTTGAGGACTTGCATTAAGGATAGGACATCAATATTGTGAACCAGGAACTTCACTGTGGTGTCACAGTACAGAGATAATACAGACAGTGATGTCACAGTACAGGGGTAATACACACAGTGATGTCACAGTACAGGGATAATACACACAGTGATGTCACAGTACAGAGATAATACAGACAGTGATGTCACAGTACAGGGATAATACACACAGTGATGTCACAGTACAGGGATAATACACACAGTGATGTCACAGTACAGGGGTAATACACACAGTGATGTCCCAGTACAGGGATAATACACACAGTGATGTCCCAGTACAGGGATAATACACACAGTGATGTCCCAGTACAGGGATAATACACACAGTGATGTCCCAGTACAGGGATAATACACACAGTGATGTCACAGTACAGGGATAATACACACAGTGATGTCACAGTACAGGAGTCATCCTCACAGTGATGTCACAGTACAGGGATAATACACACAGTGATGTCACAGCCACTGTATGCCATGTGACCAGTCATCTACGTCCCTTTATTACCCACTTCACATTTGCATAATCCGCTCCATGTAACGCTACCTGAATCACATTAATCAAAGCACCTCATGGACTAAGTCCATAGGAGAGGCTGCTGGTTTTACATCGTGATCCACGTAATTGCATACATCGGGTAGATTTAGCAGACCTTTAGTACTGAACTCCCACCCCTGACATGCATGGTGCTGTCAATGGTTGAGGAGTCTTGAGGGGAGCGCACTTGGACACAACTATGAGCCACCCCCCTCTTACTTCTGCGAGATCTGGCTGTATGCCAGGTAGGAAACAGGTTTATTTTATAGCGCAAATGTGAGACAATCTTTTTACGAAAAACGGTCGGCTTTCTTTAATAGGCGCTCTCGTACGCGAACCTGTCCCCCCAGCTTATTTGTAAAAATGGTTTGACAGTGCCCTTTGAAGGCACTGTCCAAAGTTTAATTAACTATCGCCCTATTAAGCCCTTATCTTCCTACCCAATTTATAGTCGCCATCAGCTCATCATCGTTGCTACTCGATGACATTAGTCAGGTAATTACCAACATGTGGACATAGCCATTTACTTGCACTTTGCCAGTGGCTTTTAAAGATTCCAATGAAGTTTAGGGTCGGTCCGGGCCCAAACCCAACTTGCATTTTGGGTCTGTTCCCACTAGGCTACGAAGCTAGTCTTCACTACTATGCAGAGGGGAAAAGGGCTATGGAGTCGAGGATCTAGTCTTTTCACCTAGCAGAGAAGAGAGGAGCACCATGAATTCAGGGACTAGGTCTTCAACTACCATAGGAATAGGAGGAGCATGAAGTCCACGAGGAGCTAGTCTGCACCTAGCAGAAAAGAGAGGAGCAATGGATTCAGAGAGCCTGTATTTCACTAGAGAGAGATGAGCAATGATCCAGGGCCAGATCTCAATCTTGCGCAGGAAGAGAGAGTATGAGTCAGCAGCTCTAGGCTATCACTCTATGCAGAGGGAAGAGACTATATGATCACAGAGGCTAGGTCTTTACACTAATGCAGAGGAGAGGAGAGCATGATCACCGGAGCTAGTCTTCACGTGCTATGCAAGGAGATGAGAGGATAGATCCCAGGACTAGCTTTCTTACTCTATCCACAGGAGGAGACAATGAGTCCAGGAGCTGGTCTTCACTCTATGCAAGGATGATGAGAATGAGTCATCAGCGCTAGGTCTCCTCTATGCAGAGGAGATAGAGCATGAGTCACGGAGCTAGGTCTCACTTATGCCTAGGAGAAGGAGGAGGAGTGGAGTCATACAGGAGCTAGGTCTCCTCTATGCAACAGGAGAGAAGATTCATGGTCCAGGAGCTAGGTCTTCACTCTTGCAGAGGAGAGGAGGAACAATGAGTTACTGAGCTAGGTCCTTGCACTCCTATGCAGAGGAAGAACTAATTTAGTCACAGGAGCTAGGTCTTCACTCTATGCATCAGAGAGTAGTATGAATTACATGAGCTAGTGTCTTTACTAGCAAAAGAGAGGGAGACGCAATGAGTCCACGGAAGTCTCGGGCTTCACTCCATGCAGATGAGAGGGGAGTGTGTGAGTGCTCACATGAGTCAGACTTCTCCTTTATGCAGCAAGAAGAGAAGGAGTAATGAGCCCCAGGACTAGGTCTTTCATTGTTTTGCAGGAGTTTAGGAGGGTATGAGTCACAGGAGGTGGGCTCACACTATGCAGAAGTTTAGTGGAGGAGTATGAGTCGAAGGATCTTAGGTTGTCACTCTGTGGAGAGAGATTGAACAATGAGTCACGACTACGTCTACTCATGGCCTATCTGTGTCTAGTAATGGAGGCCTCTCTAAAATGGCCATCTGTCGCGACTGGAAAACATTTGACTAACTTGTGGTGCCATGAGTGTTTTATAAGCTAAATGCACCTTTGCCATCGCCGCTCTGATGAAAGCCATTTATCATGAAGCCTAATCGATCCCTTTTTATCGTTTTTTTGTTAGCCATTATCTGGTATCATGGGGTTATTGTATCGGTGTATATACAAGCTGCATTGTGATATTGTTTCTGTATCAAGTTGCATGCCTGAGGCCGTGGACAATGCATGTAGGCGAGCACAGAGTTACCTCCATTATATACATACAGGATGGGCTTCTTGGAAAATGAAAAGGGGAGCTCAGTATCAATACCTAGCTGTCTTCTTAGCATCAGGACATGTCAGTGCTGAGTGCACCTAGTGAACCTCCTCTCTATCCCTGGACGTTCCTTCTGCTGCTGTGCTCGCTCCGATTCCCCTCACATTTTCCATCAAGTATAAGCTCACCCTAAATGGGCACCCACATTATTTCTTTACCCCGCGCAGAAATGGTGAATATTGGTAATTTATTTTCATTTTGATATCGCTTTATGTCCTACTAGTAATGCTGCACCAAAAATAAGAACATTGGGTATTTCTAGAGGGAAAAAGGATAGAGTTTTTAAATGGTGGGTTAACAAAAGAATGTTTAAGTTTTTGAAAAAAATTGTTAAATTTTAGATGAGTTTGAAATTTGGTTATTGGCGAAAGAATGTTAGGGAAATGTCGAAGAAATAGGCCGAAGGAGTGAAAAGGTGGAAGAGAGGGGTGGAAAAAATGGCCGTACGACAGACAGGTTAGGTAAAATATACCATGGCTCTGCATTAAAAAAACAGTAAGTCGCTGTGGCACCATTTACCTGCGCCCGGGACGGGATTGGGGAACGGTTCGGCCTCTAATGCATGCGGCAGGCAGTCCGGACAAATGAGGGGCATCGAGTGGACTACCTATAGGGAATTCTCGAAAGACACCGTAAGCTCCCAGAGTTCTGCCGCGTGGATGCGGCAAAAGGGGACCGGGGTAGTAAATCGGCCCCGTGCTAGCTTTGCCACGACAGTATGGGGAATTTGTCGGGCAAAGATCACTGTGGGCCTCTTTCCAGTGGCTCACGTTAGGCACCCCCCCCCCCCCCATACAGGGGGGGGGTCGCGGCGCGCAGCCTCCAAACCGGTCGCTGCCCCGCAATGCGACCGACGGGGTGGTGCCACCCCCACGATCCAGCATCGAAGGAAGCAAAGGGCTGCTATGAAAGATGGGGAGGAACTGGACAACCCGCCCACCCCCCAGACAGCGGGGGAGCTGGGCCCAAATCCAGGGCCGGGCCCCACCAAATCCGGTAGTAGGGGAGGAGTCTGGGGGCACTGAGTCCTGGAAACCGACCCTCTGAGCATTAGGGTGCGGGTCGGGGCGCTACGAAACCCCCTGACCGTGCCGAGTGGGTCATCCCACAACCTCCCACCACCCTACCCTGACAGTGGGACGGTGGCCCAAAATCCAGGTGTTGCCTACCACATAAAAATCCGGGTAGTGGGATGCGTCTGTAGGAAAATGTCATGGCCGGAAAGCAGAAGGAACATTCAAGAAGGTTGGTGCGGCGTCAAAGACCCCAGGGGCATCAGGGATCGGTAGGGCATGCTCATCACTCAGGATAACATCATCACAGAGAAATCGAATACACAATAGGAAGAAACAATTCTCTAACCAACTTATGCATATTTCTCACGGAAGCATTTAAACATGACCACCCAGGACATGAGGGTTAGTTAGAACAAAAAATGGAATAAGATCCTGAGACTTATATGAAGATAAGTGTAAGGTATCTAGGGAAAAACCCAGGGAAAAGAGTATGCTAAAAGTGTTAATAAAAAATAAATTTACGATTTGGTGGTAACAGGCAGGGATTTTGGGTTCCATACTGATTACAGATGTATCAGGATCATCAGGGGAGTACAAACCCTATCCCAGCGACTTAGGCAACTTTGCCGAGACCGTTGAATGATTCGATCATTACTATCGAGGGTTGTTAAATCTCGTGTTCGAGACTATGTCTTCGATAACAGAGATTGAAAATTCTGTTTGCCGAACCAACGTCCCGTATGTGTCGTTGTGTGTTTTCTTCCTATAACTGACTTGACTGTGAGTTAACACATCCCCCCCGTGTGTGTATAACAAATTCCGCCTCTCTCATCCCATTTTACCCGCCATACCAGCCCTCATAATTCGGGAGCCTGAATGTACTTGTGTTGTGCGATGCTTGTCACTGCGCATCCCTCACTGGCTCTCTGAATTTTCTTTTCCTTCCCCCTTTCATTCGGAACGTCTTTCCTGAGGATTTGTCCCAAAGTTCTGATTAACCTCCTCGCAAGGTGTGATCTTCATTTGCATTACCAGACCATTTGGGCGGAATATCAAAATTTTCTCCTTGTGTTACCATCGCTATTCCTATTCCTCCGTTAAACTTCATCTCCTCCGAGGGTCCCAATCAAGTTTTCCAATAAGGCTTCGCGAGTGTACCGCGTCTCCTTCCCCTGAACACTGCTATCCGATGCCAGGAGAAGGGGATGCCGTTACATCGCGCTGGAAACATCTGCTTGCGCTGTCCTACGCATTATGTGTACAGGCTTCTCGCTCACAATCCTGATATGGGAATTTAATAGGAAATTCTAAATTACATTATGAGACCGGATTCTTGACCGTACTGGTATGTTGATGTACACCCCGCGCCAACTCACAGCTTGGCATTTGGTTTTTGCCCCCCCTGTCGCATATAGACATGTGCACTATGTAGCCTTAAGCATGTGCCTATACAGTCAACTACAATAACTAACCTCGCCTACACTAACCCAGACGCAAAGACGCTGAGACATACAATCCTGATATATTAGTCCATGCACACTGTGATGTCAACAGTACAGGATAATATCATCAGTGATTTACACAGTGACAGAGATAATACACTCAGTGATATCCGGTACAGTATAATACACGCGGTGATTTCACAGTACGGGATATATACACACCGTGATAGTCACAGTACAGGATGAATAACTCCAGTGTGTCACAGGAACGCATAATACCAGTGATGCACCGTCACAGGAGTAAAACCACGTCGATGTTCTCATAACAGTGATAATCCGCCATAGTGATTCTACAGTCAGGAGATATAGACCATAGGGGCTACAATTACTTACCCTGCGCCAGTCGCGATCCAGCGGCGCGTTCCTGCACAGGACTCGTGTGCCGGCTTGGGATTTAAGATCGGTTAGATTCTCCGCCGTCCACTCAGGTGGCGCTGCAGCGCCGAAAATAATCTTAACTTCCCCTGAAGCATCCATCCTAGAGGGACGGTTGAGCGCTTCCATCCCTAGTCTACAACATTTTCGGTTCTTTAGATGAGGAGGTTTTTAAGAAGAATAAGTAGGGTTTGTAGTTTATGACGTGCTTCTTCGCACTCGGCAGGAAACGGACCGGAAATAAAGGATTTATGTAGAGAGAATTGCAAGAGAAACGATCGATAAAAAATCCCTATCGAGTGAGACATAAAAGGAATTGGGGAACATTAATGTAAAGAGGAGAGGAGCGAAATACGTGAAAAGAAGATTGTTGGTTCCAGTCAAAGTGGGGCATGCGCGGAATAAATCGGTTCGTTCTCCCTTAGTAATGACCCCCATTGTGATGCCAGACGTGGATATACACACAGTGGTATGTCACAGTACAAGGATACTACACCAGGTGATTTTCAACGTCTCAGGATATAACGGCCACAGTGTGTCACAGTGACAGAGATAATCCACAGTGTGCACGTACAGGATAATCCTCAACTCAGTTGATGTCACAGTACAGGATAAATATACACACAGTGAATGTCCCGCACGTACAGAGATATAATCTAGTTGATGTCACAGTACAGGGTGATATACACCAGTGATGTAACAGTAACGATGGATAATAAACACACATGGTGTCACAGTACTAAGGGATATACCACAGTGATGTCACAGTTCAGGATATAAAACAAAGAACAAAAAAAAAAAAAAAAAAAAAAAAAAAAAACGCAGTGATTCCCACATGACAGGGGATAATACACACGTGATGTCACCGTACCGGGATAATACACACATTAGTCACAGTACAGGGATATCACCGTGTGTTACAGTACAGGGACTACCCACGTGATGTTCACAGTACAGATATATAACACAGTGATGTCACAGTGACAGGGATATACCCACAGTGATTTCAAGTACGGAGATTAAACCATTGATGTCACAGTTACAGGTGATCATGACCAGTGATGTCACCGTACAGGATATAGCACACAATGATTTCACAGTACAGGATAAACACACCGTGATGTCACATTTACAGGATATACCCCAGTGATGTCACAGTAACAGAGACTAATACACACAGTGATGTCACAGTACAGGATAATACACATAAAAAAAAAAACAGTGATTCAGCAGTACAAGATAATACACATAGTGATGGTCACGACAGGCTATACACAGTGATGTCACAGTACCGGGATTATACACAAAGTGATGTCACACGTACACGAGATTATTATTCACTCACCAGTGATAGTCACAGTAAAAGGGATAAGTAAGATTAAAGACACAGTGATGTCACGCTTACGCGAACTCAAACAGTACGTAAGCACGTACAGGATAATACACAAGTAGTGATGTCACTGTACAGAGATATACACACTACTAGGCATGTCACGGGGGTTCAGGATAAAGGCACTGTGCACAGTACATGAATAAGTCACACTGATTTGTCCCGTACAGGATACAATAATAACGGTGTTCACGTACAGATTCAACAGTTATGTCCAGTGACAGAACATTAATACACACAGTGATGTCACAGTACACGGGCTATCACACAAGTGATGTCACAGTTACAGGGATAATAATACACACAATGATGTTCACAGCAGTACAGAGATAAAACCACACAGTGAGTCATCCAGTACAAGGGGATAATACACACAGTGATGTAAAGTACCAGGGATAATAACCACAAGTGATGTCGAAGTACAGGGAATAATCAACACAGTGATGTACCAGCTACCAGGGAAGAAACACAACGTAGGATTTCCGCACAGTACAGGAGATAATAACCATGATGTCACATTCGAGTGATAAAGGCCACAGTTGATGTCACAGGTTAAGGGATAATACACCAAGTGATGTCAGTACGGAGTAATTCACACAGGTGTGTCACGTACGAGGGATCAGACACACGTGAGTCACATTACGGGAAGAATCCAAAGTTGATGTCCACTGTACGAGTAATGCACACAGTGATGTCACCGTACAGGAATAATACACAAGTGGATGTCACAGTTACAAAAAAATTAGAGGAAAAAAAAAAAGTATACACACATGGATGTCACGGTTCAAGGGATAGGACACCGTGATGTCACAGTACGGATATGATACCCCAGTGATGTCTCGTACAGGTAATGCACAGCAGTTATTCACAGTACAGACATAATACCACAGTGATGTCACTAGTACAGTGTGCTAATACCACATTGATGGTCACAGTACATGGATAATGCCCACAATGATTCACAGTACAGATAATACACACAGGTGATTTCACAGTACAGGGATGATACACACAGGATGTCACGTACAGGATAATACACATCAGTGATTCCGTAGAGGAATCCCAGTGACTTTTCACAGTATCAGCTATACACCAGTATGTCACAGTAACAGAAGATTGATACCCCTTGATGTCACCGTATCATGATACTACCCGTTGAAGTCCGCTACTAGAGATAATAACCAGTGGTGTCCAATTCAGGATAAAGGACAGTTGCATGTCACGTACGAAGGGATAATACACACAGCGATGTCCAGTACAGAGATAAATACACCCTGTGATGTCACATACAAGGATAAGGACAGTGATGTCCACTACAGGAGAATACAACAGCTTTGTCAAAAAAACAGTACAGACATAATCCCCACACGTGATGTAACAGTACCTGGCTAATCACCCAGTGTGGTCACAAGTAAAGGGAATTTACACACATGATGTCACAGTACAGGGCATAATACACACAGTGATGTCACATCAGGTATAATAACACAGGGATGTCACGGTACAGGGGATAATACAACACGTGATGTCACGTCGTATAATACCCACCTGTGATGTCACAGTAACCGGGATAATAACACCAGTTATTTTCACGTACAGAATATCCCCTTGATGTCACTGTCACGGATAATAATGCACTCAGTGATGTCGCGTACATGGAAGGATAAACACAGTTATGCACATATCAGGGATAGGAACTGTGATGTACAGTCAGGGATAATACACACAGGGATGTCACATACAGGGAGAATATCCACTTGATGTCACATACATGGACATACATTCACAGTTGTGTTCACAGTACAGAGATAGTGCACACATGATGGCGCAGTAAGGATAAGACAACATGTGGTGTCACATACAGAGATCTAGACACAGTGATTCAACAATTCAGGTTATAAAGGACCATGATGGCAAGTAAAATGGAATGATACAAAAAGTGATGTCACAGTAACAGGGTAATAACCGAAGTGATGTAACAGTGTACAGGGATTATCAAAAGTGATTTCAAATACTGGCACACCTAAGGACACATGAATGTCAGAGTGCAGAGTGTATTTTGGACTTTGCTATAGTAATCTTAGAATCTCTTGTCATATGGTGCAGCGGTGATATTGGGCCCTACTACCCACTAGTGACATATCGTTCATGACAATGTCAAATTTGGTCACTTATTATCGAACAAGCCCATCAATAAACATGCCATTTTTATTTGCATAGAGTATGCGGTATGAGGCTAGATTACTGGTTTTTAGAGTTGTTTATTTTTCAACCTATTTCATGCTGACCATCCCCTTAAGTGTCTCTTCCTTGTCAATTTGGAGCCTGTGCTCGTTACAACAGGTGATTTATGTTTAACGAGCGCCTGAAGTGGTGAGACATTCGCCCTTATTATCGTCATGAGGTACTCCGAACGGTTAATCCCACCATTACCCATCCTCGCCTGAAACGACAGTGAGCCTCGCAAAGATGATCGCCTTCCCCCACCCTCATCCTTTTACCTGTAGGGGGGCAGGAGACAATTATGGCACTAATTTAAGGAACAGGCTAGGTGTTTACAAGAAAGGATCCGCGTAGGCCTGTATTTGTAGTGTATGTGATGATGTCTTGAGAACCTTCAGGATACCTGCCCTGTTAATGTTAAAGAGCCCCCTCTGGGACCCCCCCGGTTAATGGGCTCATGTCAAATCAAGGAGCAGTTATGGTTATTTTCCAGCAGTCCCTATAGCCCAATGCCGAGCGGGTGTTTCAGCAGTCCTTGTGAGCACAGCCGTGTGAGGACACCCCACCAGTGTATTGCAGGAGCACAATCCCTTGACTAATATTGCATTTTCACAGCTTGTGCTCCTATAACTGTATACAATAACACCTGACTCCCAGGGTGACCCTACCTATCTGGTAGCTTTGATATTGTTGAATGTGTCTACCGCAGAAAGTTACTCAACCGTGTCCCCCAATTTAGCAGATTGGGGGAAAACTGTTGATGTCAAGCCCTCATTTGGTTGGCCATGGTCATCCAATCCCTGTGTGTTCCGGGGTCTGCTTAATTATGAGAACAAGGCACAAGTTCAAGACCACCTCCATGTGAACGTTGTCCCACAGAGGTCTATGTAATGGTCCCCAGATCACATGTGACACGAGCCTTGGCTATCCCAGGTCCTATCCAAGTGACTCTTCCATCTTCATCCTACAGGATCTCATTGCAGGCTACCTCTCAGAGTAGTTCGGTACGGGAAACAACTGACCACAGAAGGACCAAAGAGCCCAGACGGTCCTGCAAGTCAAGGTAGGAAACTATGGCTCAAACGCCACCTCAGCCGAGGTCTCACTGGAACCCAAAATCAAAATCGCAACACAAACTGAGTCTCTGGCTTCTGAATAGGTGAGGCATCGAGACAGCTGGTGGCTAAAGCGGGAGGTGCAAGCAGGACCAATCCCCTTGCTACAGGGTCCTCAAGGCCCACTCCTGCATGTACTAACACACACAGGTGCCGCAGAATCCCCTGTCCAGTCGAGTCCTTCAAGACCCACTCTCCATGGTATACAGACAAGGTGCAAGCAGGACATCCACCATGCTACAGTGGTCCTTCACAGCCCACTCTCATGGTCTACAGACAAGGTGCAAGCAGGAAATCTACAATGCTACAGTGGTCCTTCAAAGCCCACTCTCATGGTCTACAGACAAGGTGCAAGCAGGACATCCTCCATGCTACAGTGGTCCTTCAAAGCCCACTCCCATGGTCTACAGGCAAGGTGCAAGCAGGACATCCACCATGCTACAGTGGTCCTTCAAAGCCCACTCTCATGGTCTACAGACAAGGTGCAAGCAGGACATCCACCATGCTACAGTGGTCCTTCAAAGCCCACTCCCGTGGTCTACAGACAAGGTGCAAGCAGGACATCCACCATGCTACAGTGGTGGACTGGTATCAAGTCCGTCCTCATGCCTACAGACAACCTCTGGCCTTGAGCAAAGCAACAATTCCTCACCACAGACCAAACCGACCCGGGGGATGAAGAGCGTTCCACCAGATTAATTGAATTGTCTATATAGTATATTTGTAACAGCGGCTCAATTTAGCCATATCCACCATTGCTGGAAAATACAGACCAATGAGGAAATGTCCATCAAAACTGTTCATAACCCGCAGCAGATCGTACATCACTTGCCGTCTCAGGACCTCTATAATGACCGGTAACGTCCACCAGTGTCTCGGAGACTTGCTACAGCACAGTATCTAAGATGTTATTAGCAATGTTGGATGACGATAGGAGGGAAGGAGCACACGAGAATCTCATCGGGATTCCACCTCCAGACGAATCCAACTTAGACTGTCTGCACATGATGTGATAGTATTGCGCGCCTTGTACGGTAGAAATGCACAGAAAAATCCACTTTATCTGCACCCTGGTGAAAGCTAGAAGAGGAGGATATGCTACGGTTATTAAACACCGGCCCCCCGCCCAGGGCAGGGGGCCGGGGTCGGTGTGGTCATGCAACTGCGCACAACAGTACCAGAAGGACACAAAGGAGTCGCTGATTATCTTCTGGCATGCGTGATATTAGTGGTTTCGTGATGCACCGGTATAATCACAGGCCGAAAAACTAATATAAAGAATGACACTCTCGGAAGATTCTTTTTAAGCACCTGTCAACTGCCTATAGATACATGATTTCCAATCTAAACGGTACTGGGGACCTCTAGAGTCTTCCCCATGGGTATATAATAGAGGGCACCCATTAGCATGGATCACACCCCTCACTTATCTGCATCAGTCACAGATTGGACCTACACAAGACCTTCTGCTTGAGTATATCAAGCCATCAGACGCATTCAAGTATCATTAATACGAAGTTATTAACTCCCATCTGGAGCCTCGCTGACTCACTGCTGGTTCTAGTACCTCCAACTAATCCCCCAATACGAGACCCAATGTCTTCAGGACGCTCTTGAGATTAGTGCTGGCACATTTCAGCAAAAGGGCCCTATCACCCATACGACACTCAAATGTATGACCTTATGAGGGCAATCAAAGTTTAGTTTGTTTTTCAAACCGAACCAGCATGATGAACATTACCAAACATAAGTCAGGGTCTTCTTTCTTTGAAGACTCTGGAACACTTCAGGACGGCATAGAGTAAAGGTGAACAAAAGTTAAAGGTCATTGACTTTTACCAAAAAAATATTTCCAAAAAGCCTTTAAAATCCTCAGTCTTCTCCTTCCGTCTCCAAGAAATCCTCAAATCCCTGGAATAATCTTCAATTTATCCAAAAAATGGCTGGTAATAGGCAAAAAATATCCCACAATTTGTATTATTCAAATCTCAGTTCTGATTGGTTGACACTAAGATAAAATATCGCCCCTGGTTTCCCCCTGTATCCATGTAAACATCTCTTTTGCTACTCACTGTCACTAAGGGGTTTAGTCCTAAAAAATTAATAGTGGTCATAAAAAATTATAGGAGTAGCAGAAATTGTGGTTACCGTGGTCGCTTATTTTTCACCAAAATTTGCATAAATCTATAGGACAAGTGACTATGAGAAACAATTGTATTGTCTCACTGAGGTGTCATGGAGGTCTCTGGAAAGGGGAGGGGCAATGGTGAGTCACAACAGCTAAGTCTCCACCAAGAAGCCCAGACTGGAGAGAGGAGAGCTGCTAGAGGATTAAGATAACAAGTCACATAATGGCCAAACACAGTGTTACTCCTCTTCTCCAAGTGGGTAGTTTCCTCACACTGCTGTGCTTTCAGCTTTCTACATTTAGATGCTACCCGGACCCTCCCCTCTGCTCTGAGTAACAGCTGTAGTGGACTTTAAGTGTGATTTTACAGAAGTCCCTAAGAGCAAAAACAAGAGAGTGTTAAGAAGTTCATTGTGGAGCACAACAGTGTGAGGACACGCCCCAGTGTGCAGGAGATACAATCCTTGAATATATTAGCATTTTTCACAGTCCTGCTGCTACTATAAAAGTATAAATACACTAATCTCCAGGGCTGACCTAACACTATTGGTAGCTATATATTTTTAGAACTGGTCTACAGCAGAAAAGTTATCAATAGTTGTCCAAAAATTTAGCAGATCTGGTGGAAAATGTTGATGTCAATCCCTCATTTGGTTGGCACTGGTCATCAATCCCTGTTGGTTCTGGGTTCTGCTTTAATTAGAGAACAAGCCCAAGTTCAGACCACCTCCATGTGACCATGTTTCCCCACAAGGTCTATGTAATGGTCCCCAGATCACAAGTGCCACGAGCGGCTTGGCTAATCCCAAGGTCATATCCAAGTGACTCTTCCGATCTTCATCCTACAGGCATCTGAGCTGTGTAGGGATTGCAAGGCTACCTTTCAGAGTAGTGCAGTACTAGAAACATCTCACCTAGAAGGGACAAAGAGCCCGAGGTCCTAGCTGGAAGTCAAGGTACGTAACTATGGCTCAAAGCCACCTCAAGCAGAGGTCATCACTGGAAACAAAATACAAAATCGCAACACAAAACTTGAGTTCTCTGGCTCTGAATAGGTGAAGGATCTGAGGAGCTGGTGGCTAAAGTGGAGGAGGTGCAAGCAGGACATCCACCATGCTACAGTGGTCCTTCAAAGCCCACTCTCGTGGTCTACAGACAAGGTGCAAGCAGGACATCCACCATGCTACAGTGGTCCTTCAACCAATCCCCATGCTACAGGGGTCCTTCAACAGCCCACTCCTGATGCTCTACAAACAGGTGCACGCAGGGAATCCACCATGCCTACAGTCCTTCAAAGACCCACTCTCATGGTATATACAGACAAGGTGCAAGCAGGACATCCACCATGCTACAGTGGTCCTCACCAGCCCACTCTATGGTCTAAGACAAGGTGCAAGCAGGAAATCTACAATCTGACAGTTGGCCTTCACAGCCCCATCTCTCATGGTCCTACAGACAAGGTGCAAGCAGACATCCCTACCATGCTATACAGTGGTCTTCAAAGCCCACTCCCATGGTCTCAGGCAAGGTGCAAGCAGGACATCCACCCTGCTACCGTGGTCCTTCAAAGCCCTCACATCTCAGGTCTACAGACAAGGTGCAAGTCAGGAACTCCACCAAGCTACAGTGGTCCTTCAGACAGCCGCACTCTCATAGTACTAGAGAGCAGTGCGTGCAAGGCAGCGACATCCACCAGCCATCAGTCGGTCCCAAAGCCCACACCCGTGGGTCTACACACAGGTGCAAGCCAGCACGGACATGTCCACCGATGCTAACAGCAGTGGCTCCTACAAAAGCCCACACGCCCCGTGGTCTACAGCAAGGTGCAAGCGGAGCATCATCCACCATGTCTACAGTGTCCTTCACGCCCACTCCCTTCTCTACAGACATATCTGGCTTGACGAAGCAACAATTTTCCTCACAGAACGGGATGAAGAGGTACAGATATTTGGATATAAATTATATAAAATGTCAATTAATATCATGCTGGAAATACCCAGCCAGAGAGCATATAAACCCGCAGCAATCTCATTATGCCGCCGAGGACTACTGATTACGTACGTCCCCAATGGTCATGAGATGCTAGTAGAAATTAATTTGAAGAAAAGGAGGAGAAAAATGAAATCATTGGGAGTTACTAAGAGAAAATTGCACTTAAATGAGGAGAACCTTGAGGCTGTCGGATACAAAATTTAATGTTAATCATGGAGAATGAGGGGTAGATGCCGGTGAAAACGCGGTGTGGTCATGAACATGCGCAAAGACAGAAGTACAAAGGATGTGATTATCTTCTATGCAGTTGCTGATATAGGTGGTTTTTCGTGAATGAAAAGGTGTATATCCGTGTCAGAAAACCTATAACGATGACTTCTGGTAATTATTTAAACACACTCACTGCTTTAGAATTGATTCCATATCTTAAATACTTACTGGTGGACCTCTAGAGTTTCCCCATGGGTTATAATGGGCACATAGCATGGATACACCTCACTTATCTGCATCAGTCCAGATTGGACTTACCAGACCTTCTGCTTGATATATCAAGCATCAATCCATATCATAGTATCATTAATACAGTATTACCGCCAGTCTGGAGCCTCCTGCTCACTGTTCTGGTTCTGTACCTCAACTTAATACCCCATAGGACCCAATGTTTCAGGACGCTCTTGAATTAGTGCTGAGCACATTTAGCAAAAGGGCCCCTATCACCCTACAATCTGTATGCCTTATGAGGGCAATCAGTAGTTTTAGGTTTTGTTTTTCAAAACCAACAGCATGATGATAAAAAAACATTGAAGTCAGGGTCTTCTTTTGTATGAAGCCTGGACCTTCAGGACTATTTATTCAAGTGTGCAATCCAGTCCCAAGGGCCTTCGCAACCAATATGTGTCTCTTCTTCATACAAAGATATCAGTACTCTATGCAATCATATACGGAAAGGGTCTGGTAGAGAATTTAATTTGGGGACGAGGCAGTCTTTAAGTTACTCCCTAGAGACAGGGTCCTTCTACTCGTTTCTCTTGGTTCTGTCTTACTATCAAGGCCCTGGAACCATTGTAGCTTTATACTTTTCCTAGTTTTTTGGTGCCAGATATTTACAGACAACCATTCGAATAAACCACAAATCGATAATTTAACCTAGACCGGGACTCCACAAATACTGTTGAAGTGCCTCCGTGTAACAAGACTAGGTCAACAGCATGTCCACTAAAGGAGTCTACCAAAAGAATTTTACCACGAGGCAGGTACTAGACAGTGGCCCTGGAGAGCTGTGTAGTCAGCCTGTGTTGGTGTTGGTATAGCCAAAGAAGATTTAGTTCCCTTTAGGTTCTAGTCTTCTGTTTCCTATTTCAGACCATCGCCTGCCTTGACCTCTTCCTTCCTTCATACAACACGCAATTGATGCTGACAGCTTTTGGTAAATCACATGCAGTCTTGGAACCATTGTGCTAGCAGGAATTACTCCTGCCCTCTGTGGATGTCCTCTTTTGTTGAAGACATACTCTATTTTTAGCCACCCACAGTGGCCCTCACCCGGGAGCCATCTTTATAAGCAGAGCTGTATTTTTACTTTGTCAAATGGTAACGCTTATCGGGACTAGAATACAATCCAACCTCCCCAATGAACGGGGATTCAGCCCCCGCAGATACAGATTCGCCTCCTTGTTGCTCAAGTCCAATGTCTGCTTTGGGTTTCTCTGCAGAAGTCCATCCTATCTTCTGGGAACATGGATGTCGTGCTGAACATTGTACCTATTTACTCAGATTTTTGTTTAAAACGAGTCCTGATCGATTAAGGGCTCTCTCATGGATCAGATTCTCATTGACATGGGAGCTTGGATATGGGGCGCTGTCCATTCCCTTTTTCCCTTCCTGTTACCATGAAGCTTTAATATCTGATGTCCAACAAAGGCAGGAGGCCCGCCGTGGCCCGCCGAGTAGTACCCGCTGTAAGTGGAACTGCTGACTAAGGGCTGATTGGCCCACCTTACGATCGGCCCACTTCTATGCTATTAACAAAATGTTCAATCAGACAAGGTGCAAGCAGGACATCCACCATGCTACAGTGGTCCTTCACAGCCCACTCTCATGGTCTACAGACAAGGTGCAAGCAGGAAATCTACAATGCTACAGTGGTCCTTCAAAGCCCACTCTCATGGTCTACAGACAAGGTGCAAGCAGGACATCCTCCATGCTACAGTGGTCCTTCAAAGCCCACTCCCATGGTCTACAGGCAAGGTGCAAGCAGGACATCCACCATGCTACAGTGGTCCTTCAAAGCCCACTCTCATGGTCTACAGACAAGGTGCAAGCAGGACATCCACCATGCTACAGTGGTCCTTCAAAGCCCACTCCCGTGGTCTACAGACAAGGTGCAAGCAGGACATCCACCATGCTACAGTGGCAGACAAGGTGCAAGCAGGACATCCACCATGCTACAGTGGTCCTTCAAAGCCCACTCTCATGGTCTACAGACAAGGTGCAAGCAGGACATCCACCATGCTACAGTGGTCCTTCAAAGCCCACTCCCGTGGTCTACAGACAAGGTGCAAGCAGGACATCCACCATGCTACAGTGGTCCTTCAAAGCCCACACCCTTGGTCTACAGACAAGGTGCAAGCAGGACATCCACCATGCTACAGTGGTCCTTCAAAGCCCACACCCATGGTCTACAGACAAGGTGGAAGCAGGACATCCACCATGCTACAGTCCACTGTATGCCATGTGACCAGTCATCTACGTCCCTTTATTACCCACTTCACATTTGCATAATCCGCTCCATGTAACGCTACCTGAATCACATTAATCAAAGCACCTCATGGACTAAGTCCATAGGAGAGGCTGCTGGTTTTACATCGTGATCCACGTAATTGCATACATCGGGTAGATTTAGCAGACCTTTAGTACTGAACTCCCACCCCTGACATGCATGGTGCTGTCAATGGTTGAGGAGTCTTGAGGGGAGCGCACTTGGACACAACTATGAGCCACCCCCCTCTTACTTCTGCGAGATCTGGCTGTATGCCAGGTAGGAAACAGGTTTATTTTATAGCGCAAATGTGAGACAATCTTTTTACGAAAAACGGTCGGCTTTCTTTAATAGGCGCTCTCGTACGCGAACCTGTCCCCCCAGCTTATTTGTAAAAATGGTTTGACAGTGCCCTTTGAAGGCACTGTCCAAAGTTTAATTAACTATCGCCCTATTAAGCCCTTATCTTCCTACCCAATTTATAGTCGCCATCAGCTCATCATCGTTGCTACTCGATGACATTAGTCAGGTAATTACCAACATGTGGACATAGCCATTTACTTGCACTTTGCCAGTGGCTTTTAAAGATTCCAATGAAGTTTAGGGTCGGTCCGGGCCCAAACCCAACTTGCATTTTGGGTCTGTTCCCACTAGGCTACGAAGCTAGTCTTCACTACTATGCAGAGGGGAAAAGGGCTATGGAGTCGAGGATCTAGTCTTTTCACCTAGCAGAGAAGAGAGGAGCACCATGAATTCAGGGACTAGGTCTTCAACTACCATAGGAATAGGAGGAGCATGAAGTCCACGAGGAGCTAGTCTGCACCTAGCAGAAAAGAGAGGAGCAATGGATTCAGAGAGCCTGTATTTCACTAGAGAGAGATGAGCAATGATCCAGGGCCAGATCTCAATCTTGCGCAGGAAGAGAGAGTATGAGTCAGCAGCTCTAGGCTATCACTCTATGCAGAGGGAAGAGACTATATGATCACAGAGGCTAGGTCTTTACACTAATGCAGAGGAGAGGAGAGCATGATCACCGGAGCTAGTCTTCACGTGCTATGCAAGGAGATGAGAGGATAGATCCCAGGACTAGCTTTCTTACTCTATCCACAGGAGGAGACAATGAGTCCAGGAGCTGGTCTTCACTCTATGCAAGGATGATGAGAATGAGTCATCAGCGCTAGGTCTCCTCTATGCAGAGGAGATAGAGCATGAGTCACGGAGCTAGGTCTCACTTATGCCTAGGAGAAGGAGGAGGAGTGGAGTCATACAGGAGCTAGGTCTCCTCTATGCAACAGGAGAGAAGATTCATGGTCCAGGAGCTAGGTCTTCACTCTTGCAGAGGAGAGGAGGAACAATGAGTTACTGAGCTAGGTCCTTGCACTCCTATGCAGAGGAAGAACTAATTTAGTCACAGGAGCTAGGTCTTCACTCTATGCATCAGAGAGTAGTATGAATTACATGAGCTAGTGTCTTTACTAGCAAAAGAGAGGGAGACGCAATGAGTCCACGGAAGTCTCGGGCTTCACTCCATGCAGATGAGAGGGGAGTGTGTGAGTGCTCACATGAGTCAGACTTCTCCTTTATGCAGCAAGAAGAGAAGGAGTAATGAGCCCCAGGACTAGGTCTTTCATTGTTTTGCAGGAGTTTAGGAGGGTATGAGTCACAGGAGGTGGGCTCACACTATGCAGAAGTTTAGTGGAGGAGTATGAGTCGAAGGATCTTAGGTTGTCACTCTGTGGAGAGAGATTGAACAATGAGTCACGACTACGTCTACTCATGGCCTATCTGTGTCTAGTAATGGAGGCCTCTCTAAAATGGCCATCTGTCGCGACTGGAAAACATTTGACTAACTTGTGGTGCCATGAGTGTTTTATAAGCTAAATGCACCTTTGCCATCGCCGCTCTGATGAAAGCCATTTATCATGAAGCCTAATCGATCCCTTTTTATCGTTTTTTTGTTAGCCATTATCTGGTATCATGGGGTTATTGTATCGGTGTATATACAAGCTGCATTGTGATATTGTTTCTGTATCAAGTTGCATGCCTGAGGCCGTGGACAATGCATGTAGGCGAGCACAGAGTTACCTCCATTATATACATACAGGATGGGCTTCTTGGAAAATGAAAAGGGGAGCTCAGTATCAATACCTAGCTGTCTTCTTAGCATCAGGACATGTCAGTGCTGAGTGCACCTAGTGAACCTCCTCTCTATCCCTGGACGTTCCTTCTGCTGCTGTGCTCGCTCCGATTCCCCTCACATTTTCCATCAAGTATAAGCTCACCCTAAATGGGCACCCACATTATTTCTTTACCCCGCGCAGAAATGGTGAATATTGGTAATTTATTTTCATTTTGATATCGCTTTATGTCCTACTAGTAATGCTGCACCAAAAATAAGAACATTGGGTATTTCTAGAGGGAAAAAGGATAGAGTTTTTAAATGGTGGGTTAACAAAAGAATGTTTAAGTTTTTGAAAAAAATTGTTAAATTTTAGATGAGTTTGAAATTTGGTTATTGGCGAAAGAATGTTAGGGAAATGTCGAAGAAATAGGCCGAAGGAGTGAAAAGGTGGAAGAGAGGGGTGGAAAAAATGGCCGTACGACAGACAGGTTAGGTAAAATATACCATGGCTCTGCATTAAAAAAACAGTAAGTCGCTGTGGCACCATTTACCTGCGCCCGGGACGGGATTGGGGAACGGTTCGGCCTCTAATGCATGCGGCAGGCAGTCCGGACAAATGAGGGGCATCGAGTGGACTACCTATAGGGAATTCTCGAAAGACACCGTAAGCTCCCAGAGTTCTGCCGCGTGGATGCGGCAAAAGGGGACCGGGGTAGTAAATCGGCCCCGTGCTAGCTTTGCCACGACAGTATGGGGAATTTGTCGGGCAAAGATCACTGTGGGCCTCTTTCCAGTGGCTCACGTTAGGCACCCCCCCCCCCCCCATACAGGGGGGGGGTCGCGGCGCGCAGCCTCCAAACCGGTCGCTGCCCCGCAATGCGACCGACGGGGTGGTGCCACCCCCACGATCCAGCATCGAAGGAAGCAAAGGGCTGCTATGAAAGATGGGGAGGAACTGGACAACCCGCCCACCCCCCAGACAGCGGGGGAGCTGGGCCCAAATCCAGGGCCGGGCCCCACCAAATCCGGTAGTAGGGGAGGAGTCTGGGGGCACTGAGTCCTGGAAACCGACCCTCTGAGCATTAGGGTGCGGGTCGGGGCGCTACGAAACCCCCTGACCGTGCCGAGTGGGTCATCCCACAACCTCCCACCACCCTACCCTGACAGTGGGACGGTGGCCCAAAATCCAGGTGTTGCCTACCACATAAAAATCCGGGTAGTGGGATGCGTCTGTAGGAAAATGTCATGGCCGGAAAGCAGAAGGAACATTCAAGAAGGTTGGTGCGGCGTCAAAGACCCCAGGGGCATCAGGGATCGGTAGGGCATGCTCATCACTCAGGATAACATCATCACAGAGAAATCGAATACACAATAGGAAGAAACAATTCTCTAACCAACTTATGCATATTTCTCACGGAAGCATTTAAACATGACCACCCAGGACATGAGGGTTAGTTAGAACAAAAAATGGAATAAGATCCTGAGACTTATATGAAGATAAGTGTAAGGTATCTAGGGAAAAACCCAGGGAAAAGAGTATGCTAAAAGTGTTAATAAAAAATAAATTTACGATTTGGTGGTAACAGGCAGGGATTTTGGGTTCCATACTGATTACAGATGTATCAGGATCATCAGGGGAGTACAAACCCTATCCCAGCGACTTAGGCAACTTTGCCGAGACCGTTGAATGATTCGATCATTACTATCGAGGGTTGTTAAATCTCGTGTTCGAGACTATGTCTTCGATAACAGAGATTGAAAATTCTGTTTGCCGAACCAACGTCCCGTATGTGTCGTTGTGTGTTTTCTTCCTATAACTGACTTGACTGTGAGTTAACACATCCCCCCCGTGTGTGTATAACAAATTCCGCCTCTCTCATCCCATTTTACCCGCCATACCAGCCCTCATAATTCGGGAGCCTGAATGTACTTGTGTTGTGCGATGCTTGTCACTGCGCATCCCTCACTGGCTCTCTGAATTTTCTTTTCCTTCCCCCTTTCATTCGGAACGTCTTTCCTGAGGATTTGTCCCAAAGTTCTGATTAACCTCCTCGCAAGGTGTGATCTTCATTTGCATTACCAGACCATTTGGGCGGAATATCAAAATTTTCTCCTTGTGTTACCATCGCTATTCCTATTCCTCCGTTAAACTTCATCTCCTCCGAGGGTCCCAATCAAGTTTTCCAATAAGGCTTCGCGAGTGTACCGCGTCTCCTTCCCCTGAACACTGCTATCCGATGCCAGGAGAAGGGGATGCCGTTACATCGCGCTGGAAACATCTGCTTGCGCTGTCCTACGCATTATGTGTACAGGCTTCTCGCTCACAATCCTGATATGGGAATTTAATAGGAAATTCTAAATTACATTATGAGACCGGATTCTTGACCGTACTGGTATGTTGATGTACACCCCGCGCCAACTCACAGCTTGGCATTTGGTTTTTGCCCCCCCTGTCGCATATAGACATGTGCACTATGTAGCCTTAAGCATGTGCCTATACAGTCAACTACAATAACTAACCTCGCCTACACTAACCCAGACGCAAAGACGCTGAGACATACAATCCTGATATATTAGTCCATGCACACTGTGATGTCAACAGTACAGGATAATATCATCAGTGATTTACACAGTGACAGAGATAATACACTCAGTGATATCCGGTACAGTATAATACACGCGGTGATTTCACAGTACGGGATATATACACACCGTGATAGTCACAGTACAGGATGAATAACTCCAGTGTGTCACAGGAACGCATAATACCAGTGATGCACCGTCACAGGAGTAAAACCACGTCGATGTTCTCATAACAGTGATAATCCGCCATAGTGATTCTACAGTCAGGAGATATAGACCATAGGGGCTACAATTACTTACCCTGCGCCAGTCGCGATCCAGCGGCGCGTTCCTGCACAGGACTCGTGTGCCGGCTTGGGATTTAAGATCGGTTAGATTCTCCGCCGTCCACTCAGGTGGCGCTGCAGCGCCGAAAATAATCTTAACTTCCCCTGAAGCATCCATCCTAGAGGGACGGTTGAGCGCTTCCATCCCTAGTCTACAACATTTTCGGTTCTTTAGATGAGGAGGTTTTTAAGAAGAATAAGTAGGGTTTGTAGTTTATGACGTGCTTCTTCGCACTCGGCAGGAAACGGACCGGAAATAAAGGATTTATGTAGAGAGAATTGCAAGAGAAACGATCGATAAAAAATCCCTATCGAGTGAGACATAAAAGGAATTGGGGAACATTAATGTAAAGAGGAGAGGAGCGAAATACGTGAAAAGAAGATTGTTGGTTCCAGTCAAAGTGGGGCATGCGCGGAATAAATCGGTTCGTTCTCCCTTAGTAATGACCCCCATTGTGATGCCAGACGTGGATATACACACAGTGGTATGTCACAGTACAAGGATACTACACCAGGTGATTTTCAACGTCTCAGGATATAACGGCCACAGTGTGTCACAGTGACAGAGATAATCCACAGTGTGCACGTACAGGATAATCCTCAACTCAGTTGATGTCACAGTACAGGATAAATATACACACAGTGAATGTCCCGCACGTACAGAGATATAATCTAGTTGATGTCACAGTACAGGGTGATATACACCAGTGATGTAACAGTAACGATGGATAATAAACACACATGGTGTCACAGTACTAAGGGATATACCACAGTGATGTCACAGTTCAGGATATAAAACAAAGAACAAAAAAAAAAAAAAAAAAAAAAAAAAAAAACGCAGTGATTCCCACATGACAGGGGATAATACACACGTGATGTCACCGTACCGGGATAATACACACATTAGTCACAGTACAGGGATATCACCGTGTGTTACAGTACAGGGACTACCCACGTGATGTTCACAGTACAGATATATAACACAGTGATGTCACAGTGACAGGGATATACCCACAGTGATTTCAAGTACGGAGATTAAACCATTGATGTCACAGTTACAGGTGATCATGACCAGTGATGTCACCGTACAGGATATAGCACACAATGATTTCACAGTACAGGATAAACACACCGTGATGTCACATTTACAGGATATACCCCAGTGATGTCACAGTAACAGAGACTAATACACACAGTGATGTCACAGTACAGGATAATACACATAAAAAAAAAAACAGTGATTCAGCAGTACAAGATAATACACATAGTGATGGTCACGACAGGCTATACACAGTGATGTCACAGTACCGGGGATATACACAAAGTGATGTCACCGTACAGATAATTTCACCAGTGATGTCACATACAGGGATAAAGGACACTGTGAGGTCACGTACCGACTAATACACACGTAAGTCACGTACAGGATATACACAAGAGTGATGTCACTGTACAGAGATATACACACTTGATGTCACGGTTCAGGATAAAGGACACGTGTGTCACAGTACAGAGATAATCCACTGATTTCTCGGTACATGGTCAGTACACACAGTTATGTCCAGTACAGACATTAATACCACAGTGATGTCACAGGACCGGGCTAATACACACAGTGATGTCACAGTACAAGTGATATACCACAATGATTTCCCAGTACAGAGGATAATAACACACAGTGAGTCACAGTACAGGGGATAATACACACAGTGATGTAAAGTACCAGGGATAATACCACAGTGATGCGAAGTACAGGGAGACATAACAACACAGTGATGTCACAGACAGGGAGATAACACAACGTGGATTTCCCACAGTACAGGAGATAATAACCATGATGTCACATTCGAGTGATAAAGGCCACAGTTGATGTCACAGGTTAAGGGATAATACACCAAGTGATGTCAGTACGGAGTAATTCACACAGGTGTGTCACGTACGAGGGATCAGACACACGTGAGTCACATTACGGGAAGAATCCAAAGTTGATGTCCACTGTACGAGTAATGCACACAGTGATGTCACCGTACAGGAATAATACACAAGTGGATGTCACAGTTACAAAAAAATTAGAGGAAAAAAAAAAAGTATACACACATGGATGTCACGGTTCAAGGGATAGGACACCGTGATGTCACAGTACGGATATGATACCCCAGTGATGTCTCGTACAGGTAATGCACAGCAGTTATTCACAGTACAGACATAATACCACAGTGATGTCACTAGTACAGTGTGCTAATACCACATTGATGGTCACAGTACATGGATAATGCCCACAATGATTCACAGTACAGATAATACACACAGGTGATTTCACAGTACAGGGATGATACACACAGGATGTCACGTACAGGATAATACACATCAGTGATTCCGTAGAGGAATCCCAGTGACTTTTCACAGTATCAGCTATACACCAGTATGTCACAGTAACAGAAGATTGATACCCCTTGATGTCACCGTATCATGATACTACCCGTTGAAGTCCGCTACTAGAGATAATAACCAGTGGTGTCCAATTCAGGATAAAGGACAGTTGCATGTCACGTACGAAGGGATAATACACACAGCGATGTCCAGTACAGAGATAAATACACCCTGTGATGTCACATACAAGGATAAGGACAGTGATGTCCACTACAGGAGAATACAACAGCTTTGTCAAAAAAACAGTACAGACATAATCCCCACACGTGATGTAACAGTACCTGGCTAATCACCCAGTGTGGTCACAAGTAAAGGGAATTTACACACATGATGTCACAGTACAGGGCATAATACACACAGTGATGTCACATCAGGTATAATAACACAGGGATGTCACGGTACAGGGGATAATACAACACGTGATGTCACGTCGTATAATACCCACCTGTGATGTCACAGTAACCGGGATAATAACACCAGTTATTTTCACGTACAGAATATCCCCTTGATGTCACTGTCACGGATAATAATGCACTCAGTGATGTCGCGTACATGGAAGGATAAACACAGTTATGCACATATCAGGGATAGGAACTGTGATGTACAGTCAGGGATAATACACACAGGGATGTCACATACAGGGAGAATATCCACTTGATGTCACATACATGGACATACATTCACAGTTGTGTTCACAGTACAGAGATAGTGCACACATGATGGCGCAGTAAGGATAAGACAACATGTGGTGTCACATACAGAGATCTAGACACAGTGATTCAACAATTCAGGTTATAAAGGACCATGATGGCAAGTAAAATGGAATGATACAAAAAGTGATGTCACAGTAACAGGGTAATAACCGAAGTGATGTAACAGTGTACAGGGATTATCAAAAGTGATTTCAAATACTGGCACACCTAAGGACACATGAATGTCAGAGTGCAGAGTGTATTTTGGACTTTGCTATAGTAATCTTAGAATCTCTTGTCATATGGTGCAGCGGTGATATTGGGCCCTACTACCCACTAGTGACATATCGTTCATGACAATGTCAAATTTGGTCACTTATTATCGAACAAGCCCATCAATAAACATGCCATTTTTATTTGCATAGAGTATGCGGTATGAGGCTAGATTACTGGTTTTTAGAGTTGTTTATTTTTCAACCTATTTCATGCTGACCATCCCCTTAAGTGTCTCTTCCTTGTCAATTTGGAGCCTGTGCTCGTTACAACAGGTGATTTATGTTTAACGAGCGCCTGAAGTGGTGAGACATTCGCCCTTATTATCGTCATGAGGTACTCCGAACGGTTAATCCCACCATTACCCATCCTCGCCTGAAACGACAGTGAGCCTCGCAAAGATGATCGCCTTCCCCCACCCTCATCCTTTTACCTGTAGGGGGGCAGGAGACAATTATGGCACTAATTTAAGGAACAGGCTAGGTGTTTACAAGAAAGGATCCGCGTAGGCCTGTATTTGTAGTGTATGTGATGATGTCTTGAGAACCTTCAGGATACTGCCCTTTAAATGTTAAAGCCCCCTCTGGGACCCCCCGGTTAAATGGGCTCATTCAAATGAAAGGAGCAGTCATTGACTTTTACCAAAAAAATATTTCCAAAAAGCCTTTAAAATCCCTCATATTCCTCCTTCCGTCTCAAGAAACCTCCAAATTCCCGGAATAAATCCTAAATTTACCCACATGGCTTGGTAATCTAGGCAAAAAATACACCCACTTGGTATTATTCAAATCTCAGTCCTGATATGGTTTACACGGAGATAAATATCGCACTGGTTTCCCTCTGTATCCCATGTAACATCTCGGTTGGCTACCCATCGGTACCTAAGGGGTTATCCTAATTGGATAGTGGTCATAAAATTTAATAGGAGTAGCAGTAAATTGGGGTCGGTCTACCAACCGTGGTCCCGCTTATTTTTCACCAAAATTGCATAAATCTAAGGAAGTGACTACGGGGGGTAGAGAAACCGTTTGTTAAATTGTCGCACGGAGGTGTCATGCAGGTCCGGGAGGTCTCTGATAAGGGGCGGCAATGGTGAGTCTCACTGCCTAACGTCTGCCACCAGAAGCCCAGATGGAGGATGAGATGCTGCTAGAGGATTAAGATAAATCACTAATGCCAACACAGTGTTCGCCTCTCCTCTCTCCAGTGGGGGGTAGTTCCTCCACTGCTGTGCTTTCAGCTTACTACATTTATGATTCTGACCCACCCGGACCCTTCCCTCTGCTCTGAGTACAGCTTTATGGAACTTTATGTTTTTACAAGAAGTCCCTAAGAGCAAATGAAATAAAGTGTTAATAAGTTCATCGTGTAGTCACAGCAGTGTGAGACCCATGCCCCGTGTATTTGCATCAGCTACAATCCTGAATATAGTTGCATTTTTATTGTCACAGTCCTGCTGCTACTAAAAAATGGTATAAGATCCTGAATCGTCCATGCTCCAGGCTGACCTAACCTATGGGGCTTTATATATGGTTAGAACTTGTCTACAGCAGCAACTTACAAAGTTGTCCAAAAATTTAAGCAGACTGTGTGGTGAAAATGTTGATGTGTCAAGCCTCATTTGTTGGAAACTAATGTCTGGTACAACACTCCAATGCTTGGTTCAGGGTTATGATTATTAGAGAAACACACAAGTTCAAGACATGTCAGACCCACCATGTGACGATGTCCCTCACACAGGTCTATGTAATGGTCCCCAGATCACAATGATGCACTAGCAGCTTGGTCTAATCCCAAGGTCTTCCAGTGACTCTTCCAATCTTCATCCTACAGGCATCTCAATTGGGGGGCGCTACCTCAGAGTAGTGTCGGTACTGAAACAAGCTGACGCAAGAAAGGACCAAAGAGCCCTAGTCTCTACTGCATTCCAGAGTAGGTACTATGGCTCAATGCCACCTCAAGCGAGTCAATCACGGCACACAATACAATCGCAACAAAAAACTGAGTTCTCCTGGCTCTGATGTGGAAGGATCTGAGAGAGCTGGTGGATAAAGTGCGGGGGGTCAAGCAGACCAATCCCCATGCTACAGTGGGTCCTTCAAAGCCCACTCCGCATGTCTACAAACAGGTGCCCGCAGAATCCACCATGCCTACAGTTCCTTTCAAGCCCACTCTCATGGTATATACAGACAAGGTGCAAGCAGGACATCCATCCATGCTAACGGTGGTCCTCTCCAGCCACTCTATGGTCTAAACCAGCAGTCAAGCAGGAAATCTACAATCTGACATTGGCTCTTCAAAGCCCCATCTCTCATGGTCCTATACAGACAGGTGCAAGAGACATCCTCCGTGCTATACAGTAGGTCTTCAAAGCCCACTCCATGGTCTCAGGCAGGTGCAAGCAGGACCTCCACCCTTGCTACCGTGGTCCTGTCAAAGCCCTCACACTCTCAGGTCTCTACAGACAAGGTGCATGCAGGACTCCAGCCAATGTACAGTGGTCCTTCAGAAGCCGCACTCTCATGTTCTACGCCAGACAGTGCGTGCAAGCAGGACTCCACCATGCACAGTGGTCCTTCAAAAGCCCACACCCGTGGTCTAACACAGGTGGCAAGCAGCAACATGTCCACCATGCTACAGTGGTCCTTCAAAGCCCACTCTCATGCTCTACAGACAAGGTGCAAGCAGGACATCCACCATGCTACAGTGGTCCTTCAAAGCCCACTCTCGTGGTCTACAGACAATCTCTGGCTTGACAAAGCAACAAGTTCCTCACAGAACGGTGATGAAGAGGTTACAGATATTTGGATATAAATATATATAAATGGCAATTTAGATATCAATGCTGGAAATCCAGCCAAGAGAAGCAATCAATAAACCCGCAGCAGATCTCATTATGCCGCCAGGACTATGATGTACGTCCACCAATGTCAGGAGATGCTAAGTAGAAATATAATTTTGATGACAAGGAGGAGAAACAGACTCATTTGGGATCCATCCAGAAAGCCACTTAGCTCAATGAGGAGATTGAGGCTTCGGAATCCCAAAACTTTACTGTCCTGGAAAGTGAGGGTATGCGGTAAAACTGGGGTGTGGCTATGACTGCGCAAAGACAGAAGGACAAAGGAGGTGATTATCTTCTCTGCATTGCGTGATATTAGTGGTTTTCGTGATGACGGTATAATCCAGGCCGAAAACTATAACGATGACTTCTGGTAAGATTATTTTACACCTCACTGCTTATTATAATGATTTCCAATCCTAAACGGCACTGGTGGACCTCTAGAGTTTAGCCCCATGGGTATATAATGGGGCACATTAGCATGGATACACCTCACTTATCTGCATCAGTCCAGATTGGACTTACCAAGACCTTCTGCTTGAGATATCAAAGCCATATCATAGTAGTATTAATACAAGCATACTCCAATCTGAGACCTCCTCTCACTCCTGGTTCTGTACCTCCAACTTCATCCCAATGAGGTCCCAATGTTTCAGGTTCCTCTTGATTAGTGATGAGCAAATTTAGCAAAAGGGCCCCTATCACCCTACGAACTCATGTATGACACTATGAGGTCAACCAAGTAGTTTCAAACCAGAACAGCATGATGACATTGAGAAAAGTCAGGGTCTTCTGTTATGAAGACTGGGACCTTCAGGACCTTAATTCAAGGTGGTGCATCCAGTCCCAAGGGCCTTCGCAGACCAATAGTGTGTCTCTTCTTCATACAAAGATATCAGTACTCAAACAATACATATAAAGAACGGGTCTGGTAGAGAATTTACTTTGGGAGACAGCAGCTTTAAGTTACTCCTCTAGAGACATGGTCCTTCTACTCGTGGTTCTAGGGTTCTGGTCTTACTATCCAGGCCCTGGAACCCATTGTAGCTTAGACTTTTCACTAGTTTTGTGCCAGATAAATTACAACCCTTCGGAATAACCAAAATCGATAATTTAACCTTGACCGGTCACAAATGTGAAGTGCCTCAAAGTGGAACAAGACTAGGTCAACAAGATGTCCATTAAAGGGAGTCTACCAGAAGATTTTACCACGAGGCAGTACTAGACATTGCCCTGGGAGAGCTGTGTAGTCACACCTGTGTGTGTGTTGGTAGTAGCCAAAGAAGATTTTAGGTTCCCTTTAGGTTCTAGTTTCTGTTTCTATTTTCAGACATCGTCCTGCCTTGACCTCTTCTTCCTTCTACGAAAACGCCTTGATGCTGCCTTGGTATCACAATTTGGCATCTTTGGAACCATTGTGCTAGCAGGAATTACTCCTGCCCCCTGTAGGAATGTCCTCTTTGGTAAGACATACTCTATTTTTAGCCCCCACAGTGGGGCCACCATTGACCTCTTTACGCAGACGTTCATACATTATTTAGTCCAATGCTACCTTATCGGGATCATACATCCCCCTGCCACCCTGACCGGTGGCTTCATCCCCGACAGATACCAGATCTCCTCCTTGTTGCTCAGCAATGTCTGCTTTGGGTTTCTCTGCAGACGCATCCATCCTAATCTTCTGGGCACATGGATATACGGCTGACATTTCCCATTTACTCAGATTTTTAATTAAAACGAGTCATTAATACAGAATTAAGGCTCATCTCATGGAGCAGATTTCTCCGTATTACATGGGAGCTGGATAGGGGCGCGTGTCACATTTTCCTTTTTTCCTGTGACCAGTGAAGCATTTAATATCTAGATGTCAATAAGAGGCAGGAGGCGCCGCGGCCCGCCGAGGATTACCCGCTGTATGTGACTGCTGATAAGGGCTGATTGGCCCACTTAGATCGGCCCACTTCTTATGCTATTAAAATGTCAAGCCCTTTGACTAGTCGTATTGGGACCTGGCTGCCATCCTTCATAAACATTTGTCTCGCTGGTGTCTATAGCCGTCTGTGCCGCCGCCAGCCGTGCCACAAATATACTTATCTATCATTAGTCTCCTCTGAGCCCCGACTCCATATTTACTGGAGACTCCGTCTGTTATATAGAGAGTAAAATTGTAAAGATCCTTAACCTACAGTAACTCCAGTACCAAAATATGATTGTTTAACCCCTCTGGTGCCTTGGGCTGTAAATCTATGCCTCTGGGGGGTTAGTAATAGACAGTCAGCACCATGTAATTATAAGACTGTAGACTAGGGGCACGAGAGCTTACAAGTTCACCCACTAGGGAAGAGCAGCAAGAATTAATGGGGTTGTACTGGAATAAGTCTAAGCATAGCTATTCCCCAAACATAGCAATTTAGTAACATTCTTGAGTTGCCAAAGTGGCAGCTTGGTTGATATAAGAGTCGGTTATATGCCTCCCTCCGATAGTGATGAAAACCCAGGAACCCAGCAAGGAAACAACTGAGACTTGGTGGAAGAAACCTCATTTCGGCCCATTGACACCGTGTAGTACCGCAATTATTACAAGAGCAGATGGAGCCTCTATGTACGCCCTGATCGTCCATTCTAAAAATTATATTCAACCCTTAATCTGATGGATTCTGTTTGTCTAAAAAAGAAAAGCCTAGCCGGTGTGGACCACTAACCCCACAGATGCCTTGGTCTATTGTGTAGCTTTTCCCTTCATAGTAACAATCCCGATCCTGCAGAGAACTGTGAGACATAGAAAATGTGATTTTTGTGGTCAATCGGAGAAGCTGCTTTTGTGGGTGTGGGCGCTCTAATATACTTATTGAAGGCCCTTCTGATACATTGTTATTGTGGGCACTGTAAGAGGTTATTACAATGGGCAATGTAAGACTCTTTTATTGTGGGCCCCAGTGACTTGGCCTATTAGGACAGGCCCCTTGTGACATGGTAAGTCTCCTGGCAAGGTGCCTGCTACTTATTTTTAAAAGAGATTTTATCTAGATCTGAGCTAAGGATTTTTAAACAAAAAAAAACATAGGGCACTGTAGACTTTTGTGGGAACCTGTTATTAGGTTGTAATGGTGAAAACCTGATGACAAGTTCCCACAAAGAAGTACTACCCATAAAATGGTTCACTTGGGGCACACACCCATAGTATGATCCGCACTGATTTAACCACTAAAGGGCATGTAGCTCATACTTGGGTCACACTCCAGGGGTAAAGAGGGGCCTCTGGATGACCACCAGGTTGGTCATTGTTGTCTACCTGATACTGTCCTTGACTCGTAGCGGCTGACGTTGACTAATGCCATCGTGCAGTAAGTCACATATCCAGTATTTCGTTTTCCCTGGGAATATAAATGACTTTAACCTTAAGAAAATGTAAGTGATGATGGAGAAGTTGTGGTGTAGTTGCGCTCTTCTGGCGAGGGATTGCTGGAGACCCAGCTGCAGACTGTGCATCTATCTCTGTCACGCTGTCTCTGTGTGGCTGCGCGGTATGACTGAGCGCCTCTCCGGTATATTAGGAAGATTTGTGGGCACCAGAGTAAAGGTTTCCACTCTGCTTACTGCCTCTCTCTGCTCCATAGGGAGGGACGCTCCTCCACCACTTCCCGCACACCCTGGCCTTGGCATCACACCCGCAGAACCGAGCTGTATGTTAGATTTCATACCAAGAGTGATAGCAAAAAAATATCCTACAGAGAGGCCTGAGACCTGAACTGACTGATTTCATGCAGTTTTTGGCTTATATCTTGCATGTAGTTATACCCCCTTCACTACCTACCGGATGGGGTCTACCCAACAATGGAATTCCCCCTCGATATTCATAGAAAAGAATAGAATTATTACTGTGTACTTCATGGGGCCTGGATCCAATGTGATAATTTAAGGGGTTGTCCCAAGATAAGAAGGTGATTAGTGTGGATCCAACTACTAGGACTCCCACCGAGAATTGGACGCCCCCAATTCGAAGAATGGTGAGCCCGTTCTCACAAATGGGTCGAGCAGCAGGGCAAGCTGTGCTATCTCCACCACTCACGTCCTCATTGAATGGCACCAATAACTGGGAATGGGGTCCTCATTCTCCAGGTCACATGGGTCCCATTCTCATAATAAGCAGGTCCCAGCAGTTGAGCCCACATTGATGACCTTTTTATACCCCATATTGTGAATATGGGGTCCAACTAAATAGATTATAAGAAGTGAGTCCTATATAATCCTTTATAATCTGTACAAATGAGTGTAAGGCGCTCTACTGAGGGTAAGGTGAGTTGAAGCATCTACCATAAGGTAATCTGATGGTAGATCTCCTTTAAGGTTGCTGGGCCCCCCTGACATCTAAGGCCCCATAGCAGTTGCAGGGGTAGTTATGCCCAAGATTGTGGCTCCATATCTGGGACCTCCTGGATGTTTCACCATTGGTTAGGAAACATGTTCTATGGACAGATGAGATAAAGAGGAACTTAGTAGTATAAATGCACAACACTATGAAGGAAAAAACACTGCACATCTACACTGAACATTAGAGAACATCTACCTCCAGGATGAAGGATTTTAAACCAAGCACACAGACATACTGGTGTGTGTCCCTGTGGCAGGATAGCTTCCTATGCCCTTCTTTTTAAGAAAAAAAATCCTTATGCAAATGAGCCTGAGGAGCTTGGCTCCATTAACATCTATGGAGCCAGGAGCCCCTTTACATGCCCCATGAATGATTTAAAATCCATTTCATGGTAAAAACCATGCCATAAGAAGCTTAAAGAAGAGCCAGTCCTACCAGAGGGGGAACACCTGTATGTCAGTGTGCTTGGTTTATTATCCTTCATCCTAACATTCGATGACGATGACTTAAAGCAAAAGTTAACTCATCTAAAGAAAAGTTGTAAAAAGAAGATTCGAAAGGGCCAAGTCCTGACCATAACATATCACAAAACTATTGTATGAGGTATGCACTGACAAAAATTTGTAAAATGGAAAGTCAAAACTTCTATCTGAACTTACTGAAAGCACAGAGTTGAGGGGATCAGGCAGGGTCGGGTTCCAGGTTTCAGTAGGCCCCTGGGCGACAGAGCCACAGTGGGCCCCTTTGCAGTGAATCTCTTGTTCCCTAAAATTTTCCCTAGTTTATCATTCCAAACACCCCTTCCTCATGGATATCTTATAAACAGCCCCCTCACTCCCATGGATTCCTCATGTACGGCCTTATGTGCCCCCCCCCCCCCCCCAGCATCTCTGGACCCCAGGTGCCCAGTGCTGGTGCCGGCCCTGGATTCAGGTGTTTCCTTTCTTTTTGGATGTGTGTTATGAGGATACATACATCATTTTTCTCTATAATTGTGAATTTGATAACAGTCACAACATGCGGTATGTCATTAATAATTCAGGTGATTTGTACGGGTTCACTTCGTTTTTCTTACAATTATACACAGCACATCTCGTAGCACACAGCACAGTCGTAGAGTATGTCTACTTGTGGGTTCTGGAAGGGAAACAAGACCCCTTTCTCCACCCTCCAGTAAATACTTGCACACCTGGCCATTGCCACCTGTCGAAACAGACTTACAAGCCGTCCTTATATAAGGAGCGCGTAACCATCAGCCATCTCTCCATGTCTCTGATCACATATAATCCCCCGCCATACGACGCCGGGACGGATCCTTGTTATGTGGTGTCTTCTCAGGAAGTAAACGAGGGGCCGCGGAATCGGGACTTAATTAAAGGCGCGAATCAAAGCAGACGGGAAACAGAGAGGAGACGAGTAATCCGGGATCTGAAGCAGAACGCAGGATGGATGTGCTGTGTCACGACCAGGCAGCGAGAAGATGATACAATGGGGGAGGTCACTTGTCTGCCTCCCTATAAGTCATCACAAATGCCGCGGCCATCTGTCATCTATTCTGTCTGCATGTCCTACGTGTCACAGTGTCTGTCATTACCTCACTAATCATCCCGGATAAAACCACTTCCACCGCTTCTTAAAGTGACGCCACCAGGGGAAATGCTTGGATTATGGACATCTATCTAGGAGATCTTATTATCACTGTGTAGGTGACTCTGTCATATCCGAGGACCAATAACTGGTGGAGTGGACTACATGTGACTTCCTTTGATATTTGGCCTAATGTAAAGGACCTATAATGTACTAATCCCGGAAATAAGGTCATCACTATCCAATAAAGTCTACATAAATCAAGGATAGAAACACAGACATTTTACTTACAAGAGAAAAATAAATCGGATACTTTTCCTGACACCTTCCTTTTCACCTTTAACTCAGTAAATAACCAAATGACTGCAAAATAAAAAAGTTAAGGGTGAAGAGAGAGGGAGAAGAATATCCGCAGGAAAGGGATGTTCCACAGCAGTTGTATGTAAATCTTTTATTGCATCACATGTGCCAGGAGACAGCCGGGGCCCAGAATACCGGAGTGGCTGGTGGTTGCAGCCTAGGGCACGCTGATGTCACGGTGCTCGGTATGGGGACCGGAGGGCAGGTCTCCAGCAGGTGGTGTGTGCAGGAAATATGGAGGGAGAGGCTGTGGTACTGGTTCTCCCTGGGGCAACCCCTGAGTGTCTGTAAGATGAGTCCCTGGGGGATGGATGGGGAAGCCCGTGGTGGTAGCAGCTGTATCCAGGGATCAGACGGAGGCAACATTGTGCAAGATAACTTACGGTTCTTTACTAAACAACAGGTAGCAGGCAACGGGCCTAAACGGTCAAACAGCAGATCAGGAATAATGCACCACCCTGGTAGTAGATGCAGGCTGGGAGAATATGGATGGAGCTGTGTCCAAACTGTGGAAGCCGCAGCTCTGGATTAAAGTCCCCTGACTCTGGTCCTGGCATTGGGTTCCGTGTCAGTACTGAAGGTGTGCTGTACACTGACTCTCTCTTCATTCAGAACCATGTGGTCTGGACTGCTGGTAGACTCTAAAGAGCAGACTCCTGAGAAAGAGCATGTGGTCCGGACCATGTGCTCCCACTGCCCAGGGGTTTTATACTCCCCCTGGTCAGGTGCTGGCACCTCTCCAATCACACTCCAGTTTACAATACAGCCACATAATTGGATAACATATTACACCCATTTAACTATTGTCTTCCCAGGCAGAGGCTACAGCTGCAATAACATAATCTCTCAGTGCTAGATGCTTACTAGAGGGTTCATGACTCCCTCTCGAAGCTCCTAACCTGGAGAGGGCGCTATTCGCAACTAACAGCCTGCCCATTTATTGGTAGGGGTGTTGCACATGTAAATCACCAGATCTGCATCAATACTTGACAATAATTATTTATATGATCCTATAGCATCTTGCTGCAGTTTCTGTGCAGTTATGGAGGAGAATCTGCTTTTTTCTCTATATTTTGGCAGCTAGTCTCCATCCATTAGCTCTCAGAAAACTTAGAATTACAAATAAAGCCTGGAGAAGGGAAAACTGGTACCCCATATACCCAAATTGGGGCACATTTACTTATCCGTTCAGTTGACACCGCCCATCCGGAATGTCCAACGAGGATTCGAAGCTGCTGCGATTCAATAAGATAGTGCGTCCAATTTCGTGCATGTGTCGCTTCCCCGCTCAGGTCCACCGGAGTTCAAATTTTTAAATTCCGCGGTTTGTCCAAATCAGTCAGGTTGTCTGACGGCACCCCCTCCAATTTGTGCTGCATGAAAGCTGGCACTGATGCGCCATAATCCGATCCTGTGTGATAAAAACGGAAACATTCGGGAAACCTGACAGAAATGCGTCCGACGGACCCTTAGTAAATGTACCCCATTGAGGCACATTTACTAAGGGCTGTGCGCTGGTTTTCTGATGGGCTGTGCACATTCTTTTAGATGTAAATGGCTTACTCGTACACAAGTATTTAAGTAGTGTCCGCGCCTCTATTGTGTCACATGCAATCCTTTTGTGGCTCAGTTGCACTGGTCTCAATGCCACACAAATTAGGGGACGTGCCAGTGCTCAGTCGGACCGAGCGCCGTATTCAGAATTTCTGGTGCATATTATTCATGAATCTGGCTCCCCCTGCACACTGTCTCAGCATGATAAATTTGGAGCACAGTCCAGAACGCCCCCTTCAGTGATTAAATTTGCGACGCGTGAGAAATAGTGCAGCCGCTACACAAAACGGGTTGCGTGCATCACACATGTGGCGCAGACACTTCTTAGATACATAGACAAGCAGTTTGTACTAAAACAAACGTGCAAAGTCCACGACGGATTTTGGCTGGATTTCGGCGCAGCTGCACTGGCTTTCATGCGACAGAAATCGGGGGGCGGGCCGTCGGACGATCTGACTGATTCAGACTGAGCGCAGAATTTAAGATTAAAATTGTGTCGCAAGACAATGCACTTACATGCACCGAGAAAAAGACAATGCACTTTCTGTGAACTCCTCCGGACGGGTGAGTAAATGAGCCCCATGGTGCCACATTCAGTGCTTCTTATCATGTTTGGATATGACCATATTTCTGCTACATAGAAAATCAATGTGATTATTAATAAGGTAAAGTGAAAATCCTGTCTTTGTGCATTTTCACATAAAGCTGGAGATTTCCTGTAAGTAACATTATGCTCACAGATTGTATGATATTATCACTGTCATTTTCCTAACTAAACATTCCCCTAATATCCTGCGCTGTAGTGCGAGAGCGGCTGAGATGAGAATATTGCTTATTGTCCGGGGAAGGATTACTGTCAAGGAATCGCCCGAGATAGAATAGTTGTCTTATTGTCCGGGGAAGGATCTACACTCGTGGCGCGTCTTCTCCACATTATCGGGATCCAGGATTCGTCCTGGGGAATTACATTGTCAGTCGTCATCACGACTATACTGTAGTCCGTGTTAGACAGCATCAGTACTCTGCACTTTTCTACCCGGTGAAATGTGAGCTGCACCTCCTGGAGAAGAGAAGCTTCTGCACTGTTAAGGATGACACTTGTTATTATCTTACATTACAGCAGGTCCACCTGCGAGAACAAGAAGACTTTGGGTTATGCCTCTGCCTACCAGCACAGGATACCCTACATAAATTCCCCTCAATTGGATTACATATGGGAGCAGAATCAAGCTAACTAGTCCCTAACAACGGGAGCGTCAAGCTTATAGTCCACAACTATGTGGATGTCAAGCTCTGCTAGTCCTACACTTGCACAACTCTAATCAACCTAAAATCTGGGTGAAGTTAAGCTATCCTAGTCTGCAATACCTACCAACTGATGGAGATTAAGCTAGACTGGTGCTATACAGACTACACAACTGGTAATGGTCAAGCTTGTACTAGTCTGAAGTACTACAGCTGGTCGGCTGGTCAGAGCTATATTTATCTTTCAACTGCTGGAAGTCCAAGGTATACGAACTAAGCTATTCGAGTCCTACTTCTACATTGGCGTGACGGTCCACTATACTAGCCTTATGAAAACTAACTGGTGGAGGTCAAGTTGTCAGGAACCAGGGTAAGACTCACTGACCACCCGATGCGGATGATGACGTAAGCCGACCAGTCGGTGGTATGTCGTTGAGATAATGGTACCCGTTTCTTCCTTTCCCCATCACGCGCCAGCCACAAAGCAGGTCGGAACTTGTGGTGTGTGGTAACCACCAGGTCATTCTACAATGCGACTTTTGTCCTGGTGGCCTGCCAAGGCGTAGATACAGAGCCACTATCGTCAAAACCGTGGTCAGGACAGGCATAAGGTCGAGAGGCTAACGGATCGAGTTGGGGACGTATCGGTTAGGTGAGTACGTGCATGCAACGGCCGATCTAAGTCAATATCGGAACCGGGATCACAACAGGAAATCGCTAATTAAGCACTGGGCTAGGAAACAAGCCTTCTTCTCAATGCTATGCGGCACAAAGATCCGGAGGAGGACACGGAAGGGTGCTGGAATTTTAACAGAATTGCAGCCCGACAGCGACAATGGTATAACAATCCTTTGTCTAAAACTGAAAGAGGTCAAGCTATACTACCCCATGACTCCCAACTGTTGAGTCCAAGCTATCCTAGTCCTGGGTTCCAACGTGGATTTCACCAAGCGTGTCCTAGTTGGATGGGCTACAACAGGTGTAGGTCAGCAATGCTAGTCCAATGACCACCCACTGGTGGAGGTCAATCCATAGTTTGAGATGTGTTGCATTCAATAGGGACAAATAGAGGTGGGGTATGAGCCACTTGGATATGCTACACATGGTGGAAGTCTGCAACATCATACCTACCCACGTTTTTTTCACGGACCCGCAAGAGTATGCATGGACCACCCCCCTGCCCTACAAAATAGATAAATCAACTTTGGTCTTGTGATATGTGGTGGTTTCCTACCAAGTAGATTGCCAAGTTTCCCTAAACAATTACAAGTATTTGTGGGCATCCACAGATCTCTGGAATAGGTTCATCTCTGTAAAGATAAACTTCTGGATTGCTTCTCTTAAATCTTTAGAATAGGATACACCAACCTCTTAAGCAAAGGGTGTGTTCTAGCACATGGTCATTGGATGCGACTCGTTGGTGGCCAGTGCTCTAGTTGTTGACGTATGTTGAGCTTGAGATACTTAGTATCAGCTCATAAAGAGCAGATTTAAGAGAATGGACTTGTGTGTTTTTTGCATTAATTATGCCATTTTCAGTCAAGTGACTTGAAGTAGATTGTTCCCGGCTTCTGCTCTCACTTACTTCCGAGCATCTCTCGGGTGTTCACTCCTGCTTATTATCTGGCAGGCTGGCTGAGCCCTGCAGTCTCTTGTAATTCTATCACGCTAGTTGGGTGTACTTCTGGGAGAAAAACATAAGAGCGACCCAAAAAAGTAATTAGAATAGGGCAGGTCTGTTCTCAGAATCTAAGTCCTTCTCTGGATTTGTACTTCTTAGAAATGCTCTTGGATAAAATGGGCTGCAGTTATAATGAATAGTGTTGTTAATATAGGTATGTTAGTCGTAACTATACAAATAAGAAGTGTTTCCATGGTAGCTTCCCATCTTAATCCAATGCCACAATAATAAGTCATGTATTTTTTTTTGTATATCACAGTGAGGGCACACTCTATAGGGGATGCTTCATATATGGGGGTCATTTACTAAGGGCCCGATTCGCGTTTTCCCGACGTGTTACCCGATATTTCGATTTGCGCCATTGCCCCTGATTGGCCCCCGTATTTTGGCGCACAGCGATCGGATTGTGGCCGGCATCGGTGCTGTATCCCACGGACGGAAACGAGGGGCATGGCCGAAACGCGAACCCGCGATTCGAAAAACGCCGCGTTTAAAAAAAAAAAATTGGTCGAACGCTAGACTCACTCACCTCGATGAAGACGTATGACTCCGTGTCATCTCTGCGGACCTCGGCGCAGCAGTGACACCTGTGGACATGGGCGGCATGACCTTCATGAATCGCCGGAAGACCCGACGCTCCGTCAGGTAAAGCCGCCGCTGGAGACGCGAATGGACCGTGTAAAGTAAATGTGCCCCTGAAGTCTCACATGGCTGTAATAAAACTCAAACTGTGTAAGGCTACATTCCGGCGAAAGTATGGGAATGTATCTATACGGGCCCGACGTTATTATCAACGCTATACGTCCCTACACACGGCATGAGCGCATGCGTCCCAACGTGCGGTAGGTGCTGCACCGTACTGCTCAGTACCCTACTATAGAAAATAGGAATGTTCTATCTTTCGACGGAATCGCCGTTGTGCGCCATATATCCTATGGAGAGGCGGATGGAAGGCGCTTATCACCTCCTCCTCTCCGCATGCCGCCATGTGCCCGTCATTGCTAACGGTTACAGCAGGCAACGGCCATCTGAAGTACCTAATACATCTTAAATTACACTATTGTTCACAGCAAAATGCTTAGTCCGTGTTGTGCGGCTGAGGAGATGCTGATTTTATCTCAGCATATCATTGTAACTGTATACTCAAAGCTTAGGTCGAAGTCTACTATTTGAGTTGATTGTACCTCTCTCCTTCTTCGCGGTTTGCCTCTGATCCGATCACATTTAACAGATGTGACAGTACTCTGGTTTCATTATTTTGGATCCATCTTCTGTTCAGAGCTGGTTTAGTTTATCTACATTCCGGGTATTTTGATCTAGCTCCTGTTTGAACTAGCTCTGCTGTATCTGTGTATTTTGTACTCGTTCTATCTCTGTTGTGAATAACCAAAAAAACATGGATGAGGTCAGCCACTTATTAGTTCATATGAATAACACGGAATCCTTTATGGTCATTGGTCTATATGTCATAGATCTTTAACAGACCGAATGTCAGAAAGCATCGCTTTTTCTCTTCATTGTCAATTTGTAACTTGCTGTTTTTAACTGTCCAATAAATATTCACATGTTCAAGCTGAGTGCGACCTCATCCATGTTTTTTAGATCTTGCGTTACTTGGGGAAAAGAAAGGCGTTCCTGGAGATCGTAGGACTGGGGCTGAGCAGGTGTTTTGTCACATACACCTGCTTTCTCTTTTGGAACCCACCTTGGTCGACTACTTTTTCTCTCTTGTTTGTTGTTTTTACCTGTACAAATTACTTTGGTGTATGGAGGAACTGTTTTCTAGTTGTCCGTACACTGGTTACAGTCCCACCAAGTTCAACATCTGCAAAGAGTTTGTATGTTCTGTCCCTTAGTTTGCGTGGTGTTGCCGCTGGGATCCTCTAGTTTCCTCCCACACGCTCCAAACATCTGTAGGTTTGATTAATTCTGCAGCCCATGTGGGCCACGAGGCGAGATTTAGCAGCTCTGTGTCGGGAATGTATTATTACTTACTGTAAGATGGTAGTTGCAAACAACGAATTCATATGGCCTTATGGGGGTCTGAAATTAGGTGTTCCTTGTCCTCTGTTGTCTTCCTGACCGTGATGCCTCTTTCTTTCCTTATTAGCGCATATTTGCTTTTCACCCTCCGTCGAATTAACTGCCTAACACTCTTTCTGGGTTCCAATTACGATCACGAGAGGCATCATTCTAAGTACCGATTACATTGGCCTAGATGCCCCTAAAAAACACGAAATACAAGAAGAGACGCTACCATGGGTGGAGAAAAAGTTTGGATCCCAGACTATCCCATAAGTCTACACTACGACGGAGTGTTATAAAATAGAAAAAACGTTCGGCGCAACCCCCAGTTACCAAATATGAAAAAACAAAATGGTGAGGTTTACCCATCTTAACACATTGCAGCCTGATCTCGACTTTACAGATTATTTTGGGAGTATAAGCGGCCACAACCCACGAGGATACAGGCCGCCCGACCTGCCCCACGCATGACTATGCGGGCCAGGACCCTCTGTAGTATGTCCTTTCTTCGTCCACCTATTAGAGAATATGAAAAGGCCGGCCAACCCCTTACCTGCCCCCCAGCAGGCCCCGTGTCCTCGGCTCTTTATGCCATCCAATGCTCCATACCCACAGGCCCTGGGTGCTGGTGGGGTGGGCCGTCGGAGGTGGAGTAACATTGTGTTGAAAGAATCTTTACTTGAGTTAATAGCCGAGTTAGTGTTTTTAGCACACTCTTCATTTCTGCTGAAAACTCGGCTTATACTTATCAGTATATAACGTCATATTAGTAATGTTTGGAGGCTGGAGGCCTGGGCAGGACATGGTTGTGAGAGTTTTGACCACTGTTGTTCTGCACACTTGGACGTTATCATTTCCCTATCATACTAAACGATTGCATTCAATAATTAGAGAGCGCCAAAGGCGCTTGGCGGGGAGGGAAACTTGATGTGGTATTAATCGCTGTCGTTATCTGACTTTACCCCCATTCGCTTGTACGAATAGTACTACTGCGTAATCTTTGCGGCTGAGATGAGAATATTGCTTATTGTCCGGGGAAGGATTACTGTGCGGCGTCTTCTCCACATTGCGGGATCCAAGGATTCGTCTGGGAATTACATGTCAAGCTTCACGACTGATACTGTAGCAGTGTTAGACAGCATCATTACTCTGCTACTACCCTGGAAAATGTGAGGCTGCACCTCCTGGAGGAAAGAGGAAAGCTTCTGCAGTGTGTAGGATGACACTTTATTATCTTACATTACAGCAGGTCCACTGTGAGAAGAAGGAAGACTTGGGTTATGACCTCTGCCATAGCCAGGACCACAGATACACTACCCCTATGATTACAATGGGTAGAGATCTAGCTAAACTAGTCCTACAACTGGGAAGGTCAAGCTCTACTAGTCCTACAACTACAACTGGTGTAAGTCAAGCTCTACTAGTCCTACAACTACAACGCTACCACTAAAATTGGTGGAGGTTAAGCTATACTAGTTCAATAACTACAACTGATGGAGATGTCAAGCTGTACTATTCTGAAGACTACGGCTGGTTTTGGTCAAGCTATACTTATCTTTCAAGTGCTGGAAGTCAAGGTATACTTGTCCTATGACTACAACTGGAAGAGGTAAAGTGATAATAGTCCTACAAATACAAATGGTGGAAAACAAGCTATACTGGTCCTACTTCTACAACTGGTGAAGGTCTAGCTATACTACTTTACACAACAACTGGTGGAGGTCAAGCTAGGAACCAGGGGGAGTGGACTCACTCCACCTCACACAGTGGGGCACAACCATTGACTTTTCTCCTTCCTTTTACGCCAGACCACGTTCACCATTTATATTCGCCTCACATTGTCGCTACCTTATCGCGGATTATATCCCCCTGAACCATGAACCTGGTGCTTCATCCCCCGACAGCTTTTAACAGATCTCCTCCTGTTGACTCACAGCAATGTCTGCAGTAGGGTTGTCCTCTGACCACGACGCATCCCATACTTAATCTTCTTGGTGAATGGATATACTGGCGACCCCATTCCCTACACATTATTCAGATTGGTTAACTAAAACGAGTCATTTAATTATCAGAATTATGGCCTCCTCTCTGGAGCAGATTTCTCCCACTATTACGGAGTGCCGATTGGGGCTTTTTCGAGTCACACATTTACGCTTCTGTTTTCCTGCGACCCAGTGAGCATTTAATATAGAGATGTCTATATGTAAGAGGAGGATGGGCGCCGCGGCCCAGCGAGGGAGTACCCGTCTGTCATCGGACTGCTTGCCATATAGGGTGCTGTGGAACTTCTAGCATCGGCCCCCACCGTTTGTAGATATCTAATATGTCAAGCACTTTGTATATGTGACGTATGGGACATTCCCTTGGCTGCCATACCACCTTAACATTGAGTCTCGCTCGGGTCTATTATCCGCCGTTGGTGCCGCCGCCATGAGTGCCAACAAATACTATCATCTCATTAGTGTTCCGCTGAGACCCTTACGCAACTCAAATTTACTGGAGATCTACGAGTCAAATGTACAAGATACGTACCTAAAGTTTTAATCTTTCAGTACCAATAATATGATTGTATTAGCCCTCTGTGCATTGGCTGTAAATTCTTAAGACTCTGGGGGGTTAGACCATTAGACGTCAGCCATGGACTATAAGCAACTGCTAGCAAACTGGGCCGGGACGAGAGCTTAAAGTTCACCCACTAGGGAAGACGAAGCCCGCGATTCCAGGGGTTTTGCTTGGTAAACATTCTTAGTGCCTCGCCATCCACCAAGCAGATTTGGGCAACGGGGCACACAACCAATTCCACATATAGCACACGATCAACAGCAAACCCGTGTCCTATCTCCGTGATTGGCTCCCCATCCACCGATCCTAACTTACCCCGCCTCGAGTGTACTGCTCACGTACCCGGCCGAGTCCAGCCGCGCACGTTCACGCTCTTAGGGCAGAGCGGCCTCCAGATCTTGGCGGCGGCCATTCCGGGTTCTATTAACTTTTGCACCTCTACACGCCAATCCCGCGATATCTGCGCCGCTTCCTTAATATCGAGACATGCTCTTGTGGTATCTTGCTACTGCCCGTGGCTACCCCACCGCGGACAAAGTTCGACTGTGGAACGACCTGTAGCCCATGCCACAGCTAAGACACCGCTTGCAGCTGGCTACTGGTGGAAGGCAACCATGTTGCCCTTAGGACTGAGGCTTTACCATCTCGTCCCCCGGTGGGTCCAGGGGGTCACTGTCCACGCCCAAGCCCTGACACGAGCTCTTCATCAAATGTACTCCAAATTAGTAATCATCTGAAGTTGCCAAACGTGGCAGCTCAGTCGATATAAGGAGGTGGTAAGTGCCTCCCTCCGATACTGGTGTAACCCAGGAACCCAAAGAGCAAGGAACTACTGAGGACGTGGTGGAGAAACCTATTTGGCACATTGACACATGGTTCATTTTTTAAAATGCGGCAGTTTTTCAGAATCCATCGGGTTTTCGTTCGGCCACGCCCCCGATTCGTCCGTTCGCGTGTAGGCCAGCGCCAATGCGCAACAATCTGATGGTGTGCGCCTAACATCCGGGGCAACTTACAGGAACATGCCCGCAAATCGAAACTATTCGGTAACAGTCGGGAAAACGCGATTCAGGACCCTAGTAAATGGACCCCCCCACGTTGTTCTTGTGGCATGTACGAGGCTATTACAAGGGCCAATGGAAGCCACTATTCTATTGGTGGGACCCAGGACACTTGGCTATTAGGACAGGTACCTGTGACAGTAATGTCTATGGCAAGGTGCCTGCCCTACTTTTTTTGTAAAGAGAGTTTAGCTAGAAGGAGCTAAGGAAATTTTTAAACAAAAAATACATAGGGCATGTAGACTTTTGTGGAACTCTGCTATTAGGTTGACAAGTTCCACAAAGAAGTATTACCTTAAAAATGCGTTCACCTGGCGGCAAATACACCCATTCTTATAGTGTATCCGCACTGATTTAACCCTAAAAGGGCGGTAGCTCATACTGTTTCTTTGGGTCAAACTCCAGGGCCTAAGAGGGGCCTACTGATGCACCACCAGGTTGGGGCATTGTTTGTCATACTGATACTGTCCTTGGGGGAAAAAAACACTCGTAGCGGTTGACGTGGACTAAGGCAATCATCAGTAAGTCACATACTCCGAGTCTTTCGTTTGCCCTGGGAAGCATAACTGACTGTAACTTAAGAAAAGTAAGTGAGATGGAGAATGGTGGTGCTAGTTGCGCCTTCTGGCTAAGGGAATGCTGGGAGACCAGCTAGCAGACGTGCATCTATCTACGTACGCTGTTCTCTGGTGGCTGCGCAGTATGCACTGCAGCGCCCTATCGGTGATATTAGGAAGATGTGTGGGCACCGAGTAAGGTTCCAATCTGCTTATGAATACTCTGCTCCATAGGGAGGGACGCTCATACCCCACGTCGCACACCCTGGCCTTGGCATCGCCTACAACCGCAGAACCGAGATGTATGTCGGAATTTCATACAAGAGTCGATAGCAAAAAGAGATCCTAAGAGAGGCCTGACAATATTAACTGACTGATTCCATGCAGTTTTGGCTCATATCTGGCATGTAGTTATACCCCTTCACTAACTACGGATGGGGTCTACCCAAAACCATGGATTCCCTCGAGATCATAAAAAGGAGATCTAATCTCAATTATAGGGATCTTACTGCGTACTTCATGGGACTGGATGCAAAGTGATTATTAACAGGGTTGTCCAAGATAAGCAGGGCATTAGTGTGGTATCCAACTAATAGGAATTACAACAAAGAATTGGAGCCTCCAATCGAAGAATGGGGATCAAGTCTCAAATGGGTGGAGCAGCGGGGCAAGCTGTGCTATCTTCCCACCACTCACGTCCTCATTGAAAAAATTACAAAAAGCGCCCCCATAACGGGGAATTGGTGGTCCTCATTTCCAGGTCAGTGGGTCCCATTCTCAGGCTCATAATAAAAAAAACCTTAGCACTCATTTGATGCATGCAAAAAACACTGAATTTTACTGGTGTACAAAGTAGGACAATCCAAATTCATGTAACGTTTAGGTATTTACTATAGACCTTCTTCAGACGGGATTGCAAGGTGTGGGAAGAGGATGATGTGAGCCGTTGCTTTTTTCTCTCAGCAGTACTGCTTGCCTTTCCTACGCCTCTAGTCGCCACAGAGGCTCCTCTATCATACTCCTCACAACCTTGCAATCCGTGGCTGAGAAACGGTAATTAGTAAAGACCGAAACGTACATGAATTTGGATTCTTCATACTTTGTACACCACTCAAAGGAGTGCAACGCTGTTAGATTCCTTTATATGAATTATACTTAACGGAATGGTATACTACTTGCGCACATTCTTGCAACCCCGTGGAGTGAGTGCAGTCTTGACTCTAACACCATTCAATGATAAGCACTGGTCACAGCAGTTGAGTTGCACATCACGGACCTTGTTAAACCACATATTGGAAGTCTCATCACTTGGGTCCAAACTACAATAGATTATAAGAAGGAGTCCTACCCCAGACGAGATTACAAGGACGGGAAGTTTCAGACGTTTTGCCCATTGAAAAAGGACACAAAAAGGTGGTTACTGAAAATCTGTTGTTCAAATAAAGATTAGGGTTGAGAGCTACAAAAACTTCTCAGAAGATCATTTAGTCAGTAGTTAGACAAATTGTCAGCTCTGGATAATGGTGTGGGAATCACAAAAGACCATGTGAAACTGAAGACATCAATGTGGTCTGTGCCACATCAGAGAAACACTGAAGAAGAATGGAAGGAGACCACGACAAAAGCCAAGGGAACCTGCAGTGATGTCTTCTTCAAACCCTAACGGATTCCAATGAGAGCACTGCACACCAGTTTGACTGCACATTATTACTCGTTAATATGGTTGGCTGACTAGTTACAGGACAACGACCACAGATAACGAAGGGTAGAGCTTCAACTCACCCCTTCCCTCCATCCTATCAGCCATTAAACTTTTGTGTGTTAGCTTTATATCTATAAAATGAGGTGAGACGCTCTGATGGTAGCTGGTCATGTAAGGTTGTCTGGGCCCCCAATGAACATTAAGGCCCCAAGCACGTGCAGGGATAGTTATGCCCCAAGATTGTGGGCTCCAATCCTGGACTCTGGCTGTTTCACCATTGTTAGGAAACATGTTTATGGACAGATGAGATAAAGAGGAATTAGTCGTATAAATGCAAAGCACTATGAAGGAAAAAACACTGCACATATACACTGAACATTAGAGAACATCTGCACCAGGATGAAGGTATTGTAAACCACGCACAATGACATACTGGTGTGTGTCCCTCTGGCAGGATAGCTTCATGCCCTTGTTTTGAGAAAAAAGGCTATGCAAATTGAGCTGAGGGGATTGGCTCATGAACCATGGCAAAAAACCATGGCAAAGAAGCTTAAAAGAAGAGCCCATCCTACCAGAGTGGAACACCTGTATGTCCGTGGCGTGCGTTTTTTTAATAACTTCATACTACCTTCCATCAATTAAGGCTACATTCACACGAACGTATGGGGAAGTATAGTACGGCAGACTATATACGCCGTATAGTACCCCATACAAGTTCCTATGAGCGCACGGCACCCACGGGAGCGTACGGTGCAGCACACGTGCGGCACCCCGTACGTTCCGTACCCGGAAAAAGATCGGACATGTCATATCTTTTCCGTAATACGGGGCCGTGCAGCTATAGGTTGCTATGGGAGAGGGGCGGGGGTGCGCTGCGCTCACCTCCTCCTCCTCTCCCCGTAAACTTACCGTTGCCCGCCCGGTCGGTTACGGGCGGGCAACGCAGTGTGGACTAAGCCTAAGAAGCAATGGAAGATGCAACAAGACGGTGACCCAAAACAAAATTTAAATCATCTAAAGAAGGGTAGCAAATAAGATTGAAAGGGCCAAATCCTGACAAGACATATCACGAATAATGTATACGTGTGACCTGACACTAAAATTTGCAAAGGGAAAGTCCCAAACGTCTAAGTCCAAATTATAAAATTCTATGAAATACTGAAAGCACAGAGTTTCAGAGGAATCAGGCAGGGTCGGGTTTTTTTCCACAGGTTTAGTAGGCCCTTGGATGACAGAACCCAGTAGGCCCCCTTTGCAGGAACTCACATGGCGACATTTAAATTTCGGAAACTAAAACAGTCCATGTCCCTAAAATTTTCCTAGTTTATCATATCAACACACCCTCAGGGTATTTATATATGCCCCCCTCACGCCAATGGATTTCTCTGTATGTTCTTATAGGCACCACCCCAGAATCGATGGACCCACAGGTTGCCCACAGTGCAGGTGCTGGCCCGGGATTAAGGTGTTTACTGTCTTTGGGACGTGTGTATGAGGATACATACATTCATTTCTTATATTGTGAATTTGATAACAATCACAAACTGCGCTATGTTATTAATAATTCAGGTATTTTGTACGGGTACTAGTTTGTTTTTTCTTAATTATACACAGAACATCTCAGCTGAGTCGTAGAGTTGTCTACTTGTGGTTCTGGAAGGGAAACAAGACCATTCCTCCACCCTCCCACTAATACGTGCACACCTGGCATGCACTGTCGGAAAACGACTTACAAGACGTCCTATATAAGGAGCGCGTAACATCAGCCAGTCTTCCATGTCTTGACACAAATAATCCCCGCCATACGACGCCGACGGATCCTTGTTATGTGGCGTATTCTCAGGAAGTAAACGAGGGCCGTACGAATCGGGGACTTAATTAAAGCGCGCGAATCAAAGCAGACGGGAAACAGAGAGGAGATAGAGTAATACGGGATCTGAAGCAGAACGCAGGAGGATGTGCTGTGTCAGGACCCAGGCGCGAGAAGATGATACAATGGGGAGGTCACTTGTCAGCCTACCTTATAAGTCATCACCAAATGCCGCGGCATCTGTTCATTATTCTGTCTGGCATGTCTACGTGTCACAGGGCTGTCATTACTCCTATCATCCCGATAAAACACTTCCACCGCCGTAAGGACGCACACCAGGGGAAAAACTGGGATATGACATTATCTAGGGAGATCTATTATCACTGTGTAGGGGGACTTGTCATATCGAGGACCAATAACTGGTGGAGTGGACTACTGTGACTTCCTTGATATTGGTCCCATGTAAAGGACCTATAATGTGACTATCCGGGAATAAGGTCGTCACTATCCTTTCAATAAGTGCTACATAAATCAAGGATAGAAACACAGACCATTTACTTACAAGAGACAAAAAATCGGATACCTTTTCCTGACACCTTAATCAGTAAATAACCAAATGACTGCAAAATAAAAACAGTAAGGGTGAAGAGAGAGGGAGAAGAATATACGCAGGAAGGGAGGTCCGCAGCAGTGTATGTAAATCTTTTATGGCACACATGGCCAAAATCCCCCACGGGGGCTGGATTTTCTTGGGGCCAGGAGACACGCCGGGGCCCAAAATACCAGAGTGGTGGTGGTTGCAGCCTAGGGCCCGCGATGTCACGGTGCTCGGTTTGGGGACCGGAGGCAGGTCTCGAGTGGTGATGTGCAAGAAATAAGGAGGGAAAGGCTGATGTACTGGGTCTCCTGGCACCCCTTGTGTCTGTAAGATGAGTCCTGGGCGGAGGATGGGGAAGCCCGTGGTGGTAACAGCCGATTCCAGGGATCAGACAGAGGAAACATTGTGAACGATAAATAATGGTCTTTAAGGAACAACAGGTAGCAGAAAGGGCATAGAGGTCAAACAGCCGCTAGGGGAAAAAAAATAATGCACCCGCCTGGTAGTAGATGCAGAGGGAAGAAATAGATGAGCGTTGTCCAAACTGTGGAAGCCGCAAGCTTGGAGTACAGTCCCCTGACTTGTTGGCATGGGGTTCCGTGTACATACTGAATGGTGTGCTGTACACTGACTTCTCTTCATTCAGAACCATTGTGGTATGGACTGTGGTAGACTTAAAGAGCAGACGCTGAGAAAGAGCATTGTGGTACGGACATGTGATCCAATGCCCAGGGTTTGATACCCACCTGGTCAGGTGGTAGCCCCTCTCAACACACTCCAGTGTACAATACCAGCAACATAATGGAAAACATCGTACAACCATTTAACTATTGTCTCCCAGGCAGAGGCTACAGCGGCAAGAAATAATCTCTCAGTGCTAGATGCTTACGAGAGGGTTCATGACTCCATAGCGAAGCTCTTAACCTGGAGAGGGCGCTTAGTCGCAACTAACAGCCTGCATTATTGGTGGGGTGTTGCACATGTAAACCCAGACCTGCATTCAATACTTGACGAATAATTATTTATATTTTTCTGTGTTGGATCCTATAGCATCGGCTGCAGTTTATGTGCAAGTATGGAGGAGAATCTGCTTTTTTACTATTTATTTTGCAGCTAGTCTCCATCCATTAGCTCTCAGAAATTAGAAATTACAAAATAAAAGCTGGAGAAGGGAAAATGATACCCCATATTCACAAATTGGGGACCACATTTATTATCCGTTCATTGACCCCGCCCATCCGATGTCCACCGAGGATTCGGAGCTGCCTCGATTCATATAGATCGGCGCCCGATATACGGCTGGCGCTTCCCTGCTAAGCCACCGGAGTTCACCGTCTTCTTCCCGGTTATGTAAGTGTTGATCTTGTGACACAATTTGATTTTTAAATTCCGCGGTTTGTCCGAATCAGTCGGGTTGTCCGACGGCCCCCCCCCATTGGCTGCATGGAAGCTGGCAATGAGAGTCGCCCTAATTCCGATCCTGTGTGCCAAATCCTGGGACACGATCACGCAAAAACGGAAAACATCGGAAACGACGGAATCGTCCGACGGAGCCCTAGTGAAATGTACCCCATGAGGCACATTTTAATAAGGGCTATTCGCTGGTTTTCTGAGGGTGCTGTGCACATTCTTTTAGATGTAAATGGCTTACACCGTACACAAGTATTGAGTAGTGTCCGCGGACTCTAATTGTGTCACATCCGATCCTTTGGTGGATCATTTGCATGGTCTCAAGTCCACACACAATTGGGGACTGCCAAGTGCTCATCGGACGGCGCCGTATTCAATTTCTGGGCATATTCTCATGAATCGGCGACCCCCCGAACTGTCTCAGCATGATAAATTTGGAGCACAGTCGATACGGCCCCCTCAGTGATTAAATTTGCGCGCGTGAGAAAAGTGCAAGCCGCTACACAAAACGGTTGCGTGGAATCCACACGTGGCGCAACCCTTCTAGATACATAGACAGCGTTTTGTACTAAAGACAAACGTGCAAAGTTCCACGCCGGAGTTGATTGTGAATTTCGCGCGCTGCACTGGCTTTCATGCGAACAGAAATCGGGGGGCCGTCGACGATCTTGACTGATTCAGATGAGCGCGGAATTTAAGAGTTAATTTTGTCGGATCGCAATGACATCGCCTTACGAGCAGGGAAAAAGACATGGGGCACATTGTACTTACCCGGTCACGCCGCGATCAGACGGCGCTCTCTGCTCGGCATTGCGGTCCGCGGGAGTTAGAAGTAGTTTTCCGCCGTCACACCAGGTGGCGCTTGCTGCGTGAAAGTCATCTCATACGCGCCGGATTCACACCTCGGACCAAGTGAATGGAGCGGGTCCCCAAGCGCAACTTTTTTCGGTTGTTAAATCGGCGTTTTTCCGCATACGTCGGGGTTGTCGTTCGCCACGCCCCCCGATTCCGTCGCGCGCATGCCGGCGCCCGATTGCGCCACAATACGATCAGGCGTGCGCACAACCGGGGAATTCAGAGTACGTCGGCGACAAACGGCAAATTATTCGCGAACACGTCGGGAAAACGGAATCGGCCTTTAGTAAATGACCCCCATGGGGTATTTACTAAAGGCCAGATTCGACGTTTTCTCGACTGTTACCCGAATATTCCGATTTTGCGCCGATTAGTACATGAAATGCCCAGGTTTTTGGCGCACGCGATCGAATTGTGGCGCAGTCGGCGCCGCATGGCGCGCGACAGAAACGTGGGGGCGTGGCCGAACGAAACCCGACGTATCGGAAAACGCCCTCGTTAAAAAAAAAATTGTGTCGAGAAAATTTACACTCACCTTAATCCTGGATAGGCAGGTGATTTCGGATGCATTCCAGCGGGAACCTTCAGTCGCAGCAGCGCACACCCTGGTGGAGCGAGAAGGACGGAGGAACTGCTTTGAATGAATACCGGCCGGCGCCCCGAATCAGGCAGAGACCGCGCCGCTGGATCGTGACGGACCGTGGTTAAGTAAATACTGCCCCAATGCACCTTTCTGTGAACTCCTCCGCGTAGGGGTAGTGAAATGATGCCCCATGGTGCCAATTCGAGGCTTCCTGTATCATGTTTGGAATGACACTATTTCAGCTACAGACAAGATCAAGGATTATTTAAAAAGTAAGTGAAAATCCTGCTCTTTGTGCATTCACATAAAGCCTGGAGATCCTGTAGTTAATTGTGCTCACATAATTGTGGTATTTATCACTGGTCGTTTTCCTCACTAAACATTCCCCTAATAATCCTGCGTGTAGTGGCGAGAGAGGCTGTAGACTGAGAATATTGCTGATGTCCGGGGAAGGATTTACTGTGCGGAGTTTCTCCACATTATGGGATCCAAGGATTCGTTGGGAATACATGTCAAGTTCACGACTGATACGTAGCAGTGTTAAACAGCTCTTACTTGTACGCCCCTGGAAAATGTGAGGCGCACCTCCTGGAGGAAAGAGGGAAAGCTTCTTGCAGGTGTAAGTGAATGACAATTATTATCTACATTACAGCAGGTCATGCGGAGAACAAGGAAGACTTGGGTTATGACCTCTGCCAGAGCCAGGACCAAGATAAACTAACCCTATGATTACAATGGGACGAGATCTAGCTAAACTAGTCTTACCAACTGGACGGTCAAGATCTACTAGTCTACAATAGGGATGCAACTATGATAGTCCCTACAACACAACCGACTACCACAAAATGGTGGAGGTTAAGCTATACTAGTTGCATACTACAAACTGATGGAGATAAAGGCTATGTTTTACTTTTTGTGTACAAATACAACTGGTAGTGTCAAGCTGTTACTATTATGAAACTACAGCTGGGGTGGGTCAGGCTATATTTAGCTTCAAATGCTGGGAAGCAAGTATATAAGCTATCGGTCCTACTTCTACAATTGTGCAGGTCCAGCTATAAATCTTATGAAAACAACAACTGGTGGAGGTCAAGCTAGGAACCAGGGGGAGTGGACTCACTGGACCACCGCGGACGATGACGTAAGCCGACACCTATGAGCGGAGTCTAAGTGGTACCCTTTTTCACCAGAGCCCGCCGCAAAGCAGGTTGGACTTGCTGGGGTGTGGTACCAGCATGTTGTCCGTAGTGGAGGCCAAGGCATAGTAAGGAGTCGGAGTCGTAAGGCAAAACCGTGGTCAGGAACAGGCAAGAGGTCGAGACAGGCCACACAGAATCAGAGTTGGGGATGTAGCAGTAGGTCAGGACAGGCAGCACAGGATCTAAGTCAATATCGGAACCAGGGTCACAACAGGAAATCGCTGAATAAGCACTGGGCATAGGAAACAAGCTTTCTCAATGGCTATGAGGCACAAAGATCCAGAAGGAGACATGGGAAAGGGCTGGATATTTAACAGAATTGGCAGCCGACCAGCAACAATGGTATACAAGTCCTGTGTCTAAAACTGAAAGAGGTCAAGCTATACTACTCCAATGACTCCAACTGGTGGAGGTCAAGCTATCCTAGTCCAAGGGTTACAACTGGTGGATTTCAAGCTGTCCTAGTTGATGGGCTACAACAGCCGTAGGTCAAGAAATGCTAGTCCAATGACCACCACTGGTGGAGGTCAATCCATAGTTGAGATGTGTTGCATTCATAGGGACAAGATAGAGGTGGGGTATGACCCCCTTGGATATGCAACACAGTGGTGGAGTATGCAACACTAATACCCCACGTTTATGACTCAACAGATGCGTGGCGTTATACCAAACACAACCTATAGATGTGTTTTCTAGAAAATGTTTGTTTTTTTCAACGGACAGCAAGGGGTATGCATGGACAACCCCCCTGCCACTACACAAATGAGATAAATCAACTTTGGGTCCTGTGAATTAATGTGTGGTTTCCTACCAAGTAGATTGCCAAAGTTCCTACAGACTACAAGTGTGTTTGGGCATCCACAGATCTCTGGATAAGGTTTCATCCCTTAAAGAAACATTCTAGGTACAAGATAAAACTTCTTGGATTGCTCTCTTAAATTCTTTAGGAAATGGATACACCAACCTCTTAAGCAAGGGTGTGTTCTACACATGGTCATTGGATGAGGACTCATTGGTGGCCATTGACCTAGTCGTTGACTATGTTGAGCTTGAAGATACTGTAGTATCAAGATCATAAAGAGCAGTTTAGAGAATGGACTTTGTGTTTTTTGCATTAATATCCATTCTCAGTCAAGTGAGACTTGAAGCTAGATTGTCCCGGCTTCTCCTCCACTTACTTCCGACATCTCTCGGTGTTCCTCCTGCATTATCCTGGCAGCTGGCTGAGCCCTGCAGTCTTCTGTAATTCTACACGCTATGTTTGGTTGTACTTCTGGGAGGAAAACATAATGAGCGAACCACAAAAGTAATTAGAATAGGGCAGTCGTTTCTCCAGGAATCTAGCCTTTCCTGGGATTTGTACTTCTGAATGAGAGTCCTTGGATAAAATGGCTGCCAGTTATAATTATAGTGTGTTAATATTAGGTAATTGTTAGTCGGTAACTATACAAATAAGAAGTGTTGCAATGAGCTTTCCCATCTTATCCAATGCCACAATAGTAAGTCATGGGTACATTTTTTGTATATCACAGTGAGGGGCACTCATTTATAGGGGATGCTTCATGTCATGGGGAAGTTATATTACATATATGATGTCCACATGGCTTAATAAAACTCAAAACTGTGTAAGGCTACATTCAGACGAAAGTATGGGGGATGTATATATACGACCGATGTATATACGAACGCTATACGTCCCCTATACACGGCAATGGGCGCATGGTGCCCAACGGGTACGGTACGTTGTGGCACTGTACTGCTCCGTACCCTGTAGAAAGATAGGACATGTCCTATCTTTTGACGGAATACGCCGTTGTGCGCCATATATTCCTATGGAGAGGGGCAGGGGTGAGCGGGGCTCACCTCTTCCTCTCCCCGCACGCCGCCATGTGCCCACCGCACTACGGTACGGTGGGCAACGACAATCTGAATGTAGCCTAATACATTTTAAATGTAACATCTGTGTCAGCAAAATGCTCAGTCCGTGGTGTGCGGCTGAGGAGACACTGATTTTATCTCTGCATATCATTGTACTGTAATACACAAAGCTTAGGTCGCTGGCTATTTTGACTTGATTGCTCCTCACCCTTCTTCTCGGTTTGCTCTGATCCAGCAACACTTATTAGTGACAGAGACTCTGGTTTCATTATTTTGATCACTTTCAGCTCAGCGCTGTTTATAGTTTATCTACATTCCTGGTATTTTGATCGAAGCTCCTGTTCGAACTACTCCGCTGTATCTGTGATTTTGTACTTTGTTGCTATCTCTGTTGTGAAGACTTAAAAAACATGGATGAGGTTGGCACTTACTTGTTCGTATGAATACACATGAATCCTTTATTGGTCCATCGGTCTATAGTCATAGATCTATGACTAAAGACCGACGGGTCTGAAACCGGTCAGATAAGCATCGCTTTTTCTCTTCATGTGTACAAGTTTGTAACTGCTGTTTTATAATGGACCAATAAAGTATTCACACGTATTCAAGTGAGTGTCGACCTCATCTATGTTTTTTAAGTCTTCGTTACTTGGGAAAAGAAAGGCGTTCCTGGAGGATCGTACGTCTGGGGCTGAGCAGGTGTTTTCACATACAACTGGCTTATCTCTGTTGTGACCCGCCTCGATGACTACTCTTCTCCTTTGTTGTTGTTTTACCTGCTACATATTTGCACTTTGGTGTATAAAGGAAATGCTTTCTAGTTGTCCTATACTGGGTTTAAGTCCCATCCAGTTCAACATCTGCAAAGAATTTGTATGTTCTGTCCGTGTTTGCGTGGGTTTCCGCTGGGTCCTCTAGTTTCCTCCCACACTCCAAAACATACTGGTAGGTTGATTAGATTGTGAGCCCCATGGGGACAGGGACTGATTTGGAAAGCTCTGTGCGGGAATTATTATTATTACTGTAAGATGGTATGTGAAACAAGTAAGTAAGGCTTTATGGGGGTTGAAATTAGGGTTCACTGTCCTCTTTGTCTTCCTGACCGGGATTCCTCTTTCTTTACTTATTAGGCTCATATTTCACCCTCCTCGAAATTAATGCTAAATCTTTCTGGGTTCTCAATTACGATCACGAGAGGATACTAAAGTACCGAATTACATGTGGCCATAGATGCCCAAAGAAAGAGAAGAGCAGTTACCTGGGTAGAGAAAAAGCTGGATCCCAGACTATGCCCATAACTACTAAGAGACGGTATAACAATAGAAAAAGTAGGCAGCACCCCAAGTTCCAAATAAAAAATGGGTGAGGTTTATTGAACATGCAGCCTGACCCATTTCTTTATTTGGGAGTATAAGCGGACCCGAGTATAAGCCGAGACCCCTAATATAGCCAACCTCTGTAGTATGAAGCCTGTCAGCCCCTTTAGTATATAGCCTGCCAGCCCCTGCCCCCCAGCAGGGCCTCTTCTATCCATCAATGCTCCATGACCCGACGAGGACCTGCTGTGGGGGGCGTCGGAAGGTGAGTACACTTTTTTAAAATTTTTTACTTGAGTATAAGCCGAGTTAGGATTTTTCAGCACATTTTCTGTGCTGAAAAACTCGGCTTATACTTGAGTATATACGGTATATATGTTTGGAGGCTGGAGGCCTGGCCAGGACCTGGTGGTGGAGTTTTGACACTGTGTTGACTTGGACTTTCATTTTCCCTATATACTAAGCGATACTAGATATGAGCGCCAAAGCGCTGGCGGGGGGAAGACTGGTGTGTAATATGCCAGTCTTAATGAATTCCCCCATTGCTTGTGAACAGTACTGTACTCTTTCTCCAGGTGGGGATGTCTATGTCCTAACAGTTGGCTCCTATTTTGACTATCTACACACCAGAAACAGTAGGATCTCTCCACTAATGTCTATGGCTGTTGCATCTTTTGCATATATAATTTTCTTCCGTAATGAGGTTTCCATGAAGACCTACCTGCCATCATCATTAAAACCCTGCCAATGATACAAGGCATGTTGTGTCTGGTATTACGACAAAGTATACGCGTGAGTCAGAGCTCGGTGATGGTCCTTCTCCCTCTCCCTGCTGTTCCTCTGAATCTGTGGGGTCCGCTGAATCCATCTTAAATAAGACGTACGCTCCTCTCTCCCCCCTCCACCCGTGGCTCCGGCATACACTCTCCCATCATGTGTTCCAGCTAATAAATTGCTCAAATTGTTAAAAAGCTCTCGGAGCCCTTCCTGTTATTTCCCCGAAGATGAGGATAATGTCGCTACCTGTGTACACACAGACCGCCACACCGGACATTAAAGATGACAGATTCACAAAGGGAGGGATAGAATATATACGGGCCGCATATGTGCAGGATGAAACGCCGGAGAGATAAATAGTACGCGGAGAAATAACAGGGGGGTGAGAGAGAAAATAACAGATGGAGGGAGAGAAAAAAACGCAATAGAAAAAAAAAGCAAAAAAATATAAGGAATGTGAAAAATTACAGAGTGAAAGAACATCAGCCGCACAGGAGACTGGAAATAACCGGATAAGGGAATAAGCGGGAGGAAGGAGCGGAGGAACATCCAGGAGAGGAGACGGGGGAGGGAGGGAACGGCAAGGAGAAGCCGCCACGGAGAATGGGTAAGGAGGAGAAGAGGGAGGATGGAAATGTGCAGGACCGAGATAGGATGGTGAAGGTTAATAGGGAGCTGCGGGGTAATGCAGGATCCAGCGCTTTATACTGTTGTGTTTATATCAAACTTACCAACTTTTATCAACTCCGAGAATGTATTTTGGGAATAATCAGGTCCCTTTAAACAGGACATGCCCCCTTTCTTGCAGAGGTCCCACCACCTCCCCTATGTGGGATACCAGGCTAAGGCTGATGATGTAGCAACATCGTGTCACACACAAGAAATCTTCTGCTGTAAGAAAAGAGACTTTTTATGTGTTTGATCGAGAAACAAGCTCCCCCTAGTGGTGACAGCAAGTGGACACCAACTTATCATCTTGCTGGATGTTCATTTTGAAAAAAAGTTGTCATAAATCCTTCGTACAAGTGAATGTGAGAAAAGAGAGAAGTAAAATGTGTGTTCCATCAATTATCAGGCTCTTTCCTTCCTCCCACTCCCTGTTCAACTGATATTCACTCTGACATTTCTATTAATGCCATCTAACTGGACTGGACTCACATATGAGAAGTCTATGGAGTGGGGAAAGGTGGAGTCGAGTCTATAGAGAGAGTAAGGGAGAGTTGAGATTATTGAGAGAGGAAGGAATGTTGAGTTGGAGGAGGAGGGAGAGGCGAGGCGAGGCCATGGAGAGAGGAGGGAAAGTTGAGTGTGAGGAGAGGGGAAAGGAGAGCTGAGTCTATGGAGAGAGGAAGGGGAGAGTTCAGTCTATGGAGAGGAGAGAAAGAGCTGAGTTTATGGAGAGTGAAAGGGAAAAGTTGAGTCTATGGAGAGGGGAAGGGAAAAGTTGAGTCTATGGAGAGGGGAAGGGAGAAGTTGAGTCTATGGAGAGGGGAAGGGAGAAGTTGAGTCTATGGAGAGGGGAAGGGAGAAGTTGAGTCTATGGAGAGGGGAAGGGAGAAGTTGAATGTATGGAGAGGGGAAGGTGGAGGTTGAGTGTATGGAGAGGGGAAGGGGAGAGTTGAGTCTATGGAGAGAGGGAGGGGGAAGCTGAGTGTATGTAGAGGAGAAGGGGAGAGTTGAGTCTATTGAGAGAGGAAGGGGGAAATTGAATGTATGGAGAGGAAGGGGGAAGTTTGGTGCATGGAGAGAGGAAGGGGAGAGTTGAGTCTATGGGGAGGAGATGGGGCAGTTGAGTCTATGGGCAGGAGATGAGGCAGTTGAGTCTATGGGGAGGAGATGGGGCAGTTGTGTCTATGGGCAGGAGATGGGGCAGTTGAGTCTATGGGCATGAAATGGGACAGTTGAGTCTATGGGGAGGGGATGGGGGAGTTGAGTCTATGGGGAGGAGATGGGGCAGTTGAGTCTATTGGCAGGGGATGGGGGAGTTGACATGAAATAGGTGAGAAGAGAGACAGAGTTCTTGCATATGATGGTCACCTGTCTTTTTCCAACCTTTTTCTGTCTTGCATGTCTTTAGCCCATCCGTTGTCCCAACATGGACCATTCTGAGACCCCCAAGCTGGGGATTGTACTATGTGCTTACAGGATTAAGGTTGAATAATGTTTTCTTACCAATTTTTAATTTACAAATATCCAAACATTTAAGATCCACTTCCAGTGCCCCCACCAAAACTGCCAGTTGGACTTTGCACTAACTCTACTCCCTTTTCCACTAGGACACTCAGGCTCAGGATTAAAGGTACCTCTGACAGCTTTGTCTTGACAGCGCTTCTCTTCATCCGTTCCTTAAAACACTCTGTCCATATAAAAGACACTCTAGGGTCCAGGACACTCTAGGGTCCATGGGTTGTGTTGGGCATTATAGCTCAGATCCATAGAAGATTGTGTGGTGGAGATGCAATACCACAGACAACCTGTGGACAAGTGTGAGGCTATTGGAATAAGGTGGTCTGAGAGAAGATCCTTCTGGTTATACGGAGAAAACCTTGTAGAAATTGTTTACCCATGACAACACCCATAACAATTGTCAAACATTTCGTCATCCAGGATCCATTGTGAGTGTTGAAATTTGGGTAGAGATGGATCATTCTTGATGTTTTTTGAATGGTTTCTCTGGACAATTCGTCATGAGGTGACCTCCAGGATGTGGAGACATTAGTGTATCTCCACGTGTCTCCTCTGTCCCATAGTAGAGCGCTCTTTGGCAGTCTATTAGAGCGCTGGAGTGTGTGCGCCTCTCTCACTACAGTATGTTAGGTGCTCTGTCAGTCTGATAAGGGCTAATGAAATTTCAGGCCGGCTGATTAGATCAGGACACCGGCTGCTGGGAATGGATTCGCAGGATTAGAGGATTGTGCTGGCGGAGTGAAGGAGGCAGAGGAGGGGGGGGGGGATGGCTGGGTGTATACAAGACGTACAGAGGACAGTCACATGTGTACAATACACCACATACAGGATATAGCATTCAGTGTCACATGACCAGTGCGGCCAGTGGGTGGCTTTATTCTCTGCCATAAAGAGAACCTGTCAGCAGCTTATACACCTCTAACTACACCCATCAGGTCGGGTATATAACATCCTTCTAGAATCATCACTATGCGCAATTTCAACTGTTTATCTATAAAAAAAAAAAATACTACAAGGCATATGCAAATGAACTGAGAAGAGTCAATTTTTGCAGAGGCATGTTTAGAGGCTGCAGGGGGGAGTGTCACAGAGTGATGTCACAGAACATGGATAATACAGACAGTGATGTCACAGTACAGGGATAACACAAACAGTGATGTCACAGTACAGGGATAACACAAACAGTGATGTCACAGTACCGGCATAATACACACAGTGATGTCACAGTACAGGCATAATACACCCAGTGATGTCACAGTACAGGGATAATACACACAGTGATGTCACAGTACAGGGATAATACACACAGTGATGTCACAGTACAGAGATAATACACACAGTGATGTCACAGTACAGGGATAATACACACAGTGATGTCACAGGACAGGGATAATACACACAGTGATGTCACAGTACAGGGATAATACACACAGTGATGTCGTCGTGCGACGAGGATTCGGGTTCTGCCGGGATTCATTAAGGTCATGCGCTCGATATCCAGCAGGTGTCGCTGCTGTGCCGAGGTCCGCCAGAGTTCACCTTCCTCTTCCAGGTGCATGTGAGTGCTGATCTTGCTACACAATTCTTTTTTTAAATTCTGCGGTTTGTCCGAATCCGTCAGTTTGTCCGACGGCCATGACCCCTGATTCCTGTCACGGCCACAATCCACCACAAAAGGATCGCGTGCGCCAAAACCCGGGGTTATTCAGCGTGTTGAAGTAAAAAGGAGTTCAATATCAACCAGGCAGAGAGTAATTAATTAAAATAATAAAACGGCTGAAATAACATGGACACAGACAAGATATCTCTGCATCCACGGAGATCTGCCAAATGATCCACGCGCAGTTTATTTTATACCTTTTCAAAATAGGAGTGTTTATATCATTTACGTAAGTAACTTAAGACAGCATGATTAATGAGATATAGAAAAATGTGAAAAAGGATAAAACATAGACATGTGTTTCCCATTATAACATTTATACAGATTTCACAACATTGTTTATCAAAAACTGATTATACCCCTACATATCCTTGTGGTCCTCCGCATCCGTCCAACATCCAAGTCAAGAGGCCAACTATTGTGCAACCATTGTGCATAAACAAATTATATTTCTGTATTCCAGATTCTTAGTGTGTACAAAGTTCATGATAACATAAGTGAAGAAGCAGATAACTAAATTAGTTAACCAAGCAAGTTAAACTACTCTAACAAGCGCAAAACGGCACAAATCGGAAATATTCGGGAAAACCGGACGGAATCGCGGCCGCAGGACCCTTAGTAAATGAGCCCCAATGTGTCACTATTACTGTCCTGCTGCTACTAACAACATACTCAAAGGTCCACCACTTAATCACCTGTAATGGGCAATAAACGACCAATGGAACCAGTTTTAACCATGGAAATGGAAACCATACTGAAATCACACACATCTCTCCAGCCACAATTCCTGCTGACAGGTTCCCCCTTCATTCAGGATTAACAATGGACGCACAAGTATACACATCCTTTAGTAGTGAGAACTTCTCATCCATACAATGATCTCGCCCACGTGTCTCCCCGTCCTCTTGTAATTTGCTGCTATTGTCGTTGTGCTGGAGGTAGACAATTGTTTCCTCAGTGATAATGAGCGGCTCCAGTGATGGCTCCAGGAGGGCGGCTGAGTGCTGAGCCGTCGCCCTCCTTGGGGTCACTTGTGCTATAATGGATGTTGTGGCCATCGCTGCTTTATATCCCAATCGCCACAACAATAGGACAATCAGGGAAAGTTCTGCTAAACATAAGACGTCTCATGAGACACGTGTGAGGATCTCATCGCTGCTTCATGTCTCCGGGGATTTAGAGGAATTGTCCACAATTGTATCTGCTGGGGAAAGGGGAGGAAGGTAAAGGAGGGAGACACAAGATTGATAGGAAATCCAGGATTTACTGCTTTATATTTGGGGAATCGGTAACATAGAAATGGAGACGTACAGTTATTATACGACTCCCCAAAGAGCCAGCGAGTAACAGAGGGTAACAGTTGTGGTTTTGCTGTGGGGGTAATGTTATAGGGCAGTGGTGGCGAACCTATGGCACGGGTGCCAGAGGCGGCACTCAGAGCCAGAGGGAGTGAGTGAGAGGGAGTTGACAGAACTGCATTATCTTTGGAGGTCATCCTGCTGATCCCACCATTCTTCCACTACAGAGAGACCCTGAAGAGAAGCTACAGCGAGAGTCTGAATTTGCCTTCCTTCTTTCCACTGTATTGGTGGCCTCAGGCGGCCGATACGATTGAAAAATGTGGAAGAGCAGGGAGCAATAAGTTACTGCTGCAAATGCCATGTTGGCACTTCACGGTAAATTAGTGGATTTTGGTTGTAGTTTGGGCAACCGGTCTCCAAAAGGTTCGCCATCACTGTTATAGGGTGCAGGGGCTCTGTATAGGGAAGAATACCCACAGCGATGTCACAGTACAGAGATAATACCCGCAGCAATGTCACAGTACAGGGATAATACACACAGTGATGTCACAGTACAGAGATAATACACACAGTGATGTCACAGTACAGGGATAATACATACAGTGATGTCACAGTACAGGGATAATACACACAGCGATGTCACAGTACAGGGATAATACACACAGTGATGTCACAGTACAGAGATAATACACACAGAGATGTCACAGTACAGGGATAATACACACAGTGATGTCACAGTACAGAGATAATACCCGCAGCAATTCCTGCCTCACCTCAACTCTGTATGCCTCCACTACAAAACTAAGATCATACTTGACAAAGGTCGAGATGACCGAAACGTCGTACTAATCATTGATCTATTTATGTTTTGAAAAAAGATGTTATGATACAAAACTACTTCATGGTGAAGGCTGATCTATGAATTTTTTTTCACTACAAATAAAAATTAATTAAGCAAAGAAAAAAACCCATTGTGTGTGCCGAAAATTCTTCTACCTAATACCCGCAGCAATGTCACAGTACAGGGATAATACACACAGTGATGTCACAGTACAGAGAGATAATACACACAGTGATGTCACAGTACAGAGATAATACACACA
>CM033647.1:9257126-9367051 GCA_019512145.1 Engystomops pustulosus | reverse complement strand
ATACAGCAGGAGGAGCTGAGCAGATTGTACATAGTGTCCTATCTGCATGCAGCATGTTATAGAGCAGGAGGATCTGAGCAGATTGTACATAGTGTCCTATCTGCAGGCAGCATGTTATAGAGCAGGAGGAGCTGAGCAGATTGTACATAGTGTCCTATCTGCAGGCAGCATGTTATAGAGCAGGAGGAGCTGAGCAGATTGTATATAGTGTCCTATCTGCCGGCAGCATGTTATAGAGCAGGAGGAGCTGAGCAGATTGTACATAGTATCCTATCTGCAGGCAGCATGTTATAGAGCAGGAGGAGCTGAGCACATTGTATATAGTGTCCTATCTGCCGGCAGCATGTTATAGAGCAGGAGGAGCAGGTTGATATTTAAGTTCTTTTTTTCGGTAACATGCTCCCTCTTTGCATTGCAGTCTGGAGAGCAGTATTAATTTGGAAGAATGATATGAAATGTTAGTATCTATCATCTACAATCCCCCATATTTTCTTCCCTATTGAACACATTATAACATTTTGCTATTGCTTCTTGATAACAAACAACATCTTCTGCTCCTTCCATGTCTCACTAGATGCTCCATGATACGAGTGTAGGACTGGTAGCTCGTTGTTGTCTCGCAGCTTTCACCTGGCCCCTCCCTGTGACAGTCTCCACAGTCTCCAGGCGCAGTCACAACCTGCTCGGCGCACTGTCCTCTCACACTGTGACACGGGGAGAGCAGGCAGCCGGATGGCAGTCACCGCGCCTCATTAGCATACTCATTATGTATTCATCAACCGCTGTCACACAGCTTAGCCAGATGCAAGAGGCTCCATTTGCAGTAACCCTTCGTCTACCCCAGGGTCTGTGCAGAGAACAAGGTCTTCTTCTGTATAACCTCTACAGTATGTGACGGGATGTGGGGGATATTCACCGAAATCTCTTGTTGAACAGGAAAATATGTTTTTCACAAGTTTTTGGATTCCGGTAACTTTACCTGACATTTTATAGCACTCACTCATAACCTAAAATTTATATCGACACAATAGAGAGACGAGATTCCTGAAAATTACTGAAAGGGAAAAGGCTCCTATTTAGGGGTTGGAAAATGGTCCCGTTGGGTATCCAAAAATATTTTCCAAAAATTGACATTCCACAATTTCTGCTAAGGCCATTTTTTATTAAGGGCACAAGAAGAGATGGTTGAGGTAAAGAATGTCAGAGAACCTTTTCTTTGTGACAGGTTCCCTCATGATTCAGGTGGCAGGGCCCAAACCTATGGCATCTCCTCATGGCCCATCTTGTCCAGAAGTCTGGTTGAAGGCTGAATATAGCACAAACATCTACAGAATTGAGGATATTATTGATCAAGGATCTTCTGTCCTTAAGGCTAGATCCTCATAAACATGTTGGTTCTTGAGTCACCCACATTGAGCTGTCCGGATTTCATGGACCAACCACATTGCCGACAAAGGAGCTCTCTATGATGTTCTGAGCAACTTCCTCGTCAATGTTGTTGGTCTAAGTGGTTGGTATGTGATATATGGACTGACCATGGTTTTGTGCTTGTCCTGTATTCAGACGTCAACAAGACCTCTGGACAAGATGGTCCTTCTGGAGGACATGCCATAGTGTTAAGTCACGACCAGACCTCTGGACAAGATGGTCCTTCTGGAGGAGATGCCATAGTATTAAGTCACGACCAGACCTCTGGACAAGATGGTCCTTCTGGAGGAGATGCCATAGTGAGCAGGAGGAGCTGAGCAGATTGTACACAGTGTCCTATCTGCAGGCAGCATGTTATAGAGCAGAAGGAGCTGAACAGATCGAATTTTACTTCCCCTTTAAGTAACCCATTGCATTACTGTGCCATCTAGAAGCTTATGTTTAGTTTCCTTTGTGTTGTGGAGGCTGTGAGAATTTTCTGGGGGTTGTAGTTAAGTTACAGCTGGAGAGCCACAGCTTGTAGCGGATTGCGTTACAGTGTATCAGTGCAGTGTGCACATCATACATTCTCTTCCATGATGGTGAGGCCTCTGAGGTCCGGATTAATGACATTTTCCGGGTGGTGATTTCTCATTCCTGATCCTTCCTTCTATACTAATATCTTTATAGTTAGAGAGGTGAAATATTTCCCTGGGTAAAAGTCCCAATAAAACGTGTAATTAAGGATATAATATCTGCCGTCAGTTTATGGCGTGTAATTTGCTGCTCATTTTGGATCCGTTATCTCTCCACATATTTCACAAAAAGAACATTCATAAAATAACATTGGTGGGAGACGACTCCGGATTTCGGATGGTGATTATATATTACTTGTGGGGTGAGACATTGGGACACATTTACTTGTCCGGAGGATTTCTCGAAAGTGCGTTGTCCGATGATCATGCACTCTGCCGCGATTCATGAAGATGAAGTGCTTGTCTTGCGACACAATTTTAAAGTGAAATCCCGCGGCATGTCCGAATTTGTCGGATCATCTGACAACCCTCCCCCCGATTTGTGTCGCATGAAAGCCGCAGCGATTGCGACTAAATCCAATCCACAATCACCTGCTAAATACCTCTCCCAGCGGCGTGATCCGCAAAAAATGTCGGAAATGCAGCTGCGGGACCTTTAGTAAATAAGCCCCATTGTTATATTCAGTCCTTCAATCAGGAGATTACCGCAATCGGCACAGTGATACCTCTTCACTGCATAACATAGGATGATGGCGTCAAAAATAGATGGGGGAATGCCAAATGACATGTTATGACAATGGGTGGGTCATTTTAAAGCGGCGATCCGTGTTGCGCCCCGATTCGCCGTTTTCCCGACGAGGCTATACCCGAATCCTGACTATTGACCGAGTGCGTCGACTTTTCCAGCTTGACTTGCTCGGGACTTTTGGCGTGCGGCAAGCGTGAGTGTGGTTTTGACACCAGACGGTGGCCGGCGGCACGCAACGGAAATCCGGGGGGGGGCGCGTGTGGAGTCCGACGCACGAAACACCCGGAGTGGGTTCGGATGAGAGAAAAAACGGAAAAGCCTCCTCCTAGCTCCATCGTTGTCAGCTAAATATGATCACGTCCCTCCTCTACTGTGATACTGCACACCTCCTCCCTCCCAGTGACATCATAATTAAAAGATGACGGAGCCAGAAGGGGCTTCTGTGATATACACAAGAGCACCTGAGGCCCATTTGCATAACATTAAAAGACAATTTTCACCAAAACTAGACGATTAGAAGAAAAGGAAGAAGGATTGGGGGGTGGAAACACAACAACGTTGGGAAGTGTCTAGATACATCTGAACAAATAACGGGTAAGTGTGCTTGTGTACAGTGCATACAGTGAATGTAATTTGCCATCCCGGACATAAACATGAATATATGCAAATAGCCTCTCCTCTCCGAATTATAGCAGAAAGGAGGGAACTTTATACACTCACCGGCCACTTTAAGTAGGTACACTGTCCAACTGCCGTTAAAACTTAATTTCTAATCAGCCAATCAAGGGGGCAACTCAGTTATTTAGGGATGTAGACATGTAAGACAATCCCTGCCGTTCAAACCGAGCATCAAGTATGGGGAAGACAGGTGATTTGTGGCCTTGGAAACGTGACATGCGTTTGTTGGTGCCAGGAAGGGATGGTTGAGTATTTCAGAAAACTGCTGATCTACTGGGATTTTCACGCACAATCATATCTAGGGTGTACAGAGAATGGTCCGAAAAAGAAAAAAACATACAGTGAGCGGCAGTCTGGGGCGGAAATGGCTTTGTTGATGCCAGAGTAGTCAGAGAGAGAATGGGCAGATGGTTCGAGCTGATAGAAAGGCAACAGTGACTCAAATCGCCACCCGGTTTACAACCAAAGGTAGGCAGAAGAGCATCTCTGAACGCCACACAGTACGTCAACTTTGAGGCAGATTGGGCTACACAGACCGACGACCACACCGGGTGCCAATCCTTTCAGCTAAGAACAGGAAAAACTGAGGCTACACTTTGACAAGCTCTCGAAATGAGACAGTTAGAAGAGTGGAAAAACGTGCTGTTTGTGGTCTCGATGTTCTGCTGACCGACATTCGGATGGTATTAGGTCAGCATTTGGCCGTCAACAACATGAAAGCATGGATCCATCCTGCCTTGTATCAATGGTTCAGGCTGGGGTGGTGGTGTCATGGTGGGGGGAATATTTTCTTGGCTACTCTTTGAGGCCATTGGTACAATTGAGCATCGTTGCAACGCCACAGCCTACCTGAGTATGTTGCTGACATGTCCATCCCGTTATGAGACACAATTTACCTGTAACATCTGATGGCTACTTTCAGCAGGGATAAGCTCCATGTCCATAAAGCTGGAATTCATTCAGACTGGTTTCTGACCATGACAATGAGGTCACTGTACTGCAAATGACGCCCCAGGTCACCGAATCTCAATCCAATAGAGCATCTTTGGGATGGGGTGGAACGGGAGGGAGAGTCGCATAGGATGTGCAGCGACAAATCGCGGCAACGTGTGATGATGCCATATTGTCAATATGGACCCCAAAATCTCTGAGAGCTTCCAGAACCTTGGTTGTATCTACGCACGAAGAATTGAGGCAGTTCTGAGGCAAAAGGGTGTCCAACCGTTACTAGCATGGGGTACCTAATATAAAGTGGCCGGTGAGTGAGTGTAGGTAACCACCATTCATTGCCAAAGTCCAAAATCACTAGAACTACAAAAATAATGGGGATCAGATATATCCATATAATATTTATGGTCAGATAAGTCATATATATGATTAAAGGGTAGTAACAGTTGTCTTCCTTCTGGAGAGAGCTAATTTGCATACTTCCTCCATGAGGGAAAACTAGGTCTTCTTAATGAGAACTGTTACCTCCAGAGATACTTAAGTTGGTACTCAATATAAAGTAAGGACCTACAGGGTCCTGAGACTAAGACTTTGGGAGTTTGGGGATGTTCGCTGCTCTAGCTGATAGTCTTTACTCTTATTAAATCCATCGATGGGAGAAAATGTCTCAAAAGATAGTTAAGGAAGCCCTTGGCTGGACATGTTGGAGAGAGGTCCCTCACATAGCATCTATTATACAGCTAGCCAAGGCTCTAATGGACTACAACTCCCAGTATCTCTTTAGTCAATGCTATATACATCATTTCATTCGTTTTGATTGCTGTCTCCTGCGGTTTCCCCGTTCCTCACCGCTGTCGCCTCCATGTGGCACAATGTGGCTGTTGTCAGGAGGATCGGAGGAGCCGAATATTAACTTGTGCTGTATAATTAGATTCATGGATTTAATTACCGCTAATGATAAATCATATGCAAATACTCCTGGCATTGCTAGCACTTATCTATCCGTCTGACACTTGTGAAGCATGGATCGTCCTGGAAATGATCTCAAACCTCCAACAAATGAAAAGGTGGTTGTCAGGAAAACAGATGATGGCGCCATTGTCTGGGATGAGCCGCAGTGTAATATGTTCTGAATAAGGAGCTGTCACAACAACTCTGCTAAGGACTGCAACCAGTCTATACCTGGGGGGGGACTTTGTAGGCATGTTGGCTAACAAGTGGTTAATTTCAAGTCATCTACAGACTTCTAATATATAACAATCTGATCCCCAGTTGAGTGTCATTGCTTTCTCACTGGGAAGGTGAAAGACACCCGGCTGCAGCAGGAGGCTCTCATTTTTTCCTCTTTTTTTGCCTAAAGTAGGACAAAAAGATCATCCACTAAGCAAGTATATAACAGCAGTCTAAGAGAGCCCATTTGAGTGGGAGCTCACTTTGCTGTGTCTGGGTGTAAGAGAACTGGCTGCAGCAGTAGTACAAAAAGATTGGTAAGCACTGACACTAATCAGAGCAGGAGCTCACTCTCCTGTGTCTGGGTTGGACGAAGAATGGCTGCAGCGTAGTACAAAAAGATATGGTAGAGATGGTGGAAAGAACCCGGCTGCAGCAGGAGCTCTCATTTTCCTCTTTTCTTTGCCTAAGTAGAACTAAAAAGATTGTTTAGGTCATCCACTAAACAAGTATATAGCAGCAGTCTAAGAGACCCCGTTTAAGTAGAGTGGGAGCTCACTTTGCTGTGTCTGGGTGTAAGAAGACTGGCTGCAGCAGGAGCCTTCCTCTGTTTTCAGAAGGATAAAGAGATTGGTAAGGTCTAAGTCTAAGACACGAGGTACAGCAGGGACTTACTGCAAGACAACTGGCTGCTACTCCCACAGTGGGAAAACACAATCGAAGCTCTCCTTCTACAGGCCTTGTTAACAGTCTTGGAGACCCCCCAGCTTGAGTGTAATGGCAGATTGACTGTATCCCCTTTTCCTCCTCTCTTTGCTGTGTCCTACATTAAAAGACAGCTACCACCAGGATGAAGGATTGTAAACCAAGCACACTGACATACTGGTGTGTGCAACCCTCTGGCAGAATCTGCTCTTCTTTAAGCTTCCTATGACCTTGTTTTCGAGAAAAAAAAGCTTGACAAATTATGTAAATTAGCCTGAGGGGCTCCAGGTTCCATTAATAGCTATGGAGCCCGGAGCCCCTCAGGCTCATTTGCATAATGTTTAAAGTAAAGACCAGGGAATAAGAAGCATATCTTGCCAGAGGGGGTACACACCAGTTTGTCAGTGTGCTTGGTTTACTATACTTCATCCTGGTGGTAGATGTCCTTTAAGTCAACTGCTGAAACAGGAGTTTCCCGCACTCATCTCTGTCGTCAGCAGGACTCACCTCCTCCACAGCCACTGGATAACAACTTCTAAGAGACCTCAACTTAGGTACACTGAGAGCTCAACTGTATCTCCTTTCTCATTTACTGTACTGTCTTGCAGACAGTAGTGGATTATAATACAGACAGTTTGGGTGGTAGCCCGGGGAACAAGCCTTCTAGGGGGCCCATGGCCACCCACCAAATTTTATAATATAAAGCACCTTCACCCATGAAATCACTATACACATGCACATAAGAGCCATTTCAGGACCTTTAAAGGTCCTCCAAAGGTCCTGAAACCTCAGATTGAAAGCAGCAGAAGGGACCTGTCCTCCATTCTCCATGAAGCTGATTCTAGTACCAGATGTAGGAAGTGATTCCAGACTTGTAGGGGCTATAATATTCATACAGCGCAGGGCACATGGTGGTCTCAATCTGCCCCTGGTTGCAGAAAAACAACTGGCTGTAGCAGAAGTCTACCCAATCAACTCTGTCTATGGCAGAACAAAATGACTAAGCCACACCTCCTCTACCACAACCAAGTGTGTGTGTTATGAGGTTCTGCAGCAGCTGAAGTGTGTGTGTTATAAGGTTCTGCAGCAGCTGAAGTGTGTGTGTTATGAGGTTCTGCAGCAGCTGAAGAGTGTGTGTTATGCGGCTTTGTGACTCCAGTATACCTGACCTTGGTTTTGTGACTCCAGTATACCTGACCTCGGTTTTGTGACTCCAGGATCCTCTGGTGGACCCAAGTTCTGACCTAATACCAAAGAAACCCAACCTAATTTGTAGGCTGAGATTGTCTTATACTGTATCTATAGAGTCCAGTATTAGGTTAGAGCCTGGTCCCAACAAAAGATTCTCATGCTCCGGTGAGGCAGTCCGACACTGGCTCCAACCCAATACTGGATTCCAAAGGACCAGGAGAAGGCAACCTAATTCAAAGGATACTAGAGTCTTTGGGGGAGATTTATCACTGCTTCTAGTCAAGTCTTTTGACGTAGAAGCGGCAAAAGAATCACAAATTCTTGCGCAGAGCAAGAATTATCGATCCTTAAAGCGAGTACCGCAACTCGACGCCGTGTGGGTGTGGAGAGAACATAGAGGGGTGCGGAGTTCCCGCCCTGCGTGATTTTGAAACACCTGCATACTTTTGTTTGCAGGTTTTTACGCCAAACTACGCCAGCTCGTAAAGAAAAAAAGTATAATAAAGAATATTGAAGTATCCTATGATCAGCTTAAGAAGATCACAAATAAATGTCTTGAATAAATCTGGTTTGTTGGCCAGTCCTCGAAATATAATAAGCGCAATGTAAGACGTTTTTTTTTACTTTTTTTAAAGTCCTTTTTTTAATGTCCTGTCCTCTTTTCCCAAAAATGATTAAATGTTCTAATTTGCGGAAGACACAACGTGATGGGAATAATTCGTAGCTAAAATAATGAACAAATGTTAGAAGATTTCTCCAGTACAAGAAAGTCTCCGGCTACATTTATCAATGAGTAAACAAGTCTACACCAAACCAACATCCAAAAACCCCAAACCAAAGTCTCTGTGGACACCTACCTGGTGGTGTCCAATTCCGACCATTGTTGATGATCTTTCTTGTGGTTAAAATTTTACAATGGCTTCCTGTCTTATGGAACCAGAGCATAAAGGAAGGTCCTCACAACTAAGGGAGGCACTGATTTTGTAAGGGAACCTCAATGGTGGGGGCCTTTGGGTTACAAGAGTAACTCTTGCTTGGAAAGGTCTCTTTTTGATAACTTGATTATGGCTCCACACTGCTAGAAACCCTTGGAGCTACAACCAACCTTGATACCCTACACAAGCTCTAAACTAAAAAGGACCAACTCTGCTATATACACCTCCTGTAAGGAAGTATACTCGGGGCCGGCACTCCTTACAGAGTTCAATCTTGTGTATCTTTATTAAGCAGTGATCACTTACGTGAGAACGAAGTTTGGCTAGTACAGAACCTTTGTCAACTAAAGGCTCTGTACTAGCTGAAATGTGTTCTCATGTAAGTGATCACTGCTTAATAAAGATACACAAGATTGAACATTGTGACGAGTGCCGGGTATATTTCCTTACATGTTGACTGCGGAACCACATGCACCGAGCGATGTGAGACCAATCCCAAATACCTTATCGCTATTTACACCTCTGACTGGGCCGGTATCACAGAATGGTGACACTATTGGACCAGCTGGAAGTATAATCAAGGAACCACAGAATTTTTTTTTACTTTGTACCTACCCCAGCCAACTAGGGGTCTTCCAGGAATGTTTGGAGATAGCTTTAGGTCTACACCAGTGTTGCCGTAGAAGAAACAATACATTACAGGGTCCCCACTGAAATTAATGGAAGTACAAGTCCTGTTGGGACATGTTAGGTTCTTCTGGTCAAGATACTTGGTCAAGATAACTTCCCTGTCCCCATTATTTGAGATACATGTATATATTTAAGAATTCTGATAATGATGTTCTCATATCACATTCAGTGGAGACCAATAGTGTCTGTTTTTGGGTTGTGTTTTTTGTGGTCCTCCATACTACAATTTGCAGTAGATCGATGAGTCTTTGGCTATTACCCAGGTGTCAAGCAGTCATTAAAGGGATTATCTCAAGTTTTATTGTTGCCCCCTTTCAACCACATGGTTGGATAACAGTGTGAACTCTAGGGGTCGACTAAAGGAATCCCAGAATGGGAATTTCATTCCAACGTAACCAATGGAAGATGAATGAGCTTTACGACACATGTTCAACCTGCTGCTCCAACAATTAGTAGGTAATGGATCCCCATTACTGTGATTGGTGGGTGCCCTGATGGTTGGATCCAAATGTCGGATAAACTTTAAGAAATTCAAATCAAGAGACCACAGTGCTCATCTCTTCACTTCCTACCATGCACACTGCTGTACACTCTACAGTGGCTGTTTTGGGTATTGCAGTTCCACCAACCAGAGGGACTGATCGGCGGATGTCCCAGGTATTGGATCATCGCTGATCCCACATTGAACTCCTCAAATTGACCCACAGAGATATCACACCAAACCTATTGAGCTGCTACAAAGGACTAAGTCAGTTCTCCTCCATCCATCCAGCGAGAATATGGGAATATGAGGTATGTACGAGACATATTGGCTTCCATGTAGAAGCACTCAACCTTCTTCTGATCTAATTTCTATTGACATCCACTTTTTTTTCGTTGAGAATTAATGGAAACATCACAAAGATAAAAGCGAGAGGAGAAAAAGATGGGAAATGTGCCCTCAGGCGTTTTTTGTCTTATCATTAAGGAAATGAGGTAAAGATCAGAAAGCCGTCTCCCTCACACTGCGGGACATCTGGAGGAGGCCTTGTTACTCCGCAGATTAAATGAGATATTAGCACAACCACTCAAAATGGAGAGAGAATATCAGATCATGGAGATGTAGCTGAGCCGTTTTTGGGCATTAATCATCCCTTGAATGTAACAGTAGTTTTGAATAAGGCAGCAATGTTTTAATCGTACCTTTGTGTTTGTTGTGTCAGGATTGCAGCTGGACTTGGTGCGTTGAGGGATTGTCCTCACACTGCTGTGCTCCCAGTTCTCTGAAATAATTCGTTCCACAGCCCCGCCCATCTGTAATGAGCGACTGCTGTAGTATTCAACTAGGAGCCCCCAACAGCTTTTACTCAGAGCAGGAGAGGGGCTTTGGTGTAGTTCAGTGGAAATTTAAAGGGGGTCTATTCTGCATATGGTGGGCCAGAGAAAAAACTCCTTGTGCGCCGTAATCAGTGGAGGATGCAGAGAGCAAGAGCGGAAGGTCCTACTTAAGAGGTCAAAAAACTATCATTGACGAAGGACTTCAGAGGTTTAGGACCATCATGACCACTAGAACCGGATTCCTGAGCTCCATTGTGGATTTTGAATGAAGTGTTGGTTCTACTTGCAAATTGCTGCCCCCTTTAATGTCTATGAAGCACAACAAAACTTTATACACCCAGACTTAAAGGAAATCTAGGGACATTTACTCATAAATCCAGGCACCGGGACGGTGGTAATCTTCTTATATTTGTTATCCATGGCCTCCTAAAATCAACTTTTACAATAATGCTAATGAGCCAGAAGGGCTATGGGCGTTACCAGAGCCCCTGAGTGCTACAGATTCACAGGTTGTTACACTCTGCAGGAGCACTTCCCCCATCCACTGTGTGCTCACTACTCCCAAGATTACAGGAAGTGCAGGGGGAGGGGGAGACTGAGACTTGCTACTGCAGTATAACAACAGCTTGTGAAGCCAGAGCACAGAGGGATCATGTAACACCACCCAGCAGTGTCGGACCGGCCAAACAGAGAACCAGAGTTCAAACACTAGAAAACCCAACTTGCTAGATGTTGATGGATAGTGGGTCCCTATGATAATTTTATTTGGTGGTCCCATGGAACCCCTGTCCACACTGCCCCTCCCCCAAAGTCCTTCTTGCTCATTAGCAAAGAAGGCAGGAGGCCATGGATAACAGATATAAGAAGATTCCAACAGTCACGGTGCCTGGATCTATGAGTAATGTCCCTGGTTTATCAGGATGGATTGTGATGGGAGATTTCCTTTAACTATAAGTAAATAGTTCAGCTCTCCTACATGTGTCTACGAGTTTACGTCAAGGTCCCCAACCCTCCGTCCCCCGGAAAAATAACTAAGATGTTTATATCTGCCACTCGATGAAAGGGTTACACCACCGTGTACCTCCTATTACTACGTCTACACCCACTTACAGCACCGGCGCGTCTGCCAAACTGCTCCGATAACGACATTTGGCTCCCTGCATCCATTTGGCAGCAGCTAATATACAATCCCTGCCTTGTACTGTGCAGGGTCGGGGCCTCAGCCAGCTCAATCCTGACTGCCGGGGTTGTAAAACCCCTCTGCATATGTTCATAGGGGGGTCGACTGACTGCTGCGTAGAGCGAAGCGGCCCAGGACGATGCGGCGCTCAGGCTTCACTCTACAAGGTCATTTCAAGGCCGAACCATAAAAAACAATAAGGATGAATAAAATATTTCCCGCTCATTACCCGCACCGCCTCCTCTCCGTACCGGCCCCGGACCAGAGAATATTAGGAATCTCTCTGATGCCATAGATTTTATCTGCAGATAATTTGGCCCTCTCCGGATGTGAGTTTGCGGCACAGGACATCTGGGTAATGGTATCGTAGACGACTGATTCATGACGCGGACACGTCTGTCATTTTTAGCTCCCAGATGTTTATGAGATGTGAGGCATCAATTTTATTAGTCAAACGTTGTTAAAAGCGCCGGCCAGGTACCTGCCGTAGCCACAGCTATAAATTGTGTTCCGCAAGTAAATAAAACGGAACTGCTTTCTTCTATGGCTTCTTTATTTAAAAAAAAATATTTATTTTTTTTAAAGGGGTTCAAAGAGATAAAAAAGTAATCAAAAGATATCTAGTGAATTTTTGGCAGAGCGTCCAGGTGCAGCTCCGGCACATCAGGCTCCCGAGGCGTCCGATCCACACCAGAATGGGCCAATAGACGTGACCAATGAGCCAACTGATGGCCTCCACTGTCTACATGGTCATCTGCAAGATGGGACATCATCTTTTCAAGTCTGACAGAGATCGAAAGTCAATAGAACATCTGAGCTGCATCTGTAAGACATGATAAAAGGTAGGTACGGGATTCTTGTCATTTTGTAGGCATAGCCTCATTATTAAACTTTGGGAGACCCCTCTAAAGGGAACCTGTCAGAGTAATTTAAAACAGTAAACCACCCACAGGTCCTTATGAACCGGTGGATTCATGTCCCAAATCGCCCTATACGTGGTTGAGACATTTATAGTTACCATTGTCCATAGCTTCTGACATGGACTTTCCACATGTGAAAAGTCGCCGGCTGCAGCGAGTGCGCAGGTGTGGGGACAGAAACGCCCCGCCCCTGCCCACTCCCGGTCACCCATACCCCCCCCATACCCTTCACGCTCCACTGGTGTGAAGGTGGTGGATTGGGGCAAACAGTGGCAAGTGCAAGCAAGGTCGTGATAAATATGCCCCTATGTACCCCATTAGTGGCATGCGATGTATCAGATGGATCAGACACATGGGTATTTTCATTGCATAGTAAAATGGAGAGAGCCATAGTCTCATAGTCGATAAGATAAGTGACAACAGAGGTCCATCAAGTCCTATCCATAATCCTACAGTGTGGATCCAGAAGAAGAATCTCCAACTGGCCCATAGCAGGGAAAAAAATCCTCCCAACTCCCGGTAGCAGTATAAGATGAAGTATGTGACTTACCTGTGTATGACCAGACCAGGCCTCAATAGTCGGGGTCTTCTATGCCAGCCTTGGTGCCCGACCTTGTAGATGGATATCATATTGAAAGCAAATATAAAAGTGTAGAGTTTATTGATGCCAATAAAGGGATCACTGACGAAACGTGGCATGATGTGTGAGGGGTATCAGGGTCATCACCACAAAAATAGATCAGAGACTTTATAAAAATATTCAAATGAGCCGGAGGCGCTCTAGCCTACTTCACTGGAGCTCGTCTCAGCTTCACCGCCTGATAATATATGCACGCCTCCTCCGTGTTGACAGCAGCCTGGTCCCGCCCACTGATTGTGACGTCTGTGAATAGGCGGGAGTGTTGCTATGAACATGGAGGGGGTGTGCATATATTATAAGGGGGTGGAGCCAAGAGGTTCTTCACAGACATAGCCAGAGAACCTGCAGTTTATTTGAATAATTTTACAAGAATCCGGCTATTCCCGCACATACCAAAAGCGAGGTTATCCCCCAGCAGGCGAATTTGATGGTGGATGTCCTTTAAATAAAGGGAACACGTAAACAACACAATGAAACTCCATGTCAATGAAACTTCTATGAAATCAACCTGTCCAGTTATGAATCCACACTGATTGTGAATCAATTTGTCCTTCTGTTCTGAAAAAGGAACATACAAGTAGAAATGATTGGAAATTAGCAAGACCTACAATATAAATGAGGGGTTCTGTAGGTGGTGACCACAGACCATTACTCTGTTCTCATCATTTTTGACTGTAGTTTTGGTTGATTTTGCATTTTGTCATTGCTATCACCTCTTGAGGTAGCATGAGGCAGTGTCTAGAACTAATAGAGTTGCTCCAGAGCGTGGAGCAGATACCAAGAGACAAGTCAACACACCAGGAGATGTGGAGGGGGCCAAAGAAGGGTAACTTCCCAGCAGCAGGACTGCTATCTCATTGTGTGCAAGGAAGAATAGTAGGAAAAAGGCCAGAGCCCTGCCACAATGAACTCCACTGATATCCATGTGTTTTCTCTGTCAGAAAGGATGTAGGTATGAGAGATATTTGAGGCTGATGTTCACAAGTCAACGCAATAGGCCTTTGTGATTAAGAGACCATATGCAGGTGCTGATATCATGTCACATTCCATACACCAACACTATATTACAGTCCAGAAGCTGAAGTTGATGCTTTAATCCATGTCTGGAAGGAGATTCCTCAGGAGAACATCCACCACCACATCAAGAGCATGTACAAGTGTTGTCGGGAGATCATACAGGTATGTGGAGACCACACACATTACTGAGCCTCATCAGGAGAATGTCCAGGCATTGTAGGGAGGTCATACAGGTATGTGGAGACCACACACACCAATGAGTCTAATCAGGAGCAAGCTGAGGTGTTGTAGGGAGATCATACAGGCATGTGGAGACCACACACACCAATGAGTCTAATCAGGAGCATGTCGAGGGGTTGCAGGGAGATCATACAGATATGTGGAGACCACACACATTACTGAGCCTAATCAGGAGTTTGTCCACACATAGTACAGAGATCATACAGGCAGGTGAAGGCCACACACACTACTGAGCCTAGTCAGGAGCATTTACAGGCATTGTAGGGAGATCATACAGGTATGTGGAGACCACACACACCACTGAGTCTAATCAGGAGCATGTCGAGGGGTTGCAGGGAGGTCATACAGGCACGTGGAGACCACACACACTACTGAGCCTAATCAGGAGCATGTCCAGGCATTGTAGGGAGATCATACATGTATGGGGAGACCACACACACCAATGAGTCTAATCAGGAGCATGTCCACACATAGTACAGAGATCATACAGGCACGGGGAGGACACACACACACTACTGAGCCTAACTCGGAGCGTGTCCAGGTGTTGTAGGGAGGTCATACAGGCAGGTAAAGACCAAACACATTACTGAGCTTTATCAGGAGCTTGTCTAGGCATAGTAGAGAGATCATACAGGCACATGGAGTCCAGACACACACTGCTCAGCTGAATTAGGAGCATGTCGAGGCATTGTAGAGTGATCATACAGGAACGTGGAGGTCATACACACTACTGAGCCTAATCACAAACATGTCCAGGTGTTGTTGGGAGATCATAGAGGCAGGTGGAAGCCCCACACACATTACTGATTTCCTTGTCTTGATGAGTTTACACTGAAGTTTATTTAGCCTGAAATTTGGTTTTCCACTTTGAGTTTGCATACAATTCCAGATCCAGACCTTAATGGAATATTTATTATAATTGACCATTTTTAGTGTTCTCAACACATTCCACTATGAATAAAGCATCACAACTCAAATATTCCATTCATTTAGATCCAGGATGTGGTATTTTAGTGCTCCCTTTATTTTTCTGTGCAATGTATTTATCAGCATCTCAGGAACAGTGTGAGAATACTAAGAGAAAGATTATTTTTGACAAAGAGAAGATTTTAACCAGAATCGTAATAACATTATATGAGTAAAGTCCTATGATCAGTGTTTGGATACGAGTAGGAAGCAGATGTACTTCCAAACTGGGACTATGTAAATTAACTCGAATAGAGGGGTTTTGTTACCTTTTTGGGGGCGTCAATCTTTAAATGTAAAGCCTGACTTTATAAAAAAATAGAGAAGGTGGTGTATAAATCCTTTTCGAGGAATGACTATACCAGTTATGGAAGCTGTGAGTATCCAAATGATCCTCCATATCAATGACCTCTTACGTACTGCCACTATTCAAGCCAGTAAGATGTCACCATTGATGTGGATGATGAAGGTGATCCATGGTATTGAACAGGAAGAGCTGCCCTTGGAGACACCAGAGCAAACTTCAGGATTTAGGCCTAAAATTTACAAACACTGAAATTGTATCCATGATCCACAGATAACACATTCCCGTACTATCAGTCTTCACTAGCCATTTTACACAAATGAACTTTATTGAGCATCAGTGGACTCACATGGTAAGGGAAGTCTTGGTTGAAGAGCTAACATGTAACATGCCACATAACATAGAACAACATGGCTGCCAGAAGATCATTACAAGTCCATTTTTTTATTACTTTACACTGTGGCTTCACAAAAAAATTGCAACCATTTGGATTTCAGGTTGAGGAAGACCCCTATGTATTTGGGATACATTATACTACTCTCATGGCTTCAGTTAGAGAAGTTAGGTCCATCTAAGGCTAGTTTTAAGGGATTCTTCATGTACTTGTGTCATATCAATAAAGTTGGGCATAAATGTCCCAATATTTGGACCACATTTAATATTCAGGCCATTGGTGGGATGTATTGAGATCTTCTCATGGCTCAGAGAGATTTAAAATGTGTGTTATATCTCTTGATGGTCCAAGCATCTCCAGGTGGTTTCTTGACATCTCACCAAACCTTATAGAGACATCAAGACATGGTCTGTTTGAAGGACTTCTGTGGTGGGATTAAAGAAGCAGAATGGCTTCCGATGTTGCTTAGACAAATAGGTAAATATATTGTTACCAATTATTGGTGACCACCTCAACTGGTCAAACGGTATGTTAGAAAAAGGAAGGAATTAATCTGTATTATGGGGCCTGGGAAGCGATGGAAGAGTAGGGTCTGCATGAGAATTCCTTCACCGAGATATTCAACCCTTTGTAACTGTATAAGAAAAAGTGAAGCTCTAGAATCAACGAGGGTTTTTTATCCCATTGCATTGGACAGGCGACATTTTAGGCAACAACTAGCCTTGCTGTATATTGTTTACAAGAAGTTTCATCAGCAAGTAATACCCGTGATTTATCGACAATGACCCATATATATTACGTATCTATAATAATGTATATAACAGTTAGTAGACTGACCTGGAAGCCCCTGATTTACAACCATGCGGTAAAACAAGATACACTTGGAACCTCAGTACACAATAAAATTGGGCAATGGGCGTAAAATTTCATGGGCTCCCCTCCCAGCCGACAGCTATCTGCCCGTAGATGTTTCTAGTTGGGCTTATATGTCTTGTGAAGTTCCATGACCCTTTAATGGACATTTCTCTAAAAGGGACCATTGGAAGCCTAGAACTCTATAGGTCCGGTATGGCTGTGTAGAGTATTGTTAGTCATGAATCCATACTCATTACTATCTTCAAAATGCATATGCAAAGTGACCCCGGGAATCCCTACTGGTTTGAGGTCCATCTCACCTTTTTGAGTTTAAAAATGGTGCTAAACCGGTCCCAAATAATTCTGAGTTTGAGTTTATTTATCAAATTTTGGATAATGGTCCCTAAGAAGTCTGGTTTCCGTCAACAACAACTAGGTTTAGAAATTTACAAAATTGTACACAATGAAGTCCAGTTTATAGACCATGACCAATTATTAATCTGTATGGTATGGGGTATGTCAACTCTTCCCCAAGAGAGGATTCAACATGCCCAATCCTTAGGGTTGAGGAATAATCTGCTCCTAGAGGTTCCTGGTATATGCCCATTCCTCTCAGCTCAATGAGATGACATGCACACTTGGTCGAGCCCGGCCCCTAAATGTATGTAGTGGTTGAATAGAAAATTACAGTTCCGTGGACAGTTCTAGTCCACCAATCCTTAAAATGAGCCTATGTTGTTGATTGTATCAGAGGGCAGACCGGACCAACCGATAGGTCATCTTACTACACGGTAGCATCATCCACTAGTGCCGAAACGAAATAGAACAAACAGTAAAAGGAACACATTTTATATATTTTTGCCCAAGTTGGTAATTTGTTGGTTGTGGTCATGTTGGTTGTTTCCACTTTTGGGTAATATCAATGAGTAAATATACACACAAACAATATATATTCCAAATAATACGTAAAAAGTACAAAATGATGGACAATGCAACGATGACACAGCGAAAAAAATAATTTATGCCAAGCCTGGTACATACATAGTATGACATATTACAGAGATTTATTGGTTAATATCGGTAACTCTGTCAAATGAATGACGCTGTAAGCTCTGTGAAGATGAAGTCCACATCGGTAAAACTATAAATCACCGGATGACGCATTCATGTGGTAAATATAATAGGTATGGTGCTGTATAAGAGAGTAAATACCACCTATCCAATGGCAATAACTGGGTTGTAACCGGGATTCTATTGCTGACTGGTAACCAATAAGAGAGCTCCAAGTTTAGGGCCGCCTCTCTGAAATGGAGGGTTCTGATTGGTCACGTTTTATACCATACCGTACCATGCCGTTCCATTAAGACCTGGGGTAGTGATGAAAGACCGAAAACAATGTAAAACATTATGACACTAAGCAAATAACACTGTGCCTTTTTCATTAATTCTGTGCAAAACCGAGACCCTGATTAGCATAAGCCAACTCGGTTAGGGACACCGACCCGCCTCGAATCTGGGAAGTAGCTGGGAGCTCCCTCTTCTTATCCCATTTCCACAATTCAACATCTCACTTGTCAAAAATCAAAAAAACATCATCAAACATGTTCCCAGCCGGAGCTACGAGTGGCCACCGGCTACAAAAAGTTGCACCATTCAAACCACACAATTCTCCCTTAAAAGTTATAAGGATCGGTAAAATTATAAAATTTTGCAGGTCTTAAAATGGAAGCTTTTGGAAACGTCTCCCCGTGTATTCCTGACGGATAACACTCCTTCCTAGAAAACATCTATCCTACCAGTTTAATTTACCCAGAAAACGAACAAAAAAAAAAAATTAAATAAAATAAAAAACCAAATAGAAAACACTAAATATTTATATATACTTTCCCTGCTGCCCCGACCCCGACATTCCAAAGTAAAAAAAATCAAAAGATAAAACTTTGTACACGTTGTAAAAGGAAAATAAACCGAAAATATCTTAACTCACGATTATTATTTGTTAGAATAGTGCGTTCACCGAAGATATGTAGATTTAAGCAAGCAATTTTTTATCTTTTTTTAGGAGTTTTTAGTAATAACTTTTATACAAGTTTGTTTGTTTTTTAGAAGCATAATCTCTCCGATCGCTGTCCCTTCCTCTCCCGTCCCCCTTCTCCTCGCTGTAGCCCTGGTAGAGAGAGAGGGAGAGTCGTCCACGTCAGATATTCCCAACGTTGGTTTCAATGTTGTTCTGCCGCTGTTGTTTTTGTTTTATTGTCGGTTACTATGTGTTGTTCTCGCTGCCGTTGTCACGTTTTTTTTTTTTAGGAGAAGGTGTGGAGCTTATATGAAATATTCCTTTTTGTCGTCAGACCCTCCTTGTCCACCCTCTGCGTTGATAATGGCGGTGTCTGCATCGGGGGCGTCATCCGATCCTTTGGCTTCATGGGTGAGATAGGTCCCTGAAAATGGACAAATAGACAAGACTGCAACATCACCGTTATCATCCGCTCATCAGCATAGTAGGGTAAGGGAGATAGTGTGCGGTAAAAGGGATGGGAAGTCCTGTACACAAGTAGGGCTCTCCTCATACCGGTAACATCAACGTTCTCCCTTCTGTAACTGCAGATACTTCCAGCCCAGACGGAGGAGTCAACAAGACATTGGAGGGCCTCGCCACAGGAACAGGGACCTAGATTACCAGATATACTCAAGTATATAAAAAATAAGCCAACTCGGCTTATACTCGAGTATATAAAACAATAAACTTGTATGCTTACCTCCGTCCCTCACCCCCAGCGTCCTCTTCTCGTTGCCGCTTGTCTTCTTCTTGGAGCTTCAGCTTCCTGGTAGAGGCACTTTCATGCTCTCGGCCCGAGCACACACTATGATGCGCCGTGTCGCCACCTGATTACATCACAGTGTGCGTGAGCGAAGCGCATAAACGTGCCTCTACCTGCATTGCCAAAGCTAAGGGGAGAAGACAAGCCGCAATGCAACGAGAAGAGGATACCAAGGTGAGTTCCCGAGGTAAGTACTAATTATTTTAAGGGGGTTCTACTTCTAATTTAATTTAATTATTATGGGTGGCTCTGCTGCTGGATGTTGAGGCGCGCTGCTACTGGACGTTAAGGGGGGGGCTTTGCTGCTGGACATTAAGGGGCTTTGCTGCTGAACATTTAGGGGGGGCTCTGCTGCTGGACATTTAATTATTAAGGGGGCTCTGCTGCTGGACATTTAATTATTAAGGGGCTCTGCTGCTGGACATGTAATTATTAAGGGGGCTCTGCTGCTGGACATTTAATTAAAGGGACATTTCTGACACTAGGCTTATACTCGGGTCAATAAGTTTTCTCAGATTTTTTGGTGGCAAATTTAGGTATCTTGGCTTATCCTCTAGTTGGCTTATACTCGAGTATATATGGTAACTGGAAATCTCCTTTTCCCTGCAGATTAATATAATGGGCTGCAAAGCCCCAGTCAAGTTACTGGAGTTATGTGGAAGAAACTTGACCAGAAAGTATGGAGAGTATTTACATGTAGAATAAAACTAACTTCAGAAAGTTTTTCAAGAACCTACGGCAATCTGCTTGAGGTCTTCCTGTTGAGGCCTTCAGGTTAATCATGATGATTGTACCTCCCAGGACCTGCCACCTACCTACATGCATTATACACATCTAGACTGCTAGGAAGGGTCATGTACGGCCCAGAAATCATATCTACCCAAGTCTAAAGGAGCGCTAAACCTTAGACCCCTTGAAAAAAGCTATGGTCCACATGACATCAGGTTAATGGTCATGGTAGGACAACTAACATAGAGTAATGGCCGTCATCCATAGGCATCCAACTGGAGAGGACTTTATGGAAAAGAAGTCTTCTCCTGACGGCCAAAGGAACACTTATGGTTTCGTTGGCTGACTGTGATGGGACGTTGTGATCTAATCTTCTATATCGTCAGAGGGCTTAACAATATCTACCACTCGTATAACGAAGCTGTAACCATCCCCCATAATTTAATGATTGGTTGGAAGTGCAGATATTCTGGACCACAATGTGATATTAGGCGATGAGCGTGCAGGAAATCCATCATGGTGGACCTTACCTTTGTGTCTGATCAGGTAGCGTCCCAAAACGATAAGAAGACAGAAAAGCAGGAAGGCGATCACCGCTACCACTCCTCCGATAACGGCGTGGTCAATGCTGGACTGGGAGGGGATGGGGCTGGGGTCTGCGGAGGGAGGCCGGATGGGAGGGTCATAGAAAGGGAAGACGTGAGGTAGAAGATAGAGACAAGAGATACAAATTTTTGTAAAAAAAAAGGTAATAATTATATCAGAAGAAATACATAAAGTAGAAAAAAAAGTAGTAAATACAAAGCAGTGCAGGTAAAAAGCAGGACAAGAACAAGCAGCAGGGCAGAGGAAACAAAAGGGAACATAGGCCAAGTGTGGATGTCCAGTGTGGGAGCCTCGTCATGACCTGTCCACTACAGGTTCCCATGTGGGTCACATCCACTCAACAAGTCCACCATTGATCTCCTGATCAGGGGGTACAGTTAAGGATGACTTTTATGGTTTGGTAAGTGCCTGTATATAGTACAGAGAAGAGGCCAAGGCCAAGACATGTGGCCGGATATTGTCCACTATGGCATGTAACGATGTATCTCAGTCTGTGGGACCACCATCAAGCCCGGAGGCTGCATAAATCATCAGGTGAACAGAGCCACCACGAAGAATATGATGACCATCAAAATCCATCCTGATAAACCAGGGACATTACTCATAGATCCAGGCACGGTGACTGTGGTATCTTCTTATATTTGTTATCCATGGCCTCCTTCCTTCTAAAATCAACTTTTATAATTATACTCTGGGGGTTTTAATAGAGCTCCTTCGTGCTGTAGCTTCACAGGCTGTTACAGCATTCTCCACCCTGCTCCCTTAGAACTTCCCCCCACACCACTCACCTCAAGTAATCCGGAAGGGAAGTGCGCCTGTACAGTGTGATAGCATGTGAAGCTAATTGCACAGCAGGGCTCTGGTAATAACCCCTGGATCTATTATTTTCAAAAGTAGATTTTAGAAGGAAGGAGGCCATGGATAATAAATATAGATAGATTATCTTGGGACCTGGATCTATGAGTAATGTCCTTGGTTTATCATGATGGATTGTGATGGTAGGTAAAACTCCCTACACCACGGTCTGAGCGGGATATTCTCAGCAGGCAGCATGTTATAGAGCAGGAGGAGCTGGGCAAATTGTACATAGTGTCCTATCTGCAGGCAGCATGTTATAGAGCAGTAGGAGATGAGTGGATTGTACATAGGGTCCTATCTGCAGGCAGCATGTTATAGAGCAGGAGGAGCTGAGTGGATTGTACACAGGGTCCTATCTGCAGGCAGCATGTTATAGAGCAGGAGGAGCTGAGCAGATTGTACATAGTGTCCTATCTGCAGGCAGCATGTTATAGAGCAGGAGGAGCTGGGCAGATTGTACATAGTGTCCTATCAGCAGGCAGCGTGTTATAGAGCAGGAGGAGCTGAACAGATTGTACATAGTGTCCTATCAGCAGGCAGCGTGTTATAGAGCAGGAGGAGCTGAGCAGATTGTACATAGTGTCCTATCTTCAGGCAGCATGTTATAGAGCAGGAGGAGCTGAGCAGATTGTACATAGTGTCCTATCTGCAGGCAGCATGTTATAGAGCAGGATGAGCTGAAAACATTGTACAAAGCGTCCTATCTGCAGGCAGCATTATTAGCATTATAGAGCAAATTCTACATAAAATCCTCAGTTCCTCCAGCTCTATAACTTGCAGCATCAGATTGTATTCTCAGTGTGATAAGTCCCTCAGAACTCAGTACCTTGTACTACTGTGATGTGACAGAGGTTGAGTGTGGGATAAAAGGAATAATTGGAGCCCCCCACCCCCTCCAGAATCTAATTTATTTTGATGTTATAATAGAAATGAAGCTGAAGGAGTAAAATCTATAGAAGAGAACATTCACAATTCATGCAGAAGCTGAGAGTGAAGACAGGGCACCTAAGACGTCACGGATACCTTGGTACAATGTCTGGGACTCTGCAGGTGGTATGAGAGGTCAGTGTGGTAGACGCCAGACAGCGGGCAGGACAATGGAGGTGACAATATGGAGGAAGCATGGGGAGGGAAAAACGAGAGATGGTAAAACGACAAGCAGTGGATTCAGCCATTAGTAAAGCCATCGGAGAACGTCTATGGTCAGTGGTCACCATCGAGCAACGATGACCTCCGACACCATTGTATCTGCATGCATTAACGTAGAAATACACTAAAAAACAATCAGGCAGAAATATCAAAGCAAATCTGTATAAACAGCAGATGACTATTATTATAACATATTTTATAATAATACGTTCCCACCATGGCCGTGCGTGGCGGTCCCAGAACAAAAGAGGGAAAGGAACAAATCTTTGGGCTCTAAATTATCCATTGTCACATAAATCAGACCCCTTGAACCACTCAAACAAAATGGCCGACCTCTAGTTCTCCTCCGAGTCGAGGTTGCTATGGCGACGACAGTGGCAAAGCCATTTTCTGGGTCTTTGTTCTAGACCCTGACAAAGGCTTCAAAGGCTGCGCAAAGTAGATATACAGCACGGCTCGATTCACTTTATATTTTAATTTCTTTTTGATCTGCACTTCTCCCGGTGGTTGACAAACAAGAAGGAGCCCTGACAATGGATCTGGCATCGGCAAGACTCTCTAGCGTCAAAGGAGTTAACAATTCAAGCCTTCCACAGATTCCTGAATGGAGAATCAACAAAACACATGGCTTCTGAATAAGCACCTTCAATTACATTAGGAATTCGCATTTTTCATGTCGGTGGGTAAAAATAGAAGGAAATATTTTTCCCGCCCACATAATCCATGTATTTGTGCTCCGTAGGAAGCCAGAAAAGCTGATAAGACTCATGGACATTTTACATGGAAGCTGGAAAGTTTACGGAACTGAGGAGTAAATTCAGACCATTGTTAGACTACTTCGAGGAACAGCGGAAGAGGGACGTCAAGTCAATGTTCATGGAAAAACCATGCCACGTCATATCTGAGGTGCCTTCAAGAAGGATCAATTGAGTGATAAAGGGGACCCTCCTCTGTTTCCCTCAGTAAATGGATTCAGCAGATAATTTCCTACTGAAGAAGGTCTAAACCATGGGGTGTTACCTCATAAGTCATGGATAAAGATGTTGATGAGAACGCAACAATGTTATATCCTCAACGTAGAAGGAGAACTGTGGTCTTAGGACCATTCCAAAAGAGATGAAAAGTAGTGGTGGAGTGGTGGACTTTTTTAAAGAGGATGACTAATCTATCTCAAGTGCCTGATGACCTTCTCAGATCGGGTCTTTGGCTATTTTGGTCCTGAAGCACCATTGGCACCCCATGGATTCACGAGTAAATCTCTCAATGTCCCATTCACAAAATCTAGTTGAAGGATGACATTATTGATTTTAATCAAGAAAGGCATCCAGGCCCCTCATGTACCTCATCCAAGTTAAAAAATAATCTTCCAATGCACAATGTAATGAAATCAACTTAATTTCCAGAACCTTAGATGAATGAATGCCCACAACCATCTCATTCTAAGTCAACACATGGTCAACTCTTTTGGAAAGTGATCAACTTGGTCACTGAGGAAAATCTGTGCCCTAATTGTATCTGTAGAATATAAATTGAATTGGCTCTCCATAGGAATTTACTTTACTCAAAGACCAGGGGGACTATGAACCTTTTGGCAACAAATGGATTTTGGAAGGCTTCAACTAAGCACTCCTGATCGATGGCCACAACCCACATCTTCTCTTACAAAACCTAATTCTTGGACCATGACTATGACTAACTATGTAAAGAGATGACAATTGTAGACTTCACTAACGTTGGCTAGCTAAAGGTCCCATAGCCTTCTAATAGGTACGTTCTACACCACACTGACTCTCTTTCAGTTGACATGGGCAGAGTGAGTTGCGTGAGCCGTACTACAAACAACATCACACAGCCAGTTGTTTGCGGCCTGAATTCGCTCACATTCTTGTGCATGAGGCATTAAAGAAGTTAGCTGGTAACGCAAAAAAGATCCCTTGTCTTTGAGAGTACCTTGTGAGACCCAATTGTTCAATCTCTATGCCAGTTCTGCTGCTATTGCCCATGCCGAACTACTGGGTATTAGGAGGTACACCTTGCCAGATGGCTATATCTCTACTCCTTAGGTCCTGTCTCCATTAGTGCTTCCAACAACCCCCCCCCAATAAATTTATATGAACATGATAGCAAGGGGATGGGTTAGGGAAAGCTAATTGTCACACCCTAAATATCAGACTACAAGTAAAACAAAGCCCTTATGAATATTCCCTTCTCCAGACCTGGTTGGCAATCAAGGGATTGGTAAGAAGTATCTTCTCTAACAGCAAAACAGAGTGGTACTTTTTCGAGCCGACTTGACTTGAATTACATGGACAACCATTGATTTTCATGGCTGCCATGTATTACTACATCTCTAAACATGAGAGGCGAATGTCTGGTTTGATCATTTCCGAAGTAACCGAACCCTTCATGTGTGAAACTACAATCAAAAATATTATAACACGTCAACGTCGGCTTGGTGCTAAGTTTCATATTCTCAATGTTGTGACTCAAATTGATTCCCAAAAAATTAGGCATCGTGTACTATGTCAACTTCTGCTTCACTGCCGAGGGTTAAGTCAGAGTCGCTATAAATTCTCACATAATAACTAACACAATTCTTACCCATTAAAAAGCCATTTTCCGATGGCGCCCTCCCTTACATTTCTGGCATTGATTTTCCGGAGGGGGGCAGAAATAACTCTTTAAATTAAACAATTGTTGGACAAATTAAATTCTGAAAGCACTCGCAGGGAAGTGCTATTAATCGATGCCAACTTCTTGCTGTTTAATACACAAACGTATTCAAAGAAAAGAGGTTTTATTCTCTTGATTAGCAGCGAAACGGGAAAGCGAGCCGGAGGTAATTGATTAGGTCCGTATGATGATCGTCGCGCTGTTTGTAATTAGGAGAATCAGGGAGATAGGACGGAGGAGCCGGGGTCTGATCTAATGGGATTTTTGTTTTGGTTTGATAACCCAAATGGGTTTCTTTATCAAGCCGGAACACAACGGGGAAGTGCTGATACGCGTCGTACCGGCTGGAGATCTGGGCTGGGGATTCAGTGGCGTGTACACATGTGCTTGATTATGGCAGTGTTAGTTCATGACATCTCTGACCGGGTACAAGGAGAGGAATGAAAAGTGGGACCTAATTAGAAATAATTTGTTATATTACCCAATTACAAGCCGCATTAACCATCATGTCTATGGTCTTTATAGCTGGTTTTACTGAGCACTAAATTTCTTCTTTTAATTACGGTAATATTTAGTACTCTGCTTTGCTATATTATATTTATAAAGCCATCCCTACATGTCACCAAGACTTACAGAACATCTGCTTGTGCTATTTCCCATACCGTCACAGTGTGTGACACCAGACGTACAAACAACGGGTTAAGTTTGGGACTTGTTGACCTACTTTAAAGGAGTTTTCAACTTTTAGATGAAGAAGGCCAGAATGGACAGAGAAGGCTTGTTCTCTTATCCAATAGATTAGGAATGATAGAAAGAGCCAAATTTCATTGTACACAATTTTACTAGCCCCCATAGTGGAAAACATCAGTTGCTCAATGTGAAACTAGGTTGAAACTTTTGGGTATGGTCTTTTCTAATTCTTCGTAGTATACCTTAAGGGAAATTGGCAAAATTGATGTCTTCTGAGAGGTTGTTCTTCTTCTTTGGTCACATCAGAGATGACCACCACTCCTGGATAAAGCATCGTGACACGTTGGCCATTGAAATAGATGGTTACATAATCCAGTTTGAAGCAGTAGAAAAAATAGAGTTACTCAGGTGGGTGCACAAGGATTGTAAATCCTGGTTCAACGGATCCAAGCCACAACCATCAAAGGAGAGATAGGCAGCAGCACTCAAACTGAAGGTGAAAAGCCAAAGAATTCCTTTATTCACCCAGCATAACAACGTTTCGACCTTAAGTCTTTGTCAAAATGTCGAAACGTTGCTATCCTGGGTGAATAAAGGAATCCTTTGGCTTTTCACCTTCATCTCGAGTGCTGCTGCCTTTCTCTTCTTTGTTGGCATCAAAATAGGTGGGTTCTTAGGGTGAAAAAACATCAATGTTTATAGGTGACACCTTTCCGTCTCAAACCCGGCCCATTCGCGATCCAGCGGCGCCTTCTCTGCGGTGGATTCGGGTTCGGCCGGGATTCACTAAGGCAGTTCCTCCGCCTTCCACCAGGTGGCGCTGCTGCGCTGAAGAGCATCGGAACGCACCTGAATACACCGAGGCCGGCTGAGTGAAGGTAAGTGCAAGCTCCGCGACACATTTTCCGTTTTTAAATGTGGCGGTTTTTCCGAATACGTCGGGTTTTTGTTCGGCCATGCCCCCAGATTTCCATTGCGCGCATGCCGGCACCGATGAGCCACAATCCGATCGCGTGCGCCAAAATCCCGGGGCAATACAGGGAAAATTGTCGCAAATCGGAAATATTCGGGTAACACGTCGGAAAAACGCGAACGGACCGGGTAAGTAAATCTGCCCCTATATGTCTTCATGAAAAAATAGCCCCCACAAAGAAGTTTCCGTATGAGCCATCCTTCCAGGTCCTTATTCCTACAGCCGTTCTGCTGTTCTCCAAAAAGTATTAAAACATATAAATTTCCGCGGCTCTAACTGCGCACTTGCATTGCACTTGCAAGTGTCTCAGAGTGCGATGCGTTTTTGATGCTTCTCCATAGACTTGTATGGTGCGTTTTTCACGCGCGTGACTTGCAAAAGTAGAGCATGTCGAGATTTAAACGCGCGTTAAAAAAAACGCGCGTGTGCGTGAAAAGAAATGCAAGTCTGAAAAGACCCATTGATTACAATGGGTCAGAGTGCAATGCAAGTTCTGCGCATCAAAAGCACGCGCAGAAAACGCGCGTGAAAAACGCAAGTGTGAAAGGGGCCTAAGGCTACCGACACTTAGAATCAAATAGTCAATGACTGGGCAAAATAATTGTTGGCAGCACAACTATTTATTCAATATGTTTGTTCAACTTTAGAAAACCTAATGATGATCCTCAAAGTTACAGCAGGAACATGTTCTATAGAAGGTTTTTGTCTGTTTTTGTCTTGCTAAAATTCTGAGGGCCTAGACATGAACATGTTTTTTTTCCAGCTTTTGGACATTTGATAATGATTTTTTGATGTCCTACATCTGGCAACACATTAGGGGCACGTTGGCCAAACCCTTTGCTTTTGGCAGGGCCAACCATTTCTATGGCTCGTCTTGAGTTTACTGTGATGACACATTTTATGGTAAAGAAGAATTGAGTTATTTGATCCCAACTTACTTTATTAAGGCTGTTTTGGTTCTTATGCTGACCACACAGCCGGCCTGTCCTATTGATTTTGGTAGGACAAACCAGCCATCCTATTTGTATGGGTAGTTTGGACTCTTTTTAGATGGCAGATTTGAAGGAAGGATTTAGGATTACAATAGGCTCTATCTTTTTTTTTGTTTTCAAGGGAGAGGTGTCTAGAAGAGTCTTATTCTTTTCTACTCATTCAGAATATACACATGCTTGGCCAAGGAGTCGGGGAGGCAAGTAAGAGCAGCAATTGGTTGTATGAGCAAAATATGATTATGAGTCTTTGTTGGTTGTAGGTCTTGTTTTCCAAGCTATAAAATGCAGGTTTTAGCTCATGTTCTTTTACTCACCGCCACCACAGGCCCCAAAAGGTCTCTGAAATCCTGAATCGGTTGTGTACAGCGATGGCGTTGAGTACATGAGCTAAACCTCATTTTAATCTTGCAAACAAGACCTACAGACCCAACAAAGACTCATAATCATATTTTGACTAAGGGGCAATTGGGATCTCTCTGCTAACTGTGAGTGTCAGGAGGCTTTAGTCATCACAAACCTGAGCCTTTTTTTGGGTTGATTTGTCTTTTGATGTGAAGACACTAGCAAGTGTTCCCCATTTATAGCTCAACGCTTTGGGGGCTAGAACTATAAGTGGGGCTGCACTTATTGGACATCCTCTTAAATTTGTTTTGGAGGTTCTTAGAAATTTGGATTTGTGAGATAAAACATGAGCTCTATTTGTAGAATTCTAAATAAATAGGCAGCCATTTTGAATTAAGCCTTTAAAAAAAAATTTCCAGGTTCTCTACTTTTCTCTCACACTCCAGTACAAAATGTACTAAATGGCTTATAGTTTTTTATGATATTGTTCCAATAAGAAAATTAGATTGCACACCCTACAGGGATGTGGACTTATGTTTGAAATAAAAAATTTTGTAGGGCATTGATGTGATATTACCAATATTACCAATATAATGAAAAAATATAGTTTTACGTGGCACCCGCTTAAGACAAGGTGCCCACCTTAATAACATTATTGTTCCTCCCCTCCTATAAGATACATCTAGCGAAACTTCCTGAAGATAACCGGTCCCTAATTTTAAATGGTTGCACCTCGAGAACAAAAAGACTGCCTGGAGCTGTATGGAAAATGGAGATAAGTCAGTGTGTGCACCTAGAAAGAATATTAAACAAAATGACAGAGAAAAGCAACACAATGGGCAAAAAAAAAAGAAAAAAAAATTACAACCATTACTAGAAAATAATAAGATTGCCTGAGTTTGACAATATATCACGAATGTGCGAATAATTGTGTTTTTGTGGAAAAAATAAAGTATTGGCACAAATTCCTTCCTCACAAGACATAGCACCGGAGTCTGCTCAGCGCAGCGCCTTCACGTATTGTCATTTGTTTATCAACGCTCGTAAAGATAAATCCATTTTTACATCTAAAGCAGTTAGAGCCGCGGAAATTTATATGTTTTAATACTTTTTTAGAGAACAGCAGAACGGCTGTAGGAATAAGGGACCTGGAGGATGGCTCATACGGAAACCTCTTTGTGGGGCTATTTTTTTCATGAAGACATATAGGGGCAGATTTACTTACCCGTCCATTCGCGTTTCTCCCGCGCCCCCCGACGTTTTCCACCGACCGAATATTCCGATTTGCGCCGTTTTTCCCCTGTATTGCCCCGGATTTTGGCGGCACGCGATCGGATTGTGGCTCATCGGTGCCGGCGTGCGCGCAATGGAAATCTGGGGGCGTGGCCGAAACAAAAACCCAACGGATTCGGAAAAAACCGCCACTTTAAAAACCGGAACATGTGTGTGCGGAGCTTGCACTTCCTTACCGCCTCGTGATTCCATGCGTTCCGATGCTCTTCCGCGCAGCAGCGCCACCTGGTGGAAGGCGGAGGAACTCTGCCTTAGTGAATCCCGGTTTCTGGCTTGGATCCGTTGAACGGATTTACAAAGGTAACGGCACCCACCTGAGTAACTCTATTTTTTCTACTGCTTCAAACCGGATATTTAACCATCTATTTCAATGGCCAACGTGTCACATGCTTTATCCAGGATGGGTGGTCATCTCTGATGTGACCAGAAGAAGAACAATCTCTCATAAGACATCAATTTTGGCCAATTTCCCTTAAGTATACTACGAATAATTAGAAAAGACCATACCCAAAAGTTTCAACCTAGTTTCACATTGCGACAACTATGTTTTCCACTATGGGGCTAGTAAAATTGTGTACCAATGAAATTTGGCTCTTTCTATCATTCCTAATCTGTGGATAAGAGAACAAGCCTTCTCTGTCCATTCCGGCCTTCTTCATCTAAAAGTTGAAAACTCCTTAAAGTAGGTCAACAAGTCCCAAACTTAACCGTTGTTTTGTAGTCTGGTGTCCAAAGGGAATATCATCCAAACTCTGAGAAGTCACACACATAACTGTGACGTATGGGAAGTAGCACACGCAGATGTTCTGTACGTCTGGTGCATGTAGGGATGGCTTTATAATATAATATAGGCAAAGCAGAGCACTAATTTACCGTATTAAAAGAAGAAATTTAGTTGCTCAGTAAAACCAGCTATAAGACCATAGACATGATGGTTAATGGCGGCTTGTAATTGGGTAATATAACAAATTATTTCTAATTAGGTCCCACTTTTCATTCCTCTCCTTGTACCCCGGTCAGAGATGTCATGAACTAACACTGCCATATCAAACACATGTGTACACGCCACTGATATCCAGCCACAGATCTCCAGCCGTATGACGCGTATCAGCACTTCCTCCCCGTTGTGTTCCGCTTGATAAAGAAACCCATTTGGGTTATCAAACCAAAACAAAAATCCCATTAGATCAGACCCCCCGGCTCCTCCGTCCTATCTCCCGATTCTCCCTAATTACAACAGCGCGACGATCATCATAACGGACCTAATCAATTACCCCCCGGTCTTCCGGCTCCTTTCCCTCCGTTTCGCTGCTAATCCCAGAGAATAAAACCTCTTTTCTTTGAATACGTTTTGTGTATTAAACAGCAAGAAGTTGGCATCGACTTAAATAGCACTTCCCTCGAGTGCTTTCAGAATTTAATTTGGTCAACAATTGTTTAATTTAAAGAGTTATTTCTGCCCCCCCGGAAATCAATGCCAAAATGTAGGGAGGGCGCCAATCGGAAAATGGGCTTTTTAATGGGTAGAAGTGTGTTAGTTATTATGTGAAATTTAAGCGCCTGACTTAACATTAACCCGGCAGTGAAGCAGAGTTGACATAGTACACGATGGCCTAATTTTCGGAATCAATATTTGAGTCACAACATTGAGAATATGAAACTAGCACCAAGCCGACGTTGACGTGTTATATAGATTAGGTTGTAGTTTGCACACATGAAGGGTTCGGTACTACTTCGGAAATATCAAACCAGACTTCGCCTCTCATGTTTTAGAGATGGAGTAATACATGGCAGCCATGAAAATGACTGGTTGTCCATGTAATTCAAGTCAAGTCGGCTCGAAAAAGTACCACTCTGTTTTGCTGTTAGAGAAGATACTTCTTACCAATCCCTTGATTGCCAACCATGGTCTGGTTTTGACCTGTGATGTCAAACCATTGGAGAAGGGAATGTTCATAAGGGTTTTCATTTCTTGTAGTCTGATATTTAGGGTGGACAATTAGCTTTCCCTAACCCATCCCCTTGCTATCATTTTCATATAAATTGATGGGGGGGGGGGGTTGTTGGAAGTACTATGGAGACAGGACCTAAGAGTAGAGAATATATCCATCTGGCAAGGTGTCCCTCCTATACCCAATAGTTCGGCATGGGCAATAGCAGCAGAAGTGGCATAGAGAATTGAACAATTGGGTCTCACAAGTACTCTCAAGACAAGGATCTTTTTTGCGTTACCAGCTAACTTCTTTTATGCCCCATGCCAAGAATGTTGACGAATTCAGCACCGCAAACAACAGGCCATGTGATGTTGTTTTGTAGTACGGCTCACGCAACTCCACTCGCCCATGTCAACTGAAAGAGAGTCATGCTGGTGTAGAACGTACCTATTAGAAGGCTATGGGACCTTTAGCTACCCAACGTTTGTGAAGTCTACGATTGTCATCTCTTTACATAGTTAGTCATAGTCATGATCGAATAATTAGGTTTTGTAAGATAAGATGTCGGTTGTGTCCATTGATCAGGAGTTCTTGGTTTTGTTGAAGCCTTCCAAAATCCATATGGTGCCAAAAGGTTCATAAGGGCGGCACGGTGGCTGAGTGAGTAGCACTACAGCCTTGCAACACTGGGGTCCTGGGTTCAAATCCCACTCAGGTCAACATCTGCAACGAGTTTGTATGTTCTCTCTGTGTTTGTGTGGGTTACCTCCGGTTTCCTCCCACTCTCCAAAACATACTGTTAGGTTGTTTAGATTGTGAGCCCCATGGGGACAGGGACCAATTTGGCAAACTCTGTGTGCGCTATATAAATAAATAATTATTATTATTATTCATAGTCCCCATGGTCTTTGAGTAAAGTAAATTCCTATGGAATCAATTTATATCTACAGATACAATTAGGGCATCAGATTTTTACCCTAGTATCCAAGTTGATCACTTTCCAAAGAGTTGACCCTGTGTTGACTTGAATAGATGTTGTGGGCATTCATTCATCTAAGTTCCTGGGAAATTACGTTGATTTCATTACATTGTGCATTGGAAATTATTTTTTAATAACTGGATGAGTACATGGGGCCTGGATGACTTCCTTGGATTAAAATCAATACGTCATCCTCAGCTAGATTCTTCGTGAATGGACATTGAGAATTTAATCTCATGAATCCAGGTGGTGCCAATGGGCTTCAGAGACCAAAATAGCAAAGAGAAGGCATGCAGAAACTTGTATTCAGTTCACCATATATTTCACATATTGGTCATCCCTTTAACAAAGTCCACCTCCCCACTACTGTTCAATCCTCTTTTGGAATGGTCCTCTGAAAGTTTTTCCTCCCCCACTGTAAGACCACAGTTTCCTCTACTTGAGGGATATAACATTGTTGCGTTCTCATCAACAATGTTTATCCATGATCTTATGAGGCAAAACCCCATGGTTTAGACCTTCTCATTAGGAAATTAATCTACTGAGGGAAACAGAGGAGGGTCCTCCTTTATCACTTCAAAAATTGAATTCCTATCTTAAGAAAGCATCATCCCTGATATGACCCCGGAGTTTGTTCCATGAACCTAGGGCAGATTTACTTACCCTGGTCCGTTCGCGATCCGCCTGCGCGTTCTCCTGCGCTGATTCCGAGTCTGGCCTGGATTCATCCAGGTAATTGCTCCTTCCCGCTGTCCACCAAGGTTTGTCGCTGATCTCCGAACTGCCTCTTGCATTCACCGGCCGTACCAAGGAGGTAACGCGTCCCAAGCGACACTTTTATTGTTTTAAATGAATCGCGGTTTTTTCCGAATCCGTCGTTTTTTTCCGTCTTCGGCCACGCCTCCCTCCCCCCGCTCCCAGCCCCGATTTCCGTTGCGTGCATTCCGGGCCGATGCGCCCCAATCCGATCGCGGTCGCCAAAATCCCCTGGGGCAATACAGTGAAAATCGGTGCAAATTGGAAATTCAGTAACACGTCGGTGAAAACGCGAATCGGGCCCTAGTAACTGACCCCCCCATTGACTTGAGCTCCCTCCTTCCGCTGTTCCTCGAAGTAGTCTAAAATTGGCCTGAATTTATCCTCCTCAGGTTCCGTAAATTTCCAGTTCCATCGTAAAATGTCCATGAGTCTTAACAGCTTTTCGGCTTCACGGAGCACATACATGGATTAATGTGGGCGGGAAAAATATTTCCTATCTATTTTTACCCACCGACAGTAAATATGTGCGAATTCCTAATGTATTGAAGGTGCTTATTCAGAGCCACTGTGGTTTTGGTTGATTCTCCATTCAGGGAATCTGTGGAAACTTGGTAATGTTAACTCTTGACGCTAGAGAGTCTTGCCGATGCCAGATCCATTGTCATGAGGGCTCCTTGCTGTTTGTCCACCAACCGGAGAAGTGCAGATCAAAAAGAACTTAAAATATAAAGTGAAATCGAGCCGTGCTGGTATATTACTTTGTCGCACCTTTTGAGCCTTGTCAGGGTCCTAGAACAAAACCCAGAAAATGGCTTGCCACTGTTCTCGGCCATAGCAACCTCGACTCGGAGGAGAACTCGAGGCGGCCATGCTGTATCGTGTTGTGCATTGTTGGTGTGCTCAAGGGGTCCTTATTTATGTGACAATGGCTATACATTAGAGCCCAAAGATTTTTCCTTGCCTGCTGCTTGTTCTGGGACGCGCCACGCACGGCCATGTGTGGAACGTTATTATTATAAATATGTTATGAATAATTATCGCCTGCATTGCTATGCCCGCATCCATAAATGGCTGTTTCATACAGATTTGGCGGGGCGTTGAATTTCTGCGCTGATTGTTTTTGTAGTGTATTTCTATGTTGATGCTCAGAATGGGGGGTGTCGGAGGTCATCGTGCTCGATGGTACCCCTGACCATAGACGTTCTCCGTACGTGCTTTACACTAATGGCTGATCCACTTCTTGTCGTTTTAAAACCATCTCCGTTTTTTCCCTTCCCATGCTCTTCATCCATATTGTCCCTCCATTGTCCTGCCGCTGTCTGGCGTCAACCACACTGACCCTACTCATACCACCCTGCAGATCCCTACATTGTACCAGGTATCCTGTGACGTCTTAGGTGCCGTCTGTCTTCACTCTCAGCTTCTGCATGTAATTGTGAGTTTCCTTCTATAGACACTTGATTTCACTCCTTCAGCTTTATTTCCATTATAACATCAAAAAAAATTTGATATTTTTTGGGAGGGGGGTTTCCAATTATTCCCTATATCCCACACTCAACCTCTGTCACATCACGTATCACGATACTGAGTTTATGGGACTTATCACACGAGATACAATCTGATGCTGCAAGTATAGAGCTGGAGACCTGAGGTATTTTATGTAGAACATTTGCTCTATAATGCGTAATACATGCTGCCTGCAGAGTAGGACGCTTTGTACAATCTGCTCAGCTCCTCCTGTCCATACATGCTGCCTGCAGATAGGGCCTATATACAATCTACCCATCTCCTCCTGCTCTATAACATTCTGCCTGCAGATAGACCCTATGTTACATCTGCCATCATCTCCTGCTCTATAACATTTGCTCTGCAGATAGGACCCCTATGTAATCTGCCCATTCCATCCTCTCTGCCTATAACACATGCTAAAATCTACAGATAGACACTATGTTCACAACCTTTTAGCTCCTCCTGCTTCTATAACATGCTGCCTCAGATATAGAGGACACTAGTACAATCTGCCGATCTCCTCCTGCTCTATAACATGCTGCCTGCAGATAGAACCTATGTACAGTCCTTGCCCAGCTCCTTCCCTGCTCTATACATGCGCTGCAGATGTGACACTATGTACATCTGCGCCCAGCTCCTCTGCTCTTAACAACGCTCCTGCAGAAGGACATATGAACAATCTGCTCAGCTCCTCCTGCTCATAGACTTCTGCCTGCAGATAGGACTCATTTAGGAATTGCTCACTCTCCTGCTCTATAACACGCTAGCCTGCAGATAGGACACTATGACAATCTGCTCAGCTCCTGCTTCTCTATAACAATGCTGCCTGCAAATAGGACGCCTATGTACAATCCTGGCTCCAGCGTCCTCCTGCTCTATACACGGCTGCCCCTGGAGATAGGACACTATGTACAATCTTCTCAGCTCCTCCTGCTCTAAAAAAATAACCATGCCTGGCCTGCAGATATGACCTAGTTATATATCTGCCCGTCTCCTCCTGCGTCTATAACACGCTGCCTGCAGATAGGACCATATGTACAATCTGCTCAGCTCCTCCTGCTCTATAACTTCTGCTGCGATAGGACACTATTTTAAATGCTGCTCAAGTCCCTCCTGCTCTATAACACTGCTGGGCCTGCAGATAGGACACTATGTACAATCTGCTCAGCTCCTGCTGCTCTATACATGCTGCTGCAAATAGGACCCTATGTACAAATCTGCTCAGCTCCTCCTGCTCTATAAAACGCTGCCTTCAGATAGGAACCTTATGTACATCTCTCAGCTCCTCTGCTCTATAACATTCTAACCTGCAGAAGGACGCCTATGTACAATCTCTCAGCTCCTCCCTGCGCTAAACATGCTGCCTGCAGATAGAGCCTATGTACACTCTGCCATCTCCTCTCTCCTCCTGACTCTAACATGCTGCATGCAGAAGGACACTATGTACAATCTCCTCAGCTCCTCCTGCTCTATAACATGCTGCCTCGATATGAACACTAGGTACAATCTGCCCCAGCTCTCTCCGCTCTATACACTGCTGCCTGCATATAGGAAACTAAGTAAATATGCTCAGCTCATCCTGCTCTGATAACATGCTCCTGCATATAGGAAACTATTACAATATGCTCAGCTCCTCCTGCTCTATAAACTGCCTGCCTGCAATAGGACCTATGTACAATAGCTCGCTCCTCCTGCTCTATACCATGCTGCCTGCAGATAGCCATATGTACATCTTCGCTCATCTCCTCTGCTCTATGACATGCTGCGCCTGCGATAGGACCGGTATGTACATCCCTCACCTCCTACGGCTCTATAACATGCTGCCTCAGAAGCGACTATGTACCAATTGCCCGCTCCTCCTGCTTCTATAACATGCTACCCCATGCTGATAATCCCGCCAGACCTTGGTGAGGGGAGTTTTTAACCTACCCACACAATCATCATCTGGTAAACCAGGACATACTCATTAGATCCAAAGTCCCATGATAATCAATCTATATTTATTATCCCATGGCCTCCTTCTTCTAAACTCTACTTTTGAAAATAATGATCCAGTGGTTTCACCAGAGCCCTTCTGTGCAATAGCTTCACATGCTGAACAGGTGCCCTTCCCTGCCGGATTACATCAGGGTGGAGAGTGGAGTTCTAAGGGAGCAGGGTGGAGAATGAGACAGCGTAACAGCCTGTGAAGTCCCAAAGGTCAATAACCCCAGTAGTATAATTATAAAAGTTGATTGTAGAAGGAAGGAGACCATGGATAACAATCTATAAGTATGAATTACCACAGTCAACCGTGGCTCTGGATCTATGATAATTCCCTGGTTTATCATTGAATGGGATTTTGATGGTTCATCATATTCTTCGTGTGGCCTGTTCCCTAATGATTATTTATGCAAGCCTCCGGGCTGATTGGTGGTCCCACATACGAGATACATTTACATTCGTATCCGGCCACATGTCATTGGCCTTGCGCTCTCCTCTTGTACTATATACAAGGCACTTACCAACCATAAAGTCATCCTTAACTGTACCCCGATCAGGAGATCAAATGGTTGACTTGTTGAGTGGATTGACCCACATGGAACCTGTAGTGGACAGGTCATGACGAGGCTTCCCACACTGGCACCACACACCTTGGAGAACCTTGAGTGTTCCCTTTTGTTCTCCTCTGCCCTGCTGCTTGTTTCTTGCCTGCTTTTTCCTGCACTGCTTTGTATTTACTACTTTTTTTCTACTTTATGTATTTCTTTCTGATAAATTATTACTTTTTTTTTACAAAAATTTGTATCTCTTGTCCTATCTTCTACCTCACGTCTACTCTCCCTTTCTATGACCCTCCCCATCCGTCCGCCTCCCTCCCAGACCCCCGCCCCATTCACCCTCCCAGTCCAGCATTCGACCCCGCTGTTATCGGAGGAGTGGTACGGTGATCGCCTTCCTGCTTTTCTGTCTTCTTTATCGTTTTGGGACGCGCTACCTGATCAGACCAAGAGTAAGGTCCACCATTATGGATTTTTCCTGCACGCTCATCGCCTAATAGCACAATTGTGGTCCAGAATATCTGCACTTCCAACCAATCATTAAATTATGGGGGTATGGTTACAGCTTCGTATAACTAGTAGTAAAGATATTGTTTAGCCCTCTGAACGATTATAGTATTAGATCACAACGTCCCATCACAGTCAGCCAACGAAACCATAAGTGTTCCTTTGGCGCGTCAGGAGAAGACTTCTTTTCATAAAGTCCCTCTCCAGGTGGATGCCCTATGGATGACGCCATTACTATCATGTTAGTTGTTATTCTACTACCATGACCATTAACCTATTTCATGTGACCATGCTTTTTTAAGGGGGTCTAATGTTTTGGCGCTCCTTTAGACTTGGGTAGTATATTTCTGCGGCCGTAACTGCCCTTCCTACAGTCTAGATGTGTGTTAATGCATGTAGTAGGTGGCAGGTCCCTGGGAGGTACAACATCAGTGATTAACCTGAAGGGCCTCAACAGGAAGACTCAAGCAGATTGGCCTAGTAGGTTCTTAAAAACTTTCTGAAGTTAGTTTTTTCTACATGTAAATAATCTCATAGCTTTCGTTCAAGGATCTTCCACATAACTCCTGTAACTTGACTAGGGCTTGTGCGCCCATATATTAATCTGCAGAAAAGGAGAATTTCAGTTAACCATATTAGCTCGAGTATAAGCCAACTAGAGGATAAGCCAGTACCTAAATTTGCCACCAAAAAATCTGAGAAACCCCTTTTAATTATTGACCCGGTATAGCATTTCCAGAATGTCCCTTTAAATTAAATTGTCCACCAGCAGAGGCCCCCTTAATATTACATGTCGCAGCAGCGAGCCCCTTAATAATTAATGTCGCAGCAGGCAGAGCCCCCTTAATCAAATGTCCAGCAGCAGGCCCCCCCTAAATGTCACAGCACAGCCCCTTAATGTCCGCAGGCAAAGCCCCCCCCTAACGTCCAGTAGCAGCGCGCTTCAACATCCAGCACAGAGCCACCCATATATTATAATTGATTAGAAGTAGACCACCCCCCTTAAAAATATTAGTACTTACCTCGCGGAACTCACCTTGTGCATCCTCTTCATCGGTTGCGTTGCGGCTTGTCTTCTTGCTCCCCTTAGCTTTGGCATGCAGGTCGAGCACGCGTTTATGCGTCTTTGCCCCCGCCACAACCACTATGATTACTCAGGTGGGACACGGCGCTCATAGTGTGTGCCTCGGGCCGACGAGCATGGAATTGCCTCTACCAGGAAGCTGAAGCTGCAGGGAGAAAACAAGCGGCAACGAGAAGAGGACGCTGGGGGTGTGCGACGGAGGTACATACAAGTGTATTGTTTTAATGACTTGAGATAAGCACGAGTTTGCTTATTTTTTATATAACTTGAGTATATATGTTATCTAGGTCCCTGTTCCTGTGGCGAGGCCCTCCAATGTCCTGTTGACTCCTCGTCTGGGCTGCAAGTATCTGCGATTACAGAAGGAGAACGTTGATGTTACCCGTATGAGAGAGCCTACTTGTGTAAGCAGACTTCCCATCCCTTTTATTACCGCACCTAATCCTCCCTACCCCCATACTTGCTGAGAGGGGATGATAACGTGTTGATTTGCAAGTCTTGGTCTATTTGTCCATTTTCAGGGACCTATCTCACCCATGAAGCCAAGATCGGATGAAACGCCTCCATGCAGACACCGCCATTATCAACGCCGATGTGTGAAGGAGGGTTGACGACAAAAAGCATATTTCATATAAGCTCCCACCTTCTCCTAAAAAAAAAAAACGTGACAACTGCAGCGAGAACAACACATAGTACCGACAATAAAACAAGAAAAACACAACAACGGCAGAACACAATTGAAACCAACGTTGGGAATATCTGACTGTGGCACGACCTCTCTCTCATCTTCCTCTCATCTCTAGCGCAGGGCTACAGCGAGAAAGGGGACGGGAGAGGAAGGACAGCGAATCGGAGAGATTATCTTCTAAAAAACAAAACTTGTATAAAAGTTTATTATCTAAAAACTCCAAAAAAGATAAAAATTGCTTGCTTAAATTTCTACATATCTCGGTGAAGCGGCCTATTCTAACAAATATAATCGGATGTTAAGATATTTTCGGTTATTTTCCTTTACAACGTGTCAAAAGTTTTTCTTTTGTTTTTTTTCTACTTTGGAATGTCGGGTCGGGGCAGCAGGAAAGTAATATATAATATTTAGTGTTTTTTATTTGTTTTTTATTTTATTTAATTTTTTTTGTTTTCTTCTGGGTCAAATTAACTGGAGGATAGATATTTTTCTAGAAGGAGTGTTTAGTCCTCAGGAATACAGCAGGAACGTTTTACCAAAGCTTCCATTTTAAGACTGCAAAATTTTATATTTTTACCGATCCTTATACCTTTTAAGGGAGAATTGTGGTGGTTAAATGGTTGGCAACTTTTTGTAACCGGTGGCCCACTCCGTAGCTACTCGGCGGAACATGTTTGATGATGTGTTTTTTGATTTTTTGACAAGTGGGTGTGTTGAATGTGTGGAAAAGGGATAAGAAGGAGACGCTCCCAGCTCTATCCCACGATCGAGGCGGGTCGGTGTCGTTCCTAACCATAGTTGGCTAACGCTAATCAGGGTCTCGTTTTGCACAGAATTAAATGAAAAAGCACAGTGTTATTGGCTTAGTGTCATAATGTGTTTTTTTTACATGTTTTCGGTCTTCATCATTCCCCAGTCTTATGGAACGCAAGGTACGGTATGGTATAAACGTGACCAATCAGAACCCCCATTTCAGAGAGGGCGGTCCTACACTTGGAGCTCTCTTATTGGTTACCAGTCCAGACAATAGAATCCCGGTTACAAACACCGTTATTGCCATTGGAATAGTGGGTATTTAATCTCTTAACAGCACCACCTACCTATTATATTTACCACATGAATGCTTCATCCGTGATTTATAGTTTTAAAACCCAGATGTGGAACTTCATCTTCTACAGAGCTTTACAGCAGCGTCATTCATTTGACAGAGTTACCCGATAGTTAACCACATAATCTCTGTAATATTCATACTATTATGTACGCAGGCTTGGCATAAATGTTTTTTTCGCTGTGTCATCGTTTTGCATTGTCCATCATTTTTGTACTTTTTTACGTATTTTGGAATATATATTGTTGTGTGTATATTTACCTCATGATATTACCCAAAAGTGGAAACAACCAACATGACCACCACCAACAAATGACCACATGGGTCAAAAATATATGAATTGTGTTCCTTTTTAACTGTTTGTGTCTATTTCGTTTCGGGCACTAGTGGATTATGCTACCCGTGTAGTAAGATGACCTATCGTTTTGGTCCGGTCTGCCCTCTGATACAATCACACAACATAGGCTCATTTAAGGATTGGTGGACTAGAACTTCCACGAACGTAATTTTCTATTCAACCACTACATACATTTAGTGGGCCCGGGCTCTCGACCAAGTTGTGCATGTCATCTCATTGAGCTGAAGGAATGGGCATAATACCAGGAACCTCTAGGAGAGATTAATTCCTCACCCTAATGATTGGGCATGTTTGAATCCTCTCTTGGGGAAGAGTTGACATACCCCCAACCATACCGTTAATATTGGTCATGGTCTATAAACTGACTTCATTGTGTACAATTTTGGTAAATTTCTAATCCTAGTTGTTGTTCGACGGAAACCAGACTTCTTAGGAACCATTATCCAAATTTGATAAATAACAAACTCACAGAATTACATGTGGACCGGTTTAGCACCATTTTTACAACTCAAAGTGAGAATGGACCTCAAACCAGTAGGGCGATTCCCGGGGTCACTTGCATATGCATTTTGAAGATAGTAATGAGTATGGATTCATGACTACAATACCTACACACAGCCCCTACCGGACTATAGAGTTCTAGGCTTGTCCATTGTCCTTTTAGGAGAAAATGTCATTAAAAGGTCATGGAACTTCACAAACTAGCCCAACTAAACATCTACGGGCAAGTAGCTGGTCGGCTGGTAGGGGAGCCCATAAAAATTTTACGGCCATTGCCCAATTTATTGTGACTGAGGTTTCCAAGTGTATCTTGTTTTATATTACCGTCATGGTTGGTAAATCAGGGGCTCTCCAGGTCACGTCTAACTACTGTTATAATACATTATTATAGATACGTAATTATATGGGTCAGTTGTCGATAATCACGGGTATTACTTGCGATGAAACTTCTTGTAAACAATATACAGGCAAGACTAGTTATTGTCCTAACAATGTCGCCTGTGCCAATGAAATGGGTAATCCAAACTCCTTGTTGTACTATAGCTTTCACTTTTTCGTATTACAGTTCACAAAGGTTGAATATCCTCGGTGAGGACTTCTCACTGCAGACCCTACGTCTTCATTCGCTTCCCAGGCCCCAAATCCGATTAATTCCTTCTTTTCTAACATAACCATTTGACCAATTGAGGTGGTCCCCAATAATTGGTAACCTAATAATTTACCTATTTGTCTAAGCCACATCGGAAGCCCATTCTGCTTCTTTATAAATCCCGACACAGAGTCCTCAACAGAACATGTCTTGATGTCTCTATAAGGTTTGGTGAATGTCAAGAAACCACCTGGAGATGCTTGGACCATCAATCGATATCAACACACATTTTAAATCGCTTGAGCCATGAGAAGATCTCAATACATCCACCAATGGCCTGAATTTAAATGTTGGTCCAATATTGGGACATTTTTGCTCCAACTTTATTGATATGACACAAGTACATGAAGAATCCCTTAAAACTGCCTTAGATGGACCTAACTTCTCTAACTGAAGCCGATGAGTAGTATAATGATCCAAATACATAGGGGCTTCCTCAAACCTGAAATCCAAAGGTTGCAATTTTCTTTGTGAAGCCACAGTGTAAAAAGTAATAAAAAACATGGACTTGTAAGGATCTGCTGGGCAGCCATGTTTGTTCTAATGTTATGGTGGCATTTACATGTTAGCTCTCAAACCAAGACTTTTCCCTACCATGTTAGGTCCACGATCTCAATAAAGTTCATTTTTGTGTAAAATGGCTAGTGAAGATGATAGTACGGGTGTGTTTATCTGTGGAATCATGGATACAATTCGTGTTTGTAATTTTAGGCCTAATCCCTGAAGTTTTGTCTGGTGTCTCCAAGGCCATCTCTTCCTGTTCATCCATGTCTCCTTCATCTCATCCAACATCAAGGTGACATCTTATGGCTTGAATAGTGGCAGTACGTACGAGGTCATTGATATGGAGGATCATTTGGATACTCCAACCCAGCTTCCATAAATGGTATAGTCATTCCTCGAAAAGGATTTATACATACCCACCTTCTCATTTTTTATATATAGTCAGGTTTACATTTAAGGTTGACGCCCACCAAAAAGGTAACAAAACCCTCTATCGAGTTAAGTTTACATAGGTCCCCAGTTTTGGAAGTCATCTGCTTCCTCTGTCACTCGTTCCAACACTGCTCATAGGACTTTACTCATATAATGTTATTTACGATTCTGGTTAAAAAATCTTCTCCTCGGAAGATTGCTCTTCTCTAGTTCTTTGTCAAAAATATTCCTCTCTCTTCCTCTATAGTATTCTCACACCTGTTCCCTGGATGCGAGAAGACCTTGCACAGAAAAATCCAAGGGAGCACTAAATACCACATCCGGATCTAAATGAATGGAATATTCGAGTTGTGATGCTTTAATTCATATTGGACAGTGTGTTGAGAGAGACACATAAATCTTGTCATTTAATGAATACTACTCCATTAAGGTCTGGATCTGAATTGTAGCAACTCAAAGTGGAAACCAAATTTCGCTAAATAACTTCAGTGTAACCTCATCAGACAAGACAATCGTAGTGTGTGGGGCTTCCACCTGCCTCTATGATCTCATCCAACAACACCTGGACCAAGTTTGTGATTAGGCTCAAGTGTGTTATGACCTCCCGTTCCTGTATGATGCACTCTACCATAATGCCCTCGACATGCCCTAATTCACTGAGGCATGTGTGTCTGGACTCCACGTTTCTGCAATGATCTCTCTCTACATGCCTAGACAAGCTCCTTATTAAGTTCAGTAATTGTGTTTGGTCTTTAACCTTCCTGTATGATCTCCCTACAAACACCTGGCACAACGCCCGAGTTAGAGCTCAGTAGTGTGGTGTGTCCCCCATCGGCCTGTATGAATTCTCTTACTAATTGGTGTGGACATGCTCCTGATTAGGCTCACTAGTGTGTGTGGTTCCACTTTTGCCTTATGACCCTCCATGCAACCCTCTCGACGATGCTCCTGATTAGACTCAGTGGTGTGTTGGTCCCACAATACCTGTTATCTCCCTACAATGACTGTAAATAGCTCCTGAACTTGGGCTCAGTGTTGTGTGTGGCCCCACCTCCTGTATGTCGCTGTACTAATGTGTGGACATGCTCCTGTTAGACTCAGTAGTGTGTGTGGTTTCCACATACCTGTATGATCTCCTGCGCTGCAATATCCCTCGCATGCTCCGCCTGATTATACTCAGTGTGTGTGTGGTCTCCCCCATACATGTATGATATCCCTACATGGCCTGTAAATGCTCCTGACTAGTCTTAGTCGTGTGTGTGGCCTCCACATACCAGTTTGATCTGCCTACAACGCTGAACATGCTCCTGATAGACTCAGTGGTGTGTTGTGGGCCTCCACATACATTTTGATCTGCCTACCACGCCTGAACATGCTCCTGATTAGGCTCAGTAATGTGTGTGGCCGTCCACGGCCTGTTAATGATCTCCCTCACAACACTCTCAGCATACTCCTGATTGGCTCAGTTAGTGTGTTGTGACCTCCACGTGCCTGTATTACCTCCCTACAATTCCTGGACAGCTCCTGATTAGGCTCAGTGGTGTGTGTGGTCTCCACATTCCTTATGATCTCCCTCACCACGCCTGGTCATGCTCCCTGATTAGCTCAGTATGTGTGTGGTCTCCACATACAGTTATGATCTCCTACGAAATGCCCTCAAGCATCTCCTGATTAGGCTCAGTAATTGTGTGTGCCTCCCACAGCTCCTGTTGAACCTTCCCTTACAATGCTCGGCATGCTCTGATGACCAGTGTGTGGGTGGTCCCCATAACATTTGATATCTCCCTACATGCCTGGAACATGCTCCTGATTATGCTCAGTGGTGTGTGTGGTCTCCACAATACATGTATGATCTCTCCCCGACACACTTGTACATGCTCCTGAGTGGTGGTGGATGTTCTCCTGAGGAATCTCTCCACGACATGGTTAAAGCACACACTTCATACAGCTTCTGGACTGTAAATTAGTGTTGGTGGTATGGAAGTGACATGATTCAGCACCTGCATAATGGTCTCTTAATCACAAAGGATTGCGTTGACTTGTGAACATCAGCCTCAATTCTTCTCATACCACAAAACACACTCCATTCTGACGAGAAAACACATGGATATCAGTGGAGATTCATTGTGGCAGGGCTTCTGGCCTTTTTCCTACTATTCTTTCTTCCTTGCAACACAGGACGAGTGATTCAGTCCTCTGCTGGGAAGTTACCCTTCTTTGGCCCCTCACTCAAACTCCTGGTATGTTTGACTTGCTCTTGGTATCTTGCTCCAATCCACTGCTCAGCCTGGAGCACACTATCGTCTAGACACATGCCTCATGCTACCTCACAGAGGTGACTAGCAATACAAAATGCAAAATTAAAAACCAAACTACAGACAACGTACAAATGATGAGACCAGAGAATGGTCTGTGGTCACCACCTATAGACACCCCTCATTTACATATGGAGGTCTTTGCTAATTGCCATCATTTCTACTTGTATGTTCCTTTTTCAGAACCAGAAGGGCAAATTGATTCACATCAGTGTGGATTCATACTGGACAGGTTGATTCATAGAAGTGCATTGACATGGAGTTTCATTGTGTTTTTACACGCGTTCCCTTTTTTAAAGGACATCCACCATCAATTGGCCTGCTGGGGGGATACCTCGCTTTTTGGTATTGCGGGAAGAGCCGTATTCTTGTAAAAAAAGACTTTTTAAAAATTATTCAATAAACCGCAGTTCTCTCCGGCCTAGGCGTGAAGAACCCTCTTGGCTCCACCCCCCTATCATATATAATAGGGGCGTGCTATATTATCAGGCGGTGAAGCTGATACGAGCCTCCAGGATTAGGCTGGAGCCCTCCGGCTCATTTGAATATTTTTAAATCTCTGATCTATTTTTGTGGTGATGACCCTGATAACCCCCCTCACACTCATGTCACGTTTTCGCAGTGATCCCTTTATTGGCTCAATAACTCTACACTTTTATATTTTGCTTTCAATATGTATATCCATCTACAGGTCGGCGGCACCAAGGCTGGCATAGAAGACCCCGACTATTGAGGGAGGCCTGGTCTGGTCATACACCGGTAAGTCATCATACTCATCTTTCTGCCTACCGGGGATTGGGAGGATTTTTTTTTCCTGCTATGGGCCAGTTGGAGATCTTCTTCTGGATCCACACTGTATGATAATGATTAGGACTTGATGGACCTCTGTTGTCACCTTATCTTATGACTATGGACTATGGCCTCTCCCTTTTACTATGCAATGACAAATACCCATGTGTCTGATCCTCTGATTACTCGCATGTCCCATATGGGGCACATAGGGGCATATTTATCACGACCTTGCTTGCACTTGCCACTGTTTTGCCCCAATCCACCACCTTCACACGCAGTGGAGCGTGAAGTGGTATGGGGGGGTTGGGTACCGGAGATGGGCATGGCGGGGCATTTCTGTCCCCAACCTGCGCACTCGCTCAGCCGGCGACTTTTCACATGTGGAAAGTCCCATTGTCAGAAATCTATGGCAATGGTAACTATAAACTGTCTCAACCCGTTATAGGGCGATTTGGGACATGAATCCACCGGTTCATAAGACCTGTGGGTGGTTTTACTGTTTTAAATTACTCTGACAGGTTCCCTTTAGGAGGGTCCTCCAAAGTTTAATCATGAGGCTCTGCCTACAAAATTGACAAAATCCCTACCTACCTTTTATCATGTCTACAGATGCAGGCTCAGATGTTCTATTGACTTTCGATATCTGTCAGACTTGAAAGAGATGAGTCCCATCGTGCAGATGACCATGTTCGCCAGTGGAGGCATCAGTTGGCTCATTGGTCACTCTTTGCTCCTTCTGGTGTGGTCGGTACGCCTCGGAGCTGAGTGCCGGATTGCCACCAGGAGGCCTCTGCCAAACTTTCACATATATCTTTCGATTACTTTTCTATCCTTTTGAACCCCTTTACAAAAAATAAATTATTTTTTTTAAATAAGAACCATCGAAGAAAGCAGTTCCGTTTTTATTTACTGTGGCGGAAACACATTTATAGCTTGGCTACGGCAGGTACCGGCGGCGCTTTAGCAAACGTTTTGACTAATAAAATTATTGCCTCAATCTCATAAACCTCTTGGACTTAAAAATGACCAGACTGTCCGCGTCATGATCAGATCGTCACGTAACCATTACCCAGATGTCCTGTGCGCAAACTCACATCCGGAGGGCCAAATTATCTGCGATAAAATCTATGGCAGCAGAGAGATTCCTATATCTCTCTGTCCGGGGTCCGTACGGAGAGGGCGGTGCGGGTAATGACGGGAAATACTTTTATTAATCCTATTGTTTTTTTATTTGTTTCGGCCTGAAATGAGCCTTGTCAGAGTGAAGCCTGAGCGCCGCATCGCCCTAGAAGCCGCTTCGCTCTACGCAGCAGTCATCACCCCCCTATGACACATATGCAGAGGGTTTTACAACCCCGCACGTCAGGGATTGAGCTGGCCGAGGCCCCGACCCTGCACAGGTACAATGCAGGGGATTGGTATATTACTCTGCCAATGGATGCCAGGGAGCCAAAATGTCGTTATCTGAGCAAGTTTGGCAATGCGCCGGTGCTGTAATGGGTGTAAGCCGTAGTAATAGGAGGTAACACGGTGGTGTAACCCTTTCATACATCGCGTGGCCACATATAAACATCTTAGTTATTTTTTTCCGGGGGACGGGGGGAGGTAGGAAAAGGGAATTTGGAAGTGAGAAGGTGGGGGAAGTCTATGTTGGAGAGTCAAGGGAGTGCATGAAGGCGTTGGCGGCGGAGATAGTTTATTGTGAGGTAGAAAGAAGGTTGGGAGGTGGGATGAGTGAAATGAATGAGTATGTTGGGTTGGGGTGGAGAACAGGATAAAGCGGCTGGGTGGGTTGAGAACGGGGGAGATGTTTATGAGTTGGGCTAAGAATTTGTTGGGAATGCGGTGGTAATAGCTTTTTTTTCGCCCTTTCCTGATCACCTCGTAGACACATGTAGGAGAGCTGAAACTTTACTATAGTGTAAGGAAATCATCCCATCACAATCCCTCCTAAAATCAGGACATTCCTCCTAGATGGCCAGGGGGGGGGGCACAGGGACTGTTGGAATCTTCTTATATCTGTTATCCATGGCTCCTTCCTTCTTTGCTAATGAGCCGAAGGACTTTTGGGGAGGCGTGCTGATCAGGGGTTCCATGGGACCACCAAATAAAACTTATCATAGGGACCCACTATCCATCAACATCTAGCAAGTTGGTTTTCTAGTGTTTGAACTCTGGTTCCTCTGTTTGGGCCGGTCCGACACTGCTGGTTGGTGTTACAAGGACCCTCTGTTCTCTGGTCTTCATCACAGCTGTTGTTATACTGCAGTGCAAGTCTCAGTCTCCCCCTCCCCCCCCTGTCACTTCCTGTAAACTTGGAGCATAGCACACATATAAGGGGAGTTCTCCTGCAGAGTGTAACCGCCGTGAATCTGTAGTCCTTAAGGGCTCTGGTAAACACCCATAGCCTTATCTGTCTCATAGCATTATTATAAAAGTTGTTTTTGGAGGCCATGGATAACAAATATAAAGAAGATTACCACGGCCGGTGCCTGGATTTATGAGTAAATGTCCCCTAGATACCCTTTAATAGTCGGGTTTATAAAGTTTTGGTTGTGCTTCATAGACCTTAAGGGGGCCGGAATCACAGCAACTAGAACCACTTTCATCCACAGGCCCCAAAAGGTCTCTGAAATCCTGAATCGGTTGTGTACAGCAACATCAAATTATCAAACAGATTAAAATGATAAACACCATCTATTCCTGGAGTCAAATATTGAATTCCGAGCTTGACATATTCACTACTAATTAACACGTGCAATTAAATAATTATTTAATAAGCTGGCGTTTAATGTCTCCATCAGAGATCCAACACTTTGCCGAAATATTTCTTCCTGATCTTTATGTAACCTCGTATGATAAGACTGTTTGTAAACTTATGAATATTCAGGGAGATTGCTCATTCAGACTCCCTATCTTTTGATGCTTTGTTTGGCTAACGATGGCAGTATAATTAGTTTAAAAAGAGATAATGAGAAAGAATGATAATTACCAGGCAACATTAGAATTAAACGGATCAGGAGAAATTAGAACTGGCTTCTTCCTAGTGCGGGATACAAATGACTGAAAATGTACTTTGCAAAATGCTGATTTTTTTTTTTTTTTTGGACTTGGTTGTCAATCGGGAATTGTGCGGGAGGAGAGCTTGGAGTTGGACGTCTATTTCTCGATGGTTGGCTCGCCAACTACAGTCTTGTTTTTTTTGGGTATCAAGTCTTCCGACAAGGGAAAAAAAGCTGATGGAAATCAGTAAAAGGAAGAAGGACACTGAGAGGAGGAGGGATGGTTAAATAGAAAGCAGGAGCTGGCCAGGAGATAAAGGACAGACTGGGAATAGAGCGCTGCATAACCGAGAAGGTCCGACCTTGTACCTGCGATAAGACTCTGAAGTAGAAAGCAACTTGGGATTAAGCGATTGTCTGGGATCTGTCGCTACACGGATTTTATCCTGCCCTGTTGTATTCTTATTTTAATTTTTTTTCCCCTTCGTTGGTGCCGGAGAGAATGGCAGAGGTTTAGCTTTTATTTTGTCAGAAAGCTAAGCTAAATTTGCTTTTCAGCTTCGGAGTGAAGTAGAATGGCTCTTTTCAGGATGGATGGAAGCTAAAAAGGCCAGGTTAGACAGATGGCGCCGATTATAATCATAAGGTTTTGAATAAACTAGAAGCCGCTGGTGAGATGTTGCGAAAAAAACATCTTGATTGTGACTCCGGTCATGGTAGGACCTAGGGGCAGTAATTTTCAGCCTAAGGCTTAGTGCACACAACCATGTATGGGACTGTGAGCGAGCCGCACAAATTGCAGTTTGCTTACGGCACCCATAGAGGTCTATTGTGCAAGGTCACGGTGTGGTGACCGTGACCAAGCCAGGAGGCCTTGCTGCAAATCACAAAGCAGGTCCTATTCCTGCCCTTATGGCAAGATGGCCACCCGGCTCCTATGGAGATGGGAGGGATGAGCAGTACGACCATGTGCACAAAGCCTAATATGGAAAAATCACTGAAAACATTTCTTCTCTTTGGGTAACACTACAGCTACTCCATCCTTACTGTGCAGATGTTTTTTGGGGGCCCTGTCTTGCAGAGTACACCTATAAAGGTCACTAGTTTCCATGGCTTGGAAACACTTGGCCTTGAGCTTCACATGTTTTGGCAAAGCAAATTTATGGTCACTGTATGCAGTGCGTTCCGGTTGCCTCACCTGGTTCTCTGCGACTTCCTGAGGTATCTTCTGGCACAAGAGGAAATACTAGCTGTTTTGCCAATCATTGACTAAGTTGAGTCACTACTATGAACACTGTCTGGCGGAGAAGTTTCCTCTCCAAACAGAAAATGGATTGTGGCAGAATCGGGAGCTGTGCTACCAGAATGGCCAAGGAGTTAGAGTGCCTTCAGGATGACAATTTTGATAATAATTCTACCTAGCGGGAAAAACCTGGGTAAGGTTGAACATGTCTATTGACCAGGCAAGAAAATAATGAGCTTCAGTATGAAATACATAATAAAAAACATTTCTATATGGCGTTACTAAACTTTAAAGGAAATCTCCCATCACAATCCATCCTGATAAACCAGGGACATTACTCATAGATCCAGGTACCATGGCTGTGGTAATCTTCTTATATTTGTTATCCATGGCCTCATTCATTCTAAAATCAACTTGTATAATTATGCTAATGAGCCAAAAGGGTTCTAGAGTTACCAGAGGCCGTCTGTGCACTTCACAAGCTGTTACACTGACTCAAACTTGCGCTTCTCTGTCAATGATACCCTAATTGGCAGAAGTAGGGGGAGTGCTGAGAGAGCAGGGGAAGGGGGAGACAGTGTAACAGTCTGTAAAGCCAGATCAAAGAGGCACTAGGATAGCACTTTGTGCTCATTACCATAATTTTTAAAGTTGATTTTAGAAGGAAAATGGTCAGGGATAAGAACTATAAGAAGATTACAACAGTCATGGTGCCTGGATCTGTAAGATATTGCCCCTGGTTAATCATGTTTTATTTTGATGGTAGATTTCCATCCCTGATGACACTGTCCTAGAGGACTTTTCCATTTTATAATGAAGATATGAAAAAGACAATTGCAAGCTACGTTATCCTGGATCTTCTGAACAGTTGAACCTGTTTTGCATCTGCACAAGACGAGAGCTGCTGAGGAGGCAGTTAAGTCGATAAATGCTGTGACCACCATCTTTCTTTGTATGGACACTGAGATTACTACTTCTCTAGATTACACTGCATATATTGTACATGAGCAGTCAGTGGTGTTTTTAAAGGTATTAATCCTTTGTGCACCATCACAGTTTACTGTCATAACCCCATTTGGACAGTTTTGTGGCTAAGCACTTTAGGATAGTCAGCGACCTGACCTCACCATAAACTTGCTTAGACCAGCTGGTCAATGTTTTCCATTGAGGAGAGGCGGATATCGCCACCAGAACCCTCTGATAGTGGTATATATTCATTTGAGCATGTTGGAACCTTACATAATCTTCTTTGCCTGAAATCTAACAGGAGTCAGGAGGTCCACGTACATAGCAGATGCTGTAAAATTGTTGACCTGTATCCATCATCATTTGGCAAAACTGATTCCACAATGAACTCCAAAGCTAGACGGTAGGTCATGCGGTCAACAGCTCGGCTGAGCATCTATGGGGTCTGATTACTAAATTCATACCAACTATTAGCCAGCGTTGTCCTTATTGGGACCTCATGGCTCAAGACAATCGTGAGGAACACTGCGGTCACCTGAAGTGACATCACTAGTGAAGTCTACTCCGAACTTAATAGTAAAGTACTGTTTCGGCGTGTCTGATATGTGACAATATGAAGCCATGCAACCCTTCTACATGCAACACATGTAGAAATGATAAAATGCATGCGTAACACAGTAGCATGCACAGGGGTCTATCCCGCAAGCTAAGAACAGACTTACCGTTGACATCCAGTTTGTATTCGGCTACGTAGTCGCCCAGCGGGTTGGACACTTGGCACATGTAGGTGCCGCTGTCACTTTTGTTGAGGTTCTGAAATACCAGGCTGTTGTGATCCGTGATAACGGTGTTGGGCAGCTCGCTGTTCTTCCGCATCCAGGTGTATTTCATTGGTCTGCAAAAGGACAAAGTAGTTAAACATCAATTGGTGGCCTGGGCTCCTTATCTGGTGGATTTGCCAAGTAGAAGTTGCTACTCTACAGAAGCTTGATGGTCGATCTCATAACAAAACTCGTTTCACCAAAATGTTTCAACATTTCTGAAAAATATGGGGGAAATCTGTCAGGCCAAGGTGCATGGGTGCTGCCACTAGGAGACTTCTCCCGCACTTGTTTCCAGCAACAGGTAGGTTGAAGCTCCTGATGGCTTCTCTATGAGCTCAATAAGCGGTCATATCCTCTGTTGCAGAAAAAAAAAGAAAAAGTCTGTTGTATATATAATTTCTTGAATACGGGCCTTGTGTAGGGTCAACTCCTTTCAGTTTCTCCGCATATCCTCTATTGCATTAGAGCAGTGATGGCGAACCTTTTAGAGACAGAGTGCCCAAACTGCAAACCAAAATCCACTTAATTACCGTTAAGTGCCAACATGGCATTTTAAGCTGCAACTTATTGCTACCAGTTCTTCCACATCATTCAATCGTATCGGCCCCTGAGGCCACCAATACAGTTGAAGGAAGGAGGACAAATTCAGACTCTCATTGTAGCTTCTCTCCAGGGTCTCTCTGTAGAGTAAGAATGGTGAGTCAGACAGGAGGACCTCCAGAGATAATGCAGTTCTGTCAACACCTGGGGCGATGGCCTGAGTCCCAGAGAAAGGGCTCTGAGTGCCACCTCTGGCACCCGTGCCATAGGTTCGCCAGCACTGCATTAGAGGATGTCTAAGCCATTCCGATTTTTTTTTAAGCTTTTACAAGAATTTCAGGGACACTAATATTTAAGACCTTTCATCCACGTAGTCCATAAATATTTTATTTTTGGAGATTGAACTGCCCCCACCCTAACTTATTTGCTGCAAGAATGTTCCCTTCAATACTTTGCAGGACCGGCGCCACACATACGCTTGTGGTTGTGTATGGTATAGCAGTTAGAACCCATTCAAGTGGATAGGTCTTAGCTGTAATACCAGGTACCACCACCAAATGCATGACCTTCTGTCACTTGACTAACAATGAACCTGCCACTCAAGTTATTGATTAAATGGGATTTCCAAAAATGTCCAACATATCAACATAAAAATCTTGGCGTCGGCCTTGTCAGCCCCTCAGTGTTTAAATGGAACCTGCCATTCGATTTAAACCCCTTTAAGGGCCATTTACTTGTTCTCACCGATGACTTTGCTCTCCGCTCCTATTAATATCTTGTTTAGATCACACATCATTCAGTGGGAACCTTTCCAATCCTACGAGGCATCCGGACTCTTTGAGAGCAGCGGAAATCAATATTTTTCAATGTGGAATAAACTGTGATTCCGTCTTTCTCTTTAGAGTGCTAAAACGCTGTTGTCAGATGGTAACGCGGCTACGGGCGGTGGATAAAAACCAGACATACTGTAGCTATTACTAGGAGGGACGACGCGTAGCTCCAACGTCGTGAAACAGTAGTGAAACGGCGTCTAATGACATCATACGTCTTATAATTGAGGGATTCACGCGTCACATGACCCAGCCGGAGCGGGAGGCGACGATTCAGGATTTCCCATTGATTTAATTAACCTGTACTCATTTAATTAAGGATGTACGGGAAGCTGTACAATATCAGCTAATTAATGTAGCCCGGGTGAATTACATAATAAAATAGGGACCTCTCCAGTCACGCGTTCGTCTCCAATGGGGTGCGGATGACAAGTGGTTGTAGAAACATGTTGGCAGAGCTGCAGTGATGCAGAACATCGCGCCGATACATCAGACAGATCCCTCTACATTACCCTATCGATTAGGTGTCCTAAAGAGGACGGTCACCTCTCCTGACATGTCTATTTCACCCGACCTGCGTCATCTTTTGTTGTGCCGCTAGATATAATTGGACAACTAGGCGTCACATTTATTTGTCCATTCACAGCCCTGGGTGCAGAGATTGGACGGTTACAATACTGTGCATACATTTCCATAAATGTATTACCAGAGGATAAGCACAATGCAGTATTCTAGAATCGGTAATAGTCCTTGTTGACATTGGAGGGCAGAATTCATCTTTGTTTGTCTGTGTAGGGCCGGCACTGGGCATATCTGGGCAAGTGCCAGGGCCCAGAGCTGCTGGGGGGCCCACATGAAGCTCTATGTAAGGAATCCATGCAGGAGTGAAAGCTGTATCTAATGAATCCATAGGGGGTGAGGGTAGCTTTATAAAAAACAACCATGAGGGTCTGTATATAAAATAACCATGAGGGGGCTGTATATAATATAACCATGAGGGGGCTGTATATAATATAACCATGAGGGGGCTGTATATAATATAACCATGAGGGGGCTGTATATAATATAACCATGAGGGGGCTGTATATAATATAACCATGAGGGGCTGTATATAATATAACCATGAGGGGGCTGTATATAATATAACCATGAGAAACTAGATAATATTTTAGGGAACAGGAGACTGTTTTAGTTTCTGAATTTTTAATGCCGCCACGTAAGTTCACCACAAAGGGGCCCACTGCGACTCTGTCGCCCCGGGGCCTACTGATACCTGGAGCCGTCCATGTGTCTGTGCATACCCTCACCACCTAGAAAAGGATTTATGGCAACGGTGTTGAACGAGAATGTTTGGAAGATGAATGTCTCTGGTAAATTTACGACTGGGGGCATGTCTTCTGTGCAGGGGTGTAAAAAAAACCAAATGGGTGGGGCATAATCCCTGCTTTCATTTATCCTCCATCTCTAACTATCCTGATGTTGGGTGAAAGAAAAGCTGAATTGGCTGAATTGGTTCATGATTGGCTAATTGAGGGAGGAATCTGTTAGTCACTTATTGGATTATCGGACAGAGGATTTCTGTCTGTAACTTGGAATTTTGATAACTACCATTGGAGTGTGAATGGGAATCCCTATAAATCAGATGGGGAACATAACCCAATGATTTTTGGATTCAGGTGATTTCGCACTAATGTGTGTAGGGAGCTTAAGACATCAACCCTATAGAATCAAAAGACAAGTAAGTAAATGGTCCCAATCCCATAGAGAAAATCCCTAAAACTACGATATGGAGACTACGGAAAAATATCACTGACTACTCACGGCTTGGTGTTTGATGGATTGTTGCTGTTAGTGTAGGAGGTGATGAAGGGATGGGGGAGGAGTGGGAACTTCACAAGCTGTTACACTGACTCAAACTTGCGCTTCTCTGTCAATACTACCCTAATTGGCAGAAGTAGGGGGAGTGCTGAGAGAGCAGGGGAAGGGGGAGACAGTGTAACAGTCTGTAAAGCCAGATCAAAGAGGCACTAGGATAGCACTTCATGCTCATTACCATAATTTTTAAAGTTGATTTTAGAAGGAAAGTGGTCAGGGATAAGAAATATGAGAAGATTACAACAGTCATGGTGTCTGGATCTGTAAGAAATTGCCCCTGGTTTATCATATTTTATTTTGATGGTAGATTTCCATCTCTGAGGACACTGTCCTAAAGGACTTTTCCATTTTATAAGGAAGATCTTCTGAACAGTTGTACCTTTTTTGCATCTGCACAAGACGAAAGCTGCTGAGGAGGCAGTTAAGTCGATAAATGCTGTGACCACCATCTTTCTTTGTATGGACACTGAGATTACTACTTCTCTAGATTACATTGCATATATTGTACATGAGCAGTCAGTGGTGGTTTTAAAGGTATAAATCCTTTGTGCACCATCACAGTTTACTGTCATAACCCCATTTGGACAGTTTTGTGGCTAACCACTTTAGGATGGTCAGCGACCTGACCTCACCGTAAACTTGCTTAGACCAGCTGGTCAATGTTTTCCATTGAGGAGAGGCGGATATCGCCACCAGAACCCTCTGATAGCGGTATATATTCATTTGAGCACGTTGAAACCTTACATAATCTTCTTTGCCTGAAATCTAACAGGAGTCAGGAGGTCCACGTACATAGTAGATAGTTGATGTTGTAAAATTGTTGACCTGTATTCATCATCATTTGGCAAAACTGACTCCACAATGAACTCCAAAGCTAGACGGTAGGTCATGCGGTCAACAGCTCGGCTGAGTATCTATGGGGTCTGACTACTAAATTCATACCAACTATTAGCCAGCGTTGTCCTTATTGTGACCTCATGGCTCAAGACAATCGTGATGAACACTGTGGTCACCTGAAGTGACGCCACCAGTGAAGTCTACTCCGAGAGGAACTTAATAGTAAAGTACTGTTTCGGCGTGTCTGATATGTGACAATATGAAGCCATGCAACCCTTCTACATGCAACACATGTAGAAATGATAAAATGCATGCATAACACAGTAGCATGCACAGGGGTCTATCCCGCAAGCTAAGAACAGACTTACCGTTGACATCCAGTTTGTATTCTGCGATGTAGTCGCCCAGCGGGTTGGACACTTGGCACATGTAGGTGCCGCTGTCACTTTTGTTGAGGTTCTGAAATACCAGGCTGTTGTGATCCGTGATAACGGTGTTGGGCAGCTCGCTGTTCTTCCGCATCCAGGTGTATTTCATTGGTCTGCAAAAGGACAAAGTAGTTAAACATCAATTGACGGCACTGGCTCCTTATCTGGTGGATTTGCCAAGTAGAAGAACCAAGAAAAAAAACAACTTAGTTGCTACTCTACAGAAGCTTGGTGGTCGATCTCATAACGAAACTCGTTTCACCAAAATGTTTCAACATTTCTGAAAAATATGGGGGAAATCTGTCAGGCCAAGGTGCATGGGTGCTGCCACTAGGAGACTTCTCCCGCACTTGTTTCCAGCAACAGGTAGGTTGAAGCTCTTGATGGCTTCTCTATGAGCTCAATAAGTGGTTATATCCTCTGTTGCAGAAAAAAAAAAAGAAAAAGTCTGTTGTATATATAATTTCTTGAATACGGGCCTTGTGTAGGGTCAACTCCTTTCAGTTTCTCCGCATATCCTCTTTTGCATTAGAGCAGTGATGGCGAACCTTTTAGAGACCAAGTGCCCAAACTGCAAACCAAAATCCACTTAATTACCGTTAAGTGCCAACATGGCATTTTAAGCTGCAACTTATTGCTACCAGTTCTTCCACATCATTCAATCGTATCGGCCCCTGAGGCCACCAATACAGTTGAAGGAAGGAGGACAAATTCAGACTCTCATTGTAGCTTCTCTCCAGGGTCTCTTTGTAGAGTAAGAATGGTGAGTCAGGCAGGAGGACCTCCAGAGATGCAGTTCTGTCAACACCTGGGGCGATGGCCTGAGTCCCAGAGAAAGGGCTCTGAGTGCCACCTCTGGCACCCGTGCCATAGGTTCGCCACCACTGCATTAGAGGATGTCTAAGCCATTCCGATTTTTTTTTAAGCTTTTACAAGAATTTCAGGGACACTAATATTTAAGACCTTTCATCCACGTAGTCCATAAATATTTTATTTTTGGAGATTGAACTGCCCCCACCCTAACTTATTTGCTGCAAGAATGTTCCCTTCAATACTTTGCAGGAACGGCGCCACACATACGCTTGTGGTTGTGTATGGTATAGCAGTTAGAACCCATTCAAGTGGATAGGTCTTAGCTGTAATACCAGGTACCACCACCAAATGCATGACCTTCTGTCACTTGACTAACAATGAACCTGCCACTCAAGTTATTGATTAAATGGGATTTCCAAAAATGTCCAACATATCAACATAAAAATCGTGGCGTCGGCCTTGTCAGCCCCTCAGTGTTTAAATGGAACCTGCCATTCGATTTAAACCCCTTTAAGGGCCATTTACTTGTTCTCACCCATGACTTTGCTCTACACTCCTATTAATATCTTGTTTAGATCACACATCATTCAGTGGGAACCTTTCCAATCCTACGAGGCATCCGGACTCTTTGAGAGCAGCGGAAATCAATACTTTTCAATGTGGAATAAACGAGAAGTGCTAAAACGCTGTTGTCAGATGGTAAAGGGGCTACGGGCGGTGGATAAAGACCAGACATACTGTAGTTATTACTAGGAGGGACGACGCGTAGCTCCAGCGTCGTGCAACAGTAGTGAAACGGCGTCTAATGACATCATACGTCTTATGATTGAGGGATTCGCGTGTCACATGACCCAGCCGGAGCGAGAGGCGACGATTCAGGATTTCCCATTGATTTAATTAACCTGTACTCATTTAATTAAGGATGTACGGGAAGCTGTACACTATCAGCTAATTAATGTAGCCCGGGTGAATTACATAATAAAATAGGGACCTCTCCAGGCACGCGTTCGTCTCCAATGGGGTTCGGATGACAAGTGGTTGTAGAAACATGTTGGCAAAGCTGCAGTGATGCAGAACATCGCGCCGATACATCAGGACAGATCCCTCTACATTACTGTATCGATTAGGTGTCCTAAAGTGGACCGTCACCTCTCCTGACATGTCTATTTCACCCGACCTGCGTCATCTTTTGTTGCGCCGCTAGATATAATTGTACAACTGGGCGTCACATTTCTTTGTCAATACACAGCCCTGGCTGCAGAGATTGGACAGTTTCAATACTGTGCATACATTTCCAATAATGTATTACTAGAGGATAAGCACAATGCAGTATTCTGGATTCGGTAATAGTCCTTGTTGACATCGGTGGGCGGCATTCAGCTTTGTTTGTCTGTGTAGGGCCGGCACTGGGCATATCTGGGCAAGTGCCAGGGTCCAGAGCTGCTGGGGGCCCCACGTGAAGCTCTCTGTAAGGAATCCATGCAGGAGTGAAAGCTGTATCTAATGAATCCATAGGGGGTGAGGGTAGCTTTATAAAAAACAACCATGAGGGTCTGTATATAAAATAACCATGAGGGGGCTGTATATAATATAACCATGAGGGGGCTGTATATAATATAACCATGAGGGGGCTGTATATAATATAACCATGAGGGGGCTGTATATAATATAACCATGAGGGGGCTGTATATAATATAACCATGAGGGTCTGTATATAATATAACCATGAGGGGGCTGTATATAATATAACCATGAGAAACTAGATAATATTTTAGGGAACAGGAGACTGTTTTAGTTTCTGAATTTTTAATGCCGCCACGTAAGTTCACCACAAAGGGGCCCACTGCGACTCTGTCGCCCCGGGGCCTACTGATACCTGGAGCCGTCCATGTGTCTGTGCATACCCTCACCACCTAGAAAAGGATTTATGGCAACGGCGTTGAACGAGAATGTTTGGAAGATGAATGTCTCTGGTAAATTTACATACTGGGGGCATGTATTCTGAGCAGGGGTGTAAAAAAAAAACCAAATGGGTGGGGCATAATCCCTGCTTTCATTTATCCTCCATCTGTAACTATCCTGATGTTGGGTGAAAGAAAAGCAGAATTGGCTGAATTGGGTCATGATTGGCTAATTGAGGGAGGAATCTGTTAGTCACTTATCGGATTATCGGACAGAGGATTTCTGTCTGTAACTTGGAATTTTGATAACTACCATTGGAGTGTGAATGGGAATCCCTATAAATCAGATGGGGAACATAACCCAATGATTTTTGGATTCATCAACCCTATAGAATCAAAAGACAAGTCAGTAAATGGTCCCAATCCGATAGAGAAGATCCCTAAAACTACGATATGGAGACTACGGAAAAATATCACTGACTGCTCACGGCTTGGTGTTTGATGGATTGTTGCTGTTAGTGTAGGAGGTGATGAAGGGATGGGGGAGGAGTGGGGAGAGGTGAGACCCTGAGAAATGCTGAGGTGGGACTAGTAACACTAAGGCGCTGAATAATCAGTGACTGACTGGGAACGCGTTACACGTCACGTCATATCCTCTGTATAACGCATCGTGCACTGCCTGACTACAAGGAATCACTCTCTCTGCTTGCTAAAAGTGAATGGAACAGAGGAGACGATTATGGACAGTGTAAATGTCAATGATTCAGGATTCATTCTCTGCACCTGTAGAGGGACTACTATATGTTTACACCAAGTAGTAGCTGGTTTCGTTTACCTCCAAATTATGCAGTAAAAGGAACTATGATCTGCATCATTCAAAGTTGTACATAGTGTCCTATCTGCAGGCAGCATGTTATAGAGCAGGAGGAGCTGAGCATATTATACATAATGTCCTATCTGCAGGCAGCATGTTATAGAGCAGGAGGAGCTGAGCAGATTGTACATAATGTCCTATCTGCAGGAAGCATGTTATAGAGTAGGAGGAGCTGATCAGATTGTAGATAGGGTCCTATCTGCAGGTAGCATGTTATAGAGAAGGAGGAGCTGATCAGATTGTACATAGTGTCCTATCTGCAGTAAGCATGTTATAGAGAAGGAGGAGCTGATAGTGTAATCCGTGTAATTTATGGAATGCAGTGTAATCCGTGTAATTTTGGAATGCAGTGTAATCTGTGTAATTTATGGAATGAAGTGTAATCTGTGTAATTGTTGTATGTGTGTATTGTTATATCCTGTATTACAGATAGGGACAAGCACCTGAGGCTTTGGTGTAGTACTATAGGCCGCACAGTCTCTCTGTGTCTATTGTTATATCCTGTACTATAGATAGGGACAAGAACCTGAGGCTTTGGTGTAATACTATAGGCCCGCACAGTCACTCTGTGTATTGTTATATCCTGTACTACAGATAGGGACAAGCACCTGAGACTTTGGTGTAGTACTATAGGCCGCACAGTCACTCTGTGTATTGTTATATCCTGTATTACAGATAGGGACTAGCACATGAGGCTTTGGTGTAGTACTATAGGCCGCACAGTCACTCTGTGTATTGTTATATCCTGTATTACAGATAGGGACAAGCACCTGAGGCTTTGGTGTAGTACTATAGGCCGCACAGTCACTCTGTGTATTGTTATATCCTGTATTACAGATAGGGACAAGCACCTGAGGCTTTGGGTAGTACTATAGGCCGCACAGTCACTCTGTGTATTGTTATAGCCTGTATTACAGATAGGGACAAGCACCTGAGGCTTTGGGTAGTACTATAGGCCGCACAGTCACCCCGTGTATTGTTATATCCTGTATTACAGATAGGGACAAGCACCTGAGGCTTTATAGGCTCACACAGTTATTGGCAGAGTTGTGACGCAGGACCTTGTGTAGAATTATCAAGCAGTGCAGCCGCATGTGTGATCTATGAGTAGGCCGAAACCTCTTTATACACCCGGCACGTGGAACATCATATGCGCTGAATGTGCCTTACATGGGTGTAGTACTATAGGCTTACAAAGTCACTAGTGTGTGAGCCTAATGTAAGAGAAGTAGTGCTATAGGCCCGCACAGTCACCGCACCTGTAGTCACATTTACTAATATCATCAGTGACATGTAACTAAGGCTCTTATGTCAAGTACTATAGCCTCACACAGTGAATGGGGGATATTTATCATACTCCTAAGTCGGCGTATGATAGGGATCACACCCACCCGCGACCTACCAGATAGATCATGAGGCTACGGGCCCCTTGATGTATACAGCAGGCAGTGCGGTCACAAGTTTTTCAAAGCTACACAGACACACCGTGCTGTCCACCCCATCTTTCATGCCACATAGTCGCTGTAAGGATTTGCGATTCTTTCTCTGCTTCTGATAAATCTCCCTTGGATTTGCCTATTATTTCATACCCTACTATGTATAGCGACAGGTTACTGATGTTCTGATGCAGTACTAAAGGAACTCACAGTCATCATGGCTTTTCTTATAGCCTGTACCATGGGCAATGACATGTTACTGAGGCTTTGGTGCAGTAGTAAAGGTCACATAGTTATCGGAGGAGATTTGACGCATGACCTGCATCCCAGGAATTGCCAGATCTATCAATAGGCCGAAGCCTCTTTAGGGTGGGGGAGCATCATATGCTGGTGCACCATGGTATGATAAATAGGCCCCATGTTATGCATTCAGCACCATGGAGAGGACTACAGGCACCCACCATGTTATTACACATAGGTCCCATGTTATGCACTCAGCACCATGGACAAGACTACAGGCACCCACCATGTTATTACACATAGGTCCCATGTTATGCACTCAGCACCATGGAGAGGACTACAGGCACCCACCATGTTATTACACATAGGTCCCAATTTATGCCCTCAGCACCATGGGCAAGACTACAGGCACCCACCATGTTATTACACATAGGTCCCATGTAATGCACTCAGCACCATGGAGAGGACTACAGGCACCCACCATGTTATTACACATAGGTCCCATGTTATGCCCTCAGCACCATGGACAAGACTACAGGCACCCATCATGTTATTACACATAGGTCCCATGTTATGCACCCAGCACCATGGACAAGGGAAAATCAGCTAATTCCCTTATATCCAATATACTATGGACCCGAGAAACCCAATAACAATAGGCCTCACAGAACACTACCGCCATTGTTAAAATATGTTATAGAATCAATGAGATGTAGATGTTGCACCGTGTCTTCCATGCCGGTCTTAATCACATTTCGGTAAGTTTCGCCCGCGTGCAGATGGCCTGTAGGGCTGAGCTGACAATCTCACACAGATAATCAGGCAGCGGGGAGGGAGGTGAGAACAGTCAGATCCCGTACAGAGTGATATCTCTCATTTTACAGGTCTCACAAGCCGGAGCCCCTAACAGCTTCCCGTGTTGCCGGATGGGTAAGTTATAGCCCGAAACCAGAATCCAGTCAAATCTTGTTAAATATACGAGAAAGCAACAAAATGCTGAGCTGTATCGTAAACAGCCAAAACCTATCATGTCAGTGTGTCCGGCCCATGTGTTATTCATTAGACGGCCGATGACGATGTATAAACCTGACTGCGGGAAGTGGTCTGCCATCCAACCATTTATGACATACAAATTTCAGCTATGTAGAGCCGGCTGCCCGAATAAGAGACATGATCCTACAGGAGAGGCACATCCAAGATAATCCGTGCAGCACAGAATCATTCCCACCACTATGGGCCAGTTTCGTTTTTCTTTTTCTGGATCAACACTGTAAGATTGTATGAAAGATTTCATGAATATAAAAAATATATGGATACATGGAGCAAATATATTTTAGGCATTCTTGAGAAAAGGTCAGGAGCCAATAGAGCGGGGCAATACAGTCCACAAGCTTGAATCAGCATGTATAAGTCTTGCAAATATTGTGAAAGGGTGAACTAAGTGAGGATAAGTTATGGGATGTAACTCAGGATCAGTACAGGATAAGTAATGTCATGTATGTACAGTAACTGCACCAGCAGAATAGTGAGTGCATCTCTGGAGTATAATACAGGATGTAACTCACAGTCAGTACAGGATAAGTAATGTCATGTATGTACACAGTGACTGCACCAGCAGCAGAATAGTGAGTGCAGCTCTGGGGTATAATACAGGATGTATCTCAGGATCAGTACAGGATAAGTAATGTCATGTATGTACACAGTGACTGCACCTGCAGCAGAATAGTGAGTGCAGCTCTGGGGTATAATACAGGATGTAACTCAGGATCAGTACAGGATAAGTAATGTCTTGTATGTACACAGTGACTGCACCAGCAGCAGAATAGTGAGTGCAGCTCTGGAGTATAATACAGGATGTAACTCAGGATCAGTACAGGATAAGTAATGTCATGTATGTACACAGTGACTGCACCAGCAGCAGAATAGTGAGTACACCTCTGGAGTGTATATCTGTTAGCAGATGCTTATCCATATGTAAGCAGAGCAGTCATGGAGGAGCATGGAGACTTATGAACCTATGACTTGGCTTGCACTATACAGGCAGTAGACGTGTCTTCCCCCGTCCTCATCATTGGTGGTAATTGAGAAGGCCGTACAGCATAAGATTTTTTTGTCTCTTTATCAGAGAAGGTCTGTATTGAAATGATCATTTTTGAAATGTCATGTTCAATTAAATTAGTGAACTTTGCAATTCATCTAATTAGCCATTAAATGCATAATGTTCAGCCAAATGAAATAAACTGAAATGTTCACATACATTCAGCATCCGCACGGCACAAGATGTGGGCTAAGTGCTTCTAACCTAAAAATAAATCCTCCCGCTAACGTTACTGTGTGCATCTGCCGGGAGATGAAGCTGAGGCCCTGGATCCCTTGTCCTCTGTACTGCTGACATTCTTAAAGGGGTATTCCAGGTCTATATATTACCTTTCCTTTTAGAGCGGGTCTGATCCCCAGTACCCACACCCATCTAGTCCTATGATGTCACATCTATTGCCTCCTTGTAGCTCTGTCCAATTGAAGTAAAAGGGGATGATCTGCCTTACCAACCACAGCCACTATGCAATGTATGGCGCTGTTGAGCAGAGACTGCAAAATACATCAGCAGATAGAGCCCCTAAGCTGATCAATAAAATGAACCTGGAATATCTCCTTTAGGGGTTACATCCTATTTAAATAATTTATTGACCCAACCACATGACTGATCTATGGTGACCTAAACTGTGGGACCCCTATTTATCATGTACCCCTATGTTATATGCACTTCTATCACACAGAAAATGATGGTGACTCTATTGACAAATATGTCCCCTCTTCTGATGACCCCTGAGACCTACGGAAGTCAAACATAGGGTTGGGGGTGGAATCATTTTTATGGCATGAAACCCCCTTTAAGGATGCTATCTGCAGCGACATATCTATCCTTAGTATAGTTCATCAATCTTGGGTTGGTGGGGTCCAAAACCAGCGTTTGTTCAACTATTGGGGGCCCTAGATATCAGAAGGAAGTGATCGATGGAGATCAATCATTACCCTTGAGATCGGTTGACCACATCTCTTTTCCTGCAGTGGCCTCTACAGGAAAAAAAGTGGTATTACAAGGTCTCCAATGAAATGACTAAAATAACCTGGTCAAGTTGAGTCCTTCAAAAACAGAGACACTCTTTGTCTCGGACCGCCCCTTCCCCCAACGGGTTTCGCCGTGTGTGCCACTTCTGTACGACATCAATTATCACCGACTTTACTCGACTTCACGAGTGGCAAAAATAACAGCTAAAAATTCTCACATATTCAATCACTTTTCACAATTGCAGACATATTCCTGGAGGAGAATTTCTTAATTTGAACATTTCCTGGTGTGAGGTGGTTTCTGGTGAGACATAATGTTCAATCTCCTTCTAATTACACACACACAGGTAACGGGAGAACGGAGAAATGCAAGCTCAGCAAATCCTCCGACGCGCAAAGCATCAGTCATTAGGTAAATATGTGCACATAATACTCTGCTACTCACAGCCGAGGGTCCGGGGGATGTCCACTAGACAATATGAGAAGGACTCCCCCTGTTGGATGTTTGACAAGGCAAGACTGGGGTCACGTCAAGCAGTTATACCTATATGGTGCAGTCCATACTGGTTGTCTACACACTAATTAGATACAAAAGTGTGAAGTGTCCTGGAAACGATCTTCTTTTCTGCCATCGTACATGACCACTATGACCGTAACACTGGTGGTCGCTTCTTTCACGTGTTCAACGACATTCCCCTGGATATCTAAGGCATCTTCTACCTTACTCTATGTGTAGTACCTGAGCAATAGTGTCATGTAAAGGAGTTTCCTATAGTTACTTCTTGCGTCACCCGACTATGAAACGGTCCTGACCACTGTCCGTCTATAATACTGACAGTATGACTACTACCCTGGCCTCCACCTGGATTACCCTCAGACTCGGCCCAGACCTTGGCTTGTCCACAGTCCATGTCTTTGCCTGATGCTTCTGTGCCATGGATCGATGTCTCTTCACTTTTATGGGTTAATCAGAATAGAGACTGACACACGAAAGAACAGCCTGGTGGTCCAGATACTTCAAAGATCTTCAGAGTAGACCTAATTCCACTAGGTTCAGTGGTTCCACACTATCTTCTTTACAATAGGGATCTTCAAGGAGTCTAAAGTTGGGCGTGAAGGGAGCTGTGCCCTAGAGGTGGAGTGCGCCGCACCTACACACTAGCTATAGCCCACACACTAGGAACTGAGGTAGGCTATAGTGTAACTGTACACCCCACAAGACCTGGAGTGCACCCTCCTACTGGATATATCAGAAGACCGGAGCCTCTTGATATATCTGGTGCGGCTGAAGGACCAGGGGGCATGACAAATCCTGTTCGAAAGTATCACATTTACAGATGCACTTCATAAATTCAATCATAAAACATGAAAATGTAGAAGAAATGTGAACTTACATAAGACCTGGAGCTTCTGGCTGGAGGATTTGAAAGTATTGGGCATTGACTCGTGGCCAACAGTGCAGGTAATTTCCACCTGGTCATCGGCTTTGGTGACGGGGAAGCTTATGAGGCTGACTACAGTGAATGTTTTGCCATTTGCGTCCCTTGTTTCAGAGTTTCGAGCTCCTGAAGGAAGAAAATTAGAAAGGAAAACATGAGTAAGGTCTAGTAAGGTCAGATGTTCTGATATCATTATTATGATACCCCTTGAAAAAGATTTACCCTTCTAATGTCAACCTTGAGACTGACTAATGGTAGGGATCACTCAGTATTACTGTTAGCGGCTTATAAGTGACTCTGGTACATGACCAACCCACCAACAGTCCAACCAACCATGAGAACGACTCTCATGGCAATCATAAGGTGAACTATGCAACCATAGAGCTGCACAATTCTCTCTATAACTTCTCTGCAATTGTCCCCGTGACCTTTGCACAGAGGTAAAAGGAGGCTGAATCCTCAGTATTTAGTTTCTTGTTAACCCAGGATTAACCCTTTCACTGCCCCTAACCCATCAGTGATTTAGAACAAACCCTTCTCTGCGTTAGACCATCAGGAATAACAGAATTAACCGTTACTATGCCCTAAGCCACCAAACTATTTTCTATTAACATTTTCTCTTCTATTGAAAGATGGACATGAACCCCATCTCAGCTTTTACCTTAGAGGTGGTGTCAATATTAACTTCTCTACTGCCCTGGACATCAAATGATGGTTTCATTAACCCTTCACATGCCTGGAATGCTGATAATATTCCTTTTCCACTCTCTTGACCACCAGTAAAAGACCCATCTTCTATATAAACCTTCTTAATTGATCAAAACCCTATTCCTATTACTACCATTTTTAATGATGCCTAATTATTTGCCACCGTTTTTCATTGTCGGATATAAAGGGAAGAGCGCTTCAGCCCCCACCTGCTCCGCTCAATAGCTACAAAGGCTTATAGGGAACTTTGTAGTCTTCTTTGCTCAGTACAGGTAGTCCTAAGAGGAAATGGCGAAGCCTATAAGACCGCAACCTGGAGACGTTGTGTCTTGGGCTTCCATCTTGAACTGCTCTCCATGACTGTATTGTTATAAGATCTTGGTCTACTTAGATGACTGCTACTCTGACTCCCAGATCAGGATCACAGTTATATAAGAAGAAAGATTAGCTAGTCACTTTGTTTTAAGGAAGGGCTGAAGCAGAGTCTTTGATCTTCAGAAGTGCGGGGACTTACACTGTGGCTCTGCAGCAATGTTTTCAGACTGTAACATCAAAGAGCAACTAAAACTAAAATTGAAATGTTCATAAATAGTATATATGAAGATGACACATGCACTGCCGACTAACTCTGAGGTTTCAGGGGAAAGAACCATGAGCCCTGTGAAACGCTACATCTATGTGCCACCACCTGCAGCCACCAGCTATGGACCTGAAGAAGATGTCCTGTGTATCTCTGCATCTATGTGCCACCACCTGCAGCCACCAGCTATGGACCTGAAGAAGATGCCCTGTGTATCTCTGCATCTATGTGCCACCACCTGCAGCCACCAGCTATGAACCCTGAAGAAGATGCTACATGTATCTCTAGATCTATGTGCTACCATCACCTGCAGTCACCAGCTATGAACCCAAGAAGATGCCCTGTCTCTTGCTACATCTAGGAGCCATCATCACCTGTAGCCTCCAGCTATTGAACCTGAAAGAGATGCTCCTGTGTATCTGTGCATCTATGTGCACCCACCTGCAGCCACCAGCTAGACCTGTAAGAGATGCCCTGTTATCTCTGCATCTAGGTGCCCGTAGCCACACGAACTCCCCACCAACCATGTTGAACTGGAAGAAGATGCCCGTGTTATCTTGCATCTATGTGCCCACCCCCGCCACCATTGACTGAGACGAATTCTTCCGATCCAGTCACATGCAACATCACTAGAACCAAGAAGATTCCCTTGTGTTCTCTGCATCTCTTGCCACCACCTGCATGCCACGCAACTAGTGATACCTACGACAGAATGTCCTGTGTATCCCTGCATCTATGTGCCACCACCGTGCAGCACACTATGGACCTGAAGAGAGACCTGTGTTCTCTGCATCTCTTGGCCACCACTGCAGGCCACCAGCTATGGACCTGAAGAAGATGTCCTGTGTATCTCGTCATCGTCGTGCCACCACCTGCACCCACCAGCTATGAACCTGAAGAAGATGTCCTGTGTCCCCTGCATCAATGTGCCCCACCTGCAGCCACCAGCTATGGACCTGAGAAGATGCCTGTGTATCCCTGCACTAGTGTGCCACCACCACCTCAGCCCACCACTAGGCCGGAAGAAGATACTGTGTATCTTCTGCTCTATTGGCCACCACCTGCAGGCCAGCCACTATGAACGCTAAAGAGGCCCCTGACTGTATCTCTGCACTATGTGCCAACCATCGTCAGCCACCAGCTATGATGACCATGAAGAAGTCCTGTGTATCCCTGCTCTATGTGCCCCACCTGCAGCCACCAGCTATACACTGAAGAAGATGCCCACGGGTATCTCGCTGGCACTGTCCACCACAGATGGTGCTCCCCTCTCCAGATGCAGCCCACCAAGTCTATGATCATGAGCAGATGTCGCTGGTTAGGAGCTCGGCACGAGATGTGCCACCACCTGGCAGCCAACAGCGGACCTGAAGAAGAGGTCGGTACTCGCATCGGGTCCACTCGTGCACCACCAGCTATGACCTGAAAGATGCCGAGTACTCTGCTCTATGTGCCACCACCTGCAGCCAACCACTTATGACCTGAAGAAGATGTCCGGTGTATCTCTGCACATGTGCACACCACCTGCAGCCACCAGCTAGAACTGAAGAAGATGTCCTGTGGTATGGCATCTATGTGCACCACCTGCAGCCACCAGCTATGAACCCTGAAGAAGAGTCCTGGTGTAGTCTGCATCATGTGCCACCACCTGCAGCCACCAGCTATGAACGAAGAAGATGCCGGGATCTCTGCATCTATGTGCCACCCACGCATGCAGCCACCAGCTATGAACCTGCAGAAAATGTACTATGGATCTCTGCATCTATGTGCCACCACCCTGCAGCCACCACTATGAACCTGAAAGATGTCGCTGTGTATCTCCCTGTCTCTATGTGCCCACACGAACCTGCAGCCACCAGCTATGAACTGAAGAAGATGTCCTGTGTATCTCTGCATCTACTAGTGCCACCACCCTGCAGCCACCAGCTATGAAACCTGAAGAAAGGCTGGTATCTGTGCTCATGTGCCACCACCTGCAGCCACCAGCTATGAACCTAAGAAGTTCCGTGTATCTTCATCTGATGTGCCACCACCTGCCACACGCAGACCGCAGTGAACTGAGAGACCCTGTGTATCTCTGCATCTAGGCGCTACCCACCTGCAGGCCACCAGCTATGAACCTGAAGAAGATGCCCGTGTATCTCTGCATCTATGTGCCAGCCACCCGCAGCCACCAGCTATGGACCTGAAGAAGATGCCCTGTGTATCTCTGCATCAGGGGCTTACCCAACCTGCAGCACCAGCTATGAACCTGAAAGATGCCCGTGGTACTCTGGCAGGATGTGCCACCACCTGTCAGCACCAGCGATGGACCTGAAGAAGTGCCCCGTTGATCTTGCATCTTGTGCCACCAACCTGCAGCCACACTAGGACCGGAAGACCAGAGTCTGTTATCTGTGCATCTATGTCCACCACCGCAGCATCACTATGAACCTGAAGAAATCACTGTGTATCTCTGATCTATGGCCACCACCTGCAGACCACTAGACATGAAGCGGAAGGACGATGCCCCTAGCTCTTTGCACAGAGTCCCGGCCTGGGTGTAGCTTATGTTTGGCTGGATAAAGGAAGGGAGGAACTGCCTGCTCACCCCTTCCTCTCCATAGGGTGGTGTGCGCCCGCGTACATACAGGGAAATATGATCAAGCTCCTGTACGGCTGGGCAATACCATCCAATCATATGACAGGACAATTGGCCAATGAAATGAAATGTTGGCTGTATGCGACCGTTACCGAATCGGTATGGTACAGGTACAAGCCACGCCGAAAAAAATCTGCATGTGCATGGGCCTTACAGTGTTTGATCCGATGTCACTAGCTGCATAGTATGATGTACATGTACGCTCTATGCATGCTAGTCAGACATGATGAGGACAGAAAGACATCACATCTGGAAAGAGAAAGTGCAAGTCTTTTTGTAAATGTCACTTGTCATGGAGACAGAGGAACAGTGCAGGTCGGTGGTACATACACTGCCATATAATACTGAAGAGTAAACATGCTTCACTGGTCACTCCTTTAACTAGGTATCGGGGTCTCCCTGGATGGAACATGTTTGCTTCTTCAAAGGGAAGTCGGATAAAAAAGGAACCTTTGTGTAACAGACTTTTTCCCCATTGTTTGCTTTTTCCTCCCGAAATTGTCATAACCCTATCATTCCATGTAATTTTACTTGTAGTACCGCAGGTAGGGGATAGAGAGGGGGGGCGACAAAGATCACTGTTTGTATCACACTATTTATAACCATTGTGATGTCTCATAAAGCTGGCTACACCCAGGAGGAACACATGTTGTCACTTCTCACCTGTCCAGCTCCTTGGACCTTTGTACCACCATGGTGGTGGACCTGGTTTGCTGCCACTTGGTCGTGCATCTCATTTCTCTTGCGTTTGTTTCTCGGATGGTCATCATATCCAGTGATCTGCGGCTCCTGTGGCACTCCTGAAAATAGAATTGGGAGACATTTAAGGCAAAAGAATGACTTTTGGGCAGAATGATGCTCCTCGTGGTGAGCATGGGAAGAACTAGAGTAGGCAGGGTGGGGCTTAATTGAATGACAATTTATCATTTTAAAGCCTGGAAACATTGTAAATTCTAGCTCCTTCCTGCATAGATTTCAGATTATGAAGCATAGACACCCGAGATGATGTGTTGAAGGTTGAGCGAGTGAACATCTTATCCCATCAAAAGAAGTTGAAGTAGGGATTACCACTTAAATTATAGGTTTGAGTCTTGGTTTCATCTCCGAGGGTCCACCTTGACCGGTCTTTAGCAGTGTTGCCACCACCATAGTTGATAGAGGTGCTACTCCAATTTTTTCAGTTCTACGCACTGGTAGTCTAATTGTAGGGTCACATGGAGAAAGCTTTACATCAGACACCATGGTGATCCTCAGGGGTAAACCAACTTACCTAAAACTGTCACCATGGCTTTTGCTGTCCTGACGGGCATGGTGAGATGGAGCATGTGTACTCGCCCTCATCGGATAGCGCCACGTTGCTAATACTGATGGACAGCTCATTCTTGGTGGATTTGCCCAGCTGGATCCTGTTTATCCTCTGAGGGCTGCACAAAAAATGTGAATGTAGAACCCACATGAAGCCCATGTTCTGCAAACCATGAAACATGTGAAAGGTCGGAGCTCCATTCTCTAGATTCAACAGATCTCCGCACTATAGTATGAGTTAAGCATCAGTAGAGGAGCACATCCTCTCCTCTCTTCTTCCCCGCAAGTATAGGGTCTGTTGGCGTCTGATTGGACCACTGGAGGGAAGTTCTTCGTGATCCTCCACTGTGCAGGTTAGAGTTCATTTTGCCTCGCTGTGGCCACCAAAACGCCTGATTGACCCGCTGGCTGGCTGTGGAACAGGAGAAAGACCCAGTGAGAAACACAGAAAGAAGAGTTTCTACTGAATAATGAGGGGGAGGACCACCACGCCCACGGTGATACACTAGAGGTGCTCCACACGAATATGGTGCTACACTAATTCCATACATGTTACTACTAGAGGTCCCCTTTAAGCAACATTTTCCTCAGTTCTATCTAGGGTCTCGCATTCTTTTGTTCCTACAGTCACTCTAGCGGGCACACAGCAGCGGTACGAGGGCGATTCATGCCAACGAGTGGGCACCATTTTATCCATCAGCACATTCCGGAAGAGTCACACGTCCCACTCCCACACCCAAAGGTCCGTACAGAGGTTGCGCGATCTGTTGCTGTGTTACACACAAGCTGCAGCGGTTCACCCAGGGGAGGTGGGACCTGGGGGGAGGCCACAGAGGCATGAAAGCATGTAGATTACCCCTCTAACGTGCGAGATCCGCAAGACCCTCATTACCCGATCTCCCGGCAAATGTACATCACTAATCCTGAGAGCAATCACATGGAGAGCCATACCAGGAGGAGCGCAGCACATATCTCCCACAGATATATCCCACCGGAAACATTCCGGAACGTTCTATAACCATAGTTCACCAGAGATACTACAACACCACACACTGCTCACATCGCGTCACTTCTATCATCTATCCATCCATCTATCGATCATCATCTATCTATCTATCTAGCTACTGCTATCGATCTATCTATCTATCTCTAGCTCATACTCCTATCTATCTATATCTATCTATCTATCTATCTACTCGTATCTATTCATATCTATCACTACTCAGACCTTTATCTCACGCGATCTATCATCATTATCATAGCTATCTAGTCGATCTATCTATCTCTATCTAATCTCCTATCTCTCATATCTTATCTATCTATCTATCTCTATCTATCTACCCATATCTATCCATCCAAGATCTATCTATCTATCTACTATCCTCATCATCTATCTAATCTATCTATCTCTCCTATCTATCTATCTAGCTATTCTATCTACATCTATGCTCTATCTACCTACTCTATCTCATCTCCTATCTATCATCTATCTATCTCCTACTCTAGCATACTATCTATCTAATCTATCTATCATATCATCTATCCGATCTACGACAGCGTCATCAGGCTATCTATCATCAGGTAACCGATCTATCTATCTATCTACCGATCTATCCTATCTTATCTATCTAGCGATCTATCTTCGAGCGATCTATCCTCTCATATCTACATCTATCTATCTATCATCTATCTAGTCTATCGTATACCAATCTATATCCAGATCTTGCGTATCTGTCTGTCATCGAGCGAGCATCGATCGATCGGTAGTCTACCATCCCACATATCTAGCAGCTATCGATCTAGTCGATCTCAGTCTATCTATCGAGCGTTTCTATCTATCTCATCTTATCGCCATGTATCAGGGGGGGGGGCGCTGCGGGCACTGCAGACCCGCAGCCAGTACATGGGGTGATTACCAGCAAATGAGCCCCCCACCCCAAGGATATCCTGACCCGGGCTGTGAGACATAAACATTCTACACTGCTCCACACGCTCGGAGTGAGAGCCCCACGCTCAAATGACAACTCCATTGAATCGCACAATCGCTCCGCAATCAATACCACCTTTCCTCTCTCTTTAAAACCTTCTAAAAGGTCACATATCAACAGCCGAAAGAGTCTCCTGACGTGCGGGCCGCCAGAAACGGTCACAGATATACTCAATAATTAACAACAATCCTGATAGTCAATCCCCTGAAATTACTAACACAAATAGGATCTAATCTATCTATCTACTCTATCTATCGGATCTCATATCTATCTATCTATCTCATATCGATCTATCTATCTATCTATCTATCTATCTATCTATCTATCTTTCTAACTATCTATCTACTAGCATCGATCTAATCTATCTATCTACTATCTGCTATCTACTCTCTATCTCTATCTATCTCCTATCTATCGTCTATCTACTCATCATCCTATTCTATCTCATATCTCATCTATCGCTATCTCCGATCTATCTATCTACTATCTATCTATCTATCTATCTAATCTTATCTCTATCTATCTAATCTATCTATCTATCTATCTATCTATCTATCTTATCTCTATCTATCTATCTATCTCCTATCTATCTACCTATCTATCTCTATCTAATCTCCTCTATCTCTATCTATCTATCTATCTATCTATCCTATCTATCTATCTCATACACTATTATCTACTCCTATCTATCTATCTATCCCTACTCCTCACTATCTATCTATCTATCTATCTATCTATCTATCTCTATCTATCTAATCTATCTCCTTCTATCTATCTATCTATCTTCTATCTCTCATAGCATCTATCTATCTCCTATCTATCTCCTTCCTATCCTATCTCAATCTATCTAATCATCTATCTCATATCTAATCTATCTATCTATCTATCTATCTATCTATCTACTCTAATCTAGTCTTCTATCTATCTCCCATCTTCTATCTATCTATATTCTATCTAAGCTCTATCATCTATCTTCTATCTATCTACTATCTATCTATTCCAATTTGGCTACTGTCGTAAATAGTTCGGTTTTTGGTGACTGTGGTGACAATGTGTGACATCCATGAGGCCTGTGTGAGATCTGTGCCTATACATAGTACACAGGAGCGATGTCACATCCTACAAGTCACAGCCGTAACCCTCTGAGAATCACAGAGCTGCAGTGTAGACTCACACTCACTGAGTGTCACTTACAGGGTAATATGAGGGTCCTCCATTCACTAGTGTTGAGCCTCAGTCACTCTGGAGGACCCAGCAGTCCATTGATTGGATGGTGATCACATGTAATGCTTCATTACTCCAGTGGTGGCGCTGTAGGGAACCCGAGCACTTACATCCAGGTGACCTCTGATCACTGATGATCTGATCAATGTCACATCACAGGAATGACTGGATCCTTCAAGGATTTTTCCATTTTTGGGGGGTGTGTGGAAGGTTCTGTGGCAGGGAAGACCCTCGTACACAGGAATAGTAGTGGGGCGTCACCATTGCTCTGTCATGTAGGGTAAATGGAGCGAGTGCAGACGCAATGGATTTGCATTCTCTGACCTTTCGTCCCTGTCCCATGTTAATTCTGGTGGAATGTGAAGCGAATTGCTGAACGAGGAGAGGTCACTAAGTGTGTAATTATCAGAGGAAGCCTCGTGTAAGATCAGCGGCGGCCCATACCACATGCCATAGTGGACAATGTAGGTACAGAGCAGGGGTAGCCAGGTGGACAGTGGGAGCGTAAGCAGAGGTAGCGAGGCGGAGGCGGTACAGATGTGACGGGAGCTAAGACAGGTGTAGACAAGAGCCTAGCGGTACAGGGGTACTGGGCTATAAGCAAGAGTAGCAAGCCGAGTCGGTACAGGTGTGACTGAGCTAAGCAGAGTAGCAGAGCCGAGGAGTCAGTAACAGGGTAGACTGGAGCTCAGCAGCATGTCATCGGAGCCGTAGGACAGGTACGGTGTGACTGGAGCTAAGCAGATGTAGCAGAGCCGAGCAGTACAGATGTGACTGGAGCTAAGCGATATGCAGAGCCGAGGCAGTACAGATGTAACTGGAGCTAAGCAGATGTAGCAGAGCCGAGGCGGTACAGGTGTGACTGGAGCTAAGCAGATGTAGCAACGAGCCTGGCGGGCATACAAAGGTGACTGGAGCTAAGCAGATGTATCATAGCCGAGGCAGTACAGGTTGGGGGGATAAGCAATGTAGCCAGAGCCGAGGCAGTACAGTGGTGGCCTGGAGGTAAGCAGATGTAGCAAGCCGAGGCTGTACACGGTGTGGACTGAGGCTAAGCATAACACCATCTATCTATCTATCTATCTATCTATCTATCTACTCATCTTCTATCTATCTATCTATCTATTCATCTTCTATCTATCTCATATCTATCTATCTATCCTCCTATCTATCTATCATATCTATCTATCTATCTCATACTATCTATCTATCTATCTCTTATCTATCTATCTATCTAACTTCTATCCTCATGATTCTATCTCCTATCTATCTATCTATCTATCTATCTATCTATCTTCCTATCTATCTATCTATCTATCTATCTATCTATCTATCTATCATCATCATCATATCTATCTATCTATCTCATCTATCTCTCCTATCTCCTATCTATCTATCTATCTATCTATCTATCTATCGTATCTATCTATCTTCTATCGTATATCTATCTATCTACTCATATCCAATTATGACACCTATCTATCTAACTCATACTATCTACGCATATCTTCTATCTCCTATCTATCTATCTGGATCTCCCCTATCTAATCTCTCAATCCTCATATCTATCTATCCTCCATATCTATCTATCTATCTATCTATCTATCTATCTATCTCATATCTATACCATAACCAAAGCCATCCCCATGTCACCATCCTCCTCTCCATCCTCCCTATCACATCTACCATTCGAAAAAGTAATCATTCACTTGCAGTACCATTGATGGCCACATCCCCTCTATCAACTCTTTCCTATAGACCTCAATGCAACAGCGCCACCACCAACCACAACTTACAAAAACTTTGCCCCAGAGCCAGGAAATAGAATATCTCAGTGTTCTATGTGATATAGAAGAATGTGTTCTGCATAGAATAATCTCTGGTGTTACCCCTTTAAGAGGCGGTGTGGGTGTGATGAGGGTTATTACCTGGCTTGTTTATGGAGGCGTGTCCTCCCCCGGATCGGTCTATGTTTGCGGCGGGCACGCGTCCTGTTATTAATCTTCCGCAAGGGTTATTATCACATAATAACAGCCTCACTTAAGATCTCGCATTATACTGGATAATCTCTCAAGCTCCTGGCATGGGGCTGCTGGGTAATCACTATGCAAAATATGTCAATAATTCATTACCGCGCCGGCTGGAGATCCCCATACATAACGGTGCGCCATCAACGCCCCGCGCCTTCAAAGGAGGGGCGAAAAAATTAAGTAAAACACAAAAATGGCTAAATATTTCATCGGTGGCGTCGTATCTCTGATAAAACGACTTCTCGTAAATTCTTGCCTAGGGAGAGAATTTAGATAAAGTCTAAACTTGTGGAATCCACGGAATGTTCCGGAATTTATTACCTAATTATAATCACACTTATTACAGGGGAGAGTAGTACACCCCTCGCCTGATCACCCGCTACCCTGAGGGAGGGTGCAACAGAAACTGTCTTCATTCAAACCTTGATTTTGGATTATAAAATAGAAACAGCGCCCCCACGATCTACAGGATGTGAGTGGTACTGCAGCCCAGCTATATTAGGGTCAATATAGATGCGTTATGATATCACACACAGCTTAGGCACATGTCAGGAGGGGAGTTTGATATAGAAAAAAAAAATTCAGGTAAAAATTATAATTTTTTAAAATAAATTAAAATTTATTTGTATAAATTAAAAAGCCACCACACAGATTAATTATATATCATTACTGTAAGAGTGGGGAATACAAGGTATCCTTCTCAGAAACCATTCATTGGCTATCAGGGAATTTAAGCCCCACCCCAGAGGACCATCCACAACTCAACCAGGAACGGTAAAAAGTTAAAATTTCTGTTCCTTGGGAGGTTAACATGTTTTTCTACAGAAGTAGTGACACTCTGTTCTATAGGATGGGGATGATATTGCAGGAAACCCATGTTCAAATCAGCTGCAATACCAGTCATGGCCATAGAGAAGAGTGGCGCTGTTACTGGCCTTGTCTGCCCTCTATGGATGGGTTATGTGTATGGATGGCATTGCAGGTGTATTATCTGGATATAGCAGACACTTCCACTATTTTATGTAGGAATATTTAGTCCTGGCAGAAGACAAAGAAGACGATATCCAGGGCGGACCCCCAGAGGGTACTACAACCTTACAATATTTGGGCTAATTGTCCCCTGCCCTTTGTGTACATGTCTTACTATAGTTCACCGAGCTGCTGAATCAGCATGTATGTCTACAAGAAAAACTGCTGCCTAAGCATATTTCTGTAAGTTCTTCTGTTGTATCGGGCGTCACCCAGCTTTCCCTGAATCAGACAAAACTTAGAAAGCTAATCTGTTACAACTAAAGGCCATGTCTACTTAGTCAGGATTTGGAATTTTTTTTAAAGGGGTTCAAATATTTTATATATATATATAATTTTTTTTCTACATACACTCTGCTAGAGAATATGGGAGGGGAGTGGTCCCGGTTAAAGGGGGTTTCCTATGAGAAGCAAGATAGGGAATACATATCTGAATTTAGGGTGATCTAAGAACCAGACTCCTCCCCCCTCATCCCCAAAATTTTTTACATCCACTTTACAACCAATTACAGTTCCCCTTTAAAATATTTTGAGCACTGGTAAAATGAAAGCTGAGCTGTGACTAAGAACATTCTTCCTTTTAGAAAGCTTGATACATCTGTCCCATTGGGGCAGATTTACTTACCCGGCCTATTCGCGATCCAGCGGCGTGTTCTCTGCGGTGGATTCGGGTCCGGCCGGGATTCACTAAGGTAGTTCCTCCGCCGTCCACCAGATGTCGCTGCTGCGCTGAAGTCCGCCGAGGCCCGCCGGAATGCCCTGAAATTCACCGGCCTATACCTGGTGAAGGTAAGTGCAATTTTCGCGACACATTTTTTTTTCAAATGCGACGGTTTTTCCGAATACGTCGGGTTTTCGTTCGGCCACGCCCCCCCGATTTCCGTCGCGCGCATGCCGGCGCCGATGCGCCACAATCCGATCGCGTGCGCCAAAATCCCGGGGCAATTCAGGGAAAATCGGAAATATTCGGGTAACACGTCGGGAAACCGCGAATCGGGCCCTTAGTAAATGACCCCCAATGTCTCTAAGTCTGGAGGACCCCGTATGTCTAATGCATTGATTTTAAATCAAAATGTGTAATTCCTCATTTGTCCTGCGGAGGCAGTGCAGGGAAATGAAACCCCTAGAATACATTACAGCTGATCACTGGATGTAGGGGGAGCTGTAGTAAGGAATATTCTAGAAAGATGTCTTAATTATATGACATGATGTAGAGTTTTCCGGTGCCACCTTCTCTGATGACCTCCAGTGGTGCCGGGAGTAGAACAATGTGGGTACCGATCACGAGCAGACTGCATAATGGCAGCCCCTGCTCTGTATACACCTGGTGATGTGTATATATTATTTCACTTCGCTCTGTTCCCCTCTTCTATTACCATCCCAATGCGCTGTTGACAGCAGGAGTGGAATGATAATTTTTGGCAGAGATAAATAAAAAATCGCATGCGTGTAATCTCATGCATATGTTTACAGCGCAAATTTCTGCAGCGCGGCAAGAAGCCTTTTATTACCGAGAAAAAACTACCACCAGTCATTGTCTGATAAGTAAATGTTGTGTAAAATTAAATGCGGGCCTGCCCTGCCGTGTCATCAATCCATTTACTAGAGTCTGCTCCTGGTAGAAGGGGTCGTCCGGGTAATAGCGGGGAAAAAAAGACCTAAAAATAATTGAAAAAAAAAGCTCAAACAACCTCAATCATCTTGTTCGAACCTCCACGGGTCTCTACTTGGTCCTTCTTGATAGATAAAAGGTGCCACTGGCCAACAGGTGACCAGAAAGACCCTTTGGACCTTTTCTAAAAAAAATACATATTGTCCAGGCAACCATTGAAGGTGGCCATAGTTTTGTAGATGTTGGCCATAAATGTGTTCCTGTCTCTTGCCGGATACACACGCACTCTCAGCTGAGCATGTATGTGTGGGGTAGCATGAACCATGCTGCTTCGAGACTCCTCTGGGTGTGGCTTGACTCTGTCACATGCTAAATTCCAAAATGTCTGTTCTTCCTACCCCGAACCAGAGTGCAACCATACACATGCGATGATGTAGGCACCACAAGTTCTTTCCTCATGGCCAAAAATCATCTAAAATGTATGCTTCGATTTAGCGCACAGCTAAGTCATTTTAATTATGTGTCTACGGGTAAAATCATAGTGGCTTCAAACTTCAATGCAGAAACACTGATGGACCACCCCCCATTGTCTTCCAAAATCACAACAGTGATGAGGGAGAATGGTTTTCTGTCATTACAACAATGATGGACAACCCACTGTGATCGTCTATAATCATAACACTTATAGACAACCCACCAAGGTCTTCTGTAATCACAACACTTATAGACCAACCCACCAAGGTCTTCTGTAATCACAACACTTATAGAAAACCCACCAAGGTCTTCTGTAATCACAACACTTATAGACCAACCCACCAAGGTCTTCTGTAATCATAACACTTATACACAACCCACCAAGGTCTTTTGTAATCTCAACACTTATAGACCAACCCACCAAGGTCTTCTGTAATCACAACACTTATAGACAACCCACCAAGGTCTTCTGTAATCACAACACTTATAGACAACCCACCAAGGTCTTCTGTAATCTCAACGCTGATGGACAACCCACCATGGTCTTCTGTAATCACAACACTTATAGACAACCCACCAAGGTCTTCTATAATCATAACACATATAGACAACCCACCAATGTCTTCTGAAATCAAAACACTTATAGACAACCCATTGTGATCTTCTGTGATCATAGAAGACTATGGTGGGTCGTTCAAAAGGGTTGCAATTACTGAAGACCATGGTGGATTATCCATCGGTTTGTTTATTACAGAAGACCATGGTGGGTTGTCCATCAGACAATCAGCCATGGTCTTCTGGTGGTCTTCTGATGGACAACCCACCATGGTCTTCTGTAATCAACAAACTGATGGATAATCCACCATGGTCTTCTGTAATCAACAAACTGATGGATAATCCACCATGGTCTTTAGTAATCACAACCCTTTTGAACAATCCACCAAGGTCTTCTGTAATCACAACACTTGTAGACAACCCATTGTGAGCTTCTGTCATCTCAACGCTGCTGGACAACCCACCATGGTCTTCTGTAATCCATACACTGATGGATAATCTACCATGGTCTTTAGTAATCGCAACCCTTTTGAACGACCCACTATAGTCTTCTGTACTCACAACAAGAGTGGACAACCCACCATGGACATCTATAATCTCTACAATGATGGACAACCCACCATGGTCTTCTGTAATAACAACACTGATGGACAATTCACCATGGTCTTCTATAACCACAACACTGAAAGACAACCCACCATTGTCTTCCATAACTGCAATACGTATTACTCATTCTAGATCAAATCCCGCGGAAAAGCACATGGCTCCGCAAGTCAGTTAGCATTTAGGTCAAGATCTACTTGTGGATCTTAATCTGATGAATATCATTTTTGGTTTTCCCAAATTCTCCTTGGGACATTCTCAGATTAAATGGGGATTTAATGAGCTAGAACCTGACTTATTCCAAAAATCCAAGATCTTTAATCTTCGATATTGAGTTTATACCACTTTGTGGAAATAAGTTCTTAATATAAGTGGGCGTTTCCTTAAAAGCAAACAAAAAAACATATAGAGATACTGCATGAAGACTTCTTGAATAATCTAGAGGGAAGAGCTTTTCATTAATGAGCCCGAATGCATTAGGTACACAGAAGGTCTCAACTTTCCTTTGTATGATCAAAGGTTCAACAGCAGCTTCCAGTCCAACAGTTGGACAACCTATGCGTAACGCAATCTTTTTTAGCAATAAGTGGACAACCCCTTTGACTATTTTAAGGATTCATACCTTTCTTCCTTTTCATGATTTGCACCATATTAAGGGATGAAGTAGATCATAATGAAAGGAACATGGATGACAAAGAACTAAGACCAGATATAAGAGTCTTCTATACAAGTGAAGAGACTTCAGGCCAGGATAAGGTTGATCTCTCCCAGAACAGGTTCACCTTCTTATCTTGGGAAGGCTTGGGATGGATCAAGACCCTAATCATGAACACAGAGCTGGGTCATGATCTGGCCAGTCATCTGTGTAAAGAAATACTGTACTTCCTTATATTACAGAAACATGAGAAAGAAATGTGTGGGCAGATTCTGAAAACATTCGAGAGGAAGCGAATATGTCAGACTTCTGAGACTACAGGACTTCAGGAAGGTCAAACTTCATGAGAAAGTTCTGGATTTGATGTCCTGAGTTTGCAAAGGACATCAATAGTTTGTACAAGTGTATAAGCTCGATATTACAGGAACATGAGAAAGAAATGTGTGGGCAGTTTCGGAAAACATTCGAGAGGAAGCGGACATGTCAAACTTCTAAGACTACTGGACTTCAGGAAGGTTAGACTTCATGAGAAAGTTCTGGATTGCATGTCCTGATTTGGCAAAGGACAACAATGATCTGTTCAACTGTATTAGGATACAGGGTTTTTGATGATTTTGGGTGGATGATTTTGGATTGGATTTATCCATCTTTTTTGCACTTAAATTTAGTGGAGACAACACATTTAAACATTATGATATGGCACTGCCATGCTCTTCCATACCAAGCGTTCTTGGTTACCTCTGAAGATAGGGACCTCTTTGTAGGGGCAACTAACAACCTGTGGTTTTCTACTTCTGAGTCATAAGTGACGTAGAAGACCTCAGGTGCTCATACACATTAAGTGTACCAGATTTTAGATTACCATGTGTCCAATTCTTTGTTCTAACTGGAAATAAACTGCCTTCTGATGTTCTCCAAATTTCTTTGAAGAACAACTACATGAACACCTGAGCGTCCAGTTGTAGGGGAGTCATCGGGAACAGCTATTGACCTTACAAGTTCATCAAATTCATAAGGATCTTACATGTTTTTTGAGGTCTATCTATGTTGGACACCTATAAATTAGACATATGATGACCTATCAAAATCCCAAGTCATCGATGTAGAAATGTCTACCAACATGTATATATTACATCTGGTTGGTTTGTTGTGTAGAAAGCAATGGCAAATAATAACATGATTATTTGGTGGTTATACATGGGAGCATAAGACAGAGACAGAAATGTTGCAAGTGAGCCAACTTTTATATAAAGGCAGCCATTTTGAACCCATCAATCCAAGGAAGGCGGCCATGTTTGGTAACCATATCAATATCAATTGACCTCCATTGCCACCAAGAGGATGAGTCCATCGTATGGCTGCCTTCCTTGTCACGGGCCATCCTCCAGCCATAAAGCATTTAGCAGTAAACAGATGACATAGCATGGATGCGAAGAGCCAAGAAATAAAGAAGCGCAAGCATTAAAATTGTAATCATGGGCTCCAGCTTCATGCCAAATAAAAAGAGCCAATGGAAGCCTCGGAAAACTAATAGTACTTTTTAACAAAATGTAAAAATTGAATGCATTTTGTCCGATGCCAGCACATAGCAATCAGAAAATATTAGAAAAATACCTTCTGGAGTAATATCTATAGATAACATTTTATGCAATGGCTTTTCCAAATTATCTGTAATGCAAACAAAAGGATATAGCAGAGATTACACTCACAGCAGATGGAAATGGTGAAGTCTGTTGCCGACAGTTAATCAATACGGAAAACGCTCTATTCTGAAACGTGAGGCCAGCCATGAAGTTCTGATGGGTGGGTTCACATAATTTCCACTTTTTATGGGGGTTTGTATAATTTTAGGGACAATACAGTTCATTTTGTAACTGATTCTCATTAAATCTTACATGCATATTACAAATTAGCTCTCCTCTAGAAGGAGGAACCTCAAGAAGAAGAAGGCCCTCATTAAGTGCTATGTACCCTGTAAGGTAATGGGGCAGATTTACTTACCCGGCCCATTTACGATCCAGCGGCGCGTTCTCTGCGGTGGATTTGGGTCTTCCGGCGATTCACTAAGGTAGTTCCTCCAATGTCCACCAGGTGGCGCTGCTGCGCTGAAGTTCGCCTAGGCCTGCCGGAGTGCCCTGAAATTCACCGGCCTATTCCTGGTGAAGGTAAGCGCGAGTCCTGCGACACTTTTTTTTTAAAAGTGCGGTGGTTTTTCCGAATCCGTCGAGTTTTCGCTCGGCCACGCCCCCGATTTCCGTTGCGTGCATGCCAGCACCGATGCGCCAAAATCCGATCACGAGCGCCAAAATCCTGGGGCAATACAGGGAAAATCGGTGCAAATCAGAAATATTCGGGTAACACGTCGGGAAAACGCGAATCGGGCCCTTAGTAAATGACCCCCAATGTGTCTGACCTGGATGATATCAGGTGTTCAGGTCTTTAATCGATTTGTCATTGGCTTACAGGGTACATAAAGGTGGCACTAGAGCGACTTCTTTCACCGTAATAGAGGAGAGTTTTCCAAGATCATTAAGGTAGGTCATTTAATGGGAGCTTCACAATCATGTCTTGATTCCAATGTATCTAGCAGTAGGTGTTACCATGGTTACAGACTACAATCAAACCCTACGTAGTCTGATCATGCAGGGGTATTAGAATGAACTGAGTTTGTAGTCTGTAGTCATGGAGGCAAATAGGTCTGCATAGGAGCTGTATACCGAACCATTAGGATATTATTATTATGCTACACAATACTGAACCAAATGGAAAACTTACTCTTTAAGGATTTATCCAAGAAGTCACATAGACAAGAGATTCCAGCATCAATGGGAACACATAATAACTCAAACTGTAGAGGACATACACAACATTTTTGTTGCCCATAATTTCAAAATTTTTGCCCAGTTTGACTGGTTTAAGATTCAGGGTTTCCATTGTTTTATGTCCATCCTATGGAAAATGTGTTATACATACTGTAGAAGGGCGGGGCACCCTAAACCTAATATTGGAATGGGCCAACCATGGCAATTCCCTATCCCCCGTTACAATGCAGTTGCAAAAGAAGAGTCCTCCAGGGACCGAGGATAGAAAGAGAGACTGTCCAGGACTGAGTCCCTCTCTCAGGTGGACTCTATTATCTCTATGCCTTTGTTCAAGTTTATTTTCAATGCAGATAAAAGCCAATATCACTCAACAGCAAATAGAATGGGCCAACTATTGGTGACCTCCTTCTTTTTAATGGCCATTATCACCAATGGCGGGCAATAAGGACTATATAGTGTGTAAGGATCACAGAGACAACAGGAGCCTGAAAAATTCCTGATTTGGTGTACAAAAAGACAAAAATACCATTGGAAAAATTTTTTAAAAATAGGTGTGGTGAGGGAGGGGCCTCTGCTCTCATGTAAATCTATACCAACCCACTGCTGACAAAAATTGGCATATGCCTCCTGAGGCCTTATGTCTAATTTATGATGAAGTCTGAGTAGGTATGATATAGTCTGATCAAGGTAGGTGACCCCCAAATGACTGGTCGGTAGGCGCTGATAATGGAGATGATGACTATAGGATTATAAAAGACATTGGGGCTTATTTATTAAGGGTCCACATTTCCGACAGGTTTTCCGACATTTTCGGGGATCCCACTGGGGATTGTGTCGCACGCGATTGGATTTTGGCGCATCGGCGCCGGCTTTCACACGACACAAATCGGGGAGCGGGCCGACGGATGATCCGACGGATTCAGACAACACGCGGAATTTAACAAGTCAAATTGTGTCGCACCAGGAAGAAGAAGGTGAACTCCGGCGGACCTCAGCAGGGAAGCGACGCACACAAGATCTCGGGCATACGATCTTGGTGAATCGCGCCGGACTTAATCCTTGTAGGACAGTCCGGATCAGAGATCGCGACAGGACCGGGTAAGTAATTCTGCCCCATTGACTGTAGGAATGGAAAGAGTCTCATTGTTGATAGGTGCAAGAGATGTCTACAAGCCGATCACCTAGTGATGTACCAGAGCCTGTCCTCATCTCCTTTAATTGAGCTGTGCTTACACATTCCTGAAGAGGCCCTTTAATTGCGAGGCTTATGAGAACATCTTATCTGTCCATCGCACATAACAAATCGCCATTTCATACACTTTTCAATTTATAGTCGAACAATTATTTGTTATTTATTGCTGTCCGGCGCTTTTCTTCTTGGCAATTTTATGTCAATTTCGCTCCTGATTGTCATAACCGTCCTATTCTTATGGCTGACAAGTATTAATGCTCGGCTACTTATTATTCTGACAGGGAATGGGTAAATCTTTGTGAATGCAGAGGGATTAACTCTCCTGCACCCGCTGAGAAAGACGAGCGGCTCCACTCTTCAATTTTACAAGACGCTTGTTATTTGGAAAAGTCTGCTGCATCAGGCAACTCAATAATAGAAGCAAGATGGCCGCCCCGGGCCCAATCATCGGAGGTGTCATGTCAAGTACGACAGGTACTCTCTTCCATTATTAGTGACACAAAGCAGCAGATATACGCCACATTCACCGACAATGAGGCCACTACTTGACTTTCAAGAGAGAGGCTATGATGACCTACGTGTGCTTAGATGGTGAGCATGGTGACTTATCATTAAAGCACTGCTAAATATTAAAGGGGTATCCGTATAAGAGAGATTTATGGATTTTGTAGCAGAAATTCAGTAATTAAGGTTTGTACATGAAGGACCAACTTCTAGATCAATCTAGAGAATGTCCTCGACAAGTTAGGACAGTTCCCCTTCACAACATCACTGTTTCATAGTGCAGAATGGAAACTTATTGCCTCTATACTGTACTTATAGGAGGCGGTCTAGCTCCAACACTTATATAGGGAAAGTTGCTGAGTTAGGACTCACCTCTGTCTGCCAGAGAATAGAGTCATACCAATACTGAATGCATCATCCAAGGAATACATGGATGGCCATGGTTGGCCAATGTGAGATCCACGCTCTGTTGGTATAACCTTGGTTCAGAGGGATGTGTATGAAGTTGATATCTATATAAGACATCTATATATCCTATTTTATACGGACAGCACCAGCAGATGTAGCATTTTGCTCTGCTTTTTATTTGTCCTTGGCCTGTCAGCTAGGTCACGTAATAATGTGCCGATTCTATGGTTTTCTCATTGGGGTTGTCCAGTGATATAAAACAGTTCTTACAGTTTTTTGGAAATAATAATCGGTAAAAGTTGATAATATGGCAAAATTGTGAAAACTGCATCGACAGTCAACATTAACTACAACTCCCATGGTCCCAAAGGCTCAGCTTCCTCTCTTTCTCCGACTTTCTTCCCTTTACTGTTCTGGTAGTGGACTGTCTGTGTGCCTGCAGGTATTAGCTTTACCAACCATCATCTTCAAGCACACCTCAATGTAGGAGAGGTTCCTCGAAAAGAAAAGGCTTTGGGACAATAGACCCAACATTGAATACATTATATAATAATATATATTTACATAACAGCAATGCTTTGTATGTCTCTAGATAACCCATTTAAGCTTCTCTAGATGACTCCATACATATCTCGGTCAGTTGATTTTGGATTCAGACCTTATTCTTCTGTGTTTCACTAGCGATTCTGCAGGGCCCTTCGTGAATGCACCGCCCTAGGCCCCTAGTTTCAGCTATGACCTTGAATCAATGCAGAAATGCAAAGACTTTGTATAAAAGATCCAGCAGGTCTCACGCCAACAGTGCATACTATTAGACCCCGCGGTGTTACTTGCCTCGGACAGGAAGACAGATTTGTTGGTAAAGTAATTCAATATAACGGTCTGTACAATTTGCCAGGCCGGATTGTGAGAGCTCTCATGAACTCTGCCGTTCCCTGGAGATGCCTCCTTCAATAAAAATAATTTATGGCCCTGTGTTGTCTGTGCCCACAGTAAACACTATGTTCATTTACAGGAGAGAACTCTGGCGCCAAGGAAACACAGACATTTCTATGAACTCTACATTATCCATAGAAGTGCCGTAAAAGACCACCTCGTGGAGAAGACAACCCCCTTCTTTAGACAAGACTTCATACTTCATATATTATATGGTACCTTCATATATCATACACCACGTCCACCTCCAAGAGCAAAACACATTTCAAATTGGCGTATTGGAATGGGCTTACAAGTCTCCAAAGTACTGGATGCCAGTAGGGCACCAACGAGTCCCCCAATCTTCCCCAGCCTTTTAGACATGAGGTTAGTTCAGTTACCTAAACTAGTAGCTTTGACCTTATCGTTTACATTTCCCGGCGTCCTATTCCATCATCTTGTATTTGTATCCTCACCTCCATTATTCTATGCCTACAATCCCATGATTCCCCGATACTGAGAAGTTAAATGAGAAGTTAAAGTTGGTGCCAACTCTGCCTTAAGATGAAGGTGTATTAACCCTTCTCCTAAAGTCTTAGCGTATTTCATAAAGGGACAATGTTAGAATATGACCAGTGGTGGTTGCAACTCTGGGTGGTGGTCGCAACTATCCATTGATACAAGAAGAAATTCTTAACCTGTGTAAAAATTATACACCCAATTGGGCAGGAACCTAAATCCTGAAAACCAGTGAAAAAGACAAATTTTGATGGTCCTCAGAATGAGATGAGATATTTGGCGGGAAGGGGCAGTTGGTAATACCGTGTCCCTAACCTCAGGGCATACAAAAAATGTAGCAGACGGCCACTTACTTTATAGTTGGGATGAGGTTCTCCAACAGGGGTTTCACGACTGATCTTAGTGATCCACTTTATGGGTATGGGTATGTCCTTTAAATATTCTTCATGTATGAAAACCCACAAATAACTTCTTGTTTGAGTTTCCCATTAACAAATTTTAGAAAAAAATCACCTACAGTATACATCCAAGAAAAGAGATATAGCCACAAGACCAAGACGTGGTCTACAAGTCACGCTTAGACTCTTTAAGAAGAAATTTTCAATTCTTCCAGTGTTGGCTCATAGATGCAACATTATGCAAAGTAACTCCTAGTCCCACCCATGTTATGGATCTGCCCTTTAAATTCTTAACTCCCAGAATCCTCTGTGCCTCAGGCTCGTCTGTCTTCCTGTCTCTCCCGCGTGAGTACTGATGGGGACAGAAGTAGGTCAAGCCACCGGTGCTCTGATATTCGCAGGCAGCTGCTGGGGCCTCATTAGTCGCATTTAACACACACATCACTCCCTGCTCTTCTCCCGACAGGAGACCTGCAGCTTTAATTGTGCTGGATAGGCCTGCCTCTAATTAGAGCAGTCCTAATTACAGCCACCTCGTTAACACTGGTGACGCTCCCATTAAGGACGATAGAAAGGGCATGGAGTATTTTTTATGTTTTCCACATTTTGAGTGGCCGCTGGGCATTTTAACCGCTTTGGTACCCGGAGAGAGTCGCCTTCGTCGTTGCGACACGTGTGGCGTGACATTGGAATGACATTGTGTGACGCTGTCACGTAGCTAATTTAGCGCTGCCTGCGTAGTAATAAATGCCTTTACATACAACATAAACCTCGCTCGCCCCCAAGGTTACAGATGACACAATTACTGAATCCATCTGTGATAAATCAGGATATCGCGGGAGGGGTTTTTAGTTGCGTAAGTAAAATTTAATTATATTGCCCTCTAGCTGCGATAAATCATAAATAAAATGAGGGCGTGCAACGTGTGGACACATTTCTGCATATTGATACCGAAAATTGGCAATAAATTGAATTACTGCCTGTGCATTAATAGACTACAACCCCCAGCATGCTCTGTGGGTCAGAGAATCGAACTTGGACCATTCAGGGCTCAAACTGCTCAGGGAAAATAAAGCTAGACTCTAATTGTTGGCGACCTGGTCTGATTAGGTTTAATACAATTAATAAAAGGGATGAAAGTTCTCTTCCTGTGTCGGGATAGGATAAGAATCAGAGTTTCTGGAATGATGAGAGTGGTAATTCAAGTGGACCGTCACAATTCTTCTACATAATGGGGCAGATTTACTTACCCGGTCCATTCCGATCCAGCGGCAGGTTCTCCGACACTGATTCGTGTCTTCCGGCGATTCACTAAGGTAGTGCTCCCGATGTCCACCAGGTGTCGCTGCTGCGCTGAAGTCCGTCGGAGTTCACCAAGCTATTCCTGGGTGCAGGTAAGAGCGACACATTTTTAAAAAAAAAATGCAGTGGTTTTTCCGAATCCATCGCGTTTTCCGATGGCCACGCCCCCCCCTGATTTCCGATGCGCCACAATCCGATCGCGTGCACCAAAAACCCGGGGCAATTCGGCGCAAAACGGTAATATTCGGGAAACCCAATGGAAAAACGAGATTCGGGCCCTTAGTAAATGACCCCCACTGTATGTAACTTTTATGAGTTCATAAGGCCCAGTACTTCTCCTCTTATGTCGGGGGGTTGTCTGTGTCCTTTCCTAGGACAGGTCATTGATATATGATTGGACAGGCTCCTCTATAGTTGGGCTCTATTCACTTGCATTCGGATTGAGATGCAAAGGACTGCAGTACCCAGCATAGGCACTACCAAAATGTATGGCGCTGTGCCTGCTAAACAGTATACGAGATGCAATGCTTGCAAGAACACCGATTTATTGGGTCTTGGAGCTTGTCTTTCACCAAAATTCTATTTGGCTCAGGTCAACAGCAAGTTCAAGCACCTTTGATCACCGCAAAAATAAGCCAAGAAGAAGGAGGCACAGAGTTGGACTGCAGAGTCTTCTGTTGCACCAGATTTATCACAGCGTCCGATGCTGGATGATATATTTGGCGTAGTTTGAAACTGTCTGGTCTAAGGTTATTGGGGTGGAGGATTTATCACAGCTTGTAAGCCTACAAAGGTGTGGGGCTGTGATTAAAAGAAATCTACCACCAGGATGAAGGATTGTACACCAAGCACACTGGCATACTGGTGTGTGCCCCCTCTGGTAGGTTCTGCTTTTCTTTTAGCTCCTTAGGACCTTATTTTTACAAGAAAAAAGGTTTTGCTAATTATGCAAATGAACCTCAGTGGTTCCAGACTCCATAGATGTCAATGGAACTTGGAGCCCCGAAGGCTCATCTGCATGATTTTTAAAACCTCTTTTTCTTAAAGACAAAGGCATACAAAGCTACAAGAAGAGCATCTTCTGCCAGAGGGGGAACACACCAGTATGTCAGTGTGCTTGGTTTAGAATCTTTCATCCTGGTGGTAGATGTCCTTTAAGTCACTGCCTGTAGCTTGTGCCCCCGTTTTGGCGCAAGCTAAGGTGCAATTCTATACCAGGTCAGACCTGGCATAAAAGTGCCCCAGCGGTGCATTGCAGCTCCCTGCCAGGATTTATTAGGAGGTCCTGATAGATCCATTGTGGAGAGTCCTGATCCAGATCCATACATTGGGACACCTAGCACCAGCGTATGATAAATGTTCCCCTATACCTCCAATTTCTTGTCACATTTGCATATTTTTTGGCATACAACCCTTTCCATGTGAGGCCAGGCCCCTGTGTAAATAAAACACATCCCTTTTGTCCCACTAGTTCTTAAAGGGTCTGGAAACTGTCTGAATCCCTTGGTAAATGTGGCAAGAGGCTTTTTAGATGGGTGATATTTTAGTGCACAATAAAAAGATTGATTAAGCTACCCCATCACAGACAGTCCCTGACTTAAGGACACACCGACTTACAGATGACCCCTAGTTAAAAGTGGAAGTCTCTTGACCTTTGGTGAAGCTCTCTGGATGCTGGTCATTTACTAATCTCTAGTCCCAGGCTGCAATGAAGCTTTACAGTTCATCCTGGTCCCAAAAATGTTGTCATAGTTGTCATTTGCCTGGAGCTACATTGAAAAATAAAATATACTTGTACCAACTTACATACAAATTCAACTTCAGAACACACCTACAGAATCTTATATGTAACATGAGGACTACCTGTATCTCTGACCATTACCATCCCTACTTTTGGGTTAGTTATGTGAAGAAAAAGCAAAGCACCCACCAAAAATTATTTCTCCCATTCCAGTTATAATTTCTGGTCCATAGCCAACATCATTGAGCCCTCCGGCAAGGCTACACGTCTTCCACCAGTCTTGTGATGTGGCCTTACCGGCAGTCCTGGATGGTCTCAGTGATTGAGGGATGTAGGAGGTTGTTTTTGTGCAGTTTCCTCATCCCCCGTAGAGTTCAGAGAACCGGGTCCTGATTTATGCAGCCTCCTATCGTCCTGATATGAGGCTCTATCATTTCTAGTTTGGGCATTGCTGCGGAGCGTAGAAGGGGCCCATGGCAGTTCCTTGAATTGTCAATGTCTAGACCTGGACCTGATCCCAGGAATGTCTCCTGTATGGGAATTTGTTCCGGCACACAGCGGGGCGCTGACACATTAAATAGACTTGGTTATCAGTGTTCGCCCTAAGCATTGGTTGGGCTTATTATATGCTAGGTCCTTCATTCGACGCACAAGTAAAATCGAGGTTAACTCTTGAATGTTCAAGTTGCATGGCACAACGTAGCCGTATAAATCCCATTTACGGCACTTGGTGTTATGGCACGGTGGTGGGGGGCACATCTTCTCCATCCCGCACCCCCAGCTATATCAGACCTTTGTGTCTGATTCTCACACTATCGTTGGATAACTTATGATCCATGCAGTGTCTGGCAGGAAGGTTTGTAGGGAGAGGGAAAGCGTGGTAAATGGGACAGAAAACAGATTCCATTCTCTGTAGCTCCAGGAGCCGAGAAGGGGAATGGGGGGGGGGGGGGGGTCGCCGCTCTTTATAATCAATTACACCCGATGCTGCTGAGGCTTCTCCGCGTTTATTTTATGCTCGGCCTGTCTTCTGTGTATTTATGGGGCTGTACTGGTGCCCGTCTATGCGTACACTTCACTATTCATCACTCCCGCTCCTCTTTCCGCATTGTCATCCTTCTCTGTTTAAGCAGAGTCTTCAATCCTTTATGCAGATGTCTATTGTGTTCATTTGTAGTCCCCGACTATCCTTCTCGTGTCCACCCCCGGCTCATGTAATATAGAGACGCTATAAGAGACCCACCGTATTCCCACCCGCTGTAAACACGCGCCTCTTAGACTCTCTCCCACTCACGCTTTGGATCCATTGACGGTATCCATATATTTCGGCACTAATTGGACAATGAGGCCCATCTATTATTTCCTGATGGAGTCACGGCTCCTGCGAGATTAAATGGCTGTTGTGTTGTCTTCTTTATGTGCTAAATCATTAATAATGTTACCGGAGTGAACAATGGCTCCCTTTATTGCTGGAACTCACGTCCTATTAAGTAGATCGTCGCTTGGAAGAAGAGTGGGATGGGCAAGTTCTGAAGATTAGTAGTTGGCTTCAGGTTTGAGTGTGGATAAAACACATACGTTACTACTTGGAAAGCCTCGAAAAGCTGCTGTTGATGGATCTATTATTAATTTTCATATCTACATAGTGCTGTAGGCTTTCTGTCCCACCAAAGACAACTGTCCCCTAGGAATGGTGGTCCGACCAATGGATGATCATGTTCCCAGAGAGAACTCAGGTCAAATTCGGGTACCCTTTTTACCCCAATTTCTGCTATTATACTCCTGTTCTGTGTGGTCTATAGTACTCTAATATCATCATTTTAGCTTAGTAATTTGGTGACATCAGTCTGCCTTAGGGACGTAGTCTTCAGATGTCTTCCGTCTTTCTCAGTGACTTCAACTCCTGGTTTCATTATGACTCTACCTCAGTAACTGAGTAGTAACTCAGTTCCGATGCCCTCACCCAGTCTTAGTATCCTAGTCTTCTTATGTCATCAGCCTGCCTTAGTGTCTTAGTTTTCTCATGTCATCTAAATCTGATATAATTTTATCTTAAGAGAGACAGAAAGGACACGGTCGGCGCCCCTAATACAATATGAAAATTAAAAGGATTAAGTGGTGACTGTGGTATCTGCTCACCTTGAGACACCTTGTGTCTTATGCGTAAGAGCGGATATCTTTGGTCCAGTCTTCCTTTTGTAGAATGGGTGGGGTATGCTGCGTCTTCCCGGGATCCGGTACTGGGTTGTGCCGGATAGGGAAATCACATGGAGAGCATATGGGTAAATAACCGGGTTGGTGTAAGACGCGCTGCCCGTAGTAAGGTCAATGCAACACACGTTTCTTTTGTTGAAAATTTATAGATACAGGCAATGGACTACGCGTTTTGGGGGTGGTCTACCCCCTTCTTCAGGTCTGTAAAAAGTACTTTAAATGGAGTGGCCAGGGACCAGCGAGAAGCCGTGTTAATGACTAATGGCTAATCTTCCAGGTCAACAGCATCGACTTTACTACGGGCAGCGCTTCTTACACCAACCCGGTTATTTGCCAATATGCTCTCCATATACTTTTATCTTAGTAATTTGATAACTTAGTCTTCTGATGCTATCAGACAGCATTAGTGACTTGGTCTTCTGTTGTCTTCAGCCTTCCTTAGTGAATTAACCTTCTGATTTCCTCATGACTCTACCCCAGTAACTTAATGTTCTGGTGCCCTTACCCAGTCTTAGTACCTAAGTGTTCTGATGCCCTCAGCCTGTCTTGCTATGTTAGTCTTCTGATGTCTTCAGTCTTTCTTAGTGACTTAACCTCCTGATGTCTTCATGACTCTACTCCTGTAACTTTGTGTTCTAGTGCTCTTAGCCCGTCTTAGCATTTCTACGTATCTTAGTTTTCTGATGTCATCAGCCTGTGTTGGTTTCTTAGTCTTCTGATGTCTAGCCTAGCTAAGTCATTTGGAAAGTTAGTCTTCTGATGTCATCAGTAAACCTTAGTGAATGAGTCTTATGTTGTCATCGCACTACCTTAGTGATTTGGTCTTCTGATGTCACCACTCTACTGTAGTGATTTGTGTTTCCTGAGCTTTGATCTGGTTACTTTGTACTAGATAAAACCCGTGACAACCTCAGTTCTATGCACAATGTACCTCAGCTCTTCCACATCTTCACAACTTACTTACCATGATTTATTCTAGAAGGAACGTTTGCCTAGGTACCATTTCCTGAAATCACCTCCCAAATCATCGGCATCTCCCTGCTTCCACCTCCTTGTCCCTCCCTTGATAGATGTCGCTCTTCCCTCCATCCTCTTCCTCTCGCACACATCACAAGTGCTGCACTGAGCTCGGAGACCTGGCTGAGATGAAAGCTCTCCACAGTATATGCACAGTGTTAGGCTGTGCCGCCACGTTCATTAATTTACTGCCAAAAAGCCTCTTTTAGGTGCCTGATGAATAGTTCTCATCATTTACAAACCTGACATGCCAGTCTCTCCTTGATGTACGAAATTTAGAACAAAAGCAGTTGTTGCATAGTCCTATAGCAGATCCGTCTCATGCAGGATCAAAGGTGGGGTAGGTTGAGGTTCACCACTTCTCGAAAGGCCCTTGTGGCTTGCCATGAGTTAATATCAGCCTGAACTGGGAATAGTCTAATGAGTTCTCCCAAGTACAAAGTCTGCTCTGGTGTGCAGGAGGTTAAAACCCATAATCCTTTGCTTTCTTTACGCTCCCGAAGAAAGCGGTAAAGCACATTGATGTGGAGCTCATAATAACTTCTGACATCTCATAAAGAACTTGGTTTAATGTTTAAGGCCTTAATCCCAACCAATGTCAGACATCATTCATTTGCTCCACCTGTAGATATACAACTGCATCTATTTATAGGTCAAGTATTCCTCTGAGTGGAGTAGCAAGACCTATAGTATGGTGTTCAGATATGAATGGAGAGGACAACGTTATGACATAATGGGGGTCATTTATTAAGGGCCCGAATCACGTTTTTTCGTCGAGTTTCCCAAAAATTGCTGATTTGCGCCAAATTGCCCTGGGTTTTTGGCGTACTCGATCGGATCGGATTGTGGCGCATCGGTGCCTGCATGCACGCAACGGAAATCGGGGGGCGTGGCTGTCGGAAAACCCGATGGATTCGGAAAAACCGCCGTATTTTTTAAAAGAAAATGCGTCGCTCGACACGCACTTACCTGCACCCAGCATAGCTTGGTAAACTTCAGTGAACGCCGTTGAACTTCAGGGCAGCAGAGACACCTTGTGGACATCAGGCGCAAGACCTTAGTGAATCGCCGGGAGACCCGAATCAGAGTCAGAGAACCCGCCGCTGGATCGTGAATGGACCGGGTAAGTAAATCTGCCCCATTGTACAACAAGTGACAAAATGTTGTGGTAGAACCATGAAAATGTGAACATTTCACTGGTACATAAGACAAGTAAGGGGTAACAGGTATCCAGAGGATTCTTAAGGCCTACTTCAGAGATCCCGGGGAGATTATAATGTAACCCATACTCTATCCATGCAATTGTAGGTCAGAGACTTAATTTGAAGCCACCTCCAGATTTGCCTGGAACATTATTCTTTCTATCCAAATGATAAAGATTGTAATCAAACCCGACAAAAAAAAAAAGAACAACCAAAGTAATGAACAAAAAATATAACATAAGTGGGAATATATACAGTTTTAGACAAAATTTGGTGGACCCTACTGATATTGGGGGAAATGGGCAACTAAGACTATAGGGCTCATTTACTAAGGGTCAGTGGAGCGCCTTTTTGTTGGGTTTCCCGTCGATTTCCGTTTGGCGCTGGATCGCGCCTGGGATTGGGTTGCACACAAGCGGTTTTTGGCACATCGGCTTGCATACGATAGAAATCGAGGAGGGGGGGGGGGGCGTCGGACAACCTGACGGATTCGGACTATGCACAAGAGTTAACATTTAGAATTGTATCACAAGACGTACACTTACAAGCACCGGGAAGAAGAAGGTGAACTACTAAGGGGAAGCAACGGATGAAGGAACTCTGGCGCATGATCTTCATGAATCGCACCGGACTTCATCCTCGTCGGACCTTTTGAATCGGGAATCACGACAGGACCGGGTAAGTAAATTTGCCCAATTGGGTGAAAGTAGCTGTTGATGTTGACTTTCAAGATGTTCGAACCTATGGAGAAGTCTAATCCCCTCTCCCCACACATAAGAGTATATGAAGTATTTGGGGGAACATTGGGGGTGAGACTGTAGCTGTTTTTTCAAAGAAGAATTTGTCCAACAGTTATCTAAGGTAACTCTGTCTTCTTTGACAAATTGAAGGCAAATGCCAGTTTCTTTCAGCTTTGTAGAAGAAACTATGATCTAATTACATCAAAGTAGTGATCAAATGCTCCCTAAATCCCAACAATGAGAACATCCACATGATACCTGGCATGTACCCCAGACTGAAAACCTAGGCTCAAAGCTAAAATGGCTTCTCCAAGACAAGCAAAAAAATTTTTGTCAAACGTTTGATATTTTTTGCTGCATACGAATAGACTAAGGTCAGACTTTGACGAACTATGGAACTGACTGACTGAAAATTCACTTTTCTAACCTGAAGCCTAGCTGAGTTCTGAATTCTGTCCCTAGGCTTTCTCGATTTCTCGAATAGACAACAGCTCCAAAGAGCAGTTCTCAGCCATACCTATCCACACGATGCTTTTATTTTTCTTTAGACACAGGCTATGCTAGGTGACATTCCCTCGAGACAACCAAAATGACTACCCCTTAGCAAGTGTCACTTTTTAACACTTGTGACGCAAGTTTTGTAGACCAAGAATAGATATTTCAAGGGAATAGGTGGAATTTTTTTATCACCTTTTTACTAGTCACCCATCCCCGTAGGGTGATGACCCTCCACATAACCATAAATGTTCACTGCCGAGTAGAATTCTAATATTCGACTAAGCCTCTGGACATTTCTGGTCCCGCTCAGGCTTTCTATAACAGGAAAAAACTATTTTCATCTGTCAGAAGAAAAAGGTGGTCAAATAAAAATCAGCCTTTTTATAGATATTACCCTAGTGGAAGTATGTTATTGAGAAACCGAGCCTAGAGACTCGAAGCCTTTATGAGCCCGTAAACCTTTTGCTCCACTAATAATTCTTCACCTATGGATTTGGAAAGTACAGTAGAAATTAATTTTATGAAACTCACAAATTTGAAAATGTATTTTTAGATTTATATTTGGTGAAAAAAAAAGTGTTCGAAAGCAAATCTGCAAATGCTTTGTCAAGATTCAGACAGTCTGATGACAGTCCATCAGGAAAATCTTCACAGGTTTATCCATGGAGAACATTATATTAAGGGATGATCAGTTTATCCCAGACAGGAGCTTAAGAGCTATCGATGGCTCTTGGCGCCCACATCTTGGCAGTCGGGGATATGATTGCTGAAACTAGGCTTTTCCCCACTTTGTAGATGACCCTTTGATGGACCTTTGTACTTAAAATCTCCAGTTAGTGATGAACTTCTTAAAACCCACTTGGGCACATTTACTAAGGGTCCGTCGGACACATTTCCGTCGGGTTAACAGAATTTTTCCGATTTGCCCTGAATAGCCCCGGGTTTGTGGCGCATACGATGGGATTGTGGCACATCGGCACCGGCTTTCATGCGACAGAAATCGGGGGCATTGCCGTCGGACAATCCGACCGCAGGATTTAACTTTCAAAATTGTGTTGCAAGATCAGCACTTACGTGCACCGGGAAGAAGAAGGTGAATTCTGGTGGACCTCGGCGGGGAAGCGACACATGCAGGAAATTGGACGCACAATCTTAGTGAATCGCAGCAGCTCCGAATCCTCGACGGACATTCCGGACCAGCGGCGTTAACAGGACGGTTAATAAATGTGCCCCACTATGTTAACTTCTATGGTAGACTTTACCCCAAAGCTCAGCAATGGTGGATCTTTTATTTTCAGTGCCTGGTTTCCTTGAACTTAAAAATATACTTCAAAGTGATCTTTCACGTTCTCCATAAACCTTAATTCTTCACATCATTGAATAGGCGTTGTTCTACCGATTCCAGAACTTTTGGAACCCTTTCTCTAGCCCCCACTATCTCCAAGCAATCTGCACTGTCAGTTTCTGCACCCAACGATAGGCCCTCTATTGTCATGTGGGCAATCGCAGGATGGAGCAATAAGCCTGCCACCACCCACTCAACAGTAGGAACCCTCATTACCATACCAAACCCAACAACATTTGGAAGCACTTGGCCCAGGAAGAGTGGGGTTCAGAAAGAAAATTCCATCTCATGGTGAATCTTAATTTCACTACCGTACCTTGACAACAGTTTCACCAAAAGAACACCAACACTCATAACCAATCATGAGGCAAAGTCAAAATATGTCTTGAATTCTAATGATATATTTGTATATTTCTCTCTGCTAACTCCCCTAATGATGAGGTGAGGTGAATATTCCACAGATGGGCACCACTGGTAATTCTCTCTTTGAGAAACAAGAGTTGGTCATACTGAAATCCAACCACATCCATCTTTTCCGTGCTCAAAGAGTGTCAAGAAACACACTTGAAACGGGGGCTTTAGTCAACATTGATCCAAGACTGACCAGAGACATTAACATGTTTGCTTTGGGGATAGCTATTCCTTTTCAACCCACCTCCTTCCATCTTGTGCATATGCATGCTTGGCTAATGTGTTCTCGCTAGGAAGAGTGGAGAAAGATCCTGCAAGGCATCTATGGTAGAAGGTTATGTCTCCAAGAACAGAATGTTGTAATCTAACAGCCTAAGCCTTATCGACTCCAACGTCTGCTATCAAGGGAGAGTCTGGAAGTCCCCATACACATTAGATCAGTGGTGGCGAACCTATGGCACGGGTGCCAGAGGTGGCACTCAGAGCCCATTCTGTGGGCACCCAGGCCTTCACCCCAGCACAAAATTTGCTAGACGTGACTCAAGGTTTCCTCCTGTGGTCCAAAGCTATTTTAAAGCAACTCCTTTTTGGATGCACCTACCTAGCGACAAGGTATGGACAGAGATGGATTATGGTTGGAGCTCCTGCTCTGGGTCCCCTGATTCTTCCTCTTCAGGGGACCCTGGAAGGAAGCTACAATCCAAATTGTCTTTGGCCAATACAATTAAGACTTATGATACAGTTGGGATCAGTAGGTTATTGCTTAAATTGTCATCTTGGCAATTTGCAACATAAAAGTAGGTTTTTGGTTGTAGTTTGGGCACTCTGTGTCAAAAAGGTTCGCCATCACTGCATTAGATGGTTGGCCGATCCAAGAGCTAAGATACATATTAGTGTTTATGGCCTGCTCGAAGGTTATCAGCATTGTCAGCTGTAGATACCAATAGATTGTCTCGAATATGGGACCTTGCTTACCAGCTGATCATGTCCTAAAGTTCTAGTCAAATCTGGACCCTTTAAGGCAAGCCAGCCTTCATGGTTGAATATTTCTGTATTCTGTTCACAATCAGGTAACGTTGTCAACCTTTAATCAACATAAGAAGGCCCCCGTTGTTTTGTTCTTCAGTAATAACATGAAAAGGTCTCCTCTAATGCAGAGTCCAAGTTGCTTTGTTGATCAGAAAGGCGTTATACTCGGAGGAGGTAACTGTCCCATAATCTTGTCGAACAGCATGCAGGAGCCTTTATTCCATCTACAAACATTTGATTGCCCCCATAATCCTTTTGTTTCGGAGTTCTTCACATATTCCCTAGCTTGAAGATGACAGGGCCATCATTAGTGATCTTCAATGTCGGGAAGATTATGATGGGTGGTAAAAGTTCTAGCTGGGGATGGTGTGAATCTACGGCTTTTCTTTCGAGGCAAGCTATAATTGCCGCTTTCTGCGGCACACACTTGGATTTCGCTGCCGTTTCCCGTTTCGAGCACGATTAGTAATCTGATAATTATAGAGACCCTGGTGGCAACCTCCTCAAGATGGGTCGCTGATGTGCTAGGTGGCAACACGAGAGATGGAATATGATGGCAAGGGGTCGGTATGTCAGCAGCTGCAGAAAGGGGTCGTAGGAAATGGAATGGGAGATGGCATGGACTTGGCTTTGGGGGTGGTGGAGGGGGGTGTATAAAATAGAGGATGACTAGAGTTCAGCAAATTGTAGGGTGGACAGAACATTTATAGTAACTCTCCAGGGGATGGGGGGAGAGAATCTACACATCACCTAATCATACACGGGCTGATTAGTCATGGGTTAAACCGGCAAAGACGGCTGCTGAGAAGCAATCAGCACCCTACCTATAAGCCAAGTGGGGAATCTGCATCGAAAGCCGCAAGACCACAAAAACATCTCAAATATTTCTTCAAAAGATTGTCACTAATTTATTTCCGTAGATGTACGGTGCAGATATTTCATGGGTTTGAGAGTTCGATACATGTCTGCAGCAGCTACGTAAACCATGGATGTCAATCATTGCAGAGCTCCTAAAATCTTCTACCCACAATGCCATGCGCAGCTTCATACTGTGATGTAGATAGTAAGCCTTATCTTGGCTTAGCCAGAGATTGATGGAGTTCAATCTGTAAATGAATCTTTTGCTAATTTCATAAAACTCCGTCCTCAAAATGTAGAGGCTTCAGCGAGAACCCGATATCAGGGGTGTAGACAGTAAGCTCCAATGAGACGTAGGGGGCGCTAGCTTCCCATCAGAGCATCAAACACAATCTATACAATGGTTTTACTGATTTACCAGACATTCTCCTTAAACTTGCCAAAAACAAACCGTAATTCTTCCAAATTGTAAAGTAACTGACCGGGTCAGATCAACAAAACAGGGTTTGAAGCGGCAACATAACCTATACTTTTACCCAAAGTGCAGAGCAACTTTACTGATGCATTTCATTCCTTAGTGTCACATTAACAGCTGACATTCCCAAGCCTTTTCTTCTGGATAAATATTTGCAATGAGTTTTGTCATGTATGTACACAGTGACTGCACCAGCAGCAGAATAGTGAGTGCAGCTCTGGGGTATAATACAGGATGTAACTCAGGATCAGTACAGGATAAGTAATGTCATGTATGTACACAGTGACTGCACCAGCAGCAGAATAGTGAGTGCAGCTCTGGGGTATAATACAGGATGTAACTCAGGATCAGTACAGGATGCACATTTCTATTATATTACTATGTGTGTACACTTTATGTTAGCTGGTGGCTTTTAGTGTATGGTAAATTCTGGATCGTTGTAGGCGGCGACCATGTTTATCTATTTTTTTTTAGCATTCGTGTTTTACACTTTACGGAAAGCAACCAACGCGGGAAGGAAATGATAGCAAATATTTGACGTGACCCTGAACAGTGGGAGGCGTAATTCGCAGCAATCAAGCTGTGGAGGGGAGGGCAGTCAGGCTGGGATGTGATATTGAGCTTTTGTGTTTTTGGATGCAGTGACTGAAAGAGACTGTCGGGAGAAGGAGGCAGCGCGTTGCAGAACAGCTGCTGTGTGGGAAGAGCCTGTGTAAGGACGAGATGTTCAGCATGGCATAAAATATGCTCCATGTATTCATTATGTGTGCTCGGGGGGTGGGGGTGGCCATAAAGCGCATAGTGTTGGACAATGGGGTAGTCTTGTTGGAGAAGGCAGGGTAAAGGAAGCACGAACAGAAGGAATCAGTAAAAGAGACAAGTTATCTGTAATAATAGAGGAGCAGGCATTTGCATATGGCTGGAATGAGTAATACGGGAGCTGACTGTGTGCAGGAATAGGTTCTGCCTCATTATTAAAGGGGACCTGTCATGTTTAACATGTTGTTCAATCTGCCGAGTATAGAACGGGAAGATCCGAGCCGATTGTGATCCGAAAGATTCCCTTCAACTTGTCATGTATTCATTTAAATTACTCAAGTTGGTTTTAGGAGTCCCGTGGGAGGTCCTACTGAGTGATTGACAGCTTTTCCACCTTAGTAGTGCACACTCAGCTGTCAAGATCAGAACGAAAAAGATAGGTGCCTATCCATAACAAAAAAGGTAGAATTGTCCTTAAGACTACCAAGAGATGGTGCCGGTACCGTCTGTTTTGTCAGGTACTGGGTCTTGAAGGTTATTAGTGTCTAATGGGTGTTGTGGTCTGAAGGAAACTGGGATATATAGAGAGTCCTTAGTTGTAGAAGACATTAGGATGCTGGGATCTAAAGAGTCCTTTACGTGGATGTTCCTAGGATCTGGAGTCCTGGAATCTACATGGTTCTGGGATCTAACAAGTCCTTGGATCTCTATGATTCAAAATTCTGGTAGCAATAAGTTTGTTACTGCCTAAATTGCTGTGTTGGTACTTTGGGAAAAGCTAGTGGTTTTTGGGTCTCATTTTGGGCACTCGATCTCTAAAAGGTTCCTCATCACTGATCTAGAGGATTGTGAAATCTAAAGGCTCCTTGAATCTTGTGGTTGCTGGCTCTAAAGATGCCTTGGATCTAGTGGATACTGAGATCAAACGAGGCCTTAGATCTGGAACTTGCTAGGTTCTAAAGAGTCCTCAGCTCAGGAGGTTGCTTGGATCTTAAGGTTGCTTGGAACTAAAGAGTCCTTGACATGGAGGTTCCTAGAATCTGGAGTCCTTGAATCTACATGGTTCTGGGATCTAAAGAGTCCTTGGATCTCTATGATGTTGGGATTTTAAGAGCCCTTGATCTAGAGGATTGTGAAATCTAAAGGCTCCTTGGATTTTGTGGTTGCTGGTTCTAAAGATTCCTTGGATCTAGTGGGTACTGAGATCAAATGAGGCCTTAGATCCGGAACTTGCTAGGTTCTAAAGAGTCCTCAGCTCAGGAGGTTGCCAGGATCTAAACAGTCACTGGATCTGAAGAATGCTGGAAACGAAAGGGTTATCGGATCTTAAGGTTGCTAGGAACTAAAGAGTCCTTGACATGGAGGTTGCTAGGATCTGGGGTCCTTGAATCTAGATGTTGCAGTGATCTAAAAAATCCTTTGATATGTACAATGTTGGTATATAAAGAGTCTTTGGATCTAGAGGATTCTGGAATATTAAGACTGCTGGGATCTTGAGGTTGCTGGGACTAAAGAGGCCTTGAATCTAGTGGGTACTGAGATCTAATGCATCTTGAGATCTGGAAGTTGTTAGGATCTAAATAATCCTCAGATCTGGAGGGTGCTGGGATCCAAAGATTCATCAGAACTGAAGGGTGCAGGAACAGGTGTAGTGATGGTATGTATAACAGTCCCTGGATCTGGAGGGTGCTGGGAACTAAATACTTATTAAATCCAAAGCGTCCTCAGAAATGGAGGGTGCTGGGATCCAAAGCGTCCTCAGAAATGGAGGGTGCTGGGATCCAAAGCGTCCTCAGAAATGAAGGGTGTTGGGAACTGTATGGTAATAGGAAGTATACATTGCTGTTATCTGGGATTTTAGGAATGCTGGAGTATGAAGAGTTTTTCTTTACTTGAATGGTGGTGGTACTTGTATAGAGATGGGATCTGGAAGGATATGATTTTGAATGTTGGCAGGGTCTTTAGGCTTATTGGGAACTGCATGGTTCATGGGTCTTAAGGGTCTACAGAGCTGGATGGTGATGAGACCTGAATAGTGATGGGATCTTAAAGGAACACTCCAGTCACAACTGATTCAATGAATTATACCTTGTGCCAAGTCTGAAGGGAGGAGCATGACTCCAGGTTCTAGCAAGGTTCTAGAATTTTAGGAATACAATAAAAATGAGTCCAGCTCCTCCCTTCAGGCCCTGCACCAGGTATTATCCAATGAATTAGCTCTGATTGAAGTGGTCCTTCAAAGGTCATGAGATGTTAGAAGTGCTAATATCTACGTATTTGGATATGGAGGACACACTATATATAATTTTAGTTGTCTTGAGACATATAGACATCATAATAGGGGTGTCTACTCATGACCTTTTGTATGGGCAGCTACTTTTTAACTTTTTCCACTGGTGAATACTAGGAAGCTTCTTGGCATCTAGTGATGTTTTGGTGTAGGATATAAACAAACAGACGGGACACGTGTAATCTGGCACATTATCCACCACCTTTACCAGATTCCAAGATGCAAGTATCTTGAGATGTTTGGCAGAGATGGAGTATAGCAAGTTACAAGGTGCTAGAAAGTAGCATCCATTAAGAACTGTAGTGAAAATTGGTATTGGATGAGGACTTCTCCAGCCTACAGATGGCATCGTACAGCTGAGGAGAGAGACCATGTGCCGGCGAGGAGGCCGACCTACCCCATAAATGATGCTCTCTCACTTGTGCCTCTATGTGTATGATGTCCTCACCCCCGCTCTATAGTTATAGGGAGGGGGGGGGTCTGTATTTTTTCCGCTGTCACCTTTGCATCTTCTCGCTATGATCTTGCATCAGAACTGTAAAAGCAATTTCCATCCGACCCCGTATCTGCGCGAGACAGATGGGAGAGCAGACGCAGTGAAATAATGAATTATTGCGATGGATGGCGGTGCCACCGAGAGGTGAGATGACAAAGTGAGGTAAGGGGCGAGCGTGTGGGAGCAGAGCAGGGAGCCGGGTGTCCATTAGGGTGGCGGCCTGTCTCGTAAAGCGACTGGGAGGGGGCTATCCTTTAATGAGCCGATTGCTACGCTAACCACCTTTAATAGGTAATTCATTATAGAGGGCGTCCCTAACAAGCCTGGTAAATATTGAGTGATGGCTCTGGGGACAAAAGACACAGATTTATAAGGTAGTTAAGCACAGGAGAGGTCAGGGCTGCTATAAATAGTCATTATGCCCGATAAGTAACTGGAAATGAGGCCGGAGTGCTTAAAGAGAACCTGTGGTCATGTTTTACCCTACTAAATTAATACCCACCTCCGGTAGGGTATGAAATGTTCTATTCGTTATTGACTATTTCGTGCAAAATCTCATATCTTCTGATAAAAATTTCCTCCAAAATCAGGCAAATATGACCCTTCTCATCCCATTTTCCCATCAGATGAGTCAAGTTTAGTGGTTGCAGGGGGAAGGTCACTTCAGAAGCCCCCTATATTCTGTTCTGTAGCACCTAGAAACAAGTTTTACCATGTCATATTAAAGATAAGAATCTCATCTTACAAATCACATCAGGTTTATGACTTTGTGAGCTACAGAACCAGAGATACAGACAGGCAGATAAAGACATAGGGGGTCATTTATCCGCTGGCACTCGTGCATACAACATATTAGCCTTCTCGGCATTACTAAGAGGGTGAGGACTTAGGAAAAACATCTGGGGGTTGAATGATTTTTCTAAAAAATATTTGGAAACATTCAAAAAAACTTGAGGCATGAACCTGTTCCTAAGAGGGATAATTCCTAAAATGGTGATTTAGTGCAGACATATGAACATAATCCACGGAAGACTGCAGACAAAGGATAAGGGCCAGGACCCATCTGCGTTCTGGCGTTTGTTCAAAAAACGGATTGTGATTTAAACAGTTGTTTGGACGGATACAATAATAGAAAAGTATCAGTTGTTTTTTAATGGAACCTTCGCGTCCCATCCCTTTTTCGCTCATTTCTCACTCTCCACCTTCAACAATCTATAATTTCTTCTTTTTTCCGAGTACCGGGACACATACAGAAGGTTTGTTGCTACTATTTAGGCATCTTTAGTCTTCAGCACCAGTGACAAGCTGAATATGGCTGCTGTATACGTGTCTATCTCATGTATTTCCTGATGTACAGTAGCTCAGTTCTCTGCCTGGTCACAGTGTGGGAATGGACTGAACGCCACTCAAGCGCAGCGGCACATAAAGCGTGCGGCGCGGAGATCAGCCGAGCTGCCAGAAAAGAGCAGGCTTGATTACTAAAATGGGGCTCGGCATCCCTGAGAGAGTGCTTTCCTCCTTTCCTCTGCCCAGAGGGATTGTGATAATGTGTTTGAGTGGCCCAGAGCAGGGAAACATGTCACCGGCTCCTGTTTTTAGCCTAAACAAAACTGCCGATTGGCAGCGGAGGGAGGCCCAGGGCTCGGGGAGCTTCTGCAGCGAGGGGAGGGGTGGCACTCCGCAGATACACTACCCATGTAATGGCATGAATAGATGGGATGTCACAACAAGCAAACACTAGGTCAGGTAGATGGAGCAGACTGAACCTGACATCACCACTGTGTGTATAGTAGATCCCTTTTCACATGTCGTAGAGGGTCTTGGTTATTTAGACGAAGAGTCATCCTCCTACTGGGCGTTTGTGATGCTACTTCTTTTGGGGTCGGGCATCCAAGATGTTTAATTTGCTTTCCTCTTCTCTGTGTAGCCCGCTATTTTTATGGTTCAAAATTGTCAGACTCCATAAAAAGAGGTTTACTCAGTGGTGGATGTTCTGATCTACGTACAGGATAGGTCGTCAATAGTAAATTAAGTAGAGGATGTCCGACAGCCAACACCCTGAGGCACAGGGACTACATTGTTGAGATAGACAGAAGCATATAGCGCTGCCCTTTGTGTAGTGGTCATGTTGAGGTAAAACGTAAAACCCCTATTGACGTCTATTTAGGTGTCTCTTCATTGTGTTGTTTTAGCGCCATAGGGTGGCCAAGGACAACTAACTTGTTAGCATGTCAGGTGTCGGAGCACTGCTTTGCAATGGATAAGTCCAAGAAAGCCCCCTTTCTAAAGAACTCTCTAGTTTTACTACAAGCTGTAGATTTTGGTAACTGTTGGATCCTTGCTGTAAAAGCAATGATGGAGGAGAACCCAAATGAAAGGAGGTTCTTCTGATGGAACAACCCACAAGTACTTATACAAGCGTATATTATCTCATTACATCTGGTCATAAAGTCCATCAATTTCCATGAAATGGAGGAACGAGGTTGAGATCTATCTCAGGATTCAGTAGGTACATGCTGATGTGAAGATCAACCAGGCAGAAGGTCTATGAGAAGGTCCGTGTTGTATCATGCAAGGGTTATCTCTAAGAGACTCTCAGATAGTCCTAGATAGTCCGTTATCTATGTCCTTCCTACATCCAGAATATAATAAGATCAATACATAGTGGCTGGTTATATTAGCTCTACCATCAAATGTAGACAGAGCTATATGTATGGAAATTCCGAATGAAGACCCTGCAACTAATGTGAAAGATACTTCTGGTTTCAACCGGCTGCCGAATAGCAAATCTACTCCTATACATAGTGACCTGGGAGCAAGGGCGTTTCAAGATGATATTAACCCTCTTGTAAGTCCAAGAAAAGAGTGGTGGAAATAGATGCATATCATTACATAAGGACATTTGCCCTCTATGAAGACAGAGAAGGAGAACCCATCGGTAGAAGGTTTTTAGTGGAGGTGGATGACCATGTACAATTAGACCTCCACTTTCTCTCATATGTTTATGAATAGAGTAAGTAAAGTCTAACAGAGATGTCTCCTCTCTTCCTTTCCCCTTAGTTGGACATGACCAGATATGTGCGTCAGAAGATGATCAGCTTCTCAAGACAATCTAAGATTGTCATATTCTGTCACAAGATGTCTATCCTATATGAGGGTATGGGTGACCACCCTATGTTTGTGTTAACTTCAAGAAGTGACCATGAACATTTGACTCACATAATCAGAATCTGCCATGGTCAGGAGGGCTCGCTCGATATCTAATGTGTGTAAGTGTCTCCACTAGAGGCAGATGTTGAGGGGGAAGAAGGTTTGGTCATGTTGGGTTTCAAAATGCCTGTTGATTTTTTTCTTGAGGGATGACCGGAGATCTTAGTTTCCTCCTACACTTGATTTGTTTGCGAAACTCAATGCATAATCTCTATACAACCCACCTCTGTGTGGTGGTTGTAAGGGCATTTATCCTGTTGCCAAATGGCAGGGGTCAATTGATGTCAATCTGTCTTCCTCGTACAAGTCTCTTCTCCAGCCTGAGGCTAGCCTTACTCTGCCGCCACCATCTAGCCCTGACCTGACGGAAGGTGGATCTCAGTGACTGACTTGTCTCTATACAGAGTGATTCCCCTACCGTGAAGCACTCACAAGGCTACTCTCTTAACGCACGATAATGACAGTGAGTAATACCGCACATATATGTATATCCTATATATCATTTGTAGTGTGGAGTAATAGTGTTCTCTTCCCAGATGACCAAGTGCTGTACATCAATGTAACCCGCCACTAGTACTGGTCGCTGTATAATGGAACCAGGGGCGGTATAGGGGGTGGACGTCAACACAACAAATGACACGAGGGAGCAATATGTCAGCATTTTTTATTCTGAGTCATCAGTAATTAGTATTATGCCACTAATTAATGTAGAAGGCTTGTTTACAAGGAAGGACTTGGCTGCACACAGCTGAGCTCAGGATAAACTCAGAAAAAAAGAAAACAAATACAGACTTGGAAGGGGGGAAGGTTTGGGTTGCTTTCGGATAGTGCTGTACCGGAGCTTCAGAGATTAGGTGTTCAGTGGTTTGGATGCGGGGCTTGCGCTCTTATAAACCATTGGTTCACTGAGCCTCTTTAGCGACGGTGCTCATGCTCTAAGGTGCCTGATTAGGTGCTCTGATAAATCCTGGTTGTCCGAAGGCCAATCTGGTGCAGGCCACTAGGGGATATGCTGTGCTTCATGGTGCTCAGATAGAATCAGTTGCATATCTTAGTGCTACCACGTTCCACCCATGTCGGGTGTTCCCAGCTTCCTGATGCTTAGGAGCAGGACGTGGGCCTCACCACATGTAACCGCAGGGCTTGGGTGTGGCTGGCACGCTTGTAGACGTTGGCGCTTCAGCATCCCAGGAAGGGAATGCTGCTGATGGGCCCCAAGGATCCATATAGGA